>CM053027.1:95464815-96064815 GCA_028564925.1 Lithobates sylvaticus
TTCCCTGTTACGGCACGTTCTTGGCTGCTTACTGCTTCTTGGGCCTTCCATCATCAGGCGTCATCTGTGCTGGTTTGCAAGCCAGCCACTTGGTCGTCGGTGTACACTTTCGCTAAATTCTTCAACATGGATGTGCTGGCATCTGAGGATGCTTCTTTTGGCTGCTGCTGTTTAGGGGGTCTAATCTCTTGTGTATTGTTCAGGTTAGGCTCCAGTTCTGTGTTGAGCTCCTGTTACCTGGTTGGCTCTTGTGTTAGCCTTGGGATTTTTTGTTGTCCCACCCCTCATGTTTGGCACTGCTTTGGGATGTCCCTATGGTTCTGAATAATGGAGCGCTGTGTCTGTCAATGAACGAAAGAGAAAATGTGATTTTTGCCTTACCGTAAAATCAATTTCTC
The DNA here is from genome assembly GCA_028564925.1 of Lithobates sylvaticus. Lineage (NCBI taxonomy): Eukaryota > Metazoa > Chordata > Amphibia > Anura > Ranidae > Lithobates > Lithobates sylvaticus. The sequence continues at coordinate 95,465,214 of CM053027.1, forward strand.
TAAAATCACATAAGTATTCACAGCCTTTGCCATGACAAGTTGAAGTTGAGCTCAGGTGCATCCTGTTTCCACTGATTATCCTTGATATCCTTGAGATATTACAACTTGATTGGAGTCCACCTGCGGTAAATTCAGTTGATTAGACATGATTTGGAAAGGCACACACTTGTCTATAGTAGGTCCCACAGTTAACAGAGCACAAACCAAGCCATGAAGTCCACGGAATTTTCTGTAGACCTCTGAGACATGATTGTATCGAGGTACAGATCTGGGAAAGGGTACAGAAAATTTTCTGCAGCATTAAAAGTCCCAATGAACATACTGGCCTCCATCTGTAAATGGAAGAAGTTTGGAACCACTAGGACTCTTCCTAGAGCGGGCCGCCCGGCCAAACTGAGCGATCAAGGGAGAAGGGCCTTAGTCAGGGAGGTGACCAAGAAACCAATGATCATTCTGACAGAGCTCAAGTGTTTCTCTGTTGAGAGAGAAGAACAATCTCTGCAACAATCATGAGAAACAAAATTCTCTGGTCTGATGAAACAAACATTGAACTCTTTGGGCTGAATGGTAAGCATCATGTCTGGAGGAAACCAGACACCAATCATCACCTCGCCAATACCATCCCTTCAGTGAAGCATGGTGGTGGCAGCATCATGCTGTGGGGATGTTTTCCAGCAGCAGGAACAGAGACTAGTCAGGATCGAGGGAAAGCTGAATGCAGCCATGTACAGAGACATTCTTAATGAAAACCTGCAGCAGAGCGCTCTGGACCTTAGACTGGGGCAAAGGTTCATCTTCCAACAGGACAACAACCCTAAGCACACAGACAAGATAACAAAGGAGTGGCTACGCGACAACTCTGATTTTCCTTGAGTGGCCCAGCCTGAGCCCAGACTTGAACATATCTGGAGAGATCTGAAAATGGCTGTGCACCGACGCTCCGCATCTAACCTGATGGCGCTTGAGAGGTCCTGCAAAGAATGGGATACACTGACCAAAAATAGGTGTGCCAAGCTTGTAGCATCATACGCAAAAATACTTTAGGCTGTAATTGGTGCCAAAGGTGCTTCAACAAAGTATTGAGCAAAGGCTGTGAATACTTATATACATGTGATGATGTTGGTTTTTATTTTTTTATTTATTTTTTTAATAAATTTGCAAAGATTTCAAACAAACTTATTTCATGTTGTCATGGGTAATTATTGTTAGAATTTTAAGGACAATAATGAATTTAATCCATTTTGGAATAAGGCTGTAACATAAAAGATATGGAAAAAGTGAAGCGCTGTGAATACTTTCCAGATGCCACTGTAGGTTGTTGTATGTTGAAAGATTCTTCCAATGTATTGGAAATTCTAGATCAGGGATATGCAATTAGCAGACCTCCAGCTGTTGCAAACTACAAGTCCCATCATGCCTCTGGGTGTCATACTTGTGGCTGTCAGTCTTGCTATGCCTCATGGGACCTGGAGGTCCCCTAATTGCATATCCCTGGGCTAGATGATGGATGCCAGCCTTTTGGGTTGGGATGGTGTTCTGGGGAACCTCTCGGTTCAGGAAACCTTATCAGAGGAGCAAAAGTTGCTTCTTGTGTACAAGGTTGTCTTTTTGATTGCCTTTAATTCTGCTCACAGGGTCCCTAGAGTTGGCTCTGCTTTCCTGCAAGGAACCTTTCTTTTTTTTTTTTCTTTTTTATTTCTTTTTTTTTTTTTTATTTTTTTTAACAGTTTAAAAAAAAAAGGCATGCCGGGAATGCTAACTGCACATTGGCTGTGCTCTCAACCAAACAGTCAAACCATCCAATGGCTGGTGTCATAAAGGATCACATGTGCAGCACCGTGGCAGTAGAAGATTAAACAGAGGCAAAAGATGGCAGCTTCCTTGGCTGAAAACGATAGGGGGGTTTACTTCCACTTTAAGTGGGTTCTATGATGCCTTCCATCTTGACTGTTCCTTATTGCTTGCTAGAAAACTGAGGCTTAACTGAGCTGGCAGGGGTTATGCCATGGCTTGGGAATTCCTGCCTTTTTCGGCCAGTGCCCATTCACCGGAAGGGTGTCAGCATAACCTAAGTAGTCATGAATATAAAATTACCCTGTGTCTTGTCATATACAGGCATACCCCACTTTTAAGTACACAATGGGGTTTATTGTACTCCAAGAAAATAATTTTACATGTAAACAAAAAATCTTAATTTTATATATAACCCTTTACATTAAGTATATTCCATAATGCAGATTCATGTCTTGATGGACAATTTGATTCCTGTGTTTCAGGTGAAAGCAGTCGGCAATATGAAGCACAAGCCAGTCGCTACAGGGCACAAGAGTCTCCCTCCCCACAGCAGCCTACTCCCACCCATGTGCCACAGACCCACAGGCTCATTACCCTAGCTGATCACATATGTGTAAGCATTACCTGCAGTTGGCATATTTTTATTGGCTTTATGTTTAATCCTGTAACTGTATGCATTGTGTCCTTTTATTTATTCTTATTTTTTTTATTTATTTTTTAACCAGCACATCTTTTTATGGTACACAGAAGTTGTTTGTATGAGACAGAAATTAAGTAACATTCCAGACTAATTCTTGTACAATTGCACATCAGCTTACTATTGAAAAATAGAGCTGCCTCGGGCACGCCACTATGTTCACTCGTTTAAAGCATGTGCCAAATGCACATCATCACTCTTTTCTGAACAGGTGAAATGGGAAGCTCAAAGACCAGAAAATAGTGAGGCCTTCTTCCTAGTCCTGCAGGTTTATATGAAGTATTATCACGCAGTGTAATAATCACAAGACTAGCTGAACAGATTGCCTTTTTTTTTTTTTTTTTTGCATGTAAAAGAGGTCACACGCAATTATTTTTAATCATGTATTTGCTTGCTTGCATTTCCATTTCAGAAACTCTAACTAGTATCTTCTTTTTTTAATCAAGTAGTTTTTATTTGTGTAGAAAGCATTCTTATACATCTTTCACATCCTCTTTTAACGCACCACCCCAACATTTAACATGCATACATTTGTTTATATAATGCACTATGTTTAATTTTTCCCCATCTATCAAAAATAATATAGCATTTCTATTTATTCACTATACATCATTCCAAGAAGCAAAAAATAAATTCCTGGAATCCAAGAGAAAGACGGCCCCAATCTTAATTCTGCATCGCACCCTTCCTTTATCTACTAATCCAGCATTCCAATATTTTTTTAACATTTTGGCATTTCCCCTTTTTGTTATACACAAATCTTTCCTTTCTTGGACCACTTTCACACTGAAGCGCTTTTCAGGCGCTTTCACGCTAAAAACAGCGCCTAAAAAGCTCACGAAAACGTATTTCCATTAAAATCAATGAACCCTTTTTACACTGGGGCAGTGTGCTGGCAGGGCTGTGAAAAACTCCCCTCCCCATTGAAATTAATGGAAAGCTCTTCAAAAGCGCCTGAAAAGCGCTTAGTGTTTTTACTGGCAGTTTAGAAGCGCTTCAGTGTGAAAGTGGCCTTATTGTTTTATTAACCTCATCATCCCATTCTACACAGGTTGGTGGATTTGATGCCAGCCACTTCCTTGCGATCCAGTTTCCGTGCCAGGAAAAGGCTTTGAATTATTACCTAGTTACCAGTGCTTTCCACTCTTAGTTGGGCACACAAATGTTCTTCTCGTGGAAGAATTCCAACAATTAGGCTTAGTGTTTTAGCCACTAAAGCTTTGTGTGTGTTTGTGAGTAACATCAATTTTTTTCTTTCCTGCAGCATATTATCACACAAGACTTTGCCAGGAATCAATCAACTTCTCAAGCTTCCCAGCAGACACCTACATCAACATTCCAGAACACTGCCCCACCAGCAGCACCCGTCCGATCCAAACCATCCAACAGGTTCAGCCCAGACTCTCAGGGCCAGCCTGTGCACCACCAGCGGCCAGCCTCCAGGGTGTCTCCAGAAAACATGCCTGAAAAACCTAGAGGAAGGTAATGAGAGAATTTCCAAAAATCTCTACCTTTACAGCAAGTAATCCATGAGTTTTCTTTAGGTCGTGTAGATAAGACTTATATAAAGTGACGTTCCTCTAAGCCAATACTGTAATTGTACATTATTGAAAGTAATTGCTTGTGTTTTCTGCTTTCTATCCAGGCCTGGAAAGTCACCAGAAAGAGGGCACATGAGTGAGCCATATGAGCCTATATCTCCCCCACAGGCTCCCATTGTACACTCAAAACAAGATAATATGATGTTAATGTCCCAGAGGCCGGAGCCTGCTGAACAAAGGTAAGCATAATGTCAGAATGTGTGCGTGCGTTTATTTAGAGTTGTAGACCACAGTTTGGTGCTAAAATACAGTATTTATGTAGAGTTAGGATTGTATTTGTGCTATTTGTATGTTTAATTATATGTTTAGAAAAAATTAAATAAAAATTAAAAAAAAAAAGACCTTTCCCAAACTATTTCCTTCACTAACATGTGAGACCGCTGGTTGTGCAGTATAAACTGTATGTAGCTGCGGCTACATACAGCATATCACACTGTGTTCCAGGTTGGAGCTGAGACTTCCTGTCTCGTACCCAAATCACGTATACCTTTTTGTATTTTTTGCATATTGACACAGACTTTATTACTGGATCATCGAGTTTGTTTTATCGCTGACTTTTCCCTAGGATTATATCTCAGTTTGTACACCATTTATTTATCCATTTGCTTTGTACTGCACACCTTTAGTACACTGTTTATCTCACAAAGCGCAACACCACCATTTACTCATATTACCCTCCTTTTCTCTGTTTTGGATCAGATTAGCAGGTGTTTGCAGCAGTGTTCCCTGGTTTTAATCTTGTAGACAGCGCAGGAGTCATCTATTTAAAACATTGCTAGAATACATCGCTTTCTATGAATGGTTGAGTGCTCTAAGACAGACACTGTTGTGTTCCGGGTTTGAGCCGAGAGTTTGTTTCATACCTGGAACACAATGCGGTATGCTGTATGTAGCTTCAGCTCCATACAGTTTATACCGCACATCCAGAGGCCTCACATGTTGGTGAGGGACATAGTTTGTTTGGGCCAAGTTGGCCCAAACAAACTAACTATGTAAAGTATATCAAAAGATGAAGTTCAGCTTTAAATTCGGCCCATCTGTACAGGGTTCTGCCCAAAGTCATGTCATTCATTCAAAGAGATCTGTGATTGAATAAACTACATATCCTATATGCCACTGTGGCAGACGGATTTGTAGTTTCAGTGGGCTGCAAGCATGCCGATCAACATGCTCAGTCTATTCACAAGACCTCCACCTTTCTACGGATGGGTGCAATGCTTGCAGGCTATCAAAGGGGGGGGGGGGGGGGGGGGTGAATGCACTTTTTTTTTTTTTTTATCATTCAAAATATGTGCGTTTTATAATTTTTTTGCTCTAAGGTGAATTTAGTCATAAAGTGAGGAAGTTAGACTGTTCCAAGCCTCAGGTAGAGAACTCTACATAAGGTGCTAAACATGCTTAACAGGTCAAGTAATCTGTTAAATAATATCCCCACTTATCCTGTCTCTGGAAATACTTTTTTAGTCATATATAGTACCCAGTTATGTATGTATTTGAAAAATCATTTAATGTTTTATCCTAACCATACAGTACAGAATACAGGTGACTGGTCACTGCCACACAGCTTTTCGGGGACTGCCCCTAGTGTATCCATATAATATGACCCACTCTGATGCTCTGTTTTTTGCTAGTGTCCTTAGGTAAAGGACTCTAATGTTGGAGAAGATTCTTTTGTATTTTTCACCAGTTTCCTTCCTGACTGACTCTTCCTTTTATGAGCTTACTGCCTTATGGCTCACTACCAGTTTCCAGACTACCCTCTGTGTATACTTTGGGAACCGTACCCAGACCTGCTGCAGCAAGGCCAGCCTGTAACATTGCTTTGTGCACTGGATTCTGTGTTCAGCGCTTACCTTGGCACTTGCTGCAATGATTGTCGTTAGCCACAGGGTACTATATAGGTCCATGTCATGGTCTATTCCTGTGGCACCCAGATGCTGAAAACTCCTTTGGGGGGTGTGCCCACTATGATTGGCGAAGCCAGGACCCTGAACTGGACCAGCAAGGTGAACAGGGTTTCCGTTCCCTTTACATACCGGTTCTGGGCTATACACTTGTTGGATCAGTATGTGGATTTGTAGTATACACTACATTAGATATTTGTATCCTTCACCCTGCAGTGCTAAGCACACAAGTGGTTTTGAAGGCACATGTTATTGAGTAATCTACACTTTGAGTGTTTTTTCCCTAGCTTTTATTGTCTCACTTTATTCTGCCTTTATAGGTAACCTTGATATAGCGTTTATCTGTTTTACATTTCTTTTTTTCTACCCCACTACCGGCAGTTCCTCTCTGGCTAATGTTGTAGTGCTTATAAGACTCCTAACTGTGCACTTCCAGCCATCTTCAGTCGATGACGCAAGCTGATCATTTGCTGTCTCACCTGTTGCTTGATACCTCATAGACAGAGCCACAGGAACTCTGATAGCGCCTGGGTTATTGTGATTCTTCGATACTGATTATGCTAAACCCCCTCAGGCTGCATCCAATCTGTGAACACGAAAAAGAGCCTCACTTGGCAATGGTGGATTATGGGCACTTGGGAGGGGGAGCACGCTGGACAAATGACGATAATTCAACTGTAGGCACTGAGAAAACTCCAGTTCCTCTCAAGTTGATAGCTGTTCCCTTGTTCCTGAGCATGGTCTTACACTGTGACACCACTTTAGCCCCCTGATTCCGGCTCCCTCATTTATGCAACTTGTGGCTTGTCTGTTTACTATGTCTGATCTATTCCAAAGGCTAGTCCCACTACTGGAAACGGCAGATGCCAACAGTTGTAAACGCTCTTCTGCCTCTCCCTCCCTCTGATTATATCAATAAGATACAACCTGTATTGTGTGGGGCACTTAGATTTGCAGAAGGCAAGGGGGACTAGGATAACAGAGGCTGCTGACATTTTTTTTACTTCCAAACGTTTGTGAAATGAAATATTCAGCTTCTCACCACATGTTGCCTATGGTGGACTTCTTTATTGAGGCAGTGTGTGCTGATTTTTGGGTAGACGCTCATAGTTCTACACAACCTACACTTATCCCAATAGGCACAATTCCTAGAAAGTCTTTCTCTATTCTTGATCAGGCTTTATGTAATAATTGACTCTACTCTGAGAGGTTATTCACTTCTCCTGGCATTTTTGCTGCCTTGTGTTCTATGGAAGAGAAATGTATGAGGAAATTACCTTTCCCACTCTGTATCTGGCCATTCATGCCCTAAAAAAAACAATCTACTGTTTCTATTGAGGGCATTCCCACCTTTAAGAACTCAGATTGGAGACTCTTTTTTGAAGTCCTCCTTTGCTTTGGCAGATACAGCCCTGCACCTAGCTATTGCCACTTTGTCAGTTGCCTAGAATATGGCAAACTGGATTATAAAACTCAATTTTCAGTTCTCTTGATATAGATATTTCATATAGAGCAAAATTTAGACAAAGCGGAAAGAACACTGCAAGCCAGGCAGACGTGATTACATTGTGCTATAAAAAAAGGAGCTGCCTAATTGTAGGGTGAGCAGAAGGTTGACCACATCAATATGTTGCTTTTTTACTATTCTATCACAGGCTGGAGTGGTCCTTGTTTACATATTCATCCAGGAATATTCTTAATGTCTTAGAGAGAATCTGTTTTTCAAACATTGGTTGCCTTTTCAAATTATGTTGCTTTACAGCGTCGCCTTTTTTTTTTTTTTGTCCTTTTCTGCAGGAATGATTCTCGATCACCTGGAAATATGAATTATCTCCCCTCTTTCTTCACCAAGTTGGAGAATACCTCCCCTATGGTGATGTTCAAGAAACAAGAGATTTTTCGTAAGTTAAACTCCTCTGGTGGCGGTGACCCTGATATGGGTAAGTGGTACTTGACTGACATTTTCTCCTTTCTGATCTAACCTTAATTGTGGTGGCAGTAATTGGACATACAGAAATGACTGGGTTAATGTCAATGTTGGCAAATATGTTAAAGTAATACCTTTCTTCCTCTGAATCTGCCAGTAAATGCCATTTCTCTTATTGTTCATGATGGTGGGGGGGGGCAGCATAGCAGAGTCTGGAATGAATGCCCATCCTATAGGAGGATGTACACTTGGAACAATTGGGCCTGTCATACATGGAGCAAATTTCTTCTTCTTCAGGAAATTTGCTAGATTCCCCCATCAACATGGCGTTGACAGGGGAACCCCCCCCCCCCCCCCTCCCTTCCCCGGCGGGTGATTGATAGCAGCTTCTAGCAAAAATCGCATGTAAAATCCGGCAAGCTGGTTTTACCCAAGCTGATCAATCGGTCGACTTTGGTAAATTCAGATTGCTGGCCTTACTCCTCTCATTTAGTCTTGCCTAGTTTCTAGTAGCTGAAGGCTATGATAGCCTAGCTGTTGTTGGATTTCCTTTTCCTTGGATCCAACACTTTGGACAAGAAGAGAGTCAGGGTTATGGACAGACTGGAAATGCAAGACTTTAAAACAATTGCTCTGAGAGATATGGGTAAGCGGAACCCGCCTTCACTCCATTAAATGGTGTTTCAAGTCATAAGGAAAACTGCATGACTCTGAAGCCACTTCCGTCCTCCAAATGAGAATAACCACTCTCCTAATGGTGTACTATATATTATCCTTTGGCAGTGATGCCAAGCATATTTAGCTTCCCTGAGAGACATTGCTGTTGGGTAGAAGTGTGCAACCCAGCAGTCGAGGTGGCTGCTACCACTGGCGAATGGCAGCAGTTTCTCATCCAAGTATTGGATACTAGGATTCTTATACTGCCACTTTCTGGCTAGTTGAGAGGAGTGAAAAGGAAATGAATCTTGAAATTTTGGCAGTGTTGACTGTATCAATTTAAATGTCTGCTAGCAGCCCCACTATTTCTAGGACAGGTAAGGCCTGATGACATTCAATTTGTAATAAAAAAAGGGGGTTTTGCTTTACAAGAGAAAATGTAGCCCAGTCTCTCACCTTTTTTTTTTTTGCCTGACCATTACTACGCAATAATGTTCATAGATACTATTCTATTATTCATGCTGAAATAGTAGGCTTAAATGTCATCAGCCCAAAAAAGTAAAAACGAACGCCGGACTTCAGAGTGCAATAGGAAGTAATGGGGGTTCTGTTCATTATATCGGGGAGTAGGAAAGAATGGTTCTTCTTCTTTTTTTATTTACAAAGGAAAACCATAATGGCATGTTAGGTTGAGTATGAGACATGAATGGGCTGAGTATTTAGTACATCAGTTGGGATTTGTGCTATTTACAAATGAAGTAAGGTGAAATGGTTATCACTGGCAGATGTAAATATGGATGTAGGTGCGGGTAACATTGTACTTCTGTTTTTTATACGATTTCCATTTTGGTTTTATATTAACGTTATAATGCTGCTTGGCCTGCTTTAATAGTAAGATCTGTCCTTTCCCTTTACTGAAACCCATGTTATTCTGCATACGTTTTACAACATATTGCTGTCTGAGCACAAGTGAAATCCAGTGTTAATGAAATCTGAATTTTTATATTACAGCAGCTGCTCAGCCAGGGACAGAGATATTTAACTTGCCAGCTGTCACTTCCTCGGGTAAGACCAGTTTAATTTCCATTCTGCGTTTTAGCTTGTTGAGCAAATGTCCTCTGATTTAAATAGGTGTACTTATCCTTTTCTGCTCCCCTCCCCCAGCACTTATAGATCAAGGGATATTGAATTACATTTCATGGGGGTCCAGTCAGTAAAATTTTCTTCCAGCAGAGGTCCGAACTGCATGTTTGTGCATTGACTCTGACCCTTTACATCAAAGTCCCCTTCTTACACCAGTGTCCTCACAGTTGCCCCCCCCCCCCCTGTACATTAGTGTCCGTCCGTCCCCCCGTACATTAGTGTCCGTCCGTCCCCCCGTACATTAGTGTCCGTCCGTCCCCCCGTACATTAGTGTCCGTCCGTCCCCCCGTACATTAGTGTCCGTCCGTCCCCCCGTACATTAGTGTCCGTCCGTCCCCCCGTACATTAGTGTCCGTCCGTCCCCCCGTACATTAGTGTCCGTCCGTCCCCCCGTACATTAGTGTCCGTCCGTCCCCCCGTACATTAGTGTCCGTCCGTCCCCCCGTACATTAGTGTCCGTCCGTCCCCCCGTACATTAGTGTCCGTCCGTCCGTCCCCCCGTACATTAGTGTCCGTCCGTCCCCCCGTACATTAGTGTCCGTCCGTCCTTCCCCCCGTACATTAGTGTCCGTCCGTCCGTCCCCCCGTACATTAGTGTCCGTCCGTCTGTCCCCCCGTACATTAGTGTCCGTCCGTCCGTCCCCCCGTACATTAGTGTGCCCCCCCCCCCCCAAAATCCATACATCTCTAACTTTGTTAATGCTTTAGGTCATAATTGTATTAACCTGGAGATTAATATTTCATGATGATGTTGCATATATCACACTGGTATTTATTTCTTCCTGAATTTATCTTTTAATATTTCTCCCATGTGTAGGTACCATCAGCTCCCGAGGTCATTCCTTTGCTGATCCAGCCAGTAATCTCGGTCTAGAGGATATTATCCGCAAAGCTTTAATGGGCAATTTTGATGACAAGTCAGACGATCATGGCGTCCTGATGGGGGGATCGCAAGGCAGCACTTCAGGGTCTTCAAATAATGATCCTCGTAGAGAGGAAGCAAATCCCTCACCCAATTCGGGTTAGTACTAAAGATTCAAAAGTAGACCAAGTGGCTCCTATTTTATCTGCCATTTTCTATTACCCAACTGTTGAGCAACTTGCATTAGGCTTGTCGTTCTCTTGACATGCCCTGTCGTTCTGTTGAAAGGTTTTTCTACCTAGAGGTTCTTGCTTCCAGACACATTTTAACTAAACCAATGCATGTTTCTTTTGACAGGCATCCATTATGCCAAGCTAAATCTTTGGTTAGATAAGTTATGTTAAAAAAAAAAAACCTTTTATGCCCAAGGCTAATTGATGCCTCGTTGCCTAGGCCAAATTTTTAATAGCGTCTGCATGTGTTGGTTAACTCGACAATAATTCTAATATGCATACCTACATGCTACCCAATTTATTTCACCCACTTTCAGATACCATTGTAACAAGATAATGCTATTCTCTTTACATGTCAATGGTCATAATGTTATGGCTGATTGGTGTATATGCATATGGGGGTCAGGAAGAGGTTAAAGGATAAGTTCACCATTCATAATATGGTGCATCTATATTCAGGGTGTAACATGTTATGAATGCACCCCCCCCCCCCAAAAAAAAATCCTCGCTGTGACAGCAGACCGAGGATCTTCTCCCTGTGTCTGCTGCCACAATTCAAAAAAGACATGGCCGTGCGGGGCTCCACTCACCCTGCTGCTTTATTCATTCACAGTCCTCTGTGAATGGGAAAACGACAAAGTCCGACAGCCTTTGCAGCTGTCGGCTTGTAGTTTTCAGTGAACTACCATGGCGATGTGAGCGCTGTGGTAGTTCATTGAGTCTTCTTGTCGGAATGTATCAGCTTGCTCGTACGAGGGGCAAGTCAATTTTTTTTTATTTTTTTTTTGTTTGTTTTTTTTATTGGTTCTAAAGTCTCAAAGTTTTTCACCGTCATGCATTCTTTTCATGAAGGTAAAAAACCTTCTCTCTGCAGTAGCTCCCCCCCCCCCCAATACTTACCTGCGCACCATCACGATCCAGCGATGTGCATGAGAGCCCTGGGTCTATGAGGACTCTCTACCTCCTCATTGGCTGAGACCGCCATTGGCTCCCGCTGCTGTCAATCACAGCCAGTGAGCTGATAAGTCAAACGAGTGGGCAGGGCCGAGCTCCGGCACTGTGTGTGAATGGACACACAGAGCCGTGGCTCAGGAGCAAGCCTGCTTGGGTGCCCCCATTGCAAACTGCTTGCTCTGGGGCAGGAGGAAGGGGCCAGGAGCGCAAGTGAGACACCCCAGAAGAGGAGGATCTGGGCTGTTATGTGCAAAACCACTGCACAGGGCAGAAGGTAAATATAATGTTTGTTTTGTTTTTTTAATTTTAAGAAAGCTCATTAATATTACTTTAAGTGATGCCTATTGTCTCTTGTGAACCCTATTTCAAAGTTATAGTATCAGAATCATCTTGAAACCTCAAAAACCAACCAGTGCTGATGCTCCAGATTCCAGTATTAGTATCACATGTGTATGGTTCCTGCCCTGGACTCAATATGGGGCAGAAGGCTGCTACAAGCTGAACACTCAAATATATAAATATATATATATATATTATATATTGTGTATATATATATATATATATATTGTGTGTAGTTGGCATACTGTCTTCTAGCAGTTCCCTGATGGATTTATTTTTTTTTTGTAAAAAAAAAAATATGGATAATGGTTGAAGTACAGCTAAATTATTTTTTATTTTATTTTTTTCCAGGGTCCACGCAGTTCCCATTCAACCCGTTGACTATGGGGATGCTGAATAGCACTCCTCCGTCTTCTATGGCCTCCACCATAACGCAGAATTCTGCCCACCAACAAAGCAGGATATGGGAGCGGGAGCCAGCGCCACTCCTCTCATCACAGTATGAAACCCTATCGGACAGCGATGACTGAAACACTTTGAACTAAAAATGTGTACGACTAAGGGTTCCAATGGCGATGTCTCTATATATTTATAGCCTGATAGACTTTTTCTAATGGGAGCCACAGGCTAAGGAGCACGGGGCCACCTTCCTACACAGGAAATCATACAGATGTGTAAAATATTCTAAATGGATATCAGCCTGTCACGCCCAGGCCAACTACTAGCAGAATGTAATTAGTAAAGATTTAAAGGTCCACATTAATATGTAAAGAAGTTTTAAAGGAAAAGTGGATAATTTGATGCCTACCAATTCACAGCTATTTGTAAAAAAAAAACAAAAAAAAACAAAATGTCTTTAATTCTCTTCTGTAAATATTTGCAGTGGTTTATTATTTTTTTTCTTTGCTCTAGTATGGTGTATGTATGTTTAATTCAATACCTCCCCTCTAAAAGGAAGTTTTTTTTTTTTATTTTTTTTTAAGTTTTTGTTTTTTTTTCTCTCTGGACTTGCTTCCTAGATGGCAGACAGCCAATTTTAATTACATTAATTGTCCTGCACCTTATAACTGCCCACTTCAGATTTGAAGTCCATCTGGCAGGTCATACCTAGACAGCAGAAAAGACACCTTGTTTTTAAATAGTCATCTGAGGTGAGATCATGGCACCATTTTTGGAACCATTGGAAAGTTTCCAGCTTTTTATTTTTTAACTTGTGTCAAAACGCATCTGATAAGTCAGTCTAGAACGCAAACTGGTGAGGTTACCACCTCAATGTCTAAAAAAAAAAAAGAACAGAAAACCATGAGAAAAAAAAAAACATTTTTTAATATTTCCTTTATCAGACCTACCACATGGAAGAAGCTTTTCTGCACTAGCAATGACAATTGCAAAATTGTGTCTGTGAATTTTAATTTCCGGTTGTTTTTATCCTTTGTAGGAATATATTCTCCAGGGAAAATAGGTGTATGTGTATAGGCAGGATTGTCGCCAATCTCAAGACTGACTGATTGGTACATTAGATGCTTTTTTTTTTTTTTTTCCTCACAGCGTTCATTTAATTCTATACATGGATTGTAATAAAATGTTTTGGCGCAAAACAAGATGTCTGTTCATTATTTTACATGTGTTTGTGGATTTTTGAGTTGTCTCATTTAAAAAAACAGCTTTCAAGCCCTGGGCCTTCAAAAATGACAATCATCCGAGTAACAGTGTTTGCTTTGTATGAACCCATGATTGTGCCCAGGACCATCTGAGAGCCCCTATAGCTGGGGCCGGCAACCTGTTAATCTCGATCTATCTGTCGACCGAGGATAGTTGACAGATCGCAGGGGTGAGCTCAGGGAAGGTTCAAACTCTAGTCTGAACCTGCCTGAGCTGTTACGTATGGAAGCTGACAGTCAATCACAGGTGGCAGAGGCTTCCCTGCCTTTGATTGGCTGTCCGCTTTGAAAGCCTGCCTTGTGTTCCTGCTGTGCTCCAGCATCTGCCCTCACAACAGTTCTGCCAGAGACAACAGAGCTGTGCTTGAAGGTCGCCTTACACAGCAAGGCAGAGATGTGGAAATCCGCTATGAAGCACTGTGGAGAAATGTCAGGCAGCTTTCCTTTTCCTTTTCCTATGCACCAGTCTTCTCTGCTGACAGTCACAGTGAGTAACACCAAACACAATTGTGGATAGTGTCCTCCACCTGCAGTGACAGTGGTCACACATCTATATTTCCTGGGGGAGTGATCAATTTATAGCTGCAGTTTTCCCTCTGGTGTTCATTCCCCCTTCCTGCTTTTCAGCAACTGGTTGCACCCTCTGAAAACTGAGGTGTGAAACGTTCCTCACCATGTTCCCCAGTTGAATCTGACATACAGATGCCAAATAGTTTTAATTCTGCCAGAGATCCTCTACAGTAAGGGTCATCAACTTGTTGAAGGTACCTGAGCTATCCTGCCAGGAATCTGTCAAAGCGGACAGCCAAACACAGGTGGCGATGTTCCCTGTCTATAAATGGCTGTTGGCTTTGAAAACTTTCCGGTGTACTGTCGAATACTGTCCCCGACGGATAGTGTCCGCCCTGTACTGCTCTTGCAAGGAGACACCGAAAGTCTCAGATGAACGGCGCCTGGGCACTGAATCCAGGTTCAAGCCCCACCATCCAAGTGGACATAGAGTTAGAATAAAAATTCGCTGAGCGAAGCGTGGCGAGCGAAGCGAGCCCGCGAGGGTCCCTGTTACTAAGTGCTGTTTTACATCATCTACCGTATGTCCACTTGCATGGTGGGGCTTGAACCTGGCCTCAAGGCAGAAGCTACTATTAAGTGCACAGGCATTGTTCATCCTCGGAGCGCTGTGTCTGCGCAGTACGGGGCGGACACTATCTGATGGGGGGACGGTTCTCGCCAAAATACTGGCAAGATAGCTGTGGCTGGTTTGGACTCATGTCCAAACCAGCCTTAGCTAAAGTGTTACTAAACTCAGGACCCTGCATTCACTATATCTGGTTTTCCATAGTACACAGAACATGGAAATAGTTTTAGTAAATATAAAATAAATTTTTTCACCAGCAGTTAGAGCAGTCTTCTGACTGCTATCAGTGTCTGGTTAAAGCTTGTAGGAGGAGTTTTCATTCTACTCTGACTGTCCTATAAGGCTGCAGGGCCACTGACCCTCTGTCTGGACAGTACTGATTGGCCATATGCTGATCACATGCACTCGCCCAAGAAAACAAATCTCTAGCAATACACGCCAAATTGAGCATGTACAGATTGCCCCCCTAGCCTCTGTTCTATCAGCATATGGTTTGGGGACTGCGGAAAAAGGGGAGGAACAGAGAAGACTGGATTAAACAGCCTTTTTACACAATGCAGAGGATTAACACCTTTCCACAGTACTCTTTCCAGAGTATAACAAGCATGCTTTACTGCATATACAGACTGAATTTACTGTTGTGGGTTTAGTAACACTTTAGGTCCCTGTCTTGCTGACCTTCCATTGGTAAGAAAGGGACATAGATGTTCCTCACTTTCAGAGTGACGAAGAGAAGCGACGTGCCTGACATCATATGGGACAGGGGAGGAGGGCTAGCGGTTGCACATGAGAGGAATAGGTCACCACCACCACGTCCCTGCTCTGCATATGGGTAAAATCACTGCTCTGCTGACCTCTGTACATTGACCTACCTGACTGCCACCCTGTTGACCCCTATACACTGCCCCATTGGCCTTCACCCTACTGAACCCCCCCCCCCCCCTTCCTCTACACTTCTGACCCCTATAATTTGCCCTACAAATTCCTGACCCATGTACACTGCCCTTCATACTCATGATACCTGTACTCAACCCTAGAAACTACTACAAGCTACTGGCCCCTACATAAGAATTTTTTGGGGGGCCTTGCTAGAGAATTTCTTTTTTTAAAGGTTGAGGCACACTGGCGGTCTCTGATCTTTCATGTTGTCCAGGTAGATCTCCACCTCTCAAAGGTTGCCTATCGCTGCCCTAGCATTTATTGTTGCCCTGGGGGACAGCACTTTAACCACTTGCTTACTGGGCACACCCTTCCTGCCCAGACACATTTTCAGGTTTCGGTGCTCTCACACTTTGAATGACAATTACTCAGTCATGCAACCCAAATGATTTTTTTGTACTTTTTTTCCCCACAAATAGAGCTTTCTTTTGGTGGTATTTGATCACCTCTGGGTTTTTATTTTTTGCGCTATAAAATGAAAAAAAGACCGAAAATTTTGAAATAAAACACATTTTTCTTTGTTTCTGTGATAAAATTTAGCAAATTATTAATTTTTCTTCATAAATTTTGGCCACAATTTATACTGCCACATATCTTTGGTAAAAAAAAAACAAATTAGTGGATATTATTTGGTCTTTGTGAAAGTTACAGACTCTACAAGCTGTGGTGCGAATTATACAAAATTGATCACATCTGATGTACTGGTGGCCTATCTCATTTCTTGTGACCCGAACAAGCCAGGAAAGTACAAATACCCCCCAAATGACCCCTTTTTTTGAAAGTAGACATTCCAAGGTATTTAGTAAAAGGCATGGTGAGCTTTTTGATGTCATTTTTTTCCCACAATTCTTTGCAAAAATTATTTTTTTTTTTCCACAAAATTGTCATTGTAATAGGTTATTTCTCTCACATGGCATGTGTATACCACACATGACACCCCAAAATAAATTCTGCTACTCCTGAGTATTACGATACCACGTGTGTGGGACTTTTCCACAGCCTGGCCACTTAGAGAGGCCCAACATGCAGGGAGCGCCATCACGTGTTCTAGGAGCATAAATTACACATCTAACTTGTTGAATAACCTATTACACTTTTGAAGGCCCTGGAGCACCAGGACAATGACACTGACGTGACACTGATGACAGAAGGCACTAGTATGGGGCACTGATGACAGATGGCACTAATATGGGGCACTGATGACACTGATGACAGATGGCACTGATATGTGGCACTAATGACAGATGGCACTTATACGTGGCACTGATAACATGTGGCACTAATACGTGGCACTGATGAGCACTAATATGTGGCACTGATGACAGTGATGACAGATGGCACTAATACGTGGCACGTGACACTGATATGGCACTGATACGTGGCACTAATATCATGTGGCACTAATACGTGGCACTGATGAGAGATGGCACTAATAGGTGGCACTGGTGGCATTGATGGCACGTGACACTGATAACAGATGTGTCCGACGGACACGGCCAGGACAGAACTTCCCCGATGTGCGCTCTCAGGAGCGCGCATTAGGGAAGTAAACAGCAGGACGTCCACCCGGCAGGGAGCGTCCGCGCTGAAGCCGTCTTTCGGCTATAGCGCGGGCGCAAAGAGGTTAAACACTTGAGCTCCAGGCCTTTTCTGATACTTTTTGTTTATAGGTAACAGTCAGTATTTTATGCTAGAAAATTGGTGAGTTTTTCAATATTTTATGTCACGGTATGTGCACAGCCATTATTCAAATGCAATTTTTTGGGTAAAAAATACACTTTTTTTTTTAATTTCAATGCAAAAACAAACCCCACACAATGCATAACCCAATTTTGTTTTAAAATATTAAAGATGATGTTACTCCGAGTAAATAGATACCAAACATGTCCCCCTTTAAAATTGTACACGCCCATGCAACGGCGACAAACTACGTAAATTTTACTATGCATAGGCGGCGCTTTAAAAGCCTTTACAAGTTCTCACTTTAGATTTACTGAGGTCTAGTGGTAGAATTACTGCCCATCATCTGGTGTTCACGATGATACCCAACATGTGGAATGATCGCTGTTTGCGTGCATGCAGGTCTGACGCGTGCATTTGACTTCATGCGCAAGCACGGGGGAACAGAAGCACTTTAAATTTTTTTACATTGTTGCTTTAAATTATTGAAGATATCTGTCATCTAAAAGTTCCCAAATCCCTCCACTGCCCTTAAAAGCATTCAAAACACCAAAATCCGTGTGTTTTAATGGTTTTGATTTTTTTTAAATGGTGCCGTTGACATTCGGGTAAACTGGAAGTCATGTCAGGTCATCACTTCCGGGTTACCATAGCATAGAGCCGATCAAAATATTCTACATATTTTTGGTTAAATCGCAATAAGCGTATAGTGATTGGATTGTGCAAAAGTTATAGCGTCTACAAAATGGGGGATTTTTTTTTTTTTTTTTTTTACTAGTAATGGCAGCAATCTTTCTTTTTTCTATCATCATGTCTGTGACATTGTGGCAGACACTTTTGACACAAATTTGGAGACCATTTACATTTATACAGCGATTAGTGCTATAAAAATGCACTGCTGTATAAATGTCACTGGCAGGGAAGGGGTTAAATGTATTACCTAGGGAGTGATTCTAACTGCAGGAGAAGGGAACTCACAAGGGGAGGAAGCCGATCAATGTTCCTCTGTACTGAGAACACACCATTGGTCTCCTCTCTCCTGACAGGATGTTTACACACACAGATCCACGTCCTTGGTTCTGTAACTGACAATCGCGGGTGCCCGGCGGACATCGTGGCCGCCGGGCACACGCACCGGCTCCCGAGTAATGCGGTTTGTGCCCCCTAGTGTGCCGGGAAGCCCAGGACATCATGACACCCGCCCTGGGTGGGAGATCCCTCCTGCAGACGTCATTTGACTATGAAGTGGTTAACCACTTCATTACCCGCCCATAGTCATATGACGTCCGCAGGAGGGATCCCCCCTCCTGGGCGGGCGTCATATTATGTCCTTGGCCGTCTAGGGGGCGCACACAAGCCGTGTTGCTTGGGACACGGTGCACAAGCCCGGCAGCCGCGATGTGCGCCAGGCACCCGCGATTGCCCGTGAACACAGCAGGACCGTGGATCTGTGTACGTAAACACACAGATCCACGTCCTGTCAGAGGAGAGGAGCCCAATGGTGTGTTCTCAGTACAGAGGAACATTGATCGGTCTCCTCCCCTTGTGAGTCCCCGCCCCCTACAGTTGAAATCACTCCCTAGGACACATAACTAACCCCTCCCCTGCCAGTCACATTTACACAGTAATCAGTGCAATTTTATAGCACTGATCGCTGTATAAATGTGAATGGTCCCAAAAATGTGTCAAGTGTCAGATATGTCCGTCGCAACGTCAGTCACGAAAAAATTTGTAGCTTGCCGCCATTACTAGTAAAAAAAAAAAAAAAAAGCCATACATCTATCCCCTATTTTGTCGACGCTATAACTTTTGCACAAACCAATCAATATACGCTTATTGCGATATGTATTCTTCTACATATTTTTGGTAAAAAAATATCTGCCTAAACCTAAAAAATAAAAACCCAGAGGTGATCAAATATCACCAAAAGAAAGCTCTATTTGTGGGGAAAAAACCCCCCATAAAAATGTAATTTGGGTACGGTGTTGCATGACCGCGCAATTGTCATTCAAAGTGCGACAGCGCTAAAAACTAAAAATTGGTCTGGGCAGGAAGGGGGTTAAAATGCCCTGTATTGAAGTGATTAAATTAAAAAAAAAAAAAATCGGATTTCTGAAAGTGCATAAGAAGTGCTGGATTAGAAAAAAATCATTGACAATAGTCCTATTTTAATGCTACTTCAAATATAGTACATATTTTCCAGTGCTATTGTGTTCGCAAGAAGATATTATTTTGATTTTTTCAATGGCTGTCATGCACAATATATTCCACTAGATGGCACCCTTGTATAAATACTAAACCTTAGAAGTCTGTTTTATGAAAAGTATGGGAACCAAGAGTACTGGCGTCCTTATGAAAAATACTGCTGTGTCTGGCTATAACACTTTTGGATTACAGAACACCCATGCTATGAATGTGCATCAAAAAAAATTCTATTTCGTTATCACCGCTCTGAAACTTTAGAATCAACTTGACATCCATAGAAGTGAGAGTGGCAGTCTCCATTCATCTCTAATGGTGTGCAGTAAAGCATTGTAGATGCCCCATCTATCAAAAGTGGTATCAAAGTGGAGCTCCCTGACCAGAGCTCTTTTTGCGATTCAGCACTGCATCGATTTAACTCACAAATGCGCGGTCATGCGACGTTGTACCCAAACAAAATATGTTTGGTTTTTTTTTCCCCACAAATAGAGCTTTATTTTGGTGGTATTTGATCACCGCTGCGTTTTTTATTTTTTGCGCTATAAACAAAAAAAGAGCGACAATTTTGAAAAAAACACAATATTTTTTACTTTTTCTATAATTAATATCCACCAAAAATATATAAAAAAAAAACATTTTTTTTCCTCAGTTTAGGCTTATATATATTCTTCTACATATTTGTGGTAATAAAAATTGCAATAAGCATTTGGTTTGTGCAAAAGTTATAGCATCTACAAAATAGGGGATAGTTTTATGGCATTTTTATAACTTTTTTTTTTTTTACTAGTAAACATCGGACACCTTTGACACATTTTTGTGACCATTGACATTTATACAGCGATCAGTGCTATAAAAATGCATTGATTACTGTAAAAAAAATGTCACTGGCAGGGAAGGGGTTAACACTAGGGGGCGATCAAGAGGTTAATGTGTTCCCTAGTGTGTTCTAATTGAAGGGGGAGGGGACTGTGTAGGGGAAGAGATAGATCGCTGTTCATACTCTGTACTCTACACACACAGATTCCGGTTCTCGTGTGCCTCGAGCGATCGTGGGAGCCCGGCGGTGATCGTGACCGACAGGCATTGGCTCCATGGGCGGGCACGCGCACCATAGTGCCCACAGGGCAAAACGACGTTGCATAACATAATTTCGCCCAGCCGTGACATTTTGCCGCAGTAGAACTGGTCGGCAATTGGTTAAAGTGGAAGTAAACCCTCCTATCGTTTTCAGCCAAGGAAGCTGCCATCTTTGCCTCTGTTTAATCTTCAACTGCCACAGTGCTGCACATGTGATCCGTTATGACACCAGCCATTGGATGGTTTGACTGTTTGGTTGAGAGCACAGCCAATGTGCAGTTAGCATTCACGGCATGCCTTTTTTTTTTAGACTGTTAAATCGATGGGTTTACTTCCGCTTTAACCGGGATGTCATCTGGGTTCCCCAGGGGTGCCGCGAGCATGGGACTCAGTTTGCCTTGAATCTGCATCCTAAGTTGGCGCAGTGCAGGCGGGCCGGCTTCCAGCACCATAACAACCAGTAACAGTCTTATTCTGGGACACATGGCATCATTTGTTTCGATGGTGATGGCGACCGGCTCACCTGCACCATGACGACGCATGATCATGGGCATCCGCAGAACTTTTTTCAAGGGGGGGGGGTGTCATTTTAAGGTCACCCATTCTCCGCCCCTTTTTGACAATTTTATGAAGGGGAGTGGCTTAGTCATTATCCCGTGATAACCCTCCCCCTTCTACTGCCACAGTGGGAAAAAAGAGATCCAGGTGCCAGCCTAACAATAAATAAGGCTGAGCTTTGGTGAAGTGAACGTTCTCTTATCATGTTTGACTTTACTTTCCTGCACTTTTCTCCCTAGAGTGCCGACGCCCATGCGCATGAATCTGATTTAGGGCAGTGAAATCGATATTCCTATCGCACTCGTTCCTGGTATTTGTGGCTCATAAAGAAGTAGCGGGTGCTGCAGCGATTACCAGTTGGGTCCTGGAAGCATCAAACAAATGTACATATTCGCCAGCACACCATGGATCGACAAATCTTCGTCCAAAAAGGTTTTAATGAGAAAATCACATCACAAAAGTAGGTGCAACGTTTCGGAGCCGCGCAGGACCCCTTCGTCAGGCAACATACACAGCTGCCCCTAGCATTCAGGGGATGATGGAAGTCTGCCTCATCCAGACCTCCTCCTCTCGCCCCCCTGAACGCTATTGGAGGCAAAATGTGGGGCTCTGATGTGAAGAGGGGACTGTGTGAATGGGGTGCTCTATGATGGGGGGGGGGGGCTCTTTGATTGGGGAGCTCTGTGATGGGAGGACTCTATGATTGGAGAAATCATATATAGCCAAGCCCATGTAAAGGGTGACTGTGATGTAATGGGGGCCTCGGATGTGATGGGTAACCTCTGATTGGATGGGTGAACCTTTGATGTTATGGGGAGACCTCTGATTGATGGGATGGGGGGGACCTCTAAATGATGGGATGGAGGACCCTCTGATGTGATTGGAGGATTCATGTTTAGCCATATATAAGGTTGACTGTGATGTTATGGTAGCCTCTGATGTGATGGCGAGACCTCTGCGGTGATGGGGGCACCTCTGATGTGGTGGGAGGACCTCTAATGAAGTGGAGCTTTTCATGTAATGGGAGGACCGCTGATGTGGTGGGGGAACCTGTCGTGATGGGGAACCTCTGATGTAATAAGGAAACCTCTGATGTGATGGGAGGACCACCGATTTTAAAGAGAGGACCTCTGATGTTAAGCGGGGGGGGGGGGGGAGCTTCTGATTGTGAAGGGAGGGACCTCTGATGTGAAGGGGGGACTTCTGATGGGGATAGGATGACCTCTAATGTGAGGGTAATTTCACAAAGGAGGTTGTGTGCATCATCCCAGGCTCAGGTTTCCCATAGATAAGTAACATTTACGTATTTTACATTTTAGACTGGGGTGCCTCAAGGTTTTGCAAACCTTTAAAGGGTTCCATGACTGAAACACACTGCCCTAGGTCAATCCTTTTTTTCTTTCAGTTGATAGAGGGAGGGATTTGATTCTCAGTTTTTTTTGTTGCCTGTGTTCTGATTGGAGAGATTTCCCCAACCTTTGTTCCGGTGGCCATGAAAGTGATATACAATTCCAAACTGTATGGTTGTCTATGGCAGGGCTCAAAATTTCAAGTCCTGAGCTACTAGCCAGGCCTTAAGGGTTACTCGCCACCAGTTTCCCCGCCCAACCCCTACCCTGCCCCCCCCTAAACCCGCCCTCATAAATTATCTCATTAAATGACACCTTTAATGTTTTATGCAATTAAGTTATAAAAATATTAACAACCTTAATGTTAATGCAGCCTGTGTCCCCCCCCCCCCATGTGCAGCCTGTGTCCCCCCCCCCCATGTGCTGCCTACTTGTGGAGGAGAAGAGAGGAGAGTTACGACTGGGAGATCACAGCAGGGAACATCACAGCTTTCGTTTCATAAGCTGTGTGTTCCCCCGCGGCGCGCCGTCACATAAGCCCCTCCCCTTGTCCGGGGAACTTTGATACATGTCACCCGTCCTAGGATTGGATTTGATCTGTCTATCAAAGTCCCGGAAAAGGGGAGGAGCTTATGTGACGGTGCACGGCGGGGGAACACACAGCTTATGAAACGAAAGCTGTGATGTTCCCTGCTGTGATCTCCCAGTGGCGGCTCTCCTCTCTTCTCCTCGCCAGCCCTCAAAAATCACTCGCAAAATGCGAGTGTAATTTTTGAGGGCTGGTCTATGGCACAGATGTAGAGGAGATATCTTCTGACCAGAAATCCTGTTACTGTGACAAAGGTGGAATTTCTCTTCAACTTTGGGGAAATTTATACTCACTTCTGGGACAGGAAGTGAAGGGAAATCTACCTTAAGGGGACACAGGCAGCTGTAAAAACTTGACAGAGGTTCTAATCCTTCTGCAATTTATACAAACTTAAAGCATTGTGGTTATGCCTTGTTGTGTTTTGCTCCACCCTATGTCAACGTGCCATGGGCTCATTTGGCCAAAGCCCGGTGGGAGACTCATAGGGTATGTTAGCACAGCTACCTGTTTTTCCATATTTCACCACTACATGCTGTCCTGTTTTGCAATCCTGGTTTCATGTCAGATTGCACATGTGACTTTGAAGAAGATTATCCACTCTAAAAGTAGGTAGGAAAAGCACCTTACTCTTGTATTGGGAAAGATTTTTTTTTTTTTTACCCTCCTTTTCAACACACTTAGGCTGGTTTCACACCGGAGCGGTGCAGGCGGCGGCGGTAAAGCATCGCTATATTTAGCGCTGCCTTACCGTCGTTTTACCCGCGGTATGCGGCCCCTAGCAGGGTGGTTTTAACCCCCCGCTAGCAGCCGAAAAAGGGTTAAACCCCCCGCAAAGACACAGACACAGCAGCAGCTGTTTCAGGTCGGTTTGCAGGTGCTATTTTTAGCGCAATAGCGCCTGCAAACCGCCCCAGTGTGAAAGCAGCCTAATGCGTTTTTTTAGATCAAACCTTTCTGTTTTAATAACATTCCTTATTTTAGACCAAGTGATATCATCACTGGGTCTTTGTGCTTCTCTATTGAATGCAGGCAGATCATGGCTGGTGGGAGGGGGCCAGCTGGGTACTATACATCGCTTCCTGAAGACCTCACAGCACCCTGCCTCAGTACTCCTCTCAAGAGCCCTCAGCCCTGATTCAAGCAGTGGGCTGTCTTTTGGGATGAGTTATGCAAATATTGAAATGCCACATGGGCGAGTGTCAGTCTGGAGGAGTGGGATTACCTAGGGAACCTGCATTTGCATGCAGACCACCCATAGGTAACACCCACATGTGACACTGAACCTCCATGATTAGAAGAACTAAAATCCAATGAGTTAAAAGGGTAGACTGGGGAGGAAAGTGATAAATGATGGACATTTTCCAGCCAGAAAATGAGGTGCGCTGTGTCTGACAGGTTGCAGCTGCTCCCCTTGAGAACGTCTCCTATGATGAAACACGTCAGGGCGGGGCCAGTGCTAACTTCATCACGCCGTCAGACCCCCCTGGTGGTCTGTTTGTATACTGCTCTGTATTACTTTGCATAATGGGAGTACCTTTTCTCTATAATAAATAAATGTTATATGCTGTTTTATACTATGGAGTTTCTATGATTTCTATCTTTTGCCGGTTAAAGATTCAGAACTGCCATTACAGATGCAGGAAATTTACAAGAAACAGTTGAAGGTAGAGTTTGAAATTATTTAAAACATTTTTACAGTTTCACAATAAATAAAAGTCCATGTACAGCTAACCTGCATTCTTTATCATAATTAACAAAAGATCCAGCATACTGGCAGAAGGTAGTACAGAAGTCTATTTTTAATAAAATGGACACTCAGGTCTTTTGTCTTTTTTCCTCCTTCCGCGTAGTGAGTTTAGAAAGTCCTTCTTGGATATACTGAACAGATATGGCATCCTTCTTTTCCTCTGCCTTTTTCAGCGCCTCCCTGAAGATCCGTTCAGCATCTGCCAGGTGTTCCATCCCTCCTTTATAAAAGACCACAAAGCATACAAACATCACAGAGGAAAGTCCACTTTTACCTTAATGTCGTTGTAAACTCTCCCCTACAACTTTTTCCCATGTAAATCAGCATAAAAAAACCTAATGAACACTGCTTGTAGATATCTCCTTACTTGCTTAGTATTATTGTAATCCTTTTTGCTCTTTAGAATGACGTCACTGAGCATGCTCATATCTCCCCTGATTTACGGCATACTCTGTGTGCTTGTCTGTCTATTATCAGGACTTCCTACAGCACAACACTGAAATCCCACGAGACTGCATAATCACTCAGAGCTTCCTACTAGACCCCATGTGACATCACATGCAGCATAAACCTGGGCATTGGATAGCATTACTGCAGTCTTATCAGCTAAAGCTGATAAGACTGACATAGGCAAACACTAGATAATCGGCATAAGTAAATACTGTGAAATAAAACAAGTCATCTATGAGCAGGGAAGCAGGGTTGCCATAGAAACGTTGGATTGAGAAGGAGGCTTGGTTAACAGTACAGGAAGTGCTCAATGTAAGGGAAGAAATACACCCTACTGTGGACTCAGAAAACAATACTTAAGATGGCACTGCCTTACCCCTGGAAATACGTTTTTTAACAGTAAGTAATATGCGATTTGGGCTGGATTACAGTGACTATAGTTTGATAATTGCTTGTTATAATGGACTAAATGAAAAGAAGCATCAGAGTGGGAGAGTTTACTTCCTCTTTAATAGTGCTTACACTTTCTAAAATCACTTTACAGGAACCTTATCTGCAAAGACTGTACCACACTTTTTCTGGGTCACAGGCCATGCGGTCAGTAACTGATTCAGAACAGGGCTTCAGGCTTTAATGGCAGCATGCTGATTCTAGGCCAGTGACTCAAAATAGTGAAGCTGTAGTAATGATAACTGCATCAAAGCTGCATCTTTTACACATAAAATAGTTTCATCCTTGTAGGTTAACCCAAAGCCAACTAATATTTTTGGCAGGACATGTCACTTTGCTCTACCCTTTTTCCCCACTGAGGGTGGTTTATTGTGATTGCAGTTGGTGTATGACGACTAGATGGGGAGGATGGTTGTGGAATATTTTGGATATCATTCCTCCGAGGGCCTGCTTTCCATAAACTGTGCTTTTGTTTGTCCTGCTGCTATGAATGGGATAAGGTGTACTCGCTATATACCGTATATACTCGAGTATAAGCCGAAATTTTCAGCCCTTTTTTAGGGCTGAAAGTCCCCTTCTCGGCTTATACTCGAGTCAGTGCGGTCTGCCTACATGAACAGCTTGTCATGTAGACAGACGGCACTGTTCAAAAGCCGCGCCGCCCATCCTCGATAGGCGGACACTAATTTTCCCAGCAGTACAGTGTTCCGCCTATCACAGATGTTCTGTCATTCTCATCTCATGGACGAGGATGAGAGAATATCTGTGATAGGCAGAACACTGCACATGACTGCTGGGAAAACCGAGTGTTCCTCCTATCACGGACGAGGAGGAGAAGGAGGCGCAGCTTTCAAACCTGCAATGGCGCTTGGCGCCTCAGCGTGTACGCTGATCGGCAGGACAACCGCACACCGGCCCCCGAGGGACACCGCACACCGGCCCCCCGGATCGATCGGCACAGGTAGGCTGCACTGGGGACACAGGGGGTTGTATAGGACACAGGGGACATGTAGATGGGCATTTGCTGACACTCTTTTCCACTTACAGTAGCTGCTTTCCATTTGTATACTCTTCCACCCCCCCCCCCTTTTCTGAAAAATTTGGCATTCCTGTGGCTTCTGGTAATGGTCTCTGTTCAGGATTTGTATGGAAACATTTTCTACCAATTCTTCTGGTAAATTTAGGATACATAATGTTTTGGAAACATATTTAGTAACATATCCTGTAAATATATATCATTAGAATTAATGTATTGTAGAATGTCTTTATTATGTACTGAATTTGTTCTTTGTTTCTTATTAGAACGCCCCGCTCCGGAAGAATTACATCTGCAAAACGTGTTGAGTTATTGTAACCCCTCCACAGCCTACTTCTGTTTCAACTATTCCATATGTGCGATATTGAACCAGTATACAGTGCCTTGAAAAAGTATTCACACCCTTTGAAATTTTCCACATTTTGTCATGTTACAACCAAAAACGTAAATGTATTTTATGCAATAGACCAACACATAGTGGCACATAATTGTGAAGTGAAAGGAAAATGATAAATGATTTTCCAATTTTTTTTTTTACAAATATCTGAAAAGTATGGCGTTCATTTGTATTCAGTCCCCCTGAGTGAATACTTTGTAGAACCACCTTTCGCTGCAATTACAGCTGCAAATCTTTTTGGGGATGTCTCTACCAGCTTTGCACATCTAGAGAGAGTGACATTTTTGCCCATCCTGCTTTGCAAAATAGCTCAAGCTCTGTCAGATTGGATGCAGAGCGTATGTGAACAGCAATTTTTTTGCCACAGATTCTCAATTGGATTTAGGTCTGGACTGTGACTGGGCCATTCTAACACATGAATATGCTTTGATCAAACAATTCCATTGTAGCTCTGGCTGTATGTTTAGGTTTGTTGTCCTGCTGGAAGGTGAACCTCCACCCCAGTCTCATGTCTTTTGTAGACTCCAACATTGTATTGGTATGTACATGCTGTGGATGGGGCTATGAACAATAACATGTTTACATTTTTTTTTTAATTTTGCTGTTGGACTTGGATTTTAGTATCAATCAACCTGGTTTGTCGGGTTGAAATTACATTAACTACTTAACGACCGCGCTATAGCCAAATGACGGCTACAGCGCGGCTCGATAACTCTGGGAGGGCGTACATTGACGTCCTCCCTGAATCTTGCTCTGGAGAACCCGGTGCATCACTGTAAATGGCCGCTGACTGTGGCCGTTTACCACGTCATCGCTCCGTCAAATGACGGAGCGATCACATGTAAACAAACCGTCGGCTGGATGTGTAGTTACAACTTCAAAAAACTCACCATGCCTCTTACTAAATACCTTGGAATGTCTACTTTCCAAAAAGTGGTCATTTGGGGGGTATTTGTACTTTCCTGGCTTGTTAGGGTCTCAAGAAATGATAGGCCGTCAGTACATCAGATGTGATCAATTTTCAGAGATTGGCACCATAGCTTGTGGACTCTAACTTTCACAAAGACTAAATAATATACACCGATTTGGGTTATTTTTACCAAAGAAATGTAGCATTATAAATTTTGGCCAAAATGTATGAAGAGAAATTACTAATTAGCAAAATTAAAATAAAACGAAGAAAAATTCATTTTTTTTTTACAGAATTTTCAGTCTTTTTTATTTTATTTTGCAAAAAATAAAAAACCCAGGAGGTTATTAAATACCACCTGAAAGCTCTATTTGTGTGGGGGAAAAAAAAAAAAGACAAAAATTTTATATAGCTAGTGTTGCACGACTGAGTAATTGTCATTCAAAATGTGAGAGCAGTGAAAGCTGAAAATTGGTCTGGTTAGGAAGGGGGTTTAAGTACCCAGTTTTCAAGTGGTTAATAAAATTAGTTTTTACTGGATGCATGTTTGTCTTTTCTTAAGTAGTAATGCACCAAAAAAGTCCCTTAGTACCTTTTGGGCTGCCTTGGGAGACAGCCATTGAGTTAATAAATTATGGGATGTGGTGCTAGTTAGCTCCCAACATAAACCTTGGCTTTTTTGAAAAGGATTACAATGTATTCCCTGAAAAAAAAACTCTAATATATAATACTATCACTCAAAATATAATACAGATATATATAAAATATCTAAAAAAAAAAAAAAAGATCACAGCATAATGATAATATCCTAAAGTTCCACTAAAGCTACATAAAAAAGTGTATGTAGGCTAGTAAAGGAAGGGGCAGAGGAGCTGGGCCAGCAAAGATTAGACACTCCCAGAAGAGAAAAGGGCTAGGATGTCAAGGAGTGAGGGGGATGTGCTAGGAAACTGACTTTTCTTGGTGCAGTCAAATGTTCCAGCAAGTTCAAATTGCAAGAGAATAAAAGATCAATAATGGAAAGGAAACCACTGCAACTAAAAACATAAAAAATACTGGATTTTTCTGTGCCTTTACCTGAAGTTTTTTCAGTTCATGACAGGGTCTCTTTCATAGTCAAAGAATACTGGAGCACATTAAACAAAAGACTACACAATGTGCTTTCTGCTCCAATATAAACACCAAGATTTCTACTGTTTACCTTGATGCATGAGAATCGTTGCCATGTTGGTGAGCAGAATATGGTGATCTGGATGGTCTGCCTTTTCAGCTAGAGGAAGTGCTTGGCTGACAAAGGCGTAAGCTTCATCATAGCGCCCCTGTGCTTCCATCACTGTGGCCAGGTCATTGAGCAGGGTGATGGTCTGCATGACATAAAACATGACTGAATAGGAAAAAAAAAACTTACTACACAGTTATTTAACAATTACTAAACAAGCGGTGAATCCTAGTTGTGTCTTCTCAACATAATATAGGTGAAGATACAGGATCCAGTGTTTCATGCCTTTATGTGCATTTTACAAGCTTCAATTATTAAAGGAACCTTTTCCCGTGAGACATGGAGGCTGCCATTTCTGACTTTGCATTACTAACCCAGAACTAGCATACTTGTTACAAGTCAGTGACTCAAAGTATAAAAGCTATACAAATATTTTCATGGAGAAGTCATCAAGGGTCATTTCAGTTTCCTTTTGCTTCCTGAAGAACAAAGCAGTAGATTCAGGCAATGCGACTTCAATGATGTTCTATTTTCATGCAGGAATAGTCAGACTATTACAGGCACGTGGGCGCCACCCCCCTGTCCATTGCCACCTCCCCTATTCATGTGTCTGGCCCCTTTCAGGACATCCACGCATGAATTCCAATGGGGAGGGGCTGTTTTTTTTTTTGAAGCACCAATTAGAGCCAGAGGCTCTAATAGGCTTCAATATAGGGTGGGCTTGGGTCGCAGAGAGTGCGCTCTCAGCCCACCCAGGTGTGTTACAACAGCGAATATTCACTGTTGTAACACCGATTCTACTCCCGGCCCATCAGGAAGCGGGTTTTTACCGTCATCGGCGTCAGTGGGCGGAATGGCGTCCCGTCATCGGCGTCAGTGGGCGGAATGGCGTCCCGTCATCGGCGTCAGTGGGCGGAATGGCGTCCCGTCATCGGCGTCAGTGGGCGGAATGGCGTCCCGTCATCGGCGTCAGTGGGCGGAATGGCGTCCCGTCATCGGCGTCAGTGGGCGGAATGGCGTCCCGTCATCGGCGTCAGTGGGCGGAATGGCGTCCCGTCATCGGCGTCAGTGGGCGGAATGGCGTCCCGTCATCGGCGTCAGTGGGCGGAATGGCGTCCCGTCATCGGCGTCAGTGGGCGGAATGGCGTCCCGTCATCGGCGTCAGTGGGCGGAATGGCGTCCCGTCATCGGCGTCAGTGGGCGGAATGGCGTCCCGTCATCGGCGTCAGTGGGCGGAATGGCGTCCCGTCATCGGCGTCAGTGGGCGGAATGGCGTCCCGTCATCGGCGTCAGTGGGCGGAATGGCGTCCCGTCATCGGCGTCAGTGGGCGGAATGGCGTCCCGTCATCGGCGTCAGTGGGCGGAATGGCCAAATAAAAGCAAGCGAAGGGCCGCAGTTTGGAGACCCCTGTGTTAGAGTTACAGGGAAGATTAAAAAGGGGGTGGTCTGAGGATAGGACTTCACTCCTTGCATGGACAACTACCAGTGCCAATTTACCAACAATTTTATGTGCATGTCAGTGAAGATTTAGTTAAAGGGTAAGTTCACCTTTACAGAAAATCTGTAAGGTGAACTTACACTGGACCCTCTCCCCATGGTCCCGGTGTACCCGAGGCCGGCGATCGCCTGCTAGGAGACATCGGGGTCGCGGCTTCATTGAGTCGGGGATTTGATATTCCCTGTGGCTTAATCTCCTAAAACGTACCTCAAAAGGATATGTATAGGAGGCATTCTAATTAGTCGGTAGTGCACATGGATGCCACCGACCAATCAGAACCCACATACCCAGTCCTGTCAGCAGGGGAGAAGAAGAGAGAAAGCCGCAGGGATTTCAAATCCCTGGACCGGTAAAGCGGCGACCCAATGTCTCCTAGCGGGTGATCGCCTGCCTCAAGTACAGCAGGACCGGAGGGGATGGGCAGGGGGTTCAGTGTAAGTTCACCTTACAGATTTTCTGTAAAGGTGAACTTACACTTTAAGAATCTTTTCATGGGATCCTGGATTCCCAATGCAGAGGAATTCCTTAGCAATGTACCTGTAGGGTTTTCCAGACATATGCCACGTACAGCATTTTACAGTCAGTCAATTTTGTTCAGGTAAAGCTGGGCATACATTATACAATTTACTGTAGTGTACAGATTCCTTTAGATTTCCCTTGTACAATGTATGGGTAGCCCAACTGTGCAACCTCCGACCCCAGTCAGTCGGGTTTTCTACTGACCTGCGGGTGAAGATCTCCTTGCTCCTCCTTACAGATGTGCAGTGCTCTCTCCAACATGACCTGTGCATGTAAAAGCTGTGATTGGCTCACTAGGTAACGTGCGTAAGAATCCAGACTCAGACCTAGGAGAAGCCGCGTGTTTGTCTTTTCCTCTGCTGCAAGAACAAAATACATTTTTTTTTTTTTTAAATGGAGCGTACAAGTGAAGACATATTTATTAAAAATTGGGGGAAGAAAACACTACCAACTCTTACCAATCAGGAAACGCGTTTCAATTTTCCAGATAACAAAAAAAAAAAAAAAAAAAGAAGAGGAAACCTGAGAACAACAACTCTTTTGTTCTCATTTTCCTATTTAGTTCCTGAGGCTTTTAATATGAGACACTAAGACCAGAAAAACACACCCAAGTTTTTTCTTTTAATCAAAAGAAAATTTATCAAAATGCATGTCAACACACATACTGTAAGGTGCATTCAAACAAATGTCAATACACATCATGATGCATGGTGATACGCAATGGAAAATGCATTGCAACAGGTGCTAAGATGTGCAGTGACAAACCATGACATTTTGATGCAGTTTTCTTTTATAGCAATGGAAAAAACACATCGAGAAAAAAAAAAAATGCAACAAACACAGAAAGGTGCGTTTTGTGTGTTTCCAGCCTGTTTTTTTTTTTTTTCTAATACAGGTGAAGATAGTTTTCATACAGCCAACATGTCTGGGTTCAGAGCTGTATTTCAAAGTAAATTGTAAAGTCTTGTTTAAAAAATTTAAAATAACAAAACATGTCATACTTACTTGCTCTGTTGCAGTGGATTTGCACAGAGCAGCCCGGATCCTCCTCTTCTCGGGTCCCTCTTCGCTGCTCCTGGCCCCGCCCTCCTGTTGAGTGCCCCCACAGCAAGCAGCTTGCTATGGGGGCACCCAAGCATGGCCACGCCCCCTATCTCCTGACTGGCTAACTGACAGCCGCAGGAGCCAATGGCGCTACTGCTGTGTTTCAGCCAATCAGGAGGAGAGTCCCCGATGGCTAAGACACTCGTTGACATCGCTGGACAAAGATGGGGCTCAGGTAAGTATTAGGGGGTGCTGGAGAGGCTGCTACACACAGAAGTTTTTTTATCGTAATGCATGGAATGCATTACGATAAAAAACCTTGTGCCTTTACAACTCCTTTAAAGCTGAACTCTAGGAAAATATTGGTAGACAAGTTAGGCATGTGAGGACAAGTCTGATCATTGGAGGAGAGCAGCCTGAACTCTAGGAAAATATTGGTAGACAAGTTAGGCATGTGAGGACAAGTCTGATCATTGGAGGAGAGCAGCCTGAGTGCCCAGCAAAAAAAATAAAGAGAACATGATACGTTTTATACAAGTACATGGTACAACATACACATCAGGCATTTGAAATGCTGGGGTAACAAACACTTTGTTGTAGCTCTGTATTTATTAACCGCTTGCCGACCAGTGCACGCCGATGTACGTCGGCAGCATGGCGCTGGTAGGCAAAAGGGTGTACAGGTACGTCCCCTTTAAGAAGTGGTGTCATGGGCACGCACCCTCCATGGTCTCCGTGACCGCGGGTCCCGCGGACTCGATGTCCGCAATCGTGTCACGGAGAGGAAGAACGGGGATATGCTTTTGTAAAGAAAGAATTTCCCCCGTTCTGCCTAGTGACAGGATAGAGATCACAGCTCTCTGTCATCGAGAGCAATGATCACTGTCCTGTGTGTTGAAGCCCAGCCCCCTAACAGTTAGAATCACTCCCTAGACTTAACCCCTCCACAGCCATTTACACAGTAATCAATGCATTGATCGCTGTATAAATGACAATGGTCCCAAAATAGTGTCAAAAATGTCTGATGTATCTGTCATAATGTCGCAGTCCCGATAAAAATCGCAGATCGCAGCCATTAAAAATAAAAAAAAATTAAAAATAAAAATGCCATAAAAAAAAAACTATCCCCTATTTTGTAGACGCTATAAATTTTGCGCAAACCAATCAATATACGCTTATTGCAATTTTTTTTACCCAAAATATGTAGAATACATATCAGTCTAAACTGAGGGAAAAAAAAAAAAATTTTTTATATATTTTTGGGGATATTATAGCAAAAAGTAAAATAAATTGTGTTTTTTTTTCAAAATTTACACAATTTTTTTTGTTTATAGCGCAAAAAATAAAAACTGCAGAGGCGATAAAATACCACCAAAAGAAAGCTCTATTTGTGGGGGGAAAAAAGGACATCAATTTTGTTTGGGTACAACGTTGCACGACCACGCAATTGTCAGTTAAAGCGACGCAGTGCCGAATCGCAAAATGTGCTCTGGTCAGGAAGGGGTAAAATCCTCCGGGGCTGAAGTGGTTAATACATCAGTAAATGTATATTGGTAAATGCAAACATTGTAAGCATTCAAAGCTGACCTGATATCAGCTTCTTACAGCAGGACTGGGAGTATGAGCGAAAGCATTATGGAGAAAGCAGAGCGACAAAAGAGATGAGCTCATCACTAAGCTGCTTCTCTGTTCACTGTCCAGTCACAAGCCAGGGGGTTCAAGATGAACTGTGCTCAGAGAAAGTGGGTTGGTTAATGCTGACTATCAGATTAAGGACATCTGACTGAAGAAAAAATAAAACACACACACACACACACACACACACACACACACACACACACACACACACACACACACAGCAGAGAAAATCGCAGGTGAAAATTGTCCATGTGCTTCTCAACTCTCTGCAGACTGATATTGTGCGATGCATAGTCTGATCGGACCCTTTTCCTTCATGTCACACATACACAAACATGGTGAGAATATGATTTTTATTTTTTTTTAAATTAACACCAAGTAAATAATTCTGACACTGTCCATTGCTCTACTGACACCATCCACTGGCCCC
This sequence comes from Lithobates sylvaticus, assembly GCA_028564925.1. Taxonomy (NCBI): domain Eukaryota; kingdom Metazoa; phylum Chordata; class Amphibia; order Anura; family Ranidae; genus Lithobates; species Lithobates sylvaticus. Next base: position 95,499,857 of record CM053027.1, read on the forward strand.
CAAAAAGCATTTTGAAAAAATAAAATAAAAATACTAATAAAATAAAATAGTAAATAAATAAAAATAGAGAACTACTGACACCATCCACTGCCCTACTGACACCATCCTGCACATAGTATGCACCGCTATATACTCCGCACTCCTTACCTGCACATACTGTATATACTAGAGTATAGGCCGACCCGAATATAAGCCGAGGCCCCTAATTTACCACAAAAAAACTGGGAAAATGTATTGACCCGTGTATAAGCCGAGGGTGAGAAATGGAGCAGCTACTGTAAGTGGAAAAGAGGGTCTAGTCTTAGAAGCGATCGTTAATGCCTCCTGTGCCGATCGCTGGATGTCCTGTGTCCCCCCCATTGCTGATCCTGGCGATCAGCGTGTAAGGCGCCATTACACATTTAAAAGCCGCGCCTCCTCCTCCTCGTCCGTGATAGGAGGAACACTCGGTTTTCCCAGCAGTCAGTGTGCAGTGTTCCGCCTATCACGGACATCCTCTCATCCTTGTCCATGAGATGAGAATGACAGGACGCCCGTGATAGGCAGAACACTGCACACTGACTTACTGCTGGGAAAATTAGTGTCTGCCTATCACGGACGGGGAGGAGAAGGAGGCGCAGCTTTTGAACACTGCCGTCCGTCTGCATGACACGCTGTTCATGTATGCAGACGGCACTAACTCGAGTATAAGCCGAGGGGGGGACTTTCAGCCCTAAAAAAAGGGCTGAAAATCTCGGCTTATACTCGAGTATATACGGTACTTACCACCACCACACACACACTCCATACTCTTCCGCACATACTACCACCACCATACACACTGTACTGCACAATCCCTTTTTAACATTACTGCATTCTGCACTATGTACAGTGCCTTGAAAAAGTATTTAAACCCCTTGAAATTTTCCACATTTTGTCATGTTACAACCAAAAACGTAAATGTATTTTTTAGGGATTTTATGTGATAGACCAACACAAAGTGGCACATAATTGTGAAGTGGAAGGAAAATGATAAAAAAGTTAATTTTTTTTATACAAATAAATATAAAAAAGTGGCGTGCATTTGTACTCACAACCCATAGAATATTCTAACTGCTTTTCTCCTACCTTGCAATGGTGCAATTTTTCCATTAAAGAGGAACTGCAGTCTGCTCACATAATTTGTAATAAAAACATCTTTGCCATTCTGAAGCTTCCCTCCAACCACTTTGCATATTATTTTATATATACTGTGTTTCTTTACTTGCCAAATATTCTGCCGAAATCTCCCTCCACTAAGTCTGGCTGCAGCCATTTTAACTGTGGGCAGCTGAAGCTGCTGCCTATTCACTTCCTGAATTTAGACAGACACACACCTCCAGCTCTGCAGCTCTCATTGGCCTTCTTATGACTCATCCTGGCAAACTCTCACGAGTGTGAGAGCTGTATAGGATGTCATAAGCCTAGGCTTTTTACCAGACAAGAAACAGGAAGTGGGCTGTATAAGGTATTTACTGGCAGAACAAAAATGTTTTACTATCCAAAATTAAAACAAGGACAGAAGATTTAATAGATGAAAAAAATGACTGAAGGTCCACTTTAAGAAGAATGAAGAAAGAGTAATAATCTAGCAACAGCTCCCCAGTGGAGAGAGTGATCATCTCCAATACATTTATAATGTTGTATATAGAACCTATTGGGCAAGAAGTAAGACTTGAAGAAAAATAAGAGAAAAAAAAGAAGAAACTTGGAGCCAAAAGGGATAAAATAAGAGGAATGGTAGGGGAAGGCAAAAGGGAAAAAAAAAAGAAGAAGGAGTAGTGAAGAGGTAACACCCCATGATGTACCCCCAGTAATACGCATGGGATGTTTCAACCAGTTCAAGGCCCAGCAAGAATTTTGGTATATTCATCAGTGTAGATAAATGTGTTCCAGTAAAACCACTTGCAGCGGAAGGTCTCCTCCTTGCCTTTGACTGTTGCAGTCAAGTCTTCCATCTTCCAAGAAGAGGGGGGGTTTCTCAGGCCTGCTAACGCAATATTTTTAAATCTCTCTCTGCAACACTGTATGCCAATAACCACCATAATGAGGTGCTCATTATTACCCCCTGGGAGGTCAAAAATGGCAAAGAGCAAACGATGCTCTAAATTGTGAGCACTGCTTATTACTGGACTAACTTACAGTTAATCTAAGATGACAGTGATAAAGTAAGAAAGCACCTCTTGACCCCTATACAGGTACTGGTAGGAAACAGTAACTTATTACAGAAGAGCATTTGATAAATTATACAATGCAGTCTTATACCGTTTTGTTTGCTATTGTATGACAAAATCACTTCACCTGTCAATATGTCCTGTGGCAGATCTTTTTCCATCTTAGTCTTTTCCTCCAAACTTAAGATACAGAACTGATATCCCGCCACTGCCAAATCCTTCCTTTATTGGACGAAGGACAGAAAAAGAGGCAGAATAAGTGAAATGCCAACTCTGTATTCAATAAATGATATGGAAGAAAGGAGAGACAAGCAGCAGAGTTTCATAATCAAAGATTTATGTATCAAGTTTTTCTGCAGTTTTCTGAAAAAATAAATAAAAGGGGGGGGAGGGGGACTTTGTAGGAATTTAAATGAAACGTATCTGAAAATGTCTCTATCCCTGATTCAGTAGAAAAAAATAAATGAATGGGACTTTGGAGGTACAGCACCAGAAAAGCAGTCAGTGTAGAAACACAATGTTTATTACTTAGTGACAATTACATGACATGTTAGAAAAATACATTCATGGGTTTGTGTCCATACTGACCATATAACACACATTTGAATGTAGAACTGGCAACAACAAAATGATACATTGTATATTAAATATATGACCGCTGCATCAAGATAATATATTGTATGAGAAATATATGACAGCTATCCTAGATGACATGGACCACCTCAGGAGCAAAGTATAAAGATAAAATCCAATTAGTTTTTTTCCCCAAATTTTAATGCATTTGCCCCTGAAGAGTGCAATAAATCCACGAAACGAGTAGGGCTTATCTGATGCATCTCATCTTCATTAGATGGTTCAACCAGTTTTTTATATACAGAGTTTATCTTTATACTTTGTTCCTGAGGTGGTCCATGTCATTGAGGATAGTTGTTATATATATTTCTCCTACAATGTATTGAATAGGTAAAAGTACTTCGCGCAAACTTAAAGTACTGGTAAAATTGTAAGGCAGTAGTAATGACTAAAATCCTCAGGGGGCACTAGTCCAGAAAAAGGGAAGAGTGCAAATCCAGGGAAAGTGGTCAAAGGTGAAAATAGTGCATGGGTGATATAAATAATTAGACAATAGATAATTGGGTAATTAGTAGGTGATTGAATAACATTGTATCTCAAATCAGATGAGAGAAATGTGCATATATAGCGATAGCGGCCGTAGGCAAACACACATAGGAGGACGCGAGTTGGCGCTGTGGACGCCTTTGGTGAATTTTAACCCTTTGCATACTTTTTTCTGTTTGAATGTACGAGTTTTAATATTACCTTGAATAAATTGCTATATTTTACAAACATACTACACTAGTGGAGCCCCCCCTTCTTTCTCTTTCTCCCACATTCTGATACACCACTGGGAGTACTTAGTACTGTAGGTCCGAATTACTGAGGGATTTAAAGGAGAAGGACCAGGCTGGACTCTGCAGTAGGACACCCAGAACACCATACCTAGGGGCTAATTTGGATACCCCAGAAAGGCTTATTTGACCTTGTTTAAGGTGAGAGTTCTGGGAGACCAGAAAAGGATTACCGCATTAAAATAGATGAATGGCAACATGAATACAGCAGCAGTATAGAAAAAACAGCAGTTATATACAAAATCACCTGTGGAATTAGTTTCTCTTTTTAAAGAACTACCTTTTTCCTTTTCCTCTACATTTGATGAATTGGTGAATTGGAACTATATATACACCAACAGGATACATTATTGGTGCATTTGGTCTCATCTTTTTATTGAGCTGGACATTGCTATCTGTGACATTTTTATTCATATGCCTGCATTCATCTATTTATTTATTTTATCTGTTATCACTTTTTTCATGTGATCCACTATTGCAGGTTTTACTTTACCTTGCAATTTAGGTTCTTATTTGAGTTTTTATGACAGGATTTCACCTTTACAGATTATTTATAGATTCATTATTCTGCACAGGTCACTTTGATGTGATACACTGTCACTATTTATATTTATTTTTATTCTTATTGCATTTATCACTTAATTTTTAACCACAGGATTCTATTGCTTACTGGACTATTTTTTATTTCATGATTATTTTATTTCATGATTATTTATTCCATGTTGATGTGTACCTTATTGTGACTTTTGAATTTTAGCGATTTGGCTATCTATTTTTATTCACTTTTATCGCTATATATGCACATTTCTCTAATCTGATTTGAGATACAGTGTTATTTAATCACCTACTAATTACCCAATTATCTATTGTCTAATTATTTATATCACCCATGCACTATTTTCACCTTTGACCACTTTCCCTGGATTTGCACTCTTCCCTTTTTCTGGACTAGTGCCCCCTGAGGATTTTAGTCATTACTACTGCCTTACAATTTTACCAGTACTTTAAGTTTGCGCGAAGTACTTTTACCTATTCATCCTTTCAAGTGCCTTTGTGAACACTATTCACTTTGCTGCAAACACTATTAACTTTCAGTTTTCATTCTGACCTATTTATCTACTCACAGTAGCGCGAGAGACATCTCTATACTCATTGTCTCCTACAATGTATTATCTTGATGCAGCGGTCATATATTTAATATACAATGTATCAATTTGTTGTTGCCAGTTCTACATACAAATGTTTGTTATATGTTGTAAATATGGACACAAACCCATGAATGTATTTTTCTAACATGTTATGTAATTATTACTAATAAACATTGTGTTTCTATACTGACTGCTTTTCTGTTGCCACACATATAAAGTCCCATTCATTTCTTTTTTGTTTCTTATGCAGTTTTCTGACTGAGGAAGAGATTCAAATCTTTAACTTAGCATGCTAGAAGATATGATTTTTTTTTTTTTTTTTTTTTTTTTTTAGTTCAAATGTTTATTATTTCGACTATTTTTTTTATTGGAACCGGACAAGCACACATAAGAGCCAGAAGGACAATAATATAGTTTTTTTGTACATAAAATACCAAAAGTATTTTAAAAAGTGTATGACGATCCATGGAACCATATTAAAAAAAAAAAAAAAAAAAAGTACAAACAAAGCTGAAATAATTAAGACACCCCATGTGAACACTTTCCAAAGTCGCTTATTGAAGTTCCCACTAAAATGGGGACAGGCAATGCCATGCAATTGCTATGATAAAAAAAAATGCAGCTGTTGATGCATCATAGTGTTTGCATTCAGTGTGTAGTAAATGCTGTGAAACCCGTTGTGGGGACAAGAGGAAAGCAAAGGAAGTGTGAGAAAGGGAGAGACATGCTTATCCAGGAAAAAGAGTAGCAAAGAAGAAAACAAAGTAAAGTTACATAGTTACATAGTTAGCTAGGCCGAAAAAAGACAAGTCCATCCAGTTCAACCATAAAAATAAAAGAAATAATAAATAAAAATAAAATATATCGTACAATACAATAAACCCCATTCTATACCCACAGTTGATCCAGAGGAAGGCAAAAAAAAACCCCAAAAGAGCATGCTCCAATCTGCTACAGCAAGGGGAAAAAAATCCCTTCCTGATCCCCCTAGAGGCAATCGGATTTTCCCTGGATCAACTTTACCTATAAATGTCAGTACCCATGTACATTTAGGAAAGTATCCAGGCCTTTCTTTTTTTTTTTTTTTTTTTTTAAATTCTTTTTATTTATTTTGTAGAGAAAGAAAATTTACATAACAGAGCCTCTGGGCATACCCCGGCTCGAGGAAAAAACAGAAAAAAAAATAAAATAAAACATTAGGCAAGGCATATCCTACCTAAACTTCTAGCCTAACTTGTGAACAAATAACAGAACAACCCCTTAGCTTGCTGCTATGTTTAACAGGAGAAATGTAATGCTCAGCAATTTACATGAATATGTGATAACCGACAGGCATCCTTCAAGAATAAGTCTATGAGTGGGTAACTCTAGGTACGTGGTCAGTCGGAATGTACCCCTGGGGGGGGGGACCAGGCCTTTCTTAAAGCAATCTACTGAGTTAGCCAGAACCACCTCTGGAGGGAGTCTATTCCATATTTTCACAGCTCTTACTGTGAAGAAACCTTTCCGTATTTGGAGATGAAATCTCTTTTCCTCTAGACGTAAGGAGTGCCCCCTTGTCCTCTGTGTTGACCGTAAAGTGAATAACAACACCAAGTTCACTATATGGACCCCTTATACATTTGTACATGTTGATCATATCCCCCCTTATTCTCCTCTTCTCAAGAGTGAATAAATTCAGTTCCTCTAATCTTTCCTCATAGCTGAGCTCCTCCATGCCTCTTATCAGTTTGGTTGCCCTTCTCTGCACTTTCTCCATTTCCCCGATATCCTTTTTGAGAACTGGTGCCCAAAACTGAACTGCATATTCCAGATGAGGTCTTACTAATGAAGATTTGAACAGGGGCAAAATGATATCTCTCTCTCTGGAGTCCATACCTTTCTTAATACAAGAAAGAACTTTGCTTGCTTTGGAAACCGCAGCTTGGCATTGCATGCTATTATTGAGCTTATGATCTACCAAAACCCCCAGATCCTTCTCCACTACGGATTCCCCCAGTTGTACTCCCCCTAGCATGTATGATGCATGCATATTCTTAGCCCCCAAGTGCATAACTTTACTGGGGGGAAAGTTGAAAGAGGTGGTAGTAAGCCATGTGGTGCCAGTAACTCGAGAGAGAGCCTAGAAATGTATGAAATGTATTGCCCATGCAAAGAGCATTTTTTGTTTGATAGTTTTGGCTCCCGTTTCACATCCAAAGTTCTTTGAGGTTTGCTAAATGCTGCGTGAACCAGGACTAGAGCAGTTCAGCTCATCCTAATGATGACCAGAAAACTGGCGTACAACTACCCCCCCACCCCTCCATGGTTCGAAGCGCCGTGGCTTCCTGAGCTTCTCCTAACTAACCCGATTAGCCGGGAGGAGAAGCCGGAAGACGCTAGCGAATATTGATTCACTAGTGTCACATGCAGAGCACTGCGCACAAGCCCAAACTTTTTCAAGCCAATTAGAGCCTCAGGCTCTGATCATGTGGCTTAAAAAAAATAAATAAAAAAAAAAAACTCCTTATGAGTCCAGCGGGGCAAACTAGACAGCCCTGCGCCCCTTATGTACCAGCGCAAGCTAATCAAAAAAAATGCTGTTTTTTATTTTCCTTGCATGTCCCCCTTGGATCTACTGCAACTGCACTTCTAAGTGCACTCTCAGTGCAATTTAAAGTGCACTTTGCACTTATAGTGCAAAGTGGATTTGCCTTTCGTCAATAACCCCCATAGGCGAGCTATGACTTAACCACCGCCGGCGTAGCCGGTCCCAACCAGTCTGTCAGATGGCATAGCTGCCCAGCCAAATAATAATAATATACCGTATGCATCGGTGTATAACACGCACGTTTTCCCCCTTAAAATCAGTTTTTTTTCCCCGCTCGGTCTTTTCCGGCGGCACTCGCGCTGTCTGTCTCGGCGGCGGGAAATTTAAACGCGGGCAAGCTGCAAATGGCGCTGGGCAAGCTGCAAATGGCGCTTAAATGTAAGTTTTTTTTTCCCCTAAATTTCCCCAAAACTTTTTTTCCTTAAAATGCCCTCCTAAACTTGGGGTGCGTGTTATACGCCGATAAATACGATAAGTTAGGCCATGCCAGCATCAGCCTTAGGGCGCTACAGAGTGGAGAATTTAAGTTTCCGCCTATGGGTGTCCCAAATAAAAAAAAAAGATAAGTAGCATGTCTAGGGTTTTAAAAAAATAAAATGTAGGCATGTGAGAAGTCATACACTTGGATAGAAGGATCATCTTAACCACTTCACGACCGCTCACTGTATATATACGTCATTTTTTTGAAGAGGGATATCTCGGTAACGGCAGCAGCTGCTGCCACAACCGAGGTATCCCTCTTTACAGTGAGCAGTCCCCTTTACGATAATGGTGGTCATCGCGGCGGATTCGCAGCGAGATCACCGTTATCGGCGGCGGGAGAGGTGCCCCCCCTCCCGCCGCTCTCCCGTGCCTTCCGCCGCTTACCGGAACCGTCGGCAGCGGCGGAGGCGATCGGGTCCGTTCCCTGCCTGTGTATAGAGATGAGTGACGCTAAGATGGCCGTCACTCATCTCTATACCATAGGAGGGCGGAAGCGACGTCAAAAACGTCACTTCCGCCCATACGTCTTAAAGGGAAATTTACAAATGTCTTTTTAAATGACATTTTTAAAAAAAAATTTTTTTTTTCCCATTGAAGTCCAAATATGAGATCTGAGGACTTTTTGACCCCAGATCTCATATTTAAGAGAACCTGTCATGCTTTTTTCTATTACAAGGGATGTTTACATTCCTTGTAATAGGAATAAAAGTGATCAATTTTTTATTTTTTTTTTAAAACTGTGTAAAAAATACAATTAAGTAAAATAAATAATAAAAAACAAAAAAAATTTTTTTAAAACACCCCGTCCCGACGAGCTCGCGCGCAGAAGCGAACGCATACGTGAGCAGCGCCCGCATATGAAAACGGTAGTCAAACCACACATGTGATGTATCGCCGCGATCGGTAGAGCGAGAGCAATAATTCTAGCCATAGACCTCCTCTGTAACTCAAAAAATGCAACCTGTAGAATTTTTTAAATGTCGCTTATGGAGATTTTTGAGGGTAAAAGTTTGACGCCATTCCACAAGCGGCCGCAATTTTGAAGCGTGACATGTTGGGTATCAATTTACTCGGCGTAATATTATCTTTCACAATCCAAAAAAAAATTGGGCTAATTTTACGGTTGTCTTATTTTTTTATTCAAAAAAGTGACTTTTTTCCCAAAAAAGTGCGCTTGTAAGACCGCTGCGCAAATACGGTGTGAGAAAAAGTATTGCAACGACCGCCATTTCATTCTCTAGGATGTTAGAAAAAAAACAATATATAATGTTTGGGGGTTCTAAGTCATTTTCTAGCAAAAAAAAAAACAGTTTTAAACATGTAAACACCTAAAATCCAAAACGAGGCTGGTCTGGAAGTGGTTAATGAGATTAATTCTACCTGCTACAGACAGGGGAAGTTTGGCCCAGACAAAGTTTATCTTTAATCATGGTAACCAGAGGGTTCAGATTCGCTTGGGAAGCCTCTGAAGGAGACAGGGTAATAAACGATTCCCAAAATATTTAAACAAGGTCACTACCTGAAGAGGGCATGGAGGATCACTACATGGAAGGACCTGCAAGGAAAAGGGCATCAGGGTTGACTCCTGCCAGTTAATTTTAAGGCTCTAATACGTGCCAAAATTGTCTATGATTTGCATCGCTATTCCTAATGAGGCAGAGGTATCCTGCACATATAAAATAATGTCATCTGCGTATAGTCCTATAGTGTCTACTCTCTCACCCATAGTGATGCCTTTGAAGAGAGGAGAGCGCTGAAATCTTAGTGCCAGCGTCTCGATAGCAACTGCAAACAGCGGAGACAGAGGGCATCCCTGCCTTGTACCTCTTAGAAGCTGTATAGATGGGGTAGGAGACCATTGACTAAAAGGTTAGACGTGGGAACCCTATAAAGTATAGTGACCCACTGTTGTAATTTAGCACCAAAGCCGAATGAGCGCAACACAGCCATAAGAAAGGGCCATTCTATTGGAGTTGAAGGCTTTTGCAGTGTCTAGCGAAGCCAGCGCACAAGACTCAGGCAGAAATTTTCTAAGTTGAGCTATTAGTTGTGTCCTACGCATGTTAATAGAGGTAGCCTTCCCTGGCATAAAGCCAGTTTGGTCTGGATGAATTATACTAAGAATGACTGCATTGAGATGTTTGGCCAGGATCTTTGCTAATATTTTATAGTCAATTTCCCATCAAGAAACTGTCCGATACGACGCACAGTCAGTCGGGTCCTTCTAAGGTTTAGGAATAAGGACCACCGTGGCAGAGTACATAGATGGTGGCAGTCTCCGCTCTCTAAATGCTGTAGAAAAATTTGGGCCAAAACTGGGGCAAGAGTGTCCAGGTATCTGCAATATATTTCCAAGGGTAGACCATCGGGACCCGAGGCCTTTCCCTCAGCCATAGACGGTACTGCCTCCCTGACCTCATCCTCCACGATATCTGCATCTCCCCCTGTTCCTGAGTTAATGTAGGGAATATCAAATCGGAAAGGTATGCCTCAATGTCTTTACTGATAAATGTAAGGGTAGAGCCATACATACTTGTATAGAAGTCGTGAAAGCAAGTATATCTCCAGCCAAACGGGCCTCCATATCATCAGAACGTGTTATTTTATTCACTACAGAGCTCCCCGACTGCTGTTGAGCAATATGGGCTAGTTACTGACTGGACTGGTTCCCGCATTCAAAATATTTCTGCTGGGTATAGAATGATTTCCTTTTTGCAACGGAAAACATATGGTTCGACTATAAATGAGACAAACTCCCAGCGGATACAGTTAGTCAGTTGGGGCTGTCAAATAAGTTGCTTCATCTGTTTGGTACTTTTTTGCTAGAGCTTCCTCGTCTTGTCGGGAAGAACGTTTAATAAATGATACAGTGGACTTAAGAGCCCCTCTCAAATACACCTTCAAGGCATCCCAAAACATTGAACCATGTTCAGAGCCGTGGGCTTCCAAGAAAGACGCTAGTTGAGCTGGTATCCCGTCATTGGACCCAAACAGGGACAGCCAACAGATTGAAAGATGGCCTATGCTGGGGATGGACCATGAATATGCCCCGGTGTTGGCATTGGAAACCCACCATAAGTTACTTTAACCAAACTAAGAGACCAAGGACCCCAAAAGCAAGACAATGTCTGGGAATAGGGAATAGAAAAACTGCAGAAATTCGCTGCCAGTGCAAAGGCATTTACTTGAAAACAAAAGAAAAACAAAATGGGAGCTTGCATGTAATAGGATTGCTATCAAGCACTTGTTGCAGGAAAAATGTAGATCTAGGGCAAGTAAGGTAAAGAAATTTCCCCAACAACGATGTTATTCCAGAATAATCAGGACAGACACCGTTTTGGATTCAACCATTCTTGAGCTGCATCAGGGGTAGTTAAAGAAGAGCACACGACCACCAATCACTCTCAACCGAGCAGGGAAAGCCATTGAGTAGATGATCCCACCTTCCCTCATCTTCCGTTTAACCTCTGAATGTGACTCTTTCTTCTGCAATTCAATCGAGAAATCCAGAAAGATGGAGATCTGCAAAGTTTTCAAAGTTGATCATGCCTTTCTGTTGGGCCTTACAAAGCACCAGTTCATGATCTCTACAGTTGAGCATTCTGGCCTGCAGTGGCCTGGGAGCTGCACCAGGGATAGGGGGTTTTGCTGGGACTCTGTGCGCCCTCTCAACAGCAAAGGCAGCAGAAAACTTGGCATCAGGAAAGGTAGTTTTGGGCCACGTTCTGGCCCTCAGCCTTTTCAGGGAGCCCCACATTTCTGAGGTTGTTGCGTCTAAGGCAATTTTCAAGGTCGTCAGCTTTTGGGACCAGAAAGAGATTTGTTTAACAGCAGCTGTCACCTGACCAGGGAAAGGGGAGAAATCATCTTTCAAGGTGGAAATTCTCCTCTCAGTTTCTGCCACCCTCTCCCTAACATGCTGCAAGTCATGTCTCATGAGGCCTATGTCCACTTTGATCTCCTCCATCTTGCCTGTCAGGGAGGTGCTCGCCTCAAAAAGCTGGGCATGTACTTGCTCCAGGGTCAGCTTACCAGTCTTCTCCTCCGCCGATGTGCTGACTTTTGGGGTAGCTCCGGTAGCCGCTGCTCCGCGTGTGAGGAGGGCCGCTGATCTTGTATATCCATGCAGGGAAATTCCTTAAGACAATCCACTGGTGTAGAGGGGGTAGCCTTGCTCATAATATAAGCCTGCGGTACTTGTATAATGTCTGGGGACCTAAAGGAAGCAATTTATGGAGCGAGAGCTTCTAGTAATATGCAGGATTATGCAGATTCTATGGATGGCTGACAGAGGTCTCCACTGACACGTCCGTCCATGTCGATGGTAGCCACGCCCCCCCTGTAAATGCTTTTAAAGCGTCACCTATGGTGATTTGTAGTTTCTGCGATATTGCGGACACACACAATTTTAAGACATGGAATGTTTTTTAACTATTTACTCAATCCAACCTCACCTTTTATATTTTAACCAAAAATAGTTATTATATTGTGCATTTTTTCCTGAAAAAAACTGCGCAATTATCAGGTGACATAAAAATTTGCAACTATCAACTTTTTATTATACAGGGCCTCTGCTTTCAGAAAATATATAATGGTCTGGGGGTTTAAGTAATTTTATTGCCAAAAATTAAGCTTGGTATGTCCAAACTGGGTATGTATGCATGTGAGAACGGGACCTTCAATTTTAAGCTCCTTGAGGGCAAGGACAGATGTGAATGTAAAATGCTGTGTAAATTGTTAGCACTACAGAAGTACCTGTAATAAATCATTAAATATACTTCCCAGGTCCACAAATAGTAAGTATAAAACACAGTTAGAATGGACCTTTCACCCCTTTCCCTATATTTCACACCAGCATTCATCTCAGCATGCCGATGTGAAATCACTTAACACTTTTTTTTTTATTGTAGCAGACTGGGAGTTACCTACTGGTTTTTAGAAGCGTAGATACTGGCGAGTTTCAGTGAGATCTCCAGAAATGAATTGTCATCCTGCCAAACAAACAAAAAAAATATATACTAAATACTGATAAAATCGAGCAGGATAGACAAGAAGAGATTTAAGGGGAAAAAAAAAAGACATCCAAAGTTTACCTGTTTGATTCCACTTTCAAGCATGTACACCATGGTGGTCTTAAATAACTTTTCAGCCTTAAAAAAGAAACAAAAAATACAAGAAAATCTAAAAATTCATTCAGTTAACCACCAGATAGGAATGAGTGTTTATTTTTAGGATAGGTGAAATGGTAAGTAAAGTGTAGTAAAAACATAAAATGGCCCAACAGTAACATATTGCACTGTATGACCCCACAGTGCCCCTCCTTACTTTGTGAACTATAAATTTGTCTAAAAAAAAAAAAAAAAAAATAGGAAGAAGGAAGAAGAATGGGTCCTAAGCAACAGCTCCACTCACAGGTTTGGTTGCAGACTGGCTGGTGAAATGAGTTGGGAATTTTCTTTGGGTTTGCGTTGCCCTTCCATGTGCTCCTTGCTCTGAAGGCCAGTTATAGGTGGGGGCAGTGGCCAGTTGTTTATTACTGACGTAATATTGGTGAAAGAACACACTGGACATCTTTGCTGCCATTGTGCTGTATGTCCAGTGTGCCCCTGGGCCTTTAAAGGAGGGATGGGCTCCCGCCATGCTCACCTGCCCTCTATCTATTCATTAGAACGCATGTGCTTCTACTATGAAGGCTCCCATAAATTTACAGAGTTAGGAGTGCAGATAATACTGGGGTGCCTTACGGCTCTGCATCTTATGCAAGTATATACAAATGTGTGCTAAATAAACTCCTGTTTTTAATGCAAACGGTTAGGATAATTTGGTTGGTTGCAGACTGGCTGGTGAGTGGATCTGGGAAATTTCTTTGGTTTTGTTTTCCACTCAAGTTTTGTTGCAAAAAAATATGATACCACAATGTGTATGAATGGGTGTTTGTAAAAGCAAAGAAGTACAAAAAAAACATACAGTCTGTATACTTACATTGTCATACTGGCCCCTTAGTAATGCCACATTTGCCATCTAAAGAAGAGAACATAGAAAAAAAAAACAAATATCATTTCTGATTTAAACTAAACCCTGGGCCAAAAAGCTAAATAGTATTTCTACCCATCCAGTTCTGAGATTTAAACAACTATGCCACACTGCACAGACCTGTCTGGCAGGGCAGAATACCTGATTTTTTTCCCCTGCTCCAGTTAAGTAACATGCCAACAAGCAGGTCTTTCCCATTCCCAAGCCAGTAATTGGACAGGGAAGGGAGAAGCAGCAGATGGATTAGCTCTGCCACTCTGTTAGAATAAGCATATTCAACAAAGCTGAATGGCTCCTTGTGCTGCTTCTTCTTTTCCCAGTAGGTGTTCTGCCTTACAGAGCATTTCAAAATGCTGGTATCAAGTCAAATCCAGGTACTTACACTGCTTGCAATTATAAAAATACATTCAATGATGATGTACCAATGAATATGGAACTGCATTGATTTTTGTTAAATCGAACGTCTGTCTTCAGATGTTAGGTGGATTCCTTTCATCAAAAAATTCAGCCTCACAAAAAAGGACTGCGTTCTGATCACAGCAGCCTGAAGACACACTCAATGACTAAGGATGGTCTAAACCAGGGGTAGGCAACCTGGGGCCTTCCAGCTGTTGCAGAACTACAGGTCCCATCATGCCTCTGGGAGTAATTGTAACTGCCAGCCTTGCAGTGCCTCATGGGAAATGTAGTTCCACAACAGCTGGAGGGTCCCAGGTTGCCTACCCCTGGTCTAAAAACTAAAATGAAAGGAAGCTATGATTAAAGCCCCTTGGGGGCTGAAACATGTAAGCTGCTTGTTTCCTGGATTTGTTACCTTTTTTCAGCCTACATTAAATAAATGTTTTTTATTCTGTGAAGGATTTGAGCCACCGATTGCATTCATCTTAAAAATTAGAGTTTACCTTTAACAAGATAATAAAAATATTATTGATGATGAAATAAATGCACATATATCCACAATCAGTGGATCAAGAGTGCAATGTCAGGCTCCTGCACCTCACCCTCCAGCTTTCTGCCTGTACCTCCATACAGGGCCTTCTTGTTGAAAGCTGGAGGCAGTGTGAATGGACTGTGAGCACAACCTGTCTGAAAGAACCCTTAGAACAGAGAAAGATCTGGAAAAAAGGTCAGCTAAATCAACTACGGTGTATATAACCTACCTAGAGGAATTTTTTTTCTCAACCAAAGTGCTAGAGGTCTTCTGGAATCTGGTGTGAACACACAGGTGACACTGCATACAAGTGAGCAAGATGATCTGCACCAGCCTGCATTCACACAATGAGACCTCCTAGTACTAGGGATATAATATTTTATTTTTTAAGCTAGCTGTATAAAGAAAACAGAGACGTACCAGATCATAAGTGTAAATAATGGCACGCTTGCTTTTGTTTTCCTGAGCCAGATGAAGAGTCCTATGTAAAATTTCTTCTGCTTCATCCATCTCGCCTTTCATTATGCTGAGCTAAATCAAAAAAAACAGAGAAAGTTACACAATATAATAATTTTTGTTTTTTTTGCAGCAAGGCAAATCAACAGATTCACTTTATAGCAGACCTTTTTTTTTTTTTTTATTTGAAACTCAGCCATTATTGTAAAAAATACATAAAATAAAAGCAGCTTTTGCTGCAATACTCCCCTTTAGTCTGGAGATGACCTCAACAATATTACTATTCTACCACTTCTCAGGCTGTATGACAGCCAGCATTGTTCAACCTACTTCTGAGCCCAGGCTGTCATGGACCTGCCTCCTAGGGTGACATCATTTCACTGGCCTGTAGGGCCGAAACAACTAATAATCAATTATGAAATTAATCGATTACTATTTTCATAATCAACTAATCGGGCAGTAACATAATGGGGTTAAAAAAACAAAAATCAGCCCTTTATAGTACAAAAAAAAAGCAAATAATCACTACTGTAAATACTACTTTCACTGTTCCACAGTAAAAAAAAAATAAATAAATAAAAATTAACCCCTTACAGTAGGGATTATTTGCCCTTTTTGTACTATACTTTTTTAAGCCCATTAGGTTACGAAACGTCTTAGGCCCGGTTCACATTTTTTGATGAAAGGAATCCACCTCACTTCCTTTTTTTCTCCAGCAACAGTAATTGCAGATTTAGACGACGTGCCTTTTTTCACAGAACACAGCCACAGTATAAGTAGACAACGAGTTGACTGTTTTGATACAACAATGGCTAAGCAGTAAAAAAAAGTTGTCGCCTCCTTGGAGGCAGCCATCTTGTTGGTTACTAGTGGGCGGACTAACAATGCCCACTCATTATATTGTCTACTGTTTTGTATACTGTGGCTGTGTTCTGTGTAAACAGGCACGTCGTCAAAATCTGCAATTACTGTTGCTGCAGAGAAACCGTAAGTGACGTAGTTGGCGATTTTGACGAGTTGGCTCTTTTGACAGAACACCGGTTCTAACGCAGATAGAAAGGATTTTTTTTTTCTTAAAGTGATTATAAAGGGGGGGCGTGGCCTGACAGCGCATGGAGTAGGACGCACTTTACACAGCTCCGCTCGTTTATCCTGCAATCCATTCCATCCTGCAACCCACGAGTGGAATTAAGATCCCCTACTTACCCAGGGTGAAGCCCCAGACCGAGGACAGCATGTCTCCACCGAAATCCCAGAAAAACGCCGCCGCCAAACTCGAGCAGTACCGCCGCCAGGAGAGGGGCGAGGTGGAGGAAGATGGCGCCGAGAAGGTCAGTGGGGAGAGGACGGCGGGAGACACGGACAAACTCCTCGAGGCCATAACGTTATGCCGCACCTCACTTACCGCACAGATGGAGGAGGTGAAAGTCGACATATCCCTCATTAGGCAAGACTTCCACAAGCTCCGTGACCGGGTTACCGGGGCAGAGACACGGGTAGGCCTCGTGGAAGACGCACTCCCGCCACTCCAGGCCGGTACAGAACGCATGCACAGGCAGATCCAGCAGCTATTCTCAAAGCAAGATGACATGGAGAATAGGATCAGGAGGTGCAACATCCGACTGATCGGCCTCCCTGAAGGATCAGAGGGGAAAGATCCGACCGCATTCCTCGAGCAACTCCTGATTAACACCTACGGCAGAGAAGCATTTTCCCCTATGCTAGCCGTTGAAAGAGCACACCGCATGCCGGCCAGACCACCACCTCCCGGGGCCCCCCCACGTACATTCATAGCCAAACTCCTGAACTACAAGGACAGGGATGCAGCACTCAGAATGGCCAGGGAACGGGGTAATATCCCCCTGGGAAATGCAAAAGTCGCCATCTTTCCAGACTTCTCGGCGGAGGTCCAGAGGCGCAGACAGGGCTTCATGGAGGCAAAGAGGCGGCTGAGATCCCTTCACATCAAGTATGCTATGCTATTCCCAGCGAGACTCAGAGTGGAACATGATGGCAGAGTCTCCTTCTTTGAAGATCCGGAGGACCTAGCTACCTGGATTGAACAGCGTGGAGCACAGGAGGGAGCAGTGTGAAGAGCCTGGGGGTAATACTTCTCTAACCTTTTTTCCTCTTCCCCCAGGAAGGGGCTTTGTTGTGTACTTATTGCCCCAGGCATGTTCTGCCTGAGACCCTGCACAATACACATGGGCACTGTCTGCCATCCTGCACCACGAGACGGCATCCTTACCCACCTCTTTTGCCTCCTGCTTGTAGGCCGAGGCATGGAGGCCCTGGACAGTCCTGGCCACAATATGAGAGGGATCCCCCCCTTTCCTCCTCCATTTTTTATTTCTCACCCTTAATTTTTATCCCCAGTCCCCCCCCGGTGCCCCCCCCTCTTCTGTTTGCCCTTCTCCCCCTCACCGTCCCCTGACCCCTCCCCCCCCCCCCCCCCATATTTTTCTTCTTTAAATTCCCCTTGAGGCTGAGATTGGAGAGACAAAACTTTTCCTTTGAACTGCTAAGGCCTCTACCCAACAAGTACAATGGTGAACGCCGTGGAACAATCATCACTTTTTACCTATATGCAATATTTGTTACTGTCCTCCTCTGGAGGTTCAGTACACTACGTATGTGGCTACTCAGGTAGCAGGAGCTCTGTTAGTCCTACCACAAATGTGTGTAGTGCAGCGTAAGTTACCCCCACGCACAGTTAAGATATGCAGCCCACCTGCCTATGAACAACCCTATGGTAATGTTTTATTTCTTGCACGAGATGGTTCTAGGACCATCACCAAGGTGAAATTCAGAAGATTGCATATGTGCAACACCTACCTCTTGTGTATTCTGTTTAATGTCGTATGCTTTACTTTCATATCCGCTTTTACATGGTGGGCTGCAGGTCAAGTTTTGTTATGGGATGATGCCCGCACAGGTTGGGGAGGGTGCAGGGCGGGGGGGGGGTGGGAGGGTCGGGGAAAGTTATTCACTCAAGAATACATGTTGCTGAGGGCAAACTATCGATCAGGTATTATGCTATGTCTTATTCAGTGTTTTGCAGGTATCCACTTAATGAATATGTTGTAAAGATGGTGTGCGCAATGGCCACCTTAAATATGATGCTGATAGCCTGTGAGGCCGGGTTTAAAATATGTACACAAGCACACCCATGGCTACTTTAAAATTCCTGACCTGGAATGTGAGGGGCCTCCGAGACAAGATTAAGCGCTCGGCAGCCCTCACATTCCTCAAGAGGCAGAGAGCCGATGTCATGGCGGTGGTTGAGACGCATATAGAGGGGCAGATGCAGAGGGCACTCCGTAGACCCTGGGTAGGATGGGCATATCATTCCACGTACACCTCCCACTCCAGGGGTGTGTCCATTCTTATAGCCAAATCAGTCCATTTCGAACTGACGGAGCTTTGCCTGGACCCCCAGGGCCGCCATGTATTTTTGTCTGCTAAATTACATGGGGAACCCTTCCTCATATTGGCCTCATATGTTCCCCCCCCCTTCTCCCCCGCGACAGTTACAGAGGGCCTTGAGTTCATAGCCAAATATCCCACAGCACAAACGGTATGGATGGGCGACTTTAATACCACACTTAACGAGGACCTGGACAGACTCAGGACTCTGCCAACCATTCAGAAAACGATTGGGGAATCTAGACTTTCTAAAATGGTCTCCTCCTTTCAACTGGCTGACACGTGGAGATACAAATACCCCCTCACACGTCAATACTCGTGCTTCTCATCCACACACAACTCTATGTCACGTATTGATTTTATATTTGTCTCCAAGAGACTCCTTCCCCGGCTGCGGGAGGCGTCGTTTGGCCCCAGACTCCTTTCAGACCACCACCCATACATCATTACACTTAGTACCCCACGGGACAGACCTCCACGGACGTGGCGCCTAAACCCATTCTGGCTGTCGCTTCTGCCTGAAGATGACAGCATATCCACTGAATTAGGCAGACACTTTTTGGAAAACACCGGCTCTGCATCTTCCGCAGCAGTCTGGGAAACCTTTAAACTCCATGCCCGTGTTACTCTGCAATCTAGAATAAATCTGATAAAGAGAGACTCCGCAGCAGCTTATGACAAGGCAATCTCAGAATTAACACTGACGGAACAAAAATATAGGGGGGACCCGTCACGAGACAATGCAGACACACTAAAACTACAAGCCAGAGCAGTTACCCAAATCCAATACGAAAAAGCCAGGCAAAAGTTATTCTTTAGCAAGCAAAAACACTTTGAATTGGGGGAACGGGCGGGTAAACTCCTGGCCTACCTCGTGCACAACGAGGATAGACCCCCAGTGGTTATTACACTCCAAGATTCTGGAAACCAACCTGTCTCAGATCCCCTGACTGTTTCCTCCAAATTCAAAGAATTTTATACAGACTTATACACGTCCACAGCCCAAGAGGACCCTGGTCCCATGGTTCAGTTTTTTGAATCCATCTCATTCCCCAAACTATCCCAGGAACAGGTCACCTCACTAGAAGCACCTCTCACTGAAGAAGAGATTGCAGGGGCGATAGCCAGCTTTGCCAGAGCTAAGACTCCTGGCTCAGATGGCCTCCCCATAGAATTCTACTCGCAGTTCACAGAGATACTCACTCCCAAGCTACTTGCCCTATATAATGACCTAATTGAAACACAAACACTACCGACATCCATGAGAGAGGCCACCATAGTGCTAATACCCAAACCGGGCAAGGACCCTGGCCTCCCGGAGTCTTACCGCCCTATTTCTCTCCTTCAGGTCGATATAAAAATCCTCGCCAAAACACTTTCCACTCGCCTGAATCAAATCATCCTTACTTTAATCCACGCTGATCAAGCGGGGTTCATGCCTGGCCGCAACACCTCCTTCAACCTCCGTAGGCTCTTCATGAACCTACAAGCCCCCCATGACAATGTCGGCACTAGGGTGGTGGTGTCCCTAGACACGGCCAAGGCATTTGATTCAGTAGAGTGGAAATACCTATGGGGCTGCCTGGAGAGATATGGTTTTGGTCCACGATTCATCAAATGGGTACAGCTCCTCTACTATGAGCCAGTGGCCAGGGTGGTGGCAAATGGGTACCCGTCTGAACTTTTTACCCTCAGCAGGGGCACGAGACAGGGTTGCCCATTGTCTCCCCTCCTATACGCCCTAGCGGCGGAGCCCCTTGCCATGTCTATTCGGGCAAACGCAGAGATTAAGGGTCTGAGGATGGGGTCCCTGAGCGAGAAAATAAGCATGTATGCGGACGACACCCTCCTATACCTAGCTGACTCTGGCCCATCCCTCACCATCGCCCTCCAAACGATTGAATCCTTCGGCAGATTTTCAGGCCTTAAAATTAATTGGGGAAAATCCCAGATTCTTCCCCTGGATTGTTTTCCTCCTCCTGCATCGCAGGCTGACCTGCCCTTGCAACGAGTAGATGTGATTAAATACCTGGGAGTTCATGTGTCCAAATCCCCGGCTGATTACGTCAAGTTGAACATTGAACCCCTGATCCCCTTAATCAGAACCAAAGTACAAATATGGTCCCGCCTACCCCTAGGTATCTGGGGTCGAATCAACCTCATAAAAATGATCCTACTCCCTAAGATCTTATATGTCCTCTGGCACTCCCCGGTCTACTTACCCCTTAGATACTTTAAACTAATTGAAGCTCTTCTCAAACCATTTGTATGGGGGAAAAATAGGCACAAGCTAAAATGGCAGGCACTTAAGAATCCCACGGACAGGGGGGGTACAGCATTACCAGATTTCAACCTCTACTACATTGCCTCTCAGCTTTCTCAATTATTTCATATTGACAAGGTAGACAGGGACAGATTCCTTGCACTATTATGCCCCAAATGGGCGCAACTGACAAACGACCCAATCTATGCGATTACAACGGGTGCCGCGGCCAACGAGACAGGTGGAAACAGGTACTCTCTGACATACCACTACAATCGTATATGGGACCTAGCAGTCTCCAAACTGGGTATACCCCCACTGAATGACTACACCCCACTGTGGCACAACAAGAGACTACAGGACATGTATAGCTTTCAAGATGCTCATCTTTGGCTCAGGCGAGGTGTCTTCTACTTGAATCACCTGCTGGCAAATGGAGCAATAAAGACATACACGGAACTCAAAGCAGAATTTACACTACAAGACCACATGCAATTCCGGTACATACAGCTAAGACACGTAGCTCAGGCACAACTAGCTCAATTAATCCCACAGCCTACCCCTAACCCTATCATGGCAATTATTAAAGATACTGACCCCAGTAAGCTCATATCATGCTTCTATAACATGCTTACAGCACCTAATGCAGCTAAAATAGCATACAATCTGAAACCACACTGGGAGGGAGACCTAGGCCCCCTGGAAGATGAGGAATGGGAAGAGGCGATGGAAACATGCACACAGGTATCCCCCAAGCTCTCAGACAGAATGACGCAAATTAATATATTACACCGGGCATATCTCACCCCTCTCAGAGTGGCTAAATACAAACGGGAACAACCCAGCACATGCCCCATGTGTACCTCTGCACAAGGCACCTTTTTCCATCTCATCTGGGCATGTCACAGGATACAGGGCTACTGGGAGCAGATAGTGGAGTTTCTACACGATAACATGGGCTCCCCTTTGGCTCTAGACCCCAAGCAATGTCTCTTGGGGATATTCCCAGATACCCTTGACAGACACACCAAGACGTTTCTCCAGGAGACCCTTTTCGCCAGTAGGAAGGTGATAGCTAGGAAATGGATGAGACCGCTACCCCCAGATATTACAGAATGGAAGGCTGATGTGAACTCCTTTCTCCCATACAAGAAGTTTGTGTATATTAATAGAGGATGCCCTGAAAAATATAACAAGATATGGGACAGGTGGCTTCAGGACTCTGAGACATGTACTTAATGGGGTGTGGAATGTATCTGCTAGATCTGTACCCACGAGACACAACCATAAATGTATACCCTGTAAGAACCATGACAACAATCTGTACACACGGATGCTAATGTATTTGCTTTATTGGATGCTTATTCTGATGACAACATGCAAACAACCTGTTCATTCTCAAAGCTGTACTATTATGTTTACCTGTTACCAATAAAAGTTTTTTTTGAGTGAAAAAAAAAAGTGATTATAAAGGCTCATTTTTTTTCCTATGAAATTAACAAACCTGTTACACTTACCTGCTCTGTTGCAGTGGATTTGCACAGAGCAGCCCGGATCCTCCTCTTCTCGGGTCACTCCTTTATGCTCTTGGCCCCTCCCTCTTTTTTTTTTAACAGAAAAGGTTTTTTATTGAAAAAATTATAACAGTTAACAATGACACAGTTCACATTGACCAACGATACATACGGTCAGCAAGGTCTATACGTTCTTATACAATGCAGATTAGTGCAAGATCACAGTAGTTTCCAACAATGGGATATAAAAACACAGTTACAGAATCGTTGTTCCAAGCATCCTCTAAGCAGGAGGGAAAGTGGAGAGTGATGGCGGGGGGGGGGGGGGGGGGGGGGGGCATCAACAGCCGGAACAACATTGTCATTTGCGTCTAAGAAGTCTGATAACCTAGTCCTAGATGATAAGACAGTCAACATATTCTTACTCATCAGCCATGTGCATCGACCCATTGGGACCAGACCTTGTCAAATTTTTGGGGGCAGTTTTTGCTCTCATATGCGAGTTTATAGAGGGGTAGAACCGAGTTTATTGTGGCTTTCCACATGCTCAATGTAGGGGGGGGTGGTTTGCTTCCATTTCAGGAGAATCTCTCTTCTAGCATAATACAGGGCGTAGAACAAGAATAGTTTTTCGTGCCGTGAGGCCTCAACATCCTCCATACTTCCCAGGAGTGCCAAGGCTGGGTCCATAAGGAGAGCCCAGTCCCCAAAGGAGTCGAGGACCTCAATGACGGCTTCCCAGTAGGGGCGCAACACAGGGCACGACCACATTACATGAAGAAAGGTACCCGCAGAGGTACCACACCTGGAGCAAAGTTCAGTCGCCCCAGGGTATATCCTAGCCAGTCTGACAGGGGTGTAATATGCTCTATGCAGTATCTTAAGCTGGATGAAACGATCCTTTGCCAAGATCATTTTAGTGGTGTAGTCTGAGACAACATCTTCCCATATCTCCTCAGTCAGTTCAGGTATGTCAGCCCTCCATTTATCGTATATCTTAGTCAGGGACGTCATGTGTGCAGCTGAGAGGTAAAAGTAGAGAGAGGACAGCGGCTTATCCAGCAGCTTGGCAATAAGCAGTCTCTCCACTGCATCCGTCTGGAGTGTCAGGGGGTTCGGGAATTGGGCTAATATTGCATGCCTGAATTGGTAATATCTGAACCTCATAGCATTCGGTAGGGCGTACTGAGCCTGAAGGGCTTCAAATGAGCAGAAGGAGCCATCCTTAAAGACATGCCTAAGAGTGATTATGCCCTTTCTCGCCCACATCTGGGGTTCAGGAACCCCAAAGAGGTGCGACAAAGTTGGGTTGCCCCATAAGGGGGTATGAGGCGAGATGGTCGAATCTTCCCTGTATACTTCCCTGGATTTCTGCCATACTTGTATAGTGGTGCGCATCAGGGTCGTGGCCTGAGGGTGGGCTTTGGGCCCTCTGTAGGGAAAGTTAGATGCGGCATAGGAGCCCAGGATCGCCGCCTCCAGAGTCACTGCCGGGTTTTGTTTGGGCTGGGAGAACCACCATCGGGCCGTAACCAGGACTGCCGCCCAGTAGTACAGCTGGAAATGTGGCAGCACCAGACCCCCCTGAGACAGGGGAAGCTGGAGCGTCCTTTTTGCTAGTCTCGGGGTCTTACCAGCCCACACAAAGGAGGAGATAATAGTGTCGATCTTCTGAAAGAAGGCTCTGGGGATCAGACATGGGGTGTTCCTAAAAAAGTAAACAAACTTCGGGAGGTATACCATTTTTAGAAGGTTCACCCTACCCACCGGGGACAGTGGCAGCGTTTTCCATGTTTGGCACCTACTGGCAAACTGGGTTAGCAGGGGAGAAAGATTATCTCCCATGTATGCCCGGGGGGAGCTTTTAACTGTCACGCCCAGATATTTAAAGTCTTCTACCCACTGTAGCGGCGTATTAGTGACACCCCTGGGGTTAGTGTCGTTAAGGGGAAAAAGGACAGACTTATCCCAGTTCACTCGTATGCCTGAATACTTCCCGAACTGTTCTATTATCTCTAGTGCAGCCTGGAGTGATGCATCAGCGTCCGCTAGATAAAGCAGGGTGTCATCAGCATACAGGGATATCTTTTCCTGCAGTTCACCAACCATTATGCCCTTCACCCTGTGATCCTGGCGTATTAGTATTGCCAGGGGTTCGATTGCAAGGGCAAATAGCCCCGGAGACAAGGGGCATCCCTGTCTGGTTCCTCCAGACTAAAGAAGAGAGATTAAGGTCTGGTGTGACCCCTCTAACACCTCCATCCCTAATAATGCACAAAAAACAGGAAGAATAGCCCTGGGACTTTAGATGAGGTGAGAGAGGTTTAGCCAATGTCCACAGCAAACACTGAGACAAAATCTATTTATTTGTTTCAAAATGTTATGTAACAGAGCGGCAACAACAATGATTGTGAGTTACCCGGCATAGTGGCCAATGTACACAACACAGATGAAAGTAAATATACAAAGATTTATTACAAATGTTGTACATCCATGAGCAACAATAAAGCTTAAAAGTTGCTAGGTCAGTGAATACACAATAAGAAAATAAAATGTACATACATGTGGACAGAGAAGTATGTAAACATAATACAGACATCAATAATACCCAGCATATACTGGCATAAAACAAGCATCAATAAAGCCCTATGCATTTCGAGAGACCCTGCTCGCTCTTCAGGGGCGGATGCATGATTGTTGTATCTGCAATGTAAATAGTAAGATCAATCAATGTATGTTGTTGATAAATGAGGGCAGGCGGAATAATTGGCAAGAGAGGTCTGAAACAGACCTCATACTTACCGAAGGTCTGAGATAAATCGCCAAACGCTGGATATCAAAAATTCTTACCAACATATTCCAATAAGCTTAATTAATTTATTCACATCCTTTTGTATATATAAATTACATTTTAGAACCTTATATATTAAGCTCATTCTGCAATTATGATGCCCTCTGATATATGTGCATCCTTGCAGACATTTTCCAGACATGATTCTTAGGGGCTAAGTGGAGACCTGCAGTGAGAAATACCCCTATCCAGACCGTGCTGACCCTCCGGATGTTCCCCTGTTGTGGCCTTTGTTTGTTCCGCCCCCTCAGCTCCCGAGCTGGATGTACTACACGGCTGCCATTTTTGATATCCAGCGTTTGGCGATTTATCTCAGACCTTCGGTAAGTATGAGGTCTGTTTCAGACCTCTCTTGCCAATTATTCCGCCTGCCCTCATTTATCAACATACATTGATTGATCTTACTATTTACATTGCAGATACAACAATCATGCATCCGCCCCTGAAGAGCGAGCAGGGTCTCGCGAAATGCATAGGGCTTTATTGATGCTTGTTTTATGCCAGTATATGCTGGGTATTATTGATGTCTGTATTATGTTTACATACTTCTCTGTCCACATGTATGTACATTTTATTTTCTTATTGTGTATGTGTATTCACTGACCTAGCAACTTTTAAGCTTTATTGTTGCTCATGGATGTACAACATTTGTAATAAATCTTTGTATATTTACTTTCATCTGTGTTGTGTACATTGGCCACTATGCCGGGTAACTCACAATCATTGTTGTTGCCGCTCTGTTACATAACATTTTGAAACAAATAAATTGATTTTGTCTCAGTGTTTGCTGTGGACATTGGCTAAACCTCTCTCACCTCATCTAAAGTCCCAGGGCTATTTTTCCTGTTTTTTGTGCTATACAGACTAAAGGAGGGGGGGGGAACAGCAGGCCGTTGACCCTAACCCGGGCAGTGGGATCTTTATACAGGAGTTGGATCCAGGAAATGAACCTAGGACCTAATCCGAAGCATTCCAGGACCTCCCATAGGAAGAGCCATTTGACAGAGTCGAATGCCTTTTCGGCATCCAGGGCTGCAACCAGGCCTCTATCCCCCTCCTTTGCCATATCTATGTGGGTAAACAACCTGCGGATATTAATGTCAGTTCCCCTGCCTGGCATGAAACCTGATTGATCCGGTGGACCAACGCCGTGATCACCCCGTTCAGCCTGGTTGCTAGGATCTTGGCCAGCAGTTTAGCATCAACGTCTATCAGCGAGATTGGACGGTATTATTTGCAGAGTTCCGGGTCCTTCCCTGGCTTGGGAATGACCACTATCACCGCCTCGGACATAGATTTCGGCAGTGCGCCTTCCCCCAGCGCCGCATGGAGTGGAGTCTAGGGGCCAGTTCTTCAGCATATGTCCTGTAGAACTCGGTGGGGAATCCGTCCGGTCACGGGGTTTTCCCCGCCTGGAGTGAGGATATGGCTTGTTGGACTTCTAGGATTGTAATGGGCGAGTCAAGTTGGGCCCTATATGTGTCAGTCAGTACAGGAAAGTCAACATCAGAGAGGTAGATATGTAGGTCTTCCATAGAGTAGTTCACTCGTGTGGAATACAGGTCCGCATAGTAAGTCGTGAAGCTCTCGCTGATCGCCCTGGAGGAGGTCATCCTGACCCCAGCTCCGTCTACCAGCGAGGGTACACTCATGGAGCCTGACTGCTCCCTGACCAGCCACGCCAATAGCCTACCTCCCCTTTCACCCTCCTCAAAGATTCTCTGTGACTGTTGGAGCATTTTTTTCCTTCGTAAGTGAGGTGCGCAATAACATAACCTCCCTGGTGCTGTTCTGAAGCCTGTCGTGGACCTCCGGGTCCCCTGTTAACACGTACTGTTGTTCTAAGGAGACTGCCCTACCCACTGCCTCAAGAATGTCCGACCTTCAGCTGTTTCCTAATTTTCCCTATGATCTTCTGGTAATGCCCCCTGGAGGAAGCCTTAAAAGGCATCTCAGACCACCGCCGGGGAGGCTGTACCCATGTTGAGCATCCAGTATGTTTCCATTTGATAACGGAACTCAGAGTCCACCCAGGGTCAGATATCCAGAATCTGGATAGTCTCCACAGCTTGTCCCCGGGAGATCCCTCCAGGGACAACCGGAGGAGAAGTGGGATATGATCAGAAATCCCCCTGGGGAGAATAGAAACTTCCTGTACCCTGGGTAGGAGAGGTCGTCCTGCGTATACCAAGTCGATACGCGAGAGCGCTCTATACGTGGCTGAATGGCAGGTGAAGGATCTCAGAGGGATTTCTCCATCTCCAAAGATCCGTCAGCCCATAGGTGTCAGCCCAGGTCGAAAGATCCGAGGTGGAACCCCCAGATGAGTTGAGGCGATCCAACCCCGGATTTGGCGTCATATTAAAGTCTCCCATTAGTAAGAGGTTGTCAGTCCCATAGTTTTCCAGGAGGAGGCTCAGCTTATAAAGCAATTTAACCGAAGCAGGGGGAGGGATATAAATACCCACAAGCACTAGTTCCAAAGTTTCAACCATAGCATGCAGAATTATATATCTACCATCCGGGTCAAGCTCCAGCCCCAAGAGTTTAAATGGGAGTGACTTACGTACAAGAATGGTGACCCCTCTCGCAAAATTGGAATACGTTGAATTGTATTGGTGCCCAACCCAGGGCTTTTTTAGACTGAGAGTTTTCTTCCCCACTAGGTGCGTTTCCTGGAGCACACAAATGTGAGGGCTATGGGTTTTCAAAAATTGAAACACCAGAGACCGCTTCACTGGGGAATTCAGACCCCTGGTATTCCAGGAAACAATCGTTAATGACGACATAGCATGATTGAGGTGATCAACAACGGAGCAGACCTGGGGCATACGCCTGACCCGGACAGAGTGCAAACCCACTTTTCAATTACACACAGAGAGCAGCCCCCAAGGAGCAGCAGCATCAGAGGCTCAAATGACTGTGTCAAACATATAAGCACATTAAAAATGACCAAATAAAAATAAAAGTAAAACCAGTAACAAAACAACCCCCCCCCCCCCCCTCCCCGCCAACCCATGTAGAACTATGGGTGACTTTTCTTCCCAGACACCACACGGCAAGTCGCCATGTCATGGGGGAAACGTGTGCAAGAGGCATTCTAGACATATGTCTGTGGACCCCTTCAAAACCGGGGTCGTCCGGATATAAAA
The DNA here is from genome assembly GCA_028564925.1 of Lithobates sylvaticus. Lineage (NCBI taxonomy): Eukaryota > Metazoa > Chordata > Amphibia > Anura > Ranidae > Lithobates > Lithobates sylvaticus. Next base: position 95,528,305 of record CM053027.1, read on the forward strand.
TGTGGTGCCAGTCTCCCAGCAAGCTGGGGGTGCAGTTCTTGAAGTAGGTAGAAGAGCATTTGATGCCTGCATGTGCAGCAATAGTGGAAAAGGAGGGATAAAAAAACATAGAAATAAAAATAAAAAATGGTAAAAGTTTTCCTGAAAGATAAGAGTCAAAAATAGCAAACGACAGGCAGGGGGTTCATCCTGAAAAATGGAAATTGAGGAGGAGCTCCAGTTCTGCAAGCAAACAGCAGACATCACCCTTCCACAGTCTCAATGTCCAAGGGGTGCTTGGAATGAAACAGGAGCCCATATCAAGAACCCCCACCCCCAAATTCAAGTGCACAGCAGCAAAGGTAATTGAACATAGAGACATGTATACTTGCTCATCCTGCGCGGATCGTATCCAGCCAGGAAGACGCTTCAGCAGGCGATGTAAAAAAAAAAAAAAAAAAATCGCACTCTCTCTCCATTCTGGACTCGCAGCCTGGCGGGAAACAGCATACTATATTTGATGTTCTTGGCGCGGAGCTGGGATCTCACATGATGAAATGATTTCCTCTGTCGCTGAGTTTCAATGGAGTAATCTGGAAATATGAGGAGCTTGGCATTCTCATACTTGAGGTCCCCCACATTCCTTGCTTCCCTCAGGATAAGATCACGGTCCCGGTAGTTCAGCAGCTTAAAAATAAAAGTGCGCAGGGGGGCTCCTTGCGGGCCCCTTGTTGCAGGAATCCTATGGGCACGTTCCACAACAAAATGGGAGGAAAATGAGGCCCTGGGCAGGAGGGTGCGCAACAATTTCTCTGTAAAATGGGGGGTGTCATTCCCCTCCGCACCCTCAGGCAGGCCAATGATGCGCAGGTTGTTGCATCTATTGCGATTGTCTGCATCTTCAGCACGCGACTCTAGATACTTGACTCTGATTTTCAGGGAATGAATGTCAGCCGAGTGTTCCCTCTGGACATCCTCTGTCACAGACACACGCTGCTCAACTTCTGTCATTCTGCCTTTAAAAGCATCAATGTCCCTTCTGATCAGGCCCACTTCAATATGAACATGGTCTATCTTCTCAGTGAGGGCCGTTTTGCAGCCATTTATGGCTTCTAGGAGCGCTTTGTGCTCCAGGGGGGTCTGGGGATCTACTGCTGCCCCTGGACTCACCTCCCCTCTCTGCTCCGCCATTATGGAGCAATGCGTGGCTGCGGCCTTCTCAACATGCGGCGGCGTGGGCCCGGTTTTCTTCTGGCTCTGACGGTGCGCTGTTCCGCCCTTTTTGTATCCGGGCATGAGCGGGGTGCTGCGGGGGCCACAGAGGGTCAGTCTGCAGCCTTCCCAGCGGGATCGGCGGATAAAAGGTCCGGACGGCGGAGCGGTGTTAAAAGACGTCCGCTCCCATCGCCATCTTGGACACACACACCCCCCCCCCTCTTGCTTAGTGCCCCCACATTAAGCAGCTTGCTATGGGGGTACCCAAGCCAAGTCACAGCTTCCTGTGTCCATTCAGACACAGCCCGCCCCTGTGCCCTCTCTCCTCTCATTGGCTAGCTTACTTTGACCACAGCGGGAGCCAATGGCGCCACTGCTGTGTCTCAGCCAATCAGGAAGGAGAATCTTGGACAGAGAGGGACCTCAGGTAAGTATTAGGGGGGCTGCTGCCCACTGAAGGCTTTTTATCTCAACCACTTGCCGACCAGCCGCCGGCATACTGCGGCAAGGTGGCACGTTACTGCAAATCACCGTAGGGGTACGTCGGCTCGGGAATGTGGAATGTGGGCGCGTGCCCCCATTGGCCAGCGGGGGAGCCAATCAGCGGGTCCAACGGACTTGATGGCCGCCGGCCACCCGCGATCGTTCCTCGCAGTGATAGAATAGGGATCTTCCTGTATAAACAAGGCAGATCTCTGTTCTGACAGGGGAGATTACACAGATCCTGTCTTTCTGCTAAGCGGGAAGACAGATCTGTGCATTTCTCCAGTCACACAGTTATAAAACACATTGAACCCCTTGATCGCCCCTGATGTTAACCCCTTCCCTGCCAGTGTCATTAGTACAATAACAGTGCATATTTTTAGCACTGATTACTGTAATAATGTCACTGGTTCCCAATAAAGTCAGTTAGGTGTCCGATCTGTCTGCCGCAATCCCACAAAAAATAAATAAATAAATAAAAATGCCATAAATTATCACCTATTTTGTAGACGAGATAACTTTTCAATCAATATCACAACACCAATCAATATATGCTTCCTGCGATTTTTTTTTTTACCAAAAATATGTAGCAGAATACATATTGTCCTAAACTGATGAATACATTTGTTTTTTTTACATTTTGTATTTGGAAATGTTTTATAGCAGAAAGTAAAAAAGGTTCGTTTTTTTTTTGGTTTTTTTTTTATAGTGCAAAAAAAAAACAAAAAAAAAAAAACAAAAAAAACGCAGAGGTGATCGAATAACACCAAAAGAAAGCTCTATTTGGGGGGAGGAGGAACATCAATTTTGTTTGGGTACAGCATCCCACGACCGTGCAATTGTCAGTTAAAGCAACGCCGTACCGTATTGCAAAAAAAGGCCTGGTCAGGAAGTGGGTAAATCCTTCCAGGGCTGAAGTGGTTATTGCATAAAAATGCATTAAGATAAAAAAAAAAAAAAAAACCTTCTGCCTTTACAACCCCTTTAAAGTCAAAATGTCTTATTTTTTTTGCATTTAAAAGGTAAAAGATCTGGGGTCTTTTTGACCCCAAATCTCTCAATAAAGAGGACTGTCATGCTTATTTTTATTACACAAGATGTTTACATGCCTTCAAAAAGGAATAAATGTGATAAAAAAAAAAAATAAAAAAAAAATAATTTTAAACAAAAAAGAACAGCGTAAAAAAAAAAGGCAAATAAATAAGAAAAAACAAAAAATAATTTAAGCGCCCCATCCCTCCGTGTTTGCATGCAGTAGCGAACGCATATGTAAGTCACGCCCACATATGTAAACAGTGTTAAAACCGCACGCGAGGTATCGCCGTGATCGTTAAAGCAATAATTCTAGCAAAAGACCGCCTCTAACTCTGAACAGGTAACCTTAAATTTTTTTAAAGCGTCGCCTATGGAGATTTTTAAGTATCGCAGTTTGACGCCATTCCACGAGCGTGCGCAATTTTAAAGCATGACATGTTAGGTATCAATTTACTCGGCATATCATCTTTCACATTATACAAATTAAAAATAAAAATTAGGCTAACTTTAGAGTTTATTTTTTTTTTTTTTTTTTAAATGCATTAAAGTGTATTTTTTCCAAAAACCGCTGCACAAATACAGTGCGACATAAAATATTGTAACGATGGCCATTTTATGCGCTAGGGTCTCTGCTTTTATTTATATATATATATATATATATATATATATATATATATATATATATATATATATATATATATAATTTTGGGGGTTCTAAGTAGAGGTGCACCGGATGGAAATTTTGGTGCCAAAATCGAAGATGCAGGATTCACTTAAAATAATATATAAATTGTATTATATTCAACTTTTTTATTAATATAATCAATTTAAATGCGCTTCTGTTGCGGTGTTAAAAATCTTGCTTGCTACTTTTTTGGTCAGTTAGAAAGCCACACCAAAAACGCACCGTCCTGTTAAAATGCATTGAAAACGCAGCAAGAACGCACCCGTTACATTTTTGATGTAGTTTTTGAGCCTAATGACCTATGAAGAACACACCATAAGCACAGCAAAATCACTGCAAAATTGTGTGCGTTTTCGGCTCCATTATCAGCACCTTTTTCTCTTATCGACAAAATGCTGATAACACCATTTTCGGACGATATGTTTCAGTGGCTGAATCTTCGGTGCCTTTCTAGTTCTAAGTAATTTTCTTGAAAAAAAACAAATACCAAATTTAAACTTGCAAACAATAAGTTCCAGAAAAGGCCTGATCTTCAAGTTGTTAAAATGCCAGGACAGTACAAATGAACCATTTTTGGAAAGTAGACAGTATGAGGCATTTAGTAAGAGGCATGGCAAGATTTTTGTAGCAGTGATCGGGCACACTGTCTCGTGACAGTATGTAAAATATTATAAAAATATAATAAAAAAAAAAAAAATAATTTTTTTTTTTACATACCGTTACCAGCGCAGTACAACATCATGACCGGTGTAGCAGTGATCGGGCACACTGTCTTTTTTTTTTTTAAAACATACTTTAACATTGTAACAGCAATGTTTTCAACTGTCAGGCATAAGTAACATTTATGACAGCTGCGATTACTTAGTGATCTGTGATTGGCTACAGCTAATCACCTGGTACAGGATGTTGCGATTGGCCCAGGTACCATGTGATAGTTGTGGGCCAATCACAGCTCACTGGTATAGGAAGCAGAGCTGTTATTAATGGGAATTAAAGCAGAGTTCCACCCGCACCAAAACTATTAAAAAAAAGTCAGCAGCTACAAATACTGCAGCTGCTGACTTTTAATAATTGGACACTTACCTGTCCCAGGATCCAGTGGTGTAGGGAGAAGATGATGAGCGACCGCTCGTCTCTCGGCTGCCCCGCCGCCATCCTCTGTCAGGGAACCAGGAAGTGAAGCTTGCGGCTTCACTGCCCGGTTCCCTACTGGGCATGCGCGAGTCGCGCTGCGCGTCTTTATTGGTCCCCGTTGTGTCCTGGGAACTGTGTGTTTCCCAAGACACAACGGGAACCCTCGGATATGGGCGGGCATCCTCGGATATGGGCGGGGCAAATACCTGTATTATACAGGTATCTGCACCCCCCTCCCCCCTGAAAGGTGCCAATTGTGGCACCAGAGGGGGGGAGGAATCCGAATAGCAGAAGTTCCACTTTAGGGTGGAACTCCGCTTTAAGGATGAGCTCAGGCCTGTTCGCAAACAGCACGTGCAGAGCCTGCCAGGATGTCGGCACTGCACAGAGCTAATCACAGGCAGTGAGACATTTCCTGATCTCTGCAGCCGCGCCTGAGCTCATCCTGAATGGGAATCATTCATAAAAGCCTGAAGGCTAATTTGCCATCGTTCACAGCTGCATCAGATTTTGCACTCTCGTTTTAGTAAATCAACCCCAATGTGTAGTCGGTTTTACTTTCCTATCTCCAGTCCGAATTTTTATTTTTTTTAAAAAACACCATAATATTGTGTGCTGACGATTTCCCTTTCATGTGTATGACTCAGGGAAGTGTGGATGCATGAAAGTGTGCATATATAAATTAACATGCATCACAATCACATACAGGTATATTGTATTCATAATATAAGGTCTGCTACCCCTAAATTCAATCTTACCTTGGCCTTCTTCAACAGGTAAACTATCTGTTGTTCCGACTCGGAGAGGTCTTCATCCTCCTCGTGAAGTTTAGAGAAAATAGAAAATGCTGAAAGTCAGAAGTAACAGAAACAGTTAGGATTGGAATCACATGGAAATTCTTTATCTGCTCCTTATATTTTCATGCTAAAAAAAAAAATGAGTGGTTCTTCCTATTGTCCAGTCGTCTCCAAAATGCAGCTCTTTGCTTGCTTTTATCCAGTCCTTTGGGCACCATTTCATTGACTGATACCAACAATGGGGCACAATTCTCCTCACCAACAGCAATGAAGGTGCACAGTTTCTCCCAATAACACCAACAGTCAGGTACAATTCTTCCCAGTAACACCAGTGATGGAACACAATTCCTCCCAATGACACCAGTGATGGGAAACAATTCCTCCCAATGACACCAGTGATGGGACACAATTCCTCCCAATGACACCAGTGATGGGACACAATTCCTCCCAATGACAGGGTGCAATTTCTCCCAATAACACTAAACAATGAGGCCCAATGACTCCAATCTGACACTAATACAGTGATAATACTACACACTGTCACTGTACTAATGACACTGGCTGGAAAGGGGTTAACATATTGGTGTAATCAAAGGGTTAAATGTGTGCCTAACAAGTGTTAGCCATCGTTCACATTGGAGAGATTTGATAGGTCAAATTGCATGACAAGTTGCAGCCTACTGCTGGCAATGGCACCGTTCCAATTGGTGCGAGACAACTTTGCGGCGCAGCACTGATTTGCAAAAGTCATTCCAGCACTACTTTTGGTGACTTCAATGGACATCTGTGCATGAAACCGCACAAATGTCTTTCAAAACATACCTGAGGTCGTACTGAAATTCTGCGATTTCAGATGAAGCCGCACGATTTCAAAGCAGTGTTCAATGTGAATGAGCTCAATGTGTGTATTATGTGCCGCTTTTTACTAAAAATCTTTGTTTCTTCTCCCTGCTTTGCCAGAAGAGGCCAGTGATGCACAGGTACGTCGCTGTGCCTGTAGGAGCCACCCGTCCGCAGTACAATGTGGGCAGACAATAGGGTTGCCACCTCATCCCTTTAAGCCCGAAAAACATATTAATTACACAGGTTCTGTGGCTGATTAAGGTGGTAATTAAACTCACTTGGTGCCTTATCTGCATTAAATTAATCTCAGAACCTGTGTAATTCATATGTGTCCGGGTTTAAAGGGTAGGAGGTGGCAACCCTAGCAGACGGTCCTAATGAGGTTAAAGTTCCATTCACATTTGGCATTTTGGGATCTTGGGCAGAATCTCTGCGAATCAAATTGCACTGCAAATCGCAAAACATGCGTTCAGGTGCCATTCATTTTTAATCCTGCTCCTTTTTGGGCAACAACCTTCATGTGTTGCAGCTTTCCACAATAATTGTGAGAAAACATGCAACATATTTAGGTGCCATTGACAATGAATGGTACCCAAACATGCGTTTTGCAATTGCAGTGCAATTTTAGATCGCAGGCAATTTGCAGCGATTCTGCTCGAGACCCTAAAACGCCCTTCTGCCATTCTCCGTCGGGATTACTTGTGTTCAGGCATACCCCAATTTAGGTACACAATGGGACCAGAGCATGTATGTAAAACGAAAATGTACTTAAAGTGAAGCAATACCTCTTAATCACTTCTCAAAACATGTACTGCATTGCAATAGTCATTTACAGGCATAACTGATTACCTAGACAAGCTGGCCGACGCAGACCCCAAAATTGGATAAACCGGGAGCAGTGCCATGTCAAGCTAACCAAGATTTTCCATAGACGCCAATGTGTCCGTACTTGCGAGTGTACATAAAGTGGGGTATGCCTGTAATATCCCAGGAGGATGCAGTAGGACTTACAGCAGCCAATAAGTGTACCTAACAAGTGTGATCAGGAGCTGGATGCCTGGACACAGAAGAGGCCAGCCGGTGTCTTGCCGAAAAAGGTCCCCCGGGGGATAATGTCCCCCCTGTACTGTGCAGGCACAGTACGAACAAATACGGAGCCGCCGAAAGTCTCTGAAGATGAACAGCTGATCGTCGGCTGTACACAGCGCCTGCGCACTACATTCTGCCCTCAGTCCAGGTTCAAGCCCCACCATCCAAGTGGACACAGAGTTAGAATAAAAATATGCAGAGCGCAGCGAGGCCATGCCCGAAACGTGGCGAACTAAGCGAGCCGTGAGGGGCCCTGTTACAGGCGCCGTGTACAGCGTACAATTTCAAGCCCCACCATCCAAGTGGACACAGAGTTAGAATAAAAATATGCAGAGCGCAGCGAGGCCATGCCCGAAACGTGGCGAACTAAGCGAGCCGTGAGGGGCCCTGTTACAGGCGCCGTGTACTGTGCAAGCACTGCGTCTGCGCAGTACAGGGGGGGGGGGGGGACATTATCCACCGGGGGGAACTTTCTCGGCAGAACTCAGCAGCTTCTGATGATGGAGGCGGCCACATGACCTTGAACAGGTCATGCGACAGTTCTCCTTCTATCTATGAACGTTCCATACAGCGTGCACATGGCAGGACAATGCGGTCTCCATGGTATAAATGACATACATGGCCTGCACTGAATTCCCATGGACTTCCTGGATAGAGGGGCCCTACACAAATGTAACTCCAATTCATTTTACAGCAGCCTGTCATACACAATTATGGTCAGCAGGGGGCCAGACAGCACTTACCTGCGGCACACATTAGAATGAAGGGAGGGCGCAGGCATCTGTCACGTGATCCTTCCCGTCTACCTGCGCTCATCGCACACAGAGGTGAGCCCCTGCTGTACCAGCTTGGTAGACTCCGTGCTCGCGTTCCTTCCCATCTCTTGTCGGCAGTCTGTACCCAGCGGCGCAGAGCTGCTCCCCGTATGGCAGTCCTGGACAAATTCCACAAACTCCACACCGTCCTGACACTCATCGTCCGGGCCGATTCTGAGTGCACGTGACCGCCAGACTAGTCATGTGATCAGGGAGCCAATACAAAGTTCTGCATAAGCGATGCGCATGCGGCCATCTTGAGTCAGGGAAAAGTCTCAGGCTGACACCATGGAACATATCATTTCAATTATCTGGCGCTGAAAAGTGTCCAGAGCTGTGCATTGGAACATGACAAGGGCAGATGATATCCTGATTTCGAAGGACTGTGCCTGATTTGGCGCAATGCCCCCCAATTTACAGATGCAGCAATTTATAATTTGGATGAAAGGTTTATTATAAATTGCTGCATCTGTAAATTTTAAAAGCCAATATAAAGGAATTATAGTGGTAAAAAAAAAGTCCCTTGTGGATTTAATTAACTTTTTTTGGTTAATTCTCCTTTAAGGTGGTGTGACATGGGGCGTGTCCTATGCCTACAAACATTTGCTAGTAGGTGTCCCTCATTCCCATCTCAAAATGTTGGGAGGTATGCACTTAGCTGTTACTGGTCACCATCTCAGGAGTGAGCTCTTTTTCTTGATTCAAACCCCCTCACATGCTCTTTCTCCTCTGGTGCAGTAGCTCTGAGCACTAACATCCCAGGAGATTTCCAGTCAGGCTTCAGGAGGTACTTAATGGCCTACACTTATAGCAAGGGCATTATTCAACTTTAGTCGCAGCTGCACAGTTTGTGTTTATCTACAGACACTCCTTACCTGCATAGGCAGTTTTTTGGTAAAATGGAACTGACCCTTAACCCACTTGTCTACAGGGCACTTTCACCCCCTTCCTGCCCAGGCCAATTTTCATCTTTCAGCAGTGTCGCACTTTCAATGACAAGTGCGCGGTCATGCTACACTGTGCCCTGAAATTTTTATCTTTTTTTCTTTTTTACACAAATAGAGCTTTCTTTTGGTGGTATTTAACCATCACTGGGTTTTTTTATTTTTTGCTAAACAAATGAAAAACTACAAAACTACAAACATAGTTTGTTATAAAACTGTAATAAAATTTAGCAAACAGATATTTTTTCTCACTGATGTGGTGGCACTGATTATGTGGCACTAGTGGGCACTGATAGGTAGCACTAATTGGCAGAATGGGTGGGCACTGATAGGCAGCACTGTACTGAGAATCAGGACACAGATAATCAGTGCCCTGAATTATAGACGTCTCTTTCACACAAGCCAGTTTTCAGCTCTCCTCTCCCTACGCTGTCAGCATGAGGAAGGGAATGCTGTTAACCAGCTTGTGTTTACATTGTGATCAGCTGTGATTGGACACAGCTGATCATGTGGTAAAGAGCCGCTGATTGGCTCTTTACCCCGATCCGTAATCAGCTGTGTCGGAGGACACAGTGATCACAGAGCGTGCCGTAGTGGGCACACGGCAGGTATGATCACAGGATGACATTATATGACGCCCTCCCAGAACTAGCTGCTGTAGTTATAATTCGACTATAGTGTGGCCGGCAAGTGGTTAAAGCTGAAGTTTAGGTATGGTAGCCTTTACATGAATGAATGAATGACTTGTATAGCGCTACCTATGCGAACTGAATCGCCTCAGGGCGCTTTTTGCCACTGGTGTCCATTTGTCGTATAGCGCAGTCCTTGCCCTGTGGGGTCCCAACACGCTTATAAACACATACACATATTTGGCCAATTTTATTGACAGGATCTAATTAACCTACCAGCATGTCTTTGGAGTGTGGGAGGAAACCGGAGTACCCGGAGGAAACCCACGCAGGCACAGGGAGAACATGCAAACTCCAGGCAGAAGGTGTCGTGGTCGGGGATTTGAACCAGCGACCCTTTTACTGCTAGGTGAAAGTGCTAACCACAACACCACTGTGCTGCCCTCATAGTTACATTGATCCAGCTTAGCCCAATGTAAGTATGTATGTGGGATCCCAGTGGAAGCTGGAAATCACTGTAGTTGACACTGCTAATACAGTGATCCTCGCTAATATGCAGGTCCCATGCCAAGCGGCTGCCCTTTTACATTCTGAACACAGGTGACCACTCGCTCAAACCGGGCGCTATTCAGGGAACACTTTGCATTGCCTCAATGGATAGAAAGTGTTTTCTGATTGGACAAGGTGGGTAGTGACATCAAAATCTCCAACTTGTCCAATCAGAGAAAACTTTGCATACAGATCTCTGAATGGCTCCAGTGCCGAGCAGCCAACTTCGATTGTTCACAATGCAGCAGGGCAGCCGCTCAGCATGGGATTTGGAAGCCAGGGACAATCACTGTAGTAATGATGTCTACTACAGAGGTTTCCAGCTTCCATGGGGATCACACAGGTATGGCACATACGTACTTTATGTTGGACCAATGTAACCATGTAAAAATTGCCATACTTGGAATCTGCTTTAGACCCCTTTCACACTGAGCCGCCCCAGGCGTCAGCGGTAAAGCATGCTATTTTTAGCGGCGCTATTCGGTCGCTAGCGGGGCGGTTTTAACCCCCGCTAGAGGCTGAAAAGAGGTTAAATCCACCCGCAAGACACAGCAGAGCTTTGCCGGCGATATAGCAGCGCTGCCCCATGTTTTCAATGGGCAGGGGTGCTTTAGGAGCGTGAGTTTACCGCTCCTAATGCGCTCCAAAGAAGTTGCTGGCAGGACTTTTTCTGATGCCCTGCCAGAGTCAACAATGGACTGTACTTCATACTCCTCATGGTTCTCAACCTGTACTGGGTAAGGACGTGGCACAGAGGTGGTAAAGCGGTTGCAGACCAAAGGTTTTAATGAGACATGAAATACATTTGAAATACGCATATTAGAAAGAAAGGCCTAACATGTAAGCCACTGGGTTAATCCTGCGGAGAATACGGAAAGGCCCAATAAACCAAGGTGCAAACTTCAGAGAGGGAACACAAAGTCGGAGGTTGCGAGATGACAGCCAGACCCTGTCCCCAACCTGGTAGGAAGGCGCAGACAGGGGTCTGCGGTCAGCATGGAGTCTGTACCTATCATTAGCATGTCGCAAAGCCAACTGGACTTGTGCCCAAGTGGAACGAAGACCACGGAGATGCTCCTCTAACGCAGGAATACTCTGCGGAACAAATTAGTTAGGCAGTATGGAAGGTTGAAAACCATAGTTCGCCATAAACGGGGACAATCAGGCAGCAGAATTCAAGGCACTATTGTGAGCAAACTCCACCAATGGTAAGAGGTCTGACCATAAGGTTATAAGGATAACTGTGTTGCCCTGGGAGTTGGGTAACTCCACAATTAAATCCATAGACAGGTGGGTCCAGGGCCTCTCTCCATTGAGTATGGGTTGTAGGAGGCCCACTGGAAAGTGTCATGGAGTCCTACTCTTAGCGCACACGGAACAGGCAGTCACGAAGGCGGTTACATCAGCACATAGACTAGGCCACCAGAATTGTTGGGAAAAGGCCCAAAAGAGTTGATTCTTCCAGGGTGGCCAGCAGCCTTGGAAGAATGGTAAGTCTGGAGCACGGCAGTACAGAGACTCTCTGGGACAAAGCAGCGGTCACAAGGTTTCTCAGGAGGAGCATGGACCTGAGCGGCAAGAATTTTGTCACCCACAGGCAGAATACGTTTAGGAGAAATCACAGGAACCAGAACCGACTCCATATTGGAAGTTGAGGAAAATTGTCGCGACAAAGCGGCAGCCCTTACATTCTTAGTACCGGGTAAGAATGAGACAATGTAATTGAAACTTGAGACAGGAAAAGAGCCCATCGCGCCTTTCTGGGAGAGAGGCGTTTAGCCGCAGACAAGAATGACCTTATAGTCGGTAAGAATGAGAACCGGCACAGTGGTACCTTCGAGGAGATGTCTCCATTCTTTCAGGGCTAAAATGATCACTAACAGCTCTTTGTCCCCAATCTCGTAATTGCACTTCGTAGTTGACAATTTCTTGAAAAAGTAGCCATAACGATGCATAGCTCTCTCAGCGGTAGGACGTTGAGACAGAAGGGCGCCAACTCTAGACTCAGAAGCATCAACCTCAAGGATAAAAGGTAACGTAGGATCAGGATGTGCCAACACAGGAGCAGAAACAAAGGCAGCCTTGAGATTCTCAAAGGCCTTATAGGACTCCAGAGACCAACTCTGTGGGTTACCGTCCTTTCTGGTCATATCAGTCAGGGGCTTGACCAGAGACGAGAAGTTATGAATAAACTTCAGACGTAAATCCATGGGTTGGCCGCTATAGGACTGGTGAAAGTTTCTCTGGGTCCATCGAAAAACCAACAGTGAAAATTACATAACCCAGGAATTTAATCTGTTCACGATGGAATTCGCACTTCTCCAACTTACAATAGAGATTGTTCTCTCTTCGTTTCTGAAGCACACGACAGACATGTGGTGGCTTTCCAGGGACTTGGAAAATATGAGGATATCGTCAAGATAAACCACCACACAAAACTGCAACAAATCTCAGAGGACATCGTTAATAAATTCCTGGAAAACTGCCAGAGCGTTACAAAGGCCAAATGGCATTACGAGGTACTCATAATGGCCTGTTCTGGTATTAAATGCAGTTTTCCACTCGTCGCCAGTGTTGCCAACCCCCCCATGTGAAATTTACTGGCAAGATGCCAAAAATTACAAACGGCACCAATTTTTTACTGGCACTTCAAAAAAGTACCTAAAATGGCTGTTTTCTGTTCTAAACTGTGCAACTAGTAGTATTTAAACTATAAACATATAGCCTGTGCTATTAGCAATGTGTTTAAGTTAAACAAAAGTAAAAAAACAAATTTCTCTTTTTACATGAAGGTCAGGTTAATATAACACAGCCAGCACAGAGTTCCCCCTTACAGTGCAAGGGAGAACTCTGCGAACCTTGATGTAAAGGACAAATCTTGATCTAAGGGGGATATCTGATGTAAGGGGGGCTCTGCGCTCCCATTTACATCAGAGTTCCCACTTGCATCAGGGTCTGCAGCATTGTCCTTTACATCAGGGTCCGCAGAGTTCTCCCTTGCACTATAAGAGGAAATCCTACAGACTCTGATGTAAAGGAGAACATTGGGAACTCTAATGAGAGCGGGGGACTCTGGTGACCAGAGATTACCTTCCGCAGAGTGAATACACTAAGGCAAGGGGGGGTCACTTATATAAGGGTTAACCTTTATTTCAGTGCTCCCTTACATTATTGTGTTCACTTACATCAGTGACCCCCTCTCAGACTGACCCCCTCTCAGACTGACCTCCTCTCAGGTGCACCATGCAGGGCTCAGTCCGGCAACTCCAGCTTGGCGGCTCTGGTTTTATCCTATAGTCTCCGCTACACAGTCCACACACATCTGACTTCTCTCGTGATGCCCAATCTGGCGGCGCTCCTACTCTTGACTCCTCTCCAGGCTCCCTCTCAGAGACTGCAGACATGATAAAAGATGAGATGGTCAGAGATTGCAGACATGGTACAGGAGATGGTCAGAGATTGCAGACATGGTACAGGAGATGGTCAGAGGATATGGACAGGGCACAGGTGGTCAGAGGATATGGACAGGGCACAGGTGGTCAGAGGATATGGACAGGGCACAGGTGGTCAGAGGATATGGACAGGGCACAGGTGGTCAGGGGGTATGGACAGGGCACAGGTGGTCAGGGGATATGGACAGGGCACAGGTGGTCAGGGGATATGGACAGGGCACAGGTGGTCAGGGGATATGGACAGGGCACAGGTGGTCAGTCAGAGCATATGGACAGGGCACGGGTGATCAGAGCATATGGACAGGATACAGGAGGTGGTTAGAGGCTGCGGACAGTATACGGTCATGTGGACAGGATACAGGAGATGATCATGTGGACAGGAGATGGTCATGTGGACAGGATATAGAAGATGGTTATGCGGACAGGATACAGTAGATGGTTATGCGGACAGGATACGGTTATGCGGACAGGATACAGGATACGGTTATGCGGACAGGATACAGGAGATGGTTATGCGGACAGGATACGGTTATGCAGACAGGATACAGGATACGGTCATGCGGACAGGCTACCGTCATGCGGACAGGATACAGGATACGGTCATGCGGACAGGATACAGGAGATGGTTATGCGGACAGGATACAGGAGATGCTGGTCATGCAGAGATATCAGAGAGACACCAGTCAAAGATTGCATAGTGCATACAATGACTTTGTACAATCTCACCATTGCCATTTTTGTCTGGAAATTGCTGCCTGTGCCAATCTGTAGCCAGTCAAGCAATGGATGGATGTTGCAGGCAGCCAGGCCAGGGGACAGGGTCCAGTGGTAGGATTACAAGTTGGCTACTATGCATGCACAGCTGCACGCCACTCACTAACCAGGGGGCTGCAGCCAGGGCAGGGTGTCTGTGGAGCTCAGTGCTGGTCAGGGACAGGGGGACTTGCCTGTCAGGGACAGGGGGACTTGCCTGTCTATCCAGGGGGTCGGCCGGGTCTGAAGTGCCCTGCGCTGTCCATCTCTCGCGGTGCTGCTGGTGCGCCTCAGCCTCGGTGTCCACTGTCTAGTCCACTTGGATTTCCCGCTCGGCTGCGCGAGTGCACGGCTTGCGGTATGACATCATCAGCGGGCGCGGGGATTTCCGGACTCCACTCCGGAGTTGACGCTGCGCATGCGCAGTTCTCATCTGAGCCTCTCGGAGCCATATTTACTGGCACCGTTCGGCGCTCACGGACATTTACAGGCACCGGAAAAATGCCCTGTTTTTACGGAATGTCCGTAAATCTACGGGCGGTTGGCAACACTGCTCGTCGCCCTCCTTAATACTCACGAGATTGTATGCCCCTCTCAAATCCAGCTTCATTGCTCCCTTGAGGCTGTCAAATAACTCAGTAATAAACGGAATCGGATAAGCATTCTTAATCGTGAAACGATTGAGACCCCTATAATCAATACAAGGTCTCAGTTCACCACTCTTCTTATTCACAAAGAGAAAAACAGCACCAGCAGGAGACGAGGATTTGCAGATGAAACCTTGAGAAAGTGCATCTGCAACATACTCCTCCATGGCCTTATCATTCAAGATCGACAAAGGGTAAACCCGGCCACGTGGGGGTATGGCACCAGATTGAAGGTCAATTGCACAATCATACGACCGGTGTGGAGGCAAACTACCGGCTTGAACTTTGTCGAAGACATCGCTAAAATTGCAGTACTTCTCCGGCAGGGAGGAGAGTGAAGATGTGCACAGGACCTTGGCTTGGAATTGGATTATCTCATGGTGACGAGCCCCTATGGCCATGGACAACGGAACAGTCTCATGAGTCACATGGGCAGGCTGTAGAGGTCTCCCGTCAAGAGCCTCAATGGCAAGTGGAGTGGCACGCAGCTGCAGCGGAATTGTGTGCTTCCATACAAAGGCAGCATCAATGAACAGGCCTGCAGCCCCAAAGTCGATTAGAGCCTATATGTCGACGGACGACTCAGCCCAAGAAAGGGTAACCGGAACCAGGGGCTTATCCTTCTGGATAATTGGGGACAAAACAACGCCACCTAAGGTCTGTCCATGACAGGACCTCAAGGTTCGGGCGTTCCCTGGATGGGTAGGACAAGACCTCAAAAAGTGACCTGCCTGGCCACAATAGAGGCACAATCTCTCCCTCCTCATAAGGGCTCTCTCATCCGCAGAGAGACGTGTGAAACCCAAGTGCATGGGTTCACCTTCACTGACCGACTCGGTACCAGGAGGAGGCATGGGAGGTGAGGGAGGCAAGTGTGGGACTGCAAAGCTCGGAGACAAATGTACAGGAGGCTTCCGCAAGCGCTATTTAAAAGAGGGTCTTTCTCTGAGTCTGGAGTCAATGAGGATGGCAAATGTGATCAACTTCTCCAGCTCAGTGGGTATATCTCGGGCTTCTATCTCATCCTTGATGGTATCCGAGAGACCATGAGAAAAAGCAGCCACGAGGGCCTCATTGTTCCAAGCAGAATTCAATGGTGTAATCGGCAACAGTTCTCGTACTCTGTTTGATGGACATGAGGCACTTGGCAGCAGAAGCGGACTATGCGGGAACGTCAGTGTTAAAGTGTCAGGGCTGGCATCGCTGCCTGCGAAGATGGACGCAGACAACGAAGTGGGGCAAAGATGGACGCGGCCTGCACATTGGACAGTGCGGGCTTCGTTTTTGCAGGTAAGTGTCATATAATTTATTTATTATTATGCTTTTAATTTGCAGGCCTTGGAGGGAGCAAAAGAGGAAGTAAAACCCATCAGGGTTTACTTCCTCTTTAACTGTACTTCTGTCTCAGTCTGATTCATGGTTTCTGACATAAAGGAAGACACAAACTCTGGGTAACTCAGGACAATGGGTTTTTGCGTCTCCCATAGAGGGTTTGTCCAGGCCAAAGCTCTCTCAGAAAGCAAAGATATCACAAAACCTACTTTGCTTCTGTCCATGGGAAACACCTGGGGCAGCATCTCAAAGTATATCTCAACCTGGTTCAGAAACCCTCTGCATTGGACTGGATCACCCCCAAATCGCTGGGGAAGAGCCAATACTTGAGGCGGATGCCTGCACAGAGACTGGAGCAGCAGCAAGGATGGCCTGCAACACAGGTTGTACCAGAGCAGCCACAGTGGGAGATTCCAGGTGAGCCGTGCGACTCAGGAGCATTTGTAACACCATGGCAAACTGACCCATGCGATGATCCTGCTCATTCAATCTTGAAAAAATATTACCAACAAGTGGATTGACTGCATCTTCTGAATTCATGGCCTTCGCCTACTGTCAGAAGCCATGATTTAGACCGAGACAGAAGTACAGTTAAATCACTTGTTTAATAATAATAGTAAATAGAACCAACGTAGTCAAAACATAGACAAAGTTTGGTAACCGGAACTGATAGTCAGACAAGCCAGAAATTCAGGAAGCCAGGAATCTGTATAGTGGAACAGCAAGCAGGATCTGGAGCCAGAAGGAATGTTAGCAAAGCAAGTCTTTAACAGGAGCACAGGAGAAAGTCTCTGTTATGTTGACCAAGGCGAAGGGAGAGATCATCTGGGCTGGACTGCTTAAGTAAGCAGGACTGACAAGCAGGATATCATCAACAGGTGAGTCACTGTGGAGAAATAGGAGCTGGCAATTAGCCAATTAACAGCTGAGCGACCAGCTCAGAGAAGGAAGGGCTGAGCCCAGCCCTGACAACTGGTCACTGGAAGTTCAACATGACACCTCATGGCAAAAAACTCTCTGGGAATCTGAAAAAAAGAATGGTTGCTCTACATAAAGATGGCCTAGGCTATAAGAAGATTGCCAAGACCCTGAAACTGAGCTGCAGCACGGTGGCCAAGACCATACAGCGGTTTAACAGGACAGGCTCCACTCAGAACAGGCCTCAACCATGGTCGACCAAAGAAGCTGAGTGCACGTGCTCAGCGTCATATTCAGAGGTTGTCTTTGGGAAATAGACGTATGAGTGCTGCCAGTGTTGCTGCAGAGGTTGAAGGGGTGGGGGGTCAGCCTGTCAGTGCTCAAACCATACGCTGCACACTGCATCAAATTGATCTGCATGGCTGTCGTCCCAGAAGGAAGCCTCTTCTATAGATGATGCACAAAAAGCTTGCAAACAGTTTGCTGAAGACAAGCAGACTAATGACATGAATTACTGGAACCATGTCCTGTGGTCTGATGAGAACAAGATAAACTTATTTGGTTCAGATGGTGTCAAGCATGTGAGATGGCAACCAGGTGAGGAGTGCAAAGTCAAGTGTGTCTTACCTACAGTCAAGCATGTTGGTGGGAGAGTCATGGGAGTCTGGGGCTGCATGAGTGCTGCTGCCACTGGGGAGCTACAGTTCATTGAGGGAACCATGAATGCCAACATGTACTGTGACATACTGAAGCAGAGCATGATCCCCTCCCTTCAGAGACTGGGCCGCAGGGCAGTATACCAACAGGATAACGACCCCAAACACACCTCCAAGATGACCACTGCCTTGCTAAAAAAGCTGAGGGTAAAGCTGATGGACTGACCAAGCATGTCTCCAGACCTAAACCCTATTGAGCATCCTGTGGAGCATCATCAAATGGAAGGTGGAGAAGCCCAAGGTCTCTAACATCCACCAGCTCCGTAATGTCGTCATGGAGGAGTGGAAGAGGACTCCATTGGCAACCTGTGAAGCTCTGGTGAACTCCATGCCCAAGAAGTATAAGACAGTGCTAGAAAATAATGGCGGTCACACAAAATATTGACACATTGGGCCCAATTTGGACATTTTCACTTAGGGGTTTACTCACTTTTGTTGCCAGCAGTTTAGACATTAATGGCTGTGTGTTTGAGTTATTTTGAGGGGACAGAAAATTAACACTGTTAGGCCCCTTTCAGACCTACGGATCAGTTTTTAGCTCCGTTGATCCCCGCTGAGCCGGCAGATGACAAGTCCGCCTCTGTACTCAGGGACTGACCTGTCTGACCTGTCAGAGCTCCACTCTCCCCTATGGGGGGATCGGATGATTATGGACCGCCAGATTTTGCAGAGCGGATCGGACCTGTCAGAGCTCCAGTCTCCCCTATGGGGGGATCGGATGATTATGGACCGCCGGTCCGTTTTCATCCGATCCGCCAGATGGATGGAATTTAGGGTTTGCATCCATCTAGATTTTGCAGAGAGGATTAGACATGTCGCCGCTGACATCCGACGCTCCATAGAGGTGTATGGAGCGCCCATTCAGATCCACCTGAAAAAACTGACAGGCGGATCTGAACGGTCCGCACATGTGAAAGGGGCCTTTAACAAGCTGTACACTCACTACTTTACATTGTAGCAAAGTGTCATTTTTTCAGTGTTGTCACATGAAAAGATATAATAAAATATTTACAAAAATGTGAGGGGTGTACTCACGTTTGTGAGATACTGTATGTATATGGCTGGTGGTGTTCTTTTTTTTTAGTATGAAGAAGGTGTGTTGTCAGGTGTTAACATGCATTTCCTTTGTGCATGATATGCTTTTCTGATTAGTTTTTAAAGTGTTTTCACTTTAGGATTTTTAGTGGGTAGATTTAGGGCAGAACTAAAGTTCCATTGTCACAAACTGCAAGCAGACAGGCTCGTTATTGCAGAATAGACATGCAATGTCTCTACTACATAAGATGCACCTACCTGCCTGCTGTCTTCTCTCGCATTTAAACTGAGTGGTTATAGAAATCGGTTGTTTTCTGTGTGCCCTTGCAGTTATCTGCATCTAGTGTAGAAAATCACTGATCATCACACAAGTGTGAACAAACCCTTGCTGCAGAATCTGCACGCAATAAGAAGCAATAGTTTTCAGCTGTGGCTACAATGTTTACTTTGCTTAGCGACAATTTTAACTCGGCCTGCTGCCTGTCTAACTCAGTTATTGAGCACGATGCAACCACAAGCCACACACTTGGGATAAAAACAAAACACAGATATAGTGGGTATAGAAAATAATCACCCCCTTTTAAGACAATCACATTTTGTTGCTTTGCAGCCTGAAATGAAGACAGACACCGTTTTTGTTTTACCCAGCTGTATCTATTAGTGCAACTTATTACATCTAAGTGAAAGATATAACACCAACATGTCAGAAAAAAATAAAACTAATTCAAAAACGGAATCACTGAGTTTGAAAAAGGATCACCCCCCTTTATATCAGTATTTTGTTGGACCCACATTTTGCTTTAATTACAGCCTTTAGTCTGTTGGGATTTGTCTCTTCTAACTTTGCACATCTAGACTTTGCAATATTTGCCCACTCTTCTTTGCAGAACTGCTCAAGTTCAGTTAAATTTGATGGTGACTGTCTGTGTACTGCAGTATTAAAGTCATTCCACAGATTTTCAATGAGGTTTAAGTCTGAGCTCTAACTAGGCCATGCAAGGACATTCACATTTTCCCCTTTCAACCACTGTGTGGTAATTTTTGCTGTGTGCTTTGGGTCATTGTCATGTTGGAAGGTAAACCTTCTTCCCATTGACAACTTTCTGGCAGAGGGCCACAGATTTTCCTCAAGAATTTGACAGTATTTTGCCTCATCCATTTTTCTTCTATCCTGACAAGTGCTCCAGCCCCTGCTGCAGAGAAACACCCCCATAACAGGATATTACCACCTCCATGCTTTACTGTAGGAGTGGTGATATTTGGATGGTGAGCTGTATTGGATTTCCTCCAGACATATCGTTTGATTTTGATGCCAAATAATTCATCTTTAGTCTCGTCATCTAGTCTCAAACTTATATTTATGAAGGGTATATGCATTGGAAATGTTCTTTCTGATAGCAACCAAATCCCAACAGCTTTGTTTTCTTTTATCGATCTATTTTTTTTTACACATACTTGTGGTTGTTGGCTGCTGTAGGCGTACCCACTTCCTGGGTTCTTGTTTGAAAGCTGAATTTGAGGCAAACAGCTGATGACTACACTGATAAAATAGATATATGAGAGCTATTTTACCTGCCAAAGTTCTAGTATTTCTGACATACAGTCCTGAGATGTATACAGCTTTGCCACATAATTATTACTGCTTTTCATTACCAGTGAAACCCTTCTTTGCTCCTATATTTTATAAGTAATATCTTGGCTGCCAGCACCTAAATGACTATAGCACCAAACAATAGTAATATACTGTATATGTGCGGCACCAGGGCCATCTTAATAGCATCATGGGCCCCTGGGCAAAGTAATGCTATGGGGCCCCTACAAGCTTGCCCCAATTTACGCACCTACTCTCAAGAATGAAAATACAATATTTCTACTTTACAGCGTGTCACTTGATACTGTCCCCTGCAACCAGATTCAGCGTGTCACTTACCACCGGTCCCCTGTCACCAGATTTAGCGTGTCACTTGCCACCGTCACCTGCCTCCAGATTCAACATGTCACTTGCCACCCATCCCCTGCCACCAGATTCAGCATGTCGCTTGCCACCCATCCCCTGCCGCCAGATTAGGCGTGTCACTTGCCACCGGTCCCTTGTCACCAGATTCAGCATGTCATTTGCCACTGGTCCCTTGTCACCCAATTCAGCGTGTCACTTGCCACCGGTCCCTTGTCACCAGATTCAGCATGTCACTTGCCACCGTCACCTGCCTCCAGATTCAGCATGTCACTTGCCACCTGTCCCCTGTCACCAGATTCAGCATGTCACTTGCCACCATCACCTGCCTCCAGATTCAGCGTGTCACTTGCCACCTGTCACTAGATTCAGCATGTCACTTGCCACCATCACCTGCCTCCAGATTCAGCATGTCACTTGCCACATTCAGCATGTCACTTGCCACCATCACCTGTCTCCAGATTCAATGTGTCAATTGCCATCTGTCCCCTGTCACCAGATTCAGCGTGTCACTTGCCAACCATCCCCTGCCACCAGATTCAGCATTTCACTTGCCACCCGTCCTCTGCCACCAGATTCAGCGTGTCACTTACCATCCATCCCCTGTCACCAGATTCAGCGTGTCACTTACCATCCATCCCCTGTCACCAGATTCAGCGTGTCACTTACCATCCATCCCCTGCCACCAGATTCAGCGTGTCGCTTATGCCCTGCCACCAGAATCAGCGTATCACTTCCCACCGGTTCCTTGTCACCAGATTCAGTGTGTCACTTGCCACCTATATCCTGGCTCTCGCTCCCTCCCCTTCAGCTGGGCATGCTGGAGCCCGGGAGCTGAAGTTTCACTTTTAGGATTACTGGGGCTTGCCAGTCCTTGGGACTACATGTCCCATGATCCTCCTTTGTGCTTGACATTTTTTAGATCTGAACTCCAGCTGAAAACCTTATAGTCCGCACTGTGTTCACGTGATTGAATAAAGTCCCTTGTGCGCACTTTCACAATGGACCTGGACTCACTTTTGGATAAGCCTTAAAATGATACTAAACTATACTCTTTTTCTCCCAAAATAATCCATACACTTCTACTACTTAATGGTCCTGTAATCTATTTTTAACTACATTATTTATTTTCTGACTCCTTGAGTTTTCCTCTCCATTTCCCCATCAACTTCCGTTTGTTTGAAACAAGCAGTGCATGTTAGTTGTGGTCATATGCACTAGTGGGGCAAAGTGCAATGTGCAGTGCACACTAGATGGGTACAGTGCATAGTGGATTTGTGCAGCGTGATGTTCAGTAAACACTGCAGTGTGGTGTGCAGTGAGCATTGGATGTGTGCAGTGTGAAATGCAGTGAGCACTTCATGGGGGCAATGTGACTTGCTGTTCACACTGGATAATGAACAAAAGTAAAGGTGTTGGCGCTACAAAACATCTACCTGTAAAATGTGATTCAACATATTGAATGATGCATGATAAACCACGTGCAAATTGCAAACTATTAGGCCCCATTCACATCTGAGCATTTTGTAGCTTGAAGCCTGAAGCTACAAAACACTGGAGGGGGAAAAAATCAATTATTCTCTATGGAGATGGTTCACATCTCCACTCCAAAAACGCCTGAAGCCAGAAGCTCCAAAACGCCTGAAGCTCAAATAAGTTCTGGAACTTTTTTTCTTAGGCAGATTTGGGCGTTTTTGCG
Source organism: Lithobates sylvaticus (assembly GCA_028564925.1). NCBI lineage: Eukaryota > Metazoa > Chordata > Amphibia > Anura > Ranidae > Lithobates > Lithobates sylvaticus. The sequence goes on from CM053027.1 coordinate 95,551,008, forward strand.
CTTTTTACATTGGTGACCTTTTGACCTGTACAAAATCGCAGCAAAACGCAGTGACAAAACACGACAAAAATTGCGGTAAAATCACACGACTATCTGCCTGAATACGATACGCTCAGGTGTGAATGGGGCCTTAAAGTCCAATTAGACAATCCCAACACCATAAAAACATATGATTTCTTCTAGTTTGATGTATCCTTCAAATAAATGCTTCACCACCAGTGCTCATGAGGTATATGGGAACTCACCAGAGGTGGTTGACCACTTTTTAAGGTAAGTCAAAATTTATTTGGATAAACCAGATAGATCCTGGGTTTGCATCTCTCCACTTTAGAAATCCCTCTCTGGCTGGGGATGTGGGAACAGACTCCACCAGGGACACAAAGAATAGCTTTATGGTGTCGTACATTTTTATTTAAAAGGATTAACCATAGGTTTCACGTGACTATGCCAATCCCGGCACTGAGGGGTCTACAGCATGTGCGGATGGGTATACCAGGCTCGTAAAGGCATGCAATCCATGGCTCATACTGGATGTACTACTTGGTTGGATATCACATATGGGACCCGGAAATGACGAATCCTCGCTTCACACTGGATGGGTGCAGTGTCCCCTGAAGTGTGCTTTGGATGGGTGCAATATAATGTGAAGTGCACACCGGATTTGTGCAGTGTGATGAGCTCTTGATGAGTGAAGTGCGACGTGCAATGCACACTGAATGGGTGCAGTGCGACATACAGTGTACACCGGATGGGTGTAGCGCAACATACAGTGTGCACTGGATTTGTGCTGTGTGATGTGCAGTGATCACTGGCCAGGCGCAGTGGGGTATGCTGTGCACATTTGATTTGTACAGTGTACACTGTACAAGAGCAATGTAGTGTGCACTAGAGTGGCATAGCGCTACTTACACTGTACACTGAATGGGTGCAGTGCAATATACAGTGTAAACTGGACGAGTGTAGTGCAACTTGCAGTGCTCACTGGATTGGTGCTGTGTGACATGCAATGCACATTGGATGGGTGCAGTGTGACATGCAGTAAACTCTAGATGGGTGCAGTGCACACTGGTGGAGATCAGTGTGACATGCAGTGTGCACGGGGCAGGCACAGTGTGATTTTTGGTTCACACTAGATGTCCAATGTGTGAAATGTGTAGTGCACACTGGATTTGATGTGATTTGAGCATGGTGTGTGTGTGTGCAGTGTAATGTGCAGTGCACACTGGAATTTTGCACAGCACACTGGACAGGTGCAATGCAACTTGTAGTGTACACTGAATAGATGCAGTGTGATTTGCAATGTGCACTGGGTTGGTATGGTGTGAAGTGCAATGAGCACTGAACAGGTGCAGCGAGCACTGGATGTATGCAGTGCAACATGCAGTGTACACTGGCCGGTTGCAGTGTGAAGTGCAGTGCTCATTGTATGGGTGCAGTGCAACGTGCTGTGCTGACTGAATGGGGCAGTGCAACTTGCAAAGTGCACTGGACGGGAACAGTGCAACATGCATTGAGTATGGGATTTGTGAAATGCAATGTGCAGTGCCCACTGTATTGGTACAGTGCACAATTACTCTTTTAGGTGCAACATCCAGTGGATTTGTGCTGTGTGATGTGCATACTGGATGTGAATAGAGCCACATGCAGTGTGCACTGGATGGGTGCTGTGTGACATGCAGCATGAACTGGATGGGTGCAGTCCGAAGTGCTGTGTGCACTGCAATGTGCAGTGTGCACTAGTTGGGTATAGTGCTCACTGTATTTGTGCAATGTTTCATGTAGTGGGCACTGGATGGGTGCAGTGTGTCATGCAATGCTCACTGCTTGGGTGCAGTGCAACATCCAGTGCACACTGTATGGGAGCAGTGCAACATGAAGTGAGCATTGGAAGGGGTGCTTTGTGGCATGCAGTGCACACTTGATGCCTGTCATGTGATGTGCAGTGCACACTTGATGGGTGTCATGCAACAGGCAGTGCACACTAGATGCAAGCGGTGTGACATGCAGTGTACGCAGGACAGGTGCAATGTGATACACAGTGTGCACTTAATCTGTGCATTATGATGTGCAGTGTGCACTGAATGGGTACAGTGCACTTTAAATGTGTGCAGCGCAACATGAAGTGTGCACTGGATGGGTGCAGTGCATACTGGAAGGGAATAGTATATCACTCAGCGTGCACTGGATGGGCGCAGTGTGCACTGGAGGGTTTCACTACGATGTGAAAGACACACTGGATTTGTTCAATGTGCACTGGGTGGACACAGTACAACTTGCAGTGCATATTAGATGGGTGCAGTGCATTGTGCAACCATGCTGCGACTGCATGAATTGCACACAGTTGCTGCACAGTGTTGCTGCATTTATGGGATTAAGACTGGCAGCGAGGGGGCAACATATCGCCTCTTCGCCACCTGTTAAATGCCTCTGAAAAGTGAGGAGCGGCATTCCTTGCCACTAGTGTGAGCCCTAAAAAGCAGCCCCACTAGCTTTGAAAAGCAGTTGTGATCATACAGAGTGTAGGAGTCAGGATCAAAAGTAACATACAGACATACTGTACATACGCACACTCATGCATATAAACATACATACACAGGTATACATACACATACATGCATTCATACACACACACAAACACACATACAAACGTACATACATGCACTCACACCTACATATGACCTTTAAAAAAATCAGTTCTACTGAGCTGGCTGATCTAGACACCTTCTTGCTTGGCTGACTTTCACTTTTATGTTCGGCACCTCAGGTAAACTGTTTGTTTACGAAGTACTGCAAAGTAGAGGCTGAGCAGGACAGTGCACAGGAAGAGGGACTCTGCACATTACTGTTGTGTTGGTTCTTACTCTGCCAACAGTTCGGAACACCATCGGTCTCAGTCCTGTACACTATACAGGACTGAGACCAGCAGAGCTGCGAATCATTGGCAGAGTGAGAGCCGAGGATAAGAGATGAAGAGTCTTCAAAATGACAGAAGTCAAGTTAAATGTAACTAACTATGCCCCAGTAGAAGAACGTTAGTTCGAAACATGTCGGGTACATAGCCTGCTGTGCTTTTTATACCACGCTGTTCTTACTATTTTTTGTGATCACTCTTGATTGATGGTCTGTTCGTTTTTTATTTTGTTTTTATCGAATAAATATTTTTTATCTTGGATCCATCTGCACTATGGGGAGGCCCTTTCTTTCTTTCTTCCCATGATTTGTGCTGTCGATTTGGATGTCGGTCGGATGACTACAAACACCCGTCAGTTGGAGCCCCTACCATAAACATCTGGATTGGATGCAGGTACACATCACCTAACTGCAATAGTCCTGGTTAGAGAACCTGCTGGAAATGATCATTTCATGCTCGATTGACCCACCGCCGTCTGGCGTGTGTATCCATGCTTTGGGGTAAGAGTATTCATTCCCTCTGTTGTTTTTGATGCACATCCCAGATTGCCATGTCTGGAAGTCGTTTTCCATATTACATATCTTTTAGCATCAGAAAGAATATTATCCACTGCTTTCTCCAACAGACTATATACCTGAGCCGCCTCTGCTATATACCTGTACATAGAGGAGTTCGGGGATTTGTTTTCGTGTTTATCACAGGCTTATTATCAGCTGGATCATCCTGTGTCATATGACTATATGTACTATAAGCCTGTGTCATGTACACATGAGTTCACCCATCGTCATTTATGCACTTGACACTTTTAATGCATCTTTGTACATTTGTAATATTTCTCATCACTTATTATCCTCCAGTTGAATACTCACCCCTAAGGTGACCCATGGGAGTGCTCGTATTCCTTTAGTGCTGCATTCTTTTATTATTCATTCTATACATAATTTGTCACATTGTTGATGCTAGCTGCTGTTTTCTAGGAACTTACTTGTGTCACTAGTAGTGCAACTTTTTTCACATATTTTTGTTAAATGTAACTAACTACTACTAGATATTAAATGTTTACAGTAGTGTTTTTCTGTTCAAAGAATTTGAACTTTGACTTCTCCAGGAGAGTCAATTTAACCACTTCAGCCCCGAAAGGATTTACCCCCTTCCTGACCAGAGCCTTTTTTGCGATTTGGCACTGCGTTGCTTTATCTGACAATTGTGTGGTCGTGCGACGTGGCTTCCAAACAAAATTGACGCCCTTTTTTTCCCACAAATAGAGCTTTCTTTTGGTGGTATTTTATCGCCTCTGCAGTTTTTATTTTTTGCGCTATAAACAAAAAAGATTGATTGGTTTGCGCAAAAGTTATAGCGTTTACAAAATAGGGGATAGTTTTATGGCATTTTTATAAAAAAAAAATTCTACTAGTAATGGCGGCGATCAGCGATTTTTATCGTGACTGCGACATTATGGCAGACACATCGGACAATTTTGACACATTTTTGGGACCATTGGCATTAATACAGCGATCAATGCTATAAAATTGCATTGATTACTGTAAAAATTTCACCGGCAGTGAAGGGGTTAACCACTAGGGGGCAGGGAGGGGTTAAGTGTACCCTAGGGGCGTGTTTCTAACTGTCTAGGGGCGTGGCTGTGTGTGACACCACACTGATCGCTGCTCCCAATGACAGGGAGCAGACGATCAGTGTGCTGTTACTAGTCAGAATGGGGAGATGCTGTTTACATCGGCATCTCCCTGTTCTTGAGCTCTGTGACACGATCGCGGGCATGGCGGGAAATTCAAAGTAACGTACGGGTACGTTACTTTGCCCAGCCGTGCCATTCTGCCCACGTATTTATACAGGAGCCGGTCGGGAACCGGTTAATAATATAGCCATCATTCTCCCTTACAAGTCAGAACTCACTCCTCTTCTGGAAGTTTCTAATTACTCTCTGTGCTGGCCAACATCTCAGACCCTCTGGGAAAAGAACGAAGGGGAATACTATAGAGTGTCACTTGAGTCTTCTTGGGCTGCTGACATTACATCCAAGATGGTAGTACCCAGCAGTAGTCTCGGGCCTTTGGATGTCAACCAGATAGATGAGCATGCATAAAAAAGCATTAAATGCACATATCCTTTTATGCAAGGGTCAAGTCCTGGGGAAAAAAGTGTGGGAACTCCCACCCAAGATCCACTCCCCCACCAAAACAAAAAAAAATGATACGCTCATATGCACGAATGCTTCAAAAGGGGTATTTTTCATCAAATTTTTCGTATTGTGTGTATGAAGCTTAACTGTTAGTACATAAAAAAAAACAATGCTCAATAAACATAAATACGGCAATTCTCTGAATAATCAGCATTCATTCAATTGTGCTTCCATGCAAATGTGAACATCATGTTCTGATCTTTATTGGGGAATTTTATTTTGTATATAGAGTGTTTTATGTGGTGAGTTTACACTTTTCATTGAACAGAGTTTGGATAACACAGGGTTAAACGGAAAGGTCATAAATGAGCTGCACATTATCTGGACAGAATGCTTGGGGAGATAGTGATGTGTTCCTGCTTAGGAGATGTATGTTAGCTTGGGGGGCTGCAAACTCTGCAGGGCTCCAACATACACTCGCTGCTATTCCAACTTCCGTCCTGGCATTAAACTTTGCCAGGTATTGTGATCAGCTTACCACCCCAAACTGATGTTCCTCCCTCAGATCACCTCTCTCCCTGCATGTCCTGTGAGCAGAATAGCTGTGCTCCTCCTCTGGGTTCTCTCATCATATGGCACTGAAGATAGAGGAGGGGGGATTCAGCGGGACACACAAAGCAAGTATGCAGGAGACTGGGGGGGGGGGGAGGATGAGGAGACAGAAAATAAGGCGGGGCTGGTGGGGAGGAGCGCATCACGAGAGGTCTGACTAAATACAATCTCTTAGCAGCAGGGACCTGATCTACCCGTCAGCTAGCTGTGATTGACAGGTAGATTGAAGCGGAAGCTGTCATGGGGCCCCCTACTGGCAATGCCTGAATGGTCAGTCCACCCCTGGTGTGCGTCACTTACTATTGCGAGCTGTGTCGGCGGCTGCTGGTGTAGCACCTGCCACACAGCTCGCATACTTCAAAGTCTTGCAGGACACAGCTGCTAAAGGGAACTGTTGTGGAAAAAGTACAGGAACTCCGTTCCCATGCGTTCCTGCAGGACTTGAGCCCTGATTTTATGGGAAGATTGTTGTTGAAATGAATGGTCTGGCAACAGAGATTTTTTCAAATGAACAGTATAAATTACACAATCACCTTAAAGCAGTTCCAGGCTACAGTAGTGTTCTCCTTAATCCTGAAGCTAGCTGGTCATAGAAATTCGAGAATGATCGTATGTACATGAGTGAGTAGATATGTGTGTATTCCGAATTCTGATGCCGTACAGGCAAGAACATAAACATTACAAATGAAATTGAGAGATAAAATCACATGTGGTCGAATAACATGACATAGAATACTTTGGACAACAGCTGTCTAATGTCTATGGCCCACATAGCTAGTAGTAGAAGGATGTGAAATTGGAACTTGCTTTTGTTAGCATTGCATGCTATTTCAGATAATATCTTAAACAATGGGGGTTATTTACGAAAGGCAAATCCACTTTGCACTGCATGTGCACTTGAAAGTTCAGTCACTCTAAATCTAAGGGGTAGATCTGAAATGAGGGGAAGCTCTGCTGATTTTATCATCCAATCAATGCTGTTTTTTATTTTCCTTGCATGTCCCCCTCGGATCTACAGTGACTTTACTTCCAAGTGCACTTGCAGTGCAAAGTGGATTTTCCTTTAGTAAATAACCCCCAATGTGTTATGTTTATACACATTTCCTATAACAATTTCTCACCCTTTGAAAGGAAGTGGAAACGCAAGCAGCAGGTAATTCAGTTACTGAAACTAACTGAATATCGCAGTGCTGGATTGCTTTTTTGTACTTGAAGAATGGACAGCGCTGCTCCGCTTGTGATCCTTATGTTGGCAGGCTTATCTCTTGCTTGTGAGTATATGGTAACTCTATTGTAACAGATCTAACTATGTGAAGCTTGCTCTTTACATGTGAATATTAAGCAAGACTGCTTTCAGAGCCACAAGGTATACTACCAGTGGTGGAGGAGCCATAACACATAGACAAGGCTATGTGACAAGGCTAGAAAAATCAACTGCATGCATTTTTGACAAACAGCCAGTGTTTCATAGCCTAATTTATTAAAATCAGATTTAGCCCTAGTATTGCTATTATTTTTTTTTTTTTTTCAGATGAGCTGGAAACTAAAATTGAACATAACAAAAGCCACAAATTCTAAATGTGCAAAACTTCTGGCCATCTGTGATTCCTAGGACAGTCCCAGCGGAGTCTTTCTATCTATTAAATGCTCCTCTTCCACATCATGCCAATCATTTAATCCCATATGCTGAATTATATTTTGCAAGCTATGGTCATCTTGGTATACAGTTTATTTACAGTATATGAAATCAATGTTTCTGTTTGTTAAAAAAAAGGAAATGTTCACATAACAGAGTGCTACCTGTATATAATAATAAATCTGGGAAAATATATAGGAACTACCTGGAGAAAGAAAAGTTTGAACCCAAACCACATCCAAAAATAGAAGAAAGGTTTTTTGGAGACGATGCTTCAGGGATTGAATGGGTAAGGGTTAACTAGAATGTGTATAAAGAAGAGTAATCGAGTAATATCAAATAGTAACAAAATGTATTAAACAAATACAATATCCATAAAAAGCATGGTTTAAAAAACAGTGCTAATGATAATATTGACCATATCCATACAGCTAAATCCTGAGGCATAGGAGAGGGTCTCTAAGGTAAGAGATCACAATCAATCATATAGCGATCAGAACACCCAACAAGTTTACAATACTAATTGATCATAATATGCATCATCTCATCTACAAGGCACTGTAGATTTACTCTGCTTATAGCAACAGCCATTAGTGTGTTGCTAGCTTTCCCCATTACCAATTAGCAGCTATACTAACCTGTGTCCTTCTATAAAAAAAGAATATATAAACCACAAAGTGATGGCTAGATATAGAACTAGATAAAAAAAAAAGGGGGGTGACCCCCTGCACACTGCACAACCTCACTAAGCTAAAAAAAGAAATAATATAATAGGAAGCTGCGAACATAAAAGTGATCTCGCACAGTAAGTGATAATGATAAATAAGGTATGTGGCGCTACCTTTCTTACAAAAAAATTCTAAAACTGCCGTAATAGGTGTACTGAAAATACCTGGTAAAATTAAGATCTAAAAACTATATAAAGATTGCTAACCATGAAACAATCCTCATGTGCAAGTAAATCGTGGAGTGATAAAATTCATCCAGCAATAACAGTAATGAAATTGAGCAATAGCAGTAATAAAATTCATCCAGCAATTTGCATGTGAGTGAATATCCAAAGTATTCAAAAAATAAAATGTGACCAATAAAGTGCAATTCTTCTAAGAATATTGTGCAAAACAGTGAAATGAGAATTCAAAGTGCAACATCAATGAAATGTGCAAAAATGCATAATAAAAAAACATATAAAAATATATAAATGAAAAAATATATAAAGTGCAATCAGTGCCAGAAAAAACATATATAAAATGTGTAGATAATAATAAATATAGTAGCATCAAATCCCAGTGACTCAGAATAAAATACTGCAATAAAAGTGCACTAAGATAGTCCTCAATAGTTAATCATCCAGGGGTTGTCTGTGAACAAATATCTGCAGCTCAGGGACCCTTTGAGAAAGTCACGTGATCAGTGACGCAACGCGTCAGGGAAGGAGCCAGGTGTAAGTGTTGTGCTTCCGGTCACGGCCGAGACCAGAAGCGATTAGAATCTTCATCGTTCCTCACCAAGTGATAAAATTCATCCAGCAATAACAGTAATGAAATTGAGCAATAGCCCCCCGCCCACAGACCCCGACAACCAAAAGCCAGGGTTGTCAGGAAGAGGCCCTTGTCCTCATTAACATGGGCACAAGGTGCTTTGGGGTGGGGGGACCAAAGCAACCACCCCCATATGTTGAGGGCATGTGGCCTGGTACGGTTCAGGAGGGGGGGTGCTCGCTCGTCCCCAACCCCTTTCCTGACCGGCCGGGCTTGCATGCTCAGATAAGGGTCTGGTATGGATTTTGGGGGGACCCCCACAATGTTTTTTCATCATATTTCCGACAACAAATGTTTGAGAGCTGTATCTTAAATTTTTCGAGCGTGTGTACCCAATTCCAACGCACACAATTCCACGCATGCTTGGAATCAAGCAGAAGAGCCGCACTGGCTATTGAACTTAATTTTTCTTGGCTCGTCGTACGTCTTGTACGTCACCGCGTTCTTGATGTTCAGAATTACGACAACATTTGTGCGACCATGTGTATGCAAGACAAGTTTGAGCCAACATCCGTTGGAAAAAAATCCACGGTTTTGTTGTCGGAATGTCCGATCGTGTGTACGCGGCATTAGAGAGAGAGAGAAAAGGATATGATGCAATCACAAGAGATCCTCCCTGCCAGAAAAGATGATGCATTTTTTGAATCACAAAGCTAACTTCCTGAAAATTAAATCAGTCATACAGTATCTCTTAAACGGTAAGAAATTTCACAAATGTAATAACTGTTTAGTGTTTTGTGGGGGGGGGTGTACTAATGGGGGATTTTTTGAAAATCCCGGAGTTCTGCTTTAAAACTGACAGGACAGGCAAGGAGAGCATTAATGAGAGAAGCAGCCAAGAGGCCCATGGTAACTGGAGTAGCTGCAGAGATCCACAGCTCAGGTGGGAGAATCTGTCCACAGGACAACTATTAGTAGTGCACTCCACAAATCTGATCTTTATGGAAGAGTGGGAAGAAGAAAGCCATTGTTGAAAGAAAGCCAGAAGAAGTCCCGTTTGCAGTTTGCAAGAAGCCATGTGGGGGACACAGCAAACATGTGGAAGAACGTGCTCTGGTCAGATGAGATCAAAATCTAACTTTTTGGCCTAAAAGCAAAACGCTATGTGTGGCAGAAAACGAACACTGCACATCACCCCAAACACACCATCCATGAAACATGGCGGTGACAGCATCATGTTGTGGGGATGCTTTTCCTCAGCAGGGACAGGGAAGCTGGTCAGAGTTGATGGGAAAATGGATGGAGCCAAATACAGGGCAATCTTAGAAGAAAACCTGTTAGAGTCTGCAAAAGACTTGAGACTGGGGCGGAGGTTTACCTACAGCAGGACAATGACCCTAAACATACAGCCAGAGCTACAATGGAATGGATTAGCTAAAAGCATATTCATGTGTTAGAATGGCCCAGAAAAAGCCCAGACCTAAATTCAATTGAGAATCTGTGGCAAGGCTTGAAAATTGCTGTTCACAGACGCTCTCCATCCAATCTGACAGAGCTTGAGCCATTTTGCACAGAAGAATGAGCAAAAATGTCTCTCTCTAGATGTGCAAAGCTGGTAGAGACATACCCAAAAAGATTTCCAGCTGTAATTACAGCGAAAGGTGGTTTTCCAAAGTATTGACTCAGGGGGGCTGAATTCAAATGTACCCCACACTTTTCACATATTTATTTGTAAAATATTTTGAAAACTATTTATCATTTTCCTTTCACTTCACAATTATGTGCCACTTTGTGTTGGTCCATCACATAAAATCCTAATAAAATACATTTACGTTTTTAGTTGTAACATGACAAAATATGGGAAATTTCAAGGGGTATGAATACTTTTTCAAGGCACTGTAATTGTTTAATTTGAAAGGTATTACCTGTTGAGAATGATGTAACCACATGTGGATCCCCTAGAAAAAGGGCAACTAGAACAACGTTAGGCACAGCATTTATAGTATATAGACCCATTATGCTCAACCAAGATTTTATAAAATCAACAAAAAAACAAAGGCCCACAAATATTAACACATAATTGTTTGTTTTTTATTTGGGAGTTACTACCACTAGAGACTTGGTGCCTCTATGGGAGCTAAGCTTGCTCTCACATATGTCAATTTATAAATGGGGTGGTGAGAAAAGGCCCACGTGTTTGGGGATACTAACTCCCACAGAGACCAGATCAGACTTTACTACTGTTATATTGATGATCTGGTCTTTATATGTGCATTGGGATTTGTCCATCGAGGTTTCAGAGATACCTAGAAATTAACACTTAAAGTCTGTCCCCTCCCCCCATGCTCCTCTGGTCCCCCCATGCTCCTCTGCCCCCCCCCCCATGCTCCTCTTGTCCCCCATGCTCCTCTGTTTCCCCCCCTGCTCCTCTGTTGTCCTGTGCTCCTCTGGTCCCCCCTGTGTTCCTCTGGTCCACCCCATGCTCCACTGGTCCCTCCAGGCTCCTCTGGTCCCCCTCCTGCTCCTCTGGTCCCCCCCAAACTCCTCTGGTTCCCCCTGTGCACTCCTGCCCCCATGCTCTTTTGGTCCCCCATGCTCCTCTGGTCCCCCCCCCCCCCTGTGCTCCTTTGGTCCCCCCATGCTACTCTGGTCCCCCCGTGCTACTCTGGTTCCCCCTACGCTCCTCTGGTTCCCCCGGTGCTCCTCTTTTCCCTCCCATGCTCCTCTGTTCCCCCCTGCTCCTCTGCCATCCTGTGTTCCTCTGGTCCCCCGCGTTCCTCTGGTCACCCCCAAACTCCTCTGCTCCTCTGCCCCGAGCTCTTCTGGTCCCCCCTATGTTCATTTGGTTCCCCCCCTGTGTTCCTCTGGTTCCCCCCTGTGTTCCTCTGGTTCCCCCCAGTGCTTCTCTGGTCCCCTGTGCTCCTCTGGTTCCCCCCGTGTTCCTCTGTTCGCCTGTACTCCTCTGGTCCCCCCCAAACTCTTCTGGTCCCCCCCGCTCCTCTGTTCCCCCTCCTCCTCTGGTACCCCCCACACTGCTACCTCCTCTCCCTGGCTAGTTGTGCAATGTGGGCTGAATACAGACATGATCCTCAGCACGGAGAAACTCATCATACGATCCAGAAGACAGCCACACAAAGTTATAACATAGTCTTCCTCAGCAGTCGTTCACTTGGTCTTTCCTTTCCCCGCTCTCCATCCTGCCTGCTGCCACAGAGAATCTAGATGGGAAGGAAAGACCAGGAGAGTGAGTGCCGAGGAAGGTTATGTTATAACTTTGTGTGTCTGTCTTCTGGATCGTATGATGAGCTTCCCCGTGCTGGGGATCATGTCTGTATTCAGCCCGCACTGCACAACTAGCCAGGGAGAGGAGGTGAGTGCTGCGGCATGCGGGGGTACCAAAGAGGGGGGAGCAGAGGAGTGGAAGAGGGCGTCAGCTAAGGAAGGGGCAGGAACAAGAATGGCAGCTGGGTTGGCTTTAACAGGTACCCAGTATTTTCCTCCTGCAGCAGCTGAATGCTAGCGGGAAGTAGAGGAGGAGAAGCAGCCTTTCAGCTGCTGCAGGAGGATCAGAACCAGCTGCTTCGCCCCTGCTCAATGCCGCTCCCGGGGTTTAGTAACACTTTAACTCCTCCTATTATATAGGGCCCCTTCTGCAGTGCAACCCTCCTGCCATTTTAGTGCGCCCAGGAGGGACAAGTGCAGCATCCAGCCCCACTACAAAAAGCCTGTCAAAGTCTAAAGCCCCATACACACGGTAGGATTTTCCGATGGATTCTGTCCTATCTGACAATGTTGTCGGAAAATCAGACCGTGTGTTGGCACCATCGGACAGTTCCCATCAGATTGTCTGACGGACAAAGTCCTATCTCCTGCTGGATATATTTTTTGACAACAAAGTCCGATCACACCAAATCCGATCGTGTGTAGCGAATTCCGACCGGACAAAGTGCTACGCATGCTCAGATCACATTACAAGACCAAAGCTATTGGCTACTAGCCTCTACGTAGTCCCGTCGTAGGCAACAAACGTCACCACGTTCAGAATGATCGGATTTTCCGACAACTTTGTCCGACCGTGTGTACGCAAAACCAACATCAGACAAAGTATGATGGACATGGTCTGACGGACCTGGTCCTCGGATAATCCGCACGTGTGTATGGGGCTTAAGACAGTCTATGGTTGGATTTTAATAATTGGTACCCTGTGTGTTTACGTATGAAGGTTGAGATTGTTCCATTATAGATATTAACTACTGTTTTTATTTCCTCTAGCAAATTACACCTGTCGCTCTTCACATACACCTGATGACAAGGATATACAATATACTACCATTGAAGGGTACATAGCCAGTGATATATTTCTCCCCTGCTTTTTCAATATAACACTGATATCCCAGGCAGAATGCAATGATACATCTGTAATCTGGAGTTATTCGAACACAAATAAATACCTACTGGAATTTAAACTCCAAGCATCTAATGTGCAAACCTGGGGAAATTGGAAACAGCGTATAAAGTACAATAGAAGCCAGAGCGGAAACTTTTCTATAATAATTTCAAATGTGGATTTAGAGATCACTGGAAATATATCATGCGCCTTATATGATGGAATTAACTATATAATGGAAAAGAGAATACTGCAAGTGCTCATCAAAGGTAAATGTGTACACAGTATAACACAATAGTGCTAATTAATTTAATGTTAATGAAAGTGGTTATTTTTTTTTCGTTTTGAAAACACAATTTAAATAAAGCTTGCATAGCAATTTGCCCTGTGAAATTGCATGTACAGCAGCCGTTCTTGATGAATGTTGAAAGGATATTTCAAGTGCTGGATGAATGTTTTTCCTTGATTTAACCGCTTGCCTACTGGGCACTTTTACCCCATTCCTGGGTAATTTTTTTCTTAGTTTCTGTTATAAACTCTTGCAAATAAGTAATTTTTCTTCTTCACTGATGTGCTCTTTTGGGGCTTTACTGATGGGCACTGATAGGCGACACTGAGAGGTGGCACTGGTGGGCACTGATGAGGAGTCGCTGATAGGCTGCACTGATGGGCACTGATGTGGCTGCACTGATAACCGGGGCACTGATGATCAGTGCTCTGATTATCAGTGTAAATGATGTATTGGCAGGCTTGTCTGTTAATGGAAAGCACAGAAGAGAGGCGCCACCGAGTTAAGATAGTAAGCATTTTATTCCACAAAAATAAGGTGCATATAACCACTTACATTTAAGTAGAGGTAATTCAGCACAATAAGAAAGTCCTCTGGGGCGTCATGTGTGCACCAAGTCCGTTTGTTTTAGTCCAGTGCGGCGTCCTGTCCAGCAGGATATCCTAACGTTGGTGATACTGGCTTGTTGGACCGAGAGTGAGGCTTGGCTCCGGTCAGATGATTCAAACAAACGTCGGGCGTGATGACATCACAGCTAAGCCTACGGCGTTTCGGAGCATGCGCACTGTAGATGGAAGGAACAGGCGCACTCCTTCATCAGAGCTCGGTCCAACAAGCCAGTATCACCAACGTTAGGATATCCTGCTGGACAGGACGCCGCACTGGACTAAAACAAACGGACTTGGTGCACACATGACGCCCCAGAGGACTTTCTTATTGTGCTGAATTACCTCTACTTAAATGTAAGTGGTTATATGCACCTTATTTTTGTGGAATAAAATGCTTACTATCTTAACTCGGTGGCGCCTCTCTTCTGTGCTTTCTTTTACATGTACTTTGGAGTTTGCTCTCAACTTCCCGTTCTGAAGGCTGCCTTGGACTGTTAATTAGCTTGCATGCCACAGAGGTTTTGTTCCCTCCATTATCATTATTTCTTGTAGAATACAAAATATGTTTACATACTATGATAGTTCTGTTATGCTATTTGTTATTTAACATAAGGGAATTGCAAAATATCGAATACAGAGCAACAGCGCCATCTATATATATGTTTTTTTGTCTGTTAATGGCTCTCCTTTACTCCCACAGACACAACGTGGGAGGAAAAGACTGCTGATAACCGCCAAGTCTGTTTACATGTGATCATCTGTGAATGGAAACAGCTGATCACATGGTAAAGGGCCGATGTGATTGGCCCTTTACACCGATTTGTGATTAGCTGTGTCCAGGGCCAGATTAAGAACATCATGGGCCTGGTGCTGAGGATTTTGGTGGGGCCTTTTATAAACAATAAATAAATAAAAATGCAAACAATTTTTTGTTATAACAAATTAAATTAAAGAGAGAGGGAGGATGAGCGAGAGAGAGAGAGAAAGGGATGAAAGAGGTGTTAGGGGTAAGGGAAAGAGGATGAGAGAGAAAGGGGGGGATGAGAGAAAGAGGATGCACATGAGCATGTGTGGGAATAACATCAACGCAGCCCGGCCAAGGCAAGTGACCGAAGGCACAGAACCCGGAAGGAAGACCGGGTGAAGATGGAAGCGCCTGGGCCGGATTGATCACAGCACTGGAGGGCTCAGTCTGACAGGTAAGTGTACCCTAATGTGCTAATATGCTGTGCATACTTGTACATTATGGCATAACCTACCTCAGGGCCTCTAAAAAATAGTAATGTTAGAAAAGTTTACTACCGCTTTAATATCATTGGAACCCAGGAGCCTCTCATGGGGCCCCCTACTGACCCGCATAGTTAGCCAACATTTCAAAAATATTTTCAGGGACACTTTTTTACAAGTGTTATATTTAGAGTAGCTGACATCCGCTATGTCCCTCTATACATCACAATAGTAATTACAAAATGAAATAAGTACTAATAATGGGGCAGAACAAATATGAGGACTGAGATTTCCTTTAGTTGAACTAACCAAAGTTTGCCCATTATAGAGCTGGTAACATTGAGGATATTCAGTATAATTTTAAAGAACTGTTTTTGTGGGTAAGAGGCATAGAGGAGGAGAATGGATGGTACAAAAGTGGGAAGTATGTGCAGGTGAGGGAGAGGAATGTGGAGGGTCTAACAGTGGGCACTATGTAAATGAGAGGAATGTGGAGGGTATGACAGAAGGCACTATGTACAGGAGAGGAGTGTGAAGAGTATGACAGTGAGCAGTATGTACAGGAGAGGAGTGTGGAGGGTACGAGAGTGGGCACTATGTAGAGGAGAGAAGTGTATGACAGCGGGCACTATGTACAGGAGAGGACTGTGTAGGATATGACAGCGGGCGCTTTATATAGAAGAGAAGTGTGGAGGGTATGACAGTGAGCAGTATGTACAGGAGAGAAGTGTGTAGGATATGACAACGGGCGCTATGTATAGGAGAGGAGTGTGTAGGATATGACAGCGGGCGCTATGTATAGGAGAGGAGTGTGTAGGATATGACAGCGGGCGCTATGTATAGGAGAGAAGTGTAGAGAGTATGACAGTGGGCACTATGTATAGGAGAGGAGGATGAAGGAATCTGGGAAGGAAAAATGTAAAGGTTTGTGGAAGGATGTTTAGGGACTGTGTAGTGGTTAAGCGGGCCATACATGGATTGAAATTACACCAGTTAAGCAGAGACCAGCCATAGTCGATCTATGTATGGGCTGCCTGGTTTTACACAAGTCAACCTATTAACCGACTTGAGTACAACCAGCCTGCCAGGTTTTCCCCAAAACAATCAGTGCTACCAGCTATAGTTAGCAACACTGATCATCGTATTCACTGGCAGAACACAATAACACTGCAGGAGTGATTCCCCCATCCACAGGTCAGCAGGTGAGAGGGTGTGTTGGGACAGGCTGGGGAGAGATACTAGTCAGTGGCTGGGTAGACACTGGTTACTATCAGAGCCAGATACACACAGGTTACATATGCCACAATCGTTAGAGCAAGCAATAATTCTAGCACTAGACCTCCTCTGTAACTCTAAACATATAACCTGTAAAAAAATGTAAAGCATCGCTTGGTACACAAAAAAAATCAAGCTAACTAAGTGTTTTTTTTTTTTAATGAATGAAACAGTTTCTTTCCAAAAAAAAACGTTTGAAAAAGTGCTGCACAAATATCGTGTAACATAAAAAGTTGCAAAGACCACCATTTTATTCCATAGGGTGTCTGCTAAAAGTGAGTAATTTTCTCTAAAAAAAAAAAAAAGGATGATTTTTACATGTAGTATGATTTTACAAGTGTCAGAATTGGCCTGGGTGGCAAAGGGGTTAATTATCATAAGTAATATACAAATAATTATTATAAGCCCTGTGATGTCATCCTCTCAGTCTGCTGCAGAGTGTTCCAGCTTGTATTTATACTGGCCGCTCTGTATGTAGCTTCTGACCGACTGCGCAAGCAGCCCTGTATCTCCGGAACCATGGATGATAGCAGCCCCATATTTTAACCAGTGCTGGAGTAGGTATTTAGCTACCTACCCCCCAAATGTGGGGTCTCTGTGACTCCTGATCGCTGAGCTACAACCCTCGAAGTCGATCTTTAAAAAAAAAAAAAACATTTTAATTTTTTTTTTTTTGGGGCAAATGGGCCTATCTTGAGAAAGGGGCCTGGAGCTGCAGCTCCAATAGCCCCTATGTTAATCCGGCCCTGGCTGTGTCCAAAGGACACAGAGGTCACAGTGTGTGCCCGATCCATGCTGCAGGAGGTGCGCAGGGGGGAGGGGTTCTGGAAGCCCATCTATTGACGCCTTTTCCATTTTAAATCATTAAAAAAAAAAGATTCATCCAACACAGGAAATAGCCTAATCACATTCATTTTTTTCCACATTTGCGGAATGAATGTACACAAACTTTCACTGTGAATTGCTATGCAGCTTTTTTTTTTTTTTTTTTTTTAAATACACACTGTGACGGGAGTCACTTTGGGCGAGGGGCCCATGAAACCCAGTTTACCTTGGAGAGTTCAGGAAACTCCTTTTTCAGCTCCCCAGGCCCCTCTTATGTGTAAGTTACCCTGTGTCTATTTGGGGCACAGGGTAACTGAGAAGCCCAGTCTGGTCTGCCCTAATTTTTCTCCCACATGTGGTATCACCATACTCAGGAGGAGTATCAGAATGTATTTTAAGGTATCAATCGTACAACCACACCGGACTCTGCATTTCATTTTACCCCTGTTATCATGTGTCTTATATGTGTGGTTTGTGTTGAAAGTTGGAGAGGTTCCTTCACTTGGGACTGTAAAATTTATCAACAATATTGTGACAGTACCAGGTACATTTTGCATCTGTCCCAACTCCCTTTTCTTCCCTGGGATACCGGCCCCCTGAACCAGCCAGGTTGTCTATTTTTAAAACATTGACATTGGACATAATATTGCTATTACTATTACTAATACAGCATTAAGTTGCTCAGATGTAAAGTGTGACCGCTGTACCATGTTCTTAAGCTACCAGGCAGTCACACTTCTTACAACAGGGCCAAGGGGTTAATGCCAATCAATACCTGTGCCTCATAATATTGGATGTACAGTTTACCCCGCCCTGTGTTTCTATTCAAATAAGGAAGGGGGATTGTTCCCATACAGTACTTGTGTCTGCTCTTCTTAGGTTTCTTACCAGCCTACACTGAGTTGCGGCTAGTGACTGGGTGGGCTTAGAGCATATAATCACTGGGTTACAGGGTCTCGGAGTCGGAAGCAAGGCAGCAGTAATGGCTGATCTACTCAGCCTGAGTACCGACATCCGTCAAACACAACAAGCGGACAGTAAGTCAAAACTCAGAATTTGCATAGTTGTTCCCTGTCAGTGAAGCAAAATGCAATAAAACCTTTGCATCAATATGCAAGCCAAGAAACTAACATTTTTCGAGTAAGAGGTCAGTAGTGGTAGGCTACATGTTCCTACAGTTGAGGCTTCCCTTATGTTTGGAATAGACGAAGTGTGTAATTACTGTATTTGGGTGTCTATTATTGTAGCACTTGGGCCTTCTCACGTGCCGCCACGTTGAAATGCCTTCTGATATAATTCTCATGCCCTCTGTGGGACATAACAGATTTCTGATCAAGCGGCATGCCAAAAGTTAAGCCATCAGGCAGTTGGGCTTCTCTCCCAAACATGAACATTTCTCTTGTAAGAGTCCCAAGCATATCGAGAAAGATATGGTTGAACCTCTTAGGCTGTGGATCCCTTTTGTGGGTGGTAGGGGGTCATTCTTGACTTCTGAAAACCAAATGCATCCAGCAATTTCTTGATAAGTCAACTCTTTTTCCTAATGAGCATGGATTTGTTGGGGCAATCCATAGTGAATGAAGAAAAAGTGTAAATAATGTCCTTCGCTTTCTCAAAAAAACTGATATGTATATAAAGCAGCTGTTGTGAGATGCCTAAGCATCAAATTGGTGAAACCTGAGTGAGATGGCAGTGCTAATAAATAAATATTAAATTATATGTGCCCTATATGCTGTGAAATATATAAGTAATCTTTAAATATTATTCCATACAATCACCGCGCTAAGTAACCACAAAAGTGTGCACTTTGTGATAAATACAATACTTTTTAATACTTTTTAATTGAGGCTTGACCAGTTCTAGGGACAGCCAATCACATCCACATCCTAGTATTAAATTGAATTCGAAGAACAATTGGGTGGGAGTTCCCTCCCATATGAAGGATTAGGATTTTAGAGGATATGAGGCTGTTACTGAGGTGAGCACCAAGACACAAATTATATACAAAAGTTAATTTTATTATAATATAAACATCAATAAAAACACATTGATGTATGGTTAACATATGGCACATGGCCTGTAGTACGTGTTCCCAATCAACAAGGAAGTTCTTGAGCATAGAGTTGTCCATGGTGTTTCGCGGAGCTCAATCCCCGCTTCTTCAGGGAAACTCACTATGCATCTAAGCTTTACATTCAAAGAGATATAATTGCAATCACCCATATATTTTTTTCTTCCTTTTTACAATAGCAAAAAGAATTCTAAAGAAATGATTACATCAGTATTGTGCTCACCAATTTCATCAAACAATAGCCTTGCATAGTTTCCGACATTGAAAAAGGTCAGACTAGGCCCCAACCCTATGTTCCATGGTGTCAGAACCTGAAGGAAATGTCTGGCATACACTGGACTACACTTTAGATGGATTCAGGCAAATAGTATTGACAAAACAGGGAACCCGTCTCAGCAATTCTGACATTACTGTAATAATATTCGCACAGAATGTACAAACAGCCTACATGGACCTTTATTTATCTACATAATTAGTTAGTATTCCTCTTTATTCTAGATATGGGGTATACTTCAGATTAACCCACACATATTAAGTGTAGGTTATAGGGACACAAGGTGCTCAACCACTAGCCCAATAGTACATCCACAACCTATACAATCATAAAACTGACATTACCCCACATACACACCAGATGGGGACATACTACAGCCAAACCCCCCCAAGGAAAGGAGATGACCCCCCCCCCCCCGGGGCCACATATCAACATACACCAGCCACACAGACATGACACTGGAGCGGAATCCCAGCATCCCATCCATCCCAGCCACGCCAACAGCTCCTGTACCAAGGTGGGGGCAGGGCTGCCAAATGCCGACAAACAATCAACACATTTACATGCAACACAACCCCTCTCTCCCCACCTCCCACACACACACATACGTAATGCCAAGAAATTGCATATCATGCAACCAACATACAAGCTCACACACGTGCCAAAAAATGAACAAATATTCACAAACCACAAACACCATCAGAAGCATTGACTGCCTCCAATGGAGCCCCCCCTCCCCACACAACAACAAAGTTACCCCCCCCCCCGCCAGGCACTCTAAAGTTCCCACATATCCTCCCATGCCCAGTCAGGCCCAATCATCAGATACTCACATGGTATGACGTACAGTATGGACTCACCAGGTCCTAACCCACAATCGCACAGCACCACTGAACCGCCGCCGAGGATGACAGCTGGTCCCCACTGGAAAACGACTAGGCCGCGCTCAGCCCCCTGACGTCATGTCCGATGCGGGCGCCCCTGTAAGGCACATGCGCAATGCAATATCATCACTGCCCCTCCAAAAAGCCAGAGGCATCCAAAGGAGCGAGAGGACCCGCACAGGGCCCTCATCCCGCTGAACAACGAAATAAAGCAGGATATAAACAAGAAGACCCGATGGGACTCTCCGTCTATCAGGGGCAACCAAATGTCTGCCAAAAGACTGGATCAGGCAAATGGTCAGGCCTCCACCAATGCTGAAAAAATGTGAACACATATATTATAAACACAAACAAAGCATCCCTATGTGCATATTTTGGATGATCATATCTCTGATATAATGAATGTGGTAAATATCTATATACAACATTTTTGCTGAAATATATTAGGGCTTTTACTGATTAAAATTTTCGTGTTCGATTAATCGATTTTTTTTAAATCGATTAATCAACTAATTTCGATTAATTATAACGCACATACAGATCCAACTACTTTTAGCTGATCTCCTTGCATTGCAACTCTGCATTAGTCAGTGGTAAATGTGGTATACACTATATACAATCACCCGACACTAGTTAGTTTCCACAGTCCATGACTTAACTTCACAGTTCACACAAATATGTTTTAAATTCAAACTGTAGCACTGACGTAAGTAATTTTTTTCCCCAGTAGCATGACAATCCCTCCACATCCGGTCTAACTAATCACTCTCACCTTATGGCATGGACCCCTGTGCAAACAGGTGGTCATGCAAGCGGGTATCAAAAGGGTTAACACGGACGATAAACTTCTCTCACGTCTCCTTAGATCTCAGCAAGGACGCCAGGTCATGGGTAGAAAGAAAAGATCTAAGTGCTTGCCGCTTAAGTATAAGATTTAATTTTTGTGTTCAAACACAAACTACTCACATAAAGATGATAAAAACACAGCATCTAAAGCCGACAATCGTGTTAGTTCCGTAGGGCAGCAGCGGGTGACGTCCTGCGTAGCTCCTCCCCCGTACGCGTTACATTCAATCAGAACTTCAACATCACCGGACTCCTCCCCCATTCCCTTCGTTAGCAGACGGAGGCACTTGGGGAAGGGGGAGGAGTCCGGTGACATCGATGTCTGTGACGTCACCGGATCTCCGACGGAACTCCCTGAAGGCCCGGAAGCCAGCGGAGAGGCAAGTACAGATCAAGATAACTTTGATCGATCAAATATATATAAACTAGGGCTGGGGAATTTAAAGATTAATTCCTCGATTAATCGTTAATTTTTTTTGATCGATCAAAATTCTTTTGATTGGTACTCACCTCTCCACCGGCTTCCAGGTCTTCATGGAGTTCTGTCAGAGATCCGGTGACGTCACTGACATCGACGTCACCGGACTCTTCCCCCCTTCCCCAAGTGCCTCTGTAACGACATATTCGGCGACCCATCGCAGTTTGCTACAGAAGCCATCTTGCTACACCCCACACTCGTCCACAGTAAGGATACACTAAGAAGGGGGAAAGCGCACATGTTGTTACACCCACCAGAGTTTTGCATTTTAGACGTATTTATAACAGTAAAGTCACTTTCTATAGTGAAATACAGGACTTAGAACTCTGTCTGACTGCTTAGATGTTGAATTTTAAAAGCAGCGAACTTCTGTCAGATTAGCAAACCTGTGAGATGACCAGGGTTGGCACTGCTTTTATAATTCAAGATGTAAGTAGTCAGAAGGAGTTTTAAGTACTGTATTTCACTATTTAAGCTGACTTTACTGTGCGTTATAATTAATCGAAAATTAGTCGATTAAAAAGAAATCGATTAATCGAACACGAAAATTTTAATCAGTAACAGCCCTAATATATATATATATATATATCTGTGGTAATATTGGTTGTACTGTAAGCATGGGTTCAGACTTCATCATATGAGAATCTAGTTACACCCAAAATCTTGTATATTAACCCTTATGTCTTTTATCTCAGAAAAGGATCTTGCAGAAGACTTGCTGTTACCTCTCACCATCAGCGGTGGCCTCTTTTTTATACTGGTTGCTGTGGTTGTGGTTTGTGTTTTGAAGATCAGTGGTAAGAATTTCCTGACATTCCTCACACACTTGAAAGCAACCTTGTTTTACTGCCACTAATAGTTTGCCGGCCAATTAAATTTTTTACTCTGCACATACTTAAAGTGATCGTAGCCGTATTAGTGCAATTGTGACAGATAAAATTGAGTACTGTCCGTGATACTTTTTTTATTTGCACTAACATATAATTTTTCATGGATGAGCTTTCGGGGTGTGTCCCCTTCTTCAAGGTCTAAGCAGTACTGATTCACAAAAGTTTTAGCAGAAGGTAAAATGTTAAAAACAAAAGGAAAAAAAAAAAAAAAAAAAAGTTAAAATCTCTGAGGGGTAGGAAAAGAAAAACAAACACATACATATACAAATCAATAGTATGACAATGGTAATAAAGCTATCATGGTAATAAAGCTATTTTGATAGCTTTATTACCATTGCCATACTATTGATTTGTATATGTATGTGTTTGTTTTTCTTTTCCTACCCCTCCGAGATTTTAACTTTTTTTTTTTTTCCTTTTGTTTTTAACATTTTACCTTCTGCTAAAACTTTTGTGAATCAGTACTGCTTAGATGTTGAAGAAGGGGACACACCCCGAAAGCTCGTCCATGAAAAATGATATGTTAGTGCAAATAAAATAAAAAAAGTATCACGGACAGTACTCAATTTTCTCTGGAAAGTTCTGAAATTCCCTTTAAGAACTAAAACATTAAAGCGGTTCTGCACTCTGAAAAAAAATTTTTTTTTTTTGGATGTAATATAAAGTGTGCTTACCTTTATTAGGGGACTCACCTGTTCCATCTTCCATCTCGATCGCCGCCGGTTTTCGTCCGATGAAGTTCCTCGTCTTCTTCTTTAGTGCTGGGGGCCATCTTGCCTGTGGGCATGTGAAACACCCACAGGGACTTTAGATGGCCCACCATGCACTGCCGTTACTCGCGCGTGCGCAGTAACGGCTCATCTGCCGAGATCTCACGAGATTTCGGCAGATGCGGCCGAAATCTCGGGAGATTTCGGAAGATGTGGCCGAAATCTCGCGAGATTTCGGAAGATGCCCGCACTGGCTCCTGGGATCAATGACACCAGATCCCAGGAGACAGTGCGGCGTGACGACGATCGACGCAAGACCCCGCCCGCCGCCGCAGAGGGAGAAGACCGGAAGTCTTCAATTACAAGGTAAGTAAAAAAAAAAAAAAAAAAAAAAACATTTCATTTAGTACTCTTTGCCTGATTTGGAAGGCAAAGAGATTTACTAAATGAAATGAGTGTAGAACCACTTTAAAGTCTTCTATAGTGTGGTCCTGTTGTGAGAAATAATGTCCCACAGGTGTGCAGAAACCATATTTCTTGTGTTCCTTGATGGTGTGTGTGTGCAAATTCATCCTCACTTGTAACTTCTGTCCTGTTACTCGATACATAAATGTTTTCCAAAAGCTCCTTAACTACTTGCCGTCCGCCCACTGTCATATGACGGCAGGACGGTGCAGCTGTAGTTCTGGGCGGCCGTCATATGACGTGATTGCCTTCCCGGCCCCCCAGGGGGCACCCGCGGCGTCACTGGGGACCCGATGCACGCACCCGGCTGCCGCGATCTCCGACGGGCCCCCGTGATTGCCCAGTAACAGAGCAGGACCGTGGATCTGTGTGTGTGTAAACACACAGATCTACGTCATGTCAGGTGAGAAGACCCGATGGTGTGTTCCTTGTACAGAGGAGCACTGATTGGTCTCCTCCCCTTGTGAGTCCCCTCCCCCTACAGTTAGAATCTCTCCCTAGGAACATAATTAACCCCTCAATCACCCCTAGTGTTAACCCCTTCATTTTCAGTCACATTTATACAGTAATCAATGCATTTTTATAGCACGGTTCACTGTATAAATGTGAATGGTCCCAAAAATGTGTCAAAAGTGTCCGATGTGTCTGCCGCAATATCGCAGTCACGATAAAAATCACAGATCGCCGCCATTACTAGTAAAAAAATAATAAAAATGCTATAAATCCCCTATATTGTAGATGCTATAACTATAAAAATATGTAGAATAATACGTATCGGCCTAAACTGAGGAAAAAAATTTTTCCTGACAGACTCCATGGCAGCCAACGTATGGGTTAATCCCGCCTCTCCTACCTCATAGGACCCCACTCCCATAAATCTTTGCTCCCAGCTAGGTACCGTGTTCCTTTTTTGTCCTCCTCCTTAGGACTAAAGAGGTAGTTCTTACCTTAAGGAGTAGTGATCCAGTCCTGGCGTTCCCCTTGCGTTGGCGGTGAAGAGATGGCGGTTTTGGAGTCCAGTTGCCCAGCTATTAGCAGGGTGGACACGGGTGATGTTGTGGTGCCTGAAGAGCTTACTATCCAGTCATTGACTGGCAAGCGGCAATTTGGCCATTCGTCCTTGCTATTAGCAGGAGGCCTTCCATTTGATGCCCGGTCGTGCCCGCCTGTGAACGGCGCTTGGAGGGTCAGGTCGGATCGCTTCGTCATACTGGATGGGTATCGTATGCTTTTATCATATTCCATGGCAGCCGGTGTTTATTCTGTGTGTTTGTTTCCTGTTTGTCCTCAGTATGGCGGCTGGAGCGCATTTGCGTTCCAGTCCGCCGCTGTTCGTCCCTACGGCGCATGCGCACGGCCCTGAGCCAGAGTGAGGCTTGGCTCGCGCATGCGCAGTCCGGGCGGAACGGCGGTGGCCGCGCATGCGCGCGGATGTCGTAAGGCGGCGCACGACGACGCTCGGAGCGCCGTGACGTCATCCAGGGCGGCAGATTCAAATAGCTGTCAGAGACAGCTATGCCCTGGCTTCTGAGAGGAATCTGCAAACGCTGGTTTTCTTGTTCATATAGCGGTTTCTGTGGAAGGTAGGCTGAACACCCCTTTGTCTTATGCAGCAATATTTTACTTGCCTAGGCTATTGTGGGATGTTTATATGTTATGTCTTGCCTGCAGTCTCTGCTGTTTGCCATTGCCATGGATGTGTCGTCGCCGCCTAGTGGTCAGCCCTTATGCCGCAGGTAGGACGGAATTTTTTTCCTCTACCTGTTTTGCAGGGGTTGTCAGGGTTATTGGGGAATTATAAAATATTTTGTTTCCTGTTTTTTTCTCAGCCCTTCTAGGTCCGATCATCATCCAGTAGCACGTGAAGAGAAATCCAGGTCACAACGTGACCAATCAAAGTCAAGATCTTCTTCTAAACATCACATGGACAGATCAAGGTCCGGATCTAAACATGATTCCCGCCGCCATTCCGGTCGCACGGAGAAAAAAGCCTGCTGGGGGTGTAGGGCTTATGTCCCGGAGGACAGATCTCTCTGCGAAGCATGCTACTCTAGAGCTGCGAAAGAGAGAGGTGCAGGTGACCAGCAGGTGGAAGCACTGGTCAGGAAGGTTGTGCAAGAATCTCTGAGCAGGACAGAGTCAGCCAACATAACCATCCCCCCTTCAGCACCGGCCTCAACTGCGGATGCAGTCGAACTTGAAGTTCCGGGTCCCTCTCATGACTATCTCTCGTCAAATGGATCCTCAGATGAGGAGGTCGAGGTGGATGAATATGGAGCGGGGTTCGACTTCTCTCAAGTCCCTCATTTGGTCAGGGCAGTTAAAGATGCGCTAAAATGGGAAGACCCAATAGAGATGCCCTCCAAACAAAAGAAGTATTTTAAACATCTGAAAAAAGAGCGCCCGAATTTCCCTTTCCTAAGTGAGCTTGGTGAAATCATATCTGATGAATGGGGGAAGGTTGAAAGAAAGAACTCTTTAATCACCAAAGTGGCAAAAATGTACCCATTCAAGAGCGAGGAGGTGAAATATCTGGATTCAGCCCCCCTCATTGATGCGGCGCTCATGAGATTGGTGAGACATGTCACGCTTCCACTGGAAGATACAGTGTCATTCAGAGATGGTTTGGAAAGGAAGATCGACACTGATCTCAAACGGATATATATTACTGCAGGGATGGCCTGCAAACCGGCCTTAGCTCTTGCGGCTTTGTCGAAAGCCATGGAATCATGGACAGATGACGTAGGTGCAACCCTGGGAAGTATATCCGATGACGTGGTCAGGAATTCCCCAGTGCACGAATTGAGGATGGCATCGGCTTTTCTGGGTGAGGCATCCCTGGACATTATCCGGTTGGTATCGCGTGTCATGCTATCCTCGGTCACAGCTAAGCGGGCCCTGTGGTTGCGTCCATGGGTAGCGGATCCGGCCTCCAAACAGGCATGGTGCAAGATCCCCTTTGAGGGTTCCTCCCTCTTCGGGAACAAGCTGGACTCGGCCATCACACGCGCTACCGGGGGTAAGTCAGGTTTCCTACCCCAGGATCGTCGTATCTTGAGCCAGAGAAGAGCTCAACCTAGACATGATCAGGAGCGTGCTAGAGACGCACGTCGTTACAGACCTGGCAGGGAATTCAGGAAAAACTGGCGAAGAAATCAACCTTCAGGACAGAAGTCCACAAAAACCACACCCTCTGGGGGTCGGGATACGACTAAGTCCTTTTGATATGGAGCCTGTCCAGGTGGAGCAGGTAGGAGCACGATTACTCCGTTTCCAGCACGTCTGGGCAGCCTCGGTCCAAGATTTCTGGACAGTCAAAACTATTTCTACAGGTCATACCTGGACTTTCACCAACCCACCTACACACCGCTTTATTCCCACAGTTCTTCCACAGTCAGAAGAAAAGAGAGAAATTCTATTATCCTACACGGACTCTCTGATATCTCAAGGGGCCGTCATTCCGGTGCCAGTAGAAGAAAAATTTCAGGGAATATATTCTCCTCTCTTCATGGTTCTCAAAAAGAACGGGTCATGGAGGCCAGTCATCGACCTAACGTACTTGAACTCCTTCATCCAGAAGGAGAGGTTCAAGATGGAGACCCTCTTGACCATAAGTCAAACGATTCAGCCAGGGGATTGGATGGTCTCAGTAGACCTGAAGGATGCGTATTTTCATGTTCCAATCGCGAAGAATTTTCAGCAATACCTCAGGTTCGCAGTGGAGCAGAGACATCTCCAGTTCACCTGTCTTCCTTTCGGGCTGACAACATCGCCTCGAGTGTTCTCAAAGGTACTACTGGCAGTGGTAGCCCTAATCAGGGTCAAAGGTGTCCGGTTACACCACTACCTGGACGATCTACTCCTGCTCTCGCAGGACAGAGACCAGCTTCGTTTACATCGGGACCAAGTCATCTCGGTCTTGACGGAGTTCGGCTGGTTGTTGAACAGGGAGAAGAGTCAGTTGGATCCGACCCAGTCCCTGATATTCCTAGGGGCGCAGTTCGACACGGTAAAGAGTACCATCTCCTTACCCATGGAGAAGATCCCAGTAATTCAAGACAGGATTCGGCTCGCCCTGACATGTCCTCGCCTCAGGGCTTCATATTGCCTCAGAGTTATCGGCACCATGGTGGCCACAGCTCCCATGGTAAAATGGGCACAGTGGAGGATGCGACCCTTCCAAAAGGGTTTTCTTCAACAATGGATCCCAGAGTCACAAGATCACTTTGTCAGAATGACCCCGTCCATGAGGGAGTGTCTTCCATGGTGGCTTCATCAGGAGAATCTCCTCAAGTGCCACTCTATTGCACCAATCTCCTGGATTGTGGTAACGACGGATGCCAGCAACAGCGGCTGGGGAGCCCTCTGTCTATCAGAAGTAGCCCAGGGGAAATGGGACTTCCCATCTCAAGGGGTGGTGTCAAATGTCTTGGAGCTCCGAGCTGCCTTTCAAGCTCTTCAAGCCTTCCGTCACCTGATTTCAGGAGCTTCGGTTCTGTTGAGGTTGGACAACACGACTGCGGTAGCCTACATCAAGAGACAAGGGGGTACTCGCAGTCTAGATCTACTAGAGGAGGTCAGTCCGATTATGGCTTGGGCCCAGGCGAATTTGTCGAATCTGACGGCTGTTTACCTCCCCGGAGTCCAGAATGTCCAGGCGGACTTCCTCTCAAGAGTAGCATTGGACAACAACGAGTGGTCCCTCCATATAGAAGTGTTCAATTGGATTCTGTCTCTAGGAGTAACACCAGAAGTGGACCTCTTTGCATCACCCTGCAATGCGAAACTCGAGAAGTATTACACGAGGAATCGTTGTCCCCAAGCTTATGGGATAGATGCGTTGACGGACCAGTGGAGGTTTCTCAAGGCGTATGCCTTTCCCCCAGTACCGGTCATTCTCCGTTTTCTGTCAAGACTCCGCTGGGAAGAAGCCGAAATAATAGCGGTAATTCCATATTGGCCCAACAGGCCATGGTTTCCTCTCCTGACGCAGCTCAGTTGTCGGGACCCAGTCCCTCTTCCTCCCAGGCCAGATCTCCTGCTACAGGGAGCATCGCTTCACCCATGTCCATCCCATCTCCACCTGATGGTCTGGTGGTTGAAAGGGAAAGGTTGACAGCCTTAGGGTGTCCTAACACAGCAATTGAAACCTTGATGAGTGCCAGGAGAGAGGGTACTAACAGAGTGTACCAAAGAATCTGGGCAAGATTCGTGAGTTTCATCCCTACTGTTGGAGGTTCATTTAAAGACCCGAAAATATCGGACATTCTGGGTTTCCTGCAGACAGGCCTGGAGTTGCCCTTGGCCGTTAGCTCTCTTAGAGTTCAGGTCTCTGCGATTTCTGCATTCACAGGCGTTGCTTGGGCAAAACATCCTCTCGTCAGGCAATTCTTTAAAGGTGCATCAAGACTTAGACCTCAAAGGAGGCCAAGATTCTCCAAGTGGGATCTTCCCCTCGTTTTGGACTTCTTTTCAGGAGAGGATTTTCGACAAATGGATCAATTGTCCATCAAAGATCTTTTTCTCAAGACAGTGTTCCTGGTGGCCATAACATCTGCCAAAAGGGTATCTGAGATCAGCTCTCTGGGTTTCAAAGAACCGTTTATCACCTTTTTTCCGGATAGGGTGGTCTTGATCCCTATGTTGGGATCAAATCCCAAAGTGACGTCCGTCTTTCATGAGAATCAAGAAATAGTTCTCCCAACATTCCATTCATCTGACGATTCTAGTATCCATCCTTTAGATGTCGGAGAAATCCTAAGAGTCTATCTGGAAGCAACGGCTCCCTTCCGGAAATCGGATTACCTCTTCATTTACTTTCAAGGGAAGAATAGAGGATTACGTGCTTCCTCCAGATCCATATCAGCCTGGATTGTCCAGGCTATTCAAAGGGCGTATACGGCTAAGGGTATGGTCCCTCCAGAGGCGGTGACAGCACACTCGACTAGAAGTGTTTCGACGTCTTGGGCAGCTTCCCGTCATGTGTCTGCGGAAGTGATTTGCAAAGCAGCATCATGGTCATCGATACATACATTTATGACGCACTATTGTGTTGAGCCGGCGGCTCTTTCTTCAGTTAATTTTGGTTTGAATGTCTTATCTGTTGACAATGCCAATTAAAATTTTTTTTTTTCTAAAACCAGCAATTTGTCCCACCCGGAAGTGTATGGCTAGTTATTTCCCATACGTTGGCTGCCATGGAGTCTGTCAGGAAAATGGAAAATTTATATCAAATACTTACCGTAATTTTCCTTTCCTGATGGACTCCATGGCAGCCGGAGTTCCCTCCCATTGCTGGAGTAGGCTAAGTTATGGAACACGGTACCTAGCTGGGAGCAAAGATTTATGGGAGTGGGGTCCTATGAGGTAGGAGAGGCGGGATTAACCCATACGTTGGCTGCCATGGAGTCCATCAGGAAAGGAAAATTACGGTAAGTATTTGATATAAATTTTCCATTGTTTTAAAAAAAAAAAATTTGGATATTAAAAAGTAAAAAATATTGTTTTTTTTTTTTTTTTTCAAACTTGTCACTCTTCTTTTGTTTATAGTGCAATAAATAAAAACTGCAGAGATGATCAAATACCACTAAAAGAAAGCACTATTTATGGGGAAAAAAAAATTAATGAAAGTGAAAGTGCCCTGTATTGAAGTGGTTAAGAAAAGTTAAATCATTTTGACAAACATGTAATATTCTTTTTTGCTTACAAATTTAACCGCTTCCCGACCGCCTCCTGTATATATACGTCCTCAAAATGGCACGGCTAGGCAAAGGCACGTGTATATATACGTCCCTTTAATTGCCTAGCCGTGGGGTCGCGGCCGCGCCGCCGCCGGCGCGCTCGTGACCCGGTCGGGAGCTCTGTGACCACGGCCGTGGGACCAGCGGACCCGATCGCCGCTGGTGTCCCGCGATCGGGTTGCAGAGCTGAAGAACGGGGAGAGGTCTGTGTAAACAAACCTCTCCCCGCGCTTCCTACACTGCCTGTCATTGATCGGCTGTTCCCTGTCATCGGGAAAGCCGATCAATGACGTCAGCCACGCCCACTAATGTAAAAAAACACACGTCACAGACCATAACCCCCCGCCCCCTAGTGGTTAACTCTTTCACTGCCAGTGTCATTTATACAGGAATCAATGCATTTAAATAGCATTGATTGCTGTATAAAATGACAATGGTCCCAAAAATGTGTCAAAAATGAAAAATGTCCGATGTGTCCGCCATAATGTCGCAGTCACAATAAAAATCGCTAATCGCCGCCATTACTAGTAAAAAAAAAAAATATTAATAAAAATGCTATAAAACCATCCCCTATTTTGTAAACGCTATAACTTTTGCGCAAACCAATCAATAATCGCTAGTTGCGATTTTTTTTTTACCAAAAATATGTAGAAGAATACGTATCGGCCTAAACTGAGGAAAAAACATTTTTTTTTTTATATATTTTT
Organism: Lithobates sylvaticus; assembly: GCA_028564925.1. Lineage (NCBI taxonomy): Eukaryota > Metazoa > Chordata > Amphibia > Anura > Ranidae > Lithobates > Lithobates sylvaticus. Next base: position 95,582,464 of record CM053027.1, read on the forward strand.
TGGGGATATTTATTATAGCAAAAAGTAAAAAATATTGCATTTTTTTTCAAAATTGACGCTCTATTTTTGGTTATAGCGCAAAAAATAAAAACCGCAGGGGCAATCAAATACCACCAAAAGAAAGCTCTATTTGTGGGAAAAAAAGGACGCCAATTTTGTTTGGGAGCCATGTCGCACGACCGCGCAATTGTCAGTTAAAGCGACGCAGTGCCGAATCGCAAAAAGGGGCCTGGTCCTTTGGCTGCCAATTGGTCCGGGGCTGAAGTGGTTAAAATGTGTAAATTTACAAATTTGGAATGAGCAGTGGTTAGCTGCGGTCATGTGCACTGTGTTATGCACACCACAAATCTCATAGTCCCTAGTCTCTAGTCCATCTATGGAGCGAGCAAGGGAAGGTGGCCACCCTCTAACAGGAAGGCAAATCACATTAGCAAAAACAAAGGAATTTAGAGGTTTGTAGGAGCGATAGAAGGGACTTTACTGAGTTACATACATGCTTTTTTAAAACCAGAGTTTAGTGTGATTTTAAAGAGGAACTGTAGACAAGTCAGCATTTAATTACTAGGTCAAAAAAAAAGCCGGCCAAAGGTTCTAATCATTTCTCACTGTAAAAGTAATTTTATTATTGTATGTGTTCTTATCAAAAAGTCTATTCACATCTTGTCCCGGCAACACAAAGAGAACCAAGGGAAATTTTCCCTACTGGGTACGGTACACATCTTTCCACTTTCCAAACCTGGAGTTCCACTTTAACACACTACCTTCCTTCTCTGCTTATGAACCCAACCTAGCAGCACAGCGGTTACACATTACTGTTTTAACATTTTCGGTTTGCTCCACATCTGATTTGTTTGGCAGATAATTGTAGCTGAAATCAGTTTGGTGTAATATTTGTAATCCTGAAAGTATTATATCACTCAAGCCAAGTAGGGTTATCGTGAAGCTACATAAAGCAGCAAATAGCTACATTAGTCTTTTACCACAATCTATGACAACCACACTCAGTGGAGATTGTAATTTACCTTTCACTGAAGTATTTTCAAAAGAGAATAAAGGAAAGTGGGTTATCGTATAAAGCAAAACTTTCATTTAACAATTTGGTTGTAAGTCCTTGGCTGTACAACTTCTAAACAAGCTAGATGGAAGGAACCACACTCTGATGGTATCAGGGGTATGTTGCCTGGCATCATACAAGCCTTAAACAGGCTTAGTTTATCTGCAGCAGTCTCCATTTTTGCTTTCCAACACTTATTTGACTTCTCTGGGCTCTGTAGTCCCATACAGCCAATCCCAAGATGGCGCCTGAGCGTCCAACCGCCCACTGAGCTCCCAGGCTCTCACTAGACCCACTTATTCACTGCCACTGAATCCCTTGAGCTCCTTCAATCTTCTTCACGTGGTATCTTCCTCAATCGTCACCCCCGCTTCTCTGCTGGGCCCCTAGCTTGGCACTCTAGATAACTCTCAAGCTTCACCCATGCTGGCCTGCTTGGTTCATGACTTGACACACAAGGCTGCTCTGCAAGCATCACCTCCTCTGGCTGGGTCCCTGGCTTTATTCCCACTGAAGTTTCCTGATTCCCCACTGTCCCCGTCTGGTGAGAATGCTGCTCCGGTACTTGCTTCAGTTCAGTTCAGTTACTCACTTTGGTCCCTGGTAATAAGGCGGATAGTCCCTTACTGGTGACAGCTTCCCCTCTACCACCGACCACGACAGGTTCTCCGGCTGGCAGTACCGTCACTTCTGGTTGGACTGCAAGAAGCAGTCCCAACTCTGCCAGATGTGCCCAATCTCCAGCCTAGCAGCCCGGGCATTACAACACACGTCCACCCAGACAGCCATCCAGGTGGCAGAGATCCTAGATCACCTGACTCCACCCGAATATATAGGCTCTCCCAGCAGGCCAAGGGATTCAAGAAAATCCCTGCCCACGGGACATGGCCTGGAAATCCCACCACTGCAAGTAACCTCCGATTTGTGGGTCTGCCCAAGAGAGCAGAAGGCTCCGACCCCCCCCCCCCCCACACACACACACATTTCTTGAGAACCTGCTTAGAAAAACTTTTAGCAGAGAGGCCTTCTCGACAACGTTTGTGGTGGAGCGTGCTCATCGCCTGGCACCTGGCCCTCCGCCAGCTGGCGCCCCCCCGACGCTCCTTTATTGCAAAGCGTCTAAATTACTGGGACACTGTTCTGTGCCTAACCCATGAGAGAGGCAATATTCCTTTTCGGCAATGTAAAAATTGCTGTGTTCCTGGATTTTTCCACCAAAGTACAAAAGAAGAGGGCACAGTTCACTGAGGCTAAACGACAACTCCCCCTCCACCAAATAACCTATGCAATGCTGTTTCCACTGAGGCTCCGTGTGGTCTGTGATGGCAAGGCGCAATTCTTTGAGAATCCCACTGCAGTCTGGTCATGGCTGGATCACTGCGATGCGGCTGGCCCTGCACCTGCCTAAGTCTCCAGTCAACTCCCTTCTTCCTCCACATGTGAACGGGACTTCTCGGTTTGGCCTCACAATTTCAGCTCTGGACCAGTCAATTTTCCACGAACCGTGAGTCAGGCATTGCCTGTTATTTCTCCCCCCCTCCACTTATTTTGATCCCTCTCGGCCGGTCCTGGAGTTATCTATGCCCTTTGTGCCAGCTTTGTAACCCGGATCAACACCCTATCCCCTTCTGCTCCCCACTTTATTGATCCTAACCATTCTCAGATGCACCATCTGCACCCACCTGTCGTAAACATTCCACCCTCCACCGCTGTTACTGCTCTTCAGTTACTAGCCATCCCCCTGAGGCCGCCAAGGTCACACTTGAACTCATGTTCCTCTATCTGACCTGACGAACACTGACGCTCTTTCAAGTTTTGTTGCCCTGGCCAGCCGCTACCCCAATGGCCGTGGCGGGTAGTCATTTGTTTATTCTGCCACGCTGGTCCAGTGTAGGAAAAGTTCTTGTATTTACCGGTATATGTATTAGGTTACCTTCATTTGCCTTGTAACTCAACCTCACTGTACTCAATGGATACTGAACTCTCATGGTCATTTACTACCCTCCCTGGCCCTCTGTGCAACCAGTACTAACAGACCACTGACCACAGATGGCAAGCAGACTGCCATCTGCTTGCACAGACCTGCCACGCTTACATATGTAATGTTTTTTTTTGTACTCCATGCTGTTCTGCACTGTATTTGAAATGTTTGACTGCTCTAGAGGAGGCTGTTCCCTGAGGGTTCGACTGCATGCCCAGATACCCCCGAAACTGCCATGGCTTCGCTCAAATTAGTTACATGGAATGTGCGTGGACTACGCGCTAAACCCAAAGGCGTGGCTGTCATTTCCCACCTCAAATCTTTGCGCGCGGACGTCCCTTTCCTTGTTGAGACTCACATTACAGGACCGGTGCAGATGGCGCTCAAAAACCCCTGGGTCGGCTGGCTCTATCACGCCACCTACACCTCTAATTCCTGTGGAGTAGCTATTCTGATTTCTAAATCTGTGCAGTTCCAACTCCACTACCTGCAGTTGGATCAGCAGGGTCGGTTTCTATTTCTCTACGCCACCATGGGTGGCTTGGAGGTTCTCCTTATGGCATTTAATATTCCACTTCCATTTCAGTTTGCTGTTCTGCAGGAGGGAATAGCCCTCATGGCCAAACATCCCACAGTACCCGCTATCTGGATGGGAGATTTTAATATGACAATTTACCCCAGCCTTGATAGACTTAGATCATCTGCCCAGATGTCATCCCAGCCATCCTTCACCAGATTTGGGAGGTGTCTTTCAGAGTTCGCCATGATAGACACTTGGAGACACAAGCATCCAACCACAATAGCCTCCTTCTGCTTTACCCCCTCACAGTCTGCCATGTCCCGCATTGATCTGCTGTTGATCTCCCCCGTCCTGTTGCCGGACCTCCTAGATGTGGGGTTTGGCATTAGGTTGCTCTTCGTACTAGGTGACTCTACGCCTTCCCTCCGTCCACATGTGGCGGCTGAATCCATTTTGGTTCACCATCATGTTGGACCTGGATACTGTCCAGTGGGAATGGGTCTTTTTTTTGCACCAATCTGAGTTCTGCGTCGGTCAGGGTGGTGTGGGGGGCTTTTAAGCTACATGCCCGCATTGTCCTATCCGCACGCATTAACAGACGTAAAGCCTCATCCAAGCAAGTACTACAACAGGCCGAGGAACGTTGATCCTGTGGGGTAATCCTCCCTTTAATACACTGACAGACTGCCCACAGTGTCTCCCTGCACTCCCGCACTTATGTAGCCGCCGAAGCGGGTCTCTGAGGCTCTGGCCAAGCTGGACAAATATCACCATGAGGGGTGAGAACAAGCGGAGGAAGATGGCGCCGTTCCCATTCAGGAAGTAGAAGAGATACCCTCAGGGGACACCGCCAGAATCCTCAAGGCTGTCTCCCTGTGCCAAACTACCCTCACCTCTAAAATCCTTATCCCCAAATTACAAGCTCTGTACACCCATATCTTCGATTCTGCTACACTCCCATCATCCATGGGTGAAGCACTCATTGTCCTAATACCCAAACCTTGCAAATACCCTCTCTTCCCAGAATCATACCGCCCTATCCCTCTCCTACAATTAGACATCAAAATCCTTGCTAAAATTCTCGAATGCAGCTAAATAAAGGGATACACCCGGATCAGACCGGGTTCATGCCCAATAAGAACACAGCATTCAATCTCTGGAGACTCTTTATGAATCTTTAGGCCGCTCATGACACCATTGGATCCAGGGTAGTGGTAAGCCTGGAATATATGTACAGTAATAATATGTAAATAGGTTAGTGTTGACAGCAGGTTAGATCCCTGTCTCTCCTTAGCCAAGGAAGATGCAAGGACACAGCAATACCTGAAAGAGAGAGACAACAGCAATGCAAATGCTTCCAATCCTAAATATGGTGCAGTATATAAATACACGATTAGGCAAATTTCAATTGTCCTCAGCGGAAGACAGCATAGCCGTGTAAATACACCCTATAGAATACTGCATTATTTAAATTTTTGGAAGCAGGTCCCATCCTCCCTGGCGAATACCACCTTCTTCCATTGTTCAACAACTTACATTTAGCACATAATGTGAATAAAGTTCACTCAGGTCGGCATCGCTCATGCCACCTGGTGACCACACTAGAGACAGTTCAGACATATGGTTTAGTCCATTATTCACATGCATAGTGATAATTGTCCCTTCTATTATAACCCAATCTAACTAACTAAACACTTAGAGTCCAAAACAGTTTCCAGTCCATCGATTTCCCTCTGGATGGATTTCCCAGCTTCCCTTCTTCTCCAGAGACAACTCCGGGGACAAAAAGGCACAGCTGCATTTCAGGCAACAAGCAGCCAGGCCTTAGTGCAAGGACATTGGTCCCCTTGCAAAGACATTCTCTGTCTGTCCACATGACAGCCAGGGACAAAGAAGACTCTTTTCCTAGGAGCAGCAACCTGCTAAAGATCACAGGTCGCCCTTCAGTGTGGATCACCCCAACAAATTTAAACTTTAGCCAACATGGCTTCAGGTGGGCACTCCATGTATCTACCAATAAGGCAGATAGTCCCTTACTGGCGACAGCTTCCCTTCTACCTCCGACCACGACAGGTTCTCCGGCTGGCAGAACCGGCACTTCTGGTTGGACTGCAAGCTGCAGTCCCAACCCTGCGCTGCTTTCTTACTTCTGGATAGGACCTCAGAAAGCCTAGCAGCCAGATGTGCCCGAGATAGGCCCAATCTCCAGCCTAGCAGCCCGGGCAATACAAGTTCACACAGACAGTCATCCAGGTGGCACAGAACCTAGATCATCTGACTCCACATGAATATATAGGCTCTCCCAGCAGGCCAAGGGATTCAAGAAAACCCCTGTCCATTGGCTGAGATACCCCATATACCCATGACCTGACCTTGCATTGTCCTTCTCATATCTAGTACCTCCAAGTACCCAGCCACCTAGTGGTAGAAGAGAAAAGTGCAACAAGACCAAACTTTGGGAGAAATCAAAAAGTCCCTCTGTCAGCTAGTCCCCTCCTCTGTCAGCTACTCCCCCCTGTCAGCTACTCCTCCTCCTCCTCTGTCAGCTACACCTCCTCTGTCAGCTACTCCCCCCCCTCTGTCAGCTACTCCCCCCCCTCTGTCAGCTACCCCTCCCTCTGTCAGCTACTCCTCCCTCTGTCAGCTACCCCCCCTCTGTCAGCTACTCCCCCCTCTGTCAGCTACTCCCTCCCTCTGTCAGCTACTCCCCCCCTCTGTCAGCTACTCCCCCCCTCTATCTGCCATTCCCCTCTGTCAGCTACCCCCCCGTCAGGCCACCCCCTCTCTTACCACCTCTCTCCCTCTCTCTCTCTCACCCCTCCTCCTTCTCAGTCCCCTTCTCTCTCCCCCCCTCTGTCGGCTACTCCCCTCCTCTATCAGCTACTCTCCTCCTCTGTCAGCTACTCCCCTCCTTTGTCAGCTACCCCCTCTCTCTGTCAGGCCACCCCCTCTCTTACCACCTTTCTCTCTCACCCCTCCTCCCTCTCAGCCCCCCTTCTCTCTCCCACCCCTCCTCTCTCTCTCTCACCCCACTCCCCCTCACAACCCCAATCTCCTCCCCCTCTCTCTTTCTCACCCCCTCTCTCTTCTGCTTTCTCACCCCCTTACCTCCTCCTCTCACCCTTTCTCACCTCCCTCCCTCACCTCTTCTCCCCCCTCAGGGGGCGAGGGCCCCATGATTCCTTACAGCGGCCCTGTGAGTGAGTGCACAAGTTCAGATGTGTTTTGATTCCTGTGTCCTGCCGACACACTGGGCACAGCGATGCAGCACCTGCCTTTACTTTGCTTTCTCTCCAAGCCCCCCCACACAAGGGAAGGAAAGAAGGAAAATAGCACTACAGTAGAGCAACTTCGCTCCGCCCTCAAACTCCGGCTTACACATTTCCTGGCTCGAAACAACTCTCGGTAAGGCAGTCTAATGTGGGTCTTTAGGGGCAGGGGACACTGAAGGGGGAAGGGGGGGGGCGGCATTGAAGGACCCGGCCTTGGGGCGGCAAAGGGAGTAAATCTGGGCCTGCTTGCCTACACACGATCGCACCAAAGTCCGACTGATTTGAACGTGATGACGTACGACCGGACTAGAATAAGGAAGTTCGTAGCCAGTAGCCGATAGCTGCCCTTGCGTCGTTGTTTGTCCGTCGGACTAGCATACAAACAAACTGATTTTTCGACCGGACTAGAGTCCGTCGGAAAAATTTGAAACGTTCTAAATCTAAAGTCCGTCTGATTATTCGGGTCCGATGAAGCCCACACACGATCGAATTGTCCGGCAGATTCGTTCCGGCAGACCTTTGCTGTCAAAAAGTCGGGTCATGAGTACGTGGCATTACACATCAAAAACAGTGGATAATTCATCTGACAGTGAAGATTTGGAGGTCTCAGCAGGATTCAACTTTGCTCTGATAGAACCTCTTGTTAAATCGGTGAAGGAAGCAATTGGATGGGAGGAGCCTAAAGAAGCTCCTCAGAAAACGAAAAAATATTTTTTCAATCATTCAAGCCAATACCTCAATTGCTTATTAAAGTGGTTGTAAACCCACTTTTAGGACTTTTACCTATAGGTAAGCCTAGAATAAGGCTTACCTATAGGTAGTGGAAATATCTCCTAAACGTGCACCGTTTAGGAGATATTTCACTTGTAGTCCGCCAGAAGTCGCTACTGCGCATACGCAGGGAAGAAACAAACCTACAGGCCATTTCTTCCCTAGCATATGCCGTAGGTCGCGGCTCCCGTGCGCATGCGCGGGAGTGACGTCACGCGACTCCGGCAAATCACAGAGCCGGAGTTGCGACCCCGAAGGAAGAGGGCAAGAAGATGGATGCTGCCCACACAGGGGACGCCGCTGGATTCTTTTGCAGGTAAGTGGTACATAATGGGCTAGTATGCGATGCATACTAGCCCATTATGCTTTTCATTTGCAGGCTATACAGGGAGAAGAAGAGGAAGTAAAACCCATCAGGGTTTACTTCCTCTTTAAATAAACATATTTTTTTCTTTAACCCACCCATTTGGCAAGCTATTTCCCAAATGTATGCTGCCATGATGCGACAGGAAAACGGAAAATGGTATACTCAGCTTTCTGTTATTTTTCCTTTTCTGTCGCATCTTCATGGCAGCATACAAATGCCCACCCTTCTGAGGTGATAGATACAGAGAATGCTGCGGTGGGTCCTCCCTTACAATTTATAGCTATCCAGTGCTATCAGGTTGTGGAGGCAGAGTCACAACCCAAATGTATGCTGCCATGAAAATTGCAACAAAGGAAAATTACAGAAAGGAGAGTATACAATTTTCCGTTATCTGGTAGGGAGATGTAAATGGAAGTGTTGGCGTTGTAGATGGGAGAGGCATAGTCTGTAAAAAGGAAAAAATAATGAATAAATAATTGGGAAGAATTAAAAAAGGGTGTAGGGGAATAGAAAAGGGAAAGGAGAGAGAGAAAAGGAGACACCAGCGCTTCACCAAAACCCCTTCCTTTTAAGATAGAAGCCCTACAAGGGCTTTTTTTTTTTTTTTCTGTGGACTTATTTTTTATTACTTATTGGGGGTTATTTACTAAATGCAAATCCACTTTGCACTACAAGTGCACTTGAAATTGCACTGAAAGTGCACTTGGAAGTGTAGTCGCTGTAGATCCGAGGGGGACATGCAAGGAAAATAAACAATAGCATTTTAGCTTGCACATGATTGGACGATAAAATCAGCAGAGCTTCCCCTCATTTCCGATCTACCCTTCAGATTTAAATCGACCGCACTTCCAAGTGCACTAGTAGTGCAAAGTGGATTTCCCCCTTCGTAAATAACCCCCATTGTCTTATTTTAACTACATTAACTATGTAAACATATATACTATATTGTCAAAAGTATTGAGACATTACGTCACTTCTGACGTTGTATTCTGTCATCCGAACATTTTCGTATTGTGAGTAATCTCTTCACTTTCGACATGAGACTAGCAAGCCACAAAAAACGGACGTTCGGTCTTCCGAAAATCTAAGCGTGTGTACGAAGCTTAAAAGTATGGATCAGGTGCTTAACATATACACAAATGTATCAGCTTCTAGCTTCAGCTTGTTCAATTAAGCTTTGACAATTGTAAGCTAATTGGTTTCTATGCAGAGCTGCACCAGATTTTGCACTCGCCAATTTTAGTAAATTTAGTAAATCATCCCCATGGAATCATTTCCAGCTGGTAAGCGATCTCAGCTTTAGGTGCTTTGGTGCATACCTCCCAACTTTTTGAGATGGGAACGAGGGACAACTATTAGCAAAAGTATGAAGGCATAGGACACACCCCCTTCAAGGAGAATTATATTATTCCTTTAGGCTCGGTTTCCACTATTGCAACCCCAAAGTCGCGCGATATTTGACACGATTTTACCGCAATTTTTTGCCGTGACTTGAAGCAATGCCCGTGTATTCTTGAGGTCTATGGACCTCAAGTCGCATCAAAGTAGGACCAAAGTAGTGCAGGGACTACTTTGAAGTGGCTGCGATTTGAAGTCGCACATATATGAACGGTACTCATTGGAAGTCATGGGGTATGACTTGTCATGCGACTTTTCAGTCCCAAGTCGCATGAAAAGTCGCACTAGTGGAAACCGAGCCTTTTACTGACTTTTGAAATATATAAATGCAGCAATTTAAAAAAATGGATGAAAGATTTAGCACTGGGAAATACTTTTTGAAAGAAAAAAATGCATTTTATATACAACTATATAGATCAGACCAAAATGAGGGACAAATGACAAGCAAAGAGGGACTTTGTTCCAAATCGGGGACAGTCCCTCGAAATCAGGGACAGTTGGGAGCTATATTTGGTGGCAGTATTAAAGAATTGAAAAGTGGAGATGCACGGCTTATTGTAATGTAGATGATTATATTTTTCCCTTCAGGTCGCAGCAGAACTCAAAACTGTGAAACACACACAGATACGGCTACATATTCTACAATAATCTGTAAGTTTATTTATTTAAAAATTATATATATCAGAATACTAAATCAGTCCCTGAGGAAATTACAGTTTGCTGTATATCACTAGTATGGAGAAACCATAAAGGCAGCCCTGGTGGGAACTGTAACCAGAACTCCAGCATTGCAATGCCCCAGCTCTACCCTGAGTCACCGATCCTCACCAGTGGTTGCAGCATTTCCTTTGCACAAACTGAGGCTTAGCAGAGTAGGTTTATTCTCCTTTTGTAATTAGTCAGCCACCCACTATTACCTCTCTGAGTTGGTATTACGTGTACTAGTGAGGGCACTCACACTACTGCAGTGCACAAACCCACGCACATTGACCTGTATTATGCTTAGGTCTGTATTATGCACTTAGGTCCATTTTGTTAAAATAGAAGTTGGGCTTTTTTTTTTCAAAAATCATACTTGCCTAAGTGGGGTAGCAGCATCGGTCCAATGCTGCATCTGTCCTCTGCTGGCTCTATGGCTAAAAAGCGAGCAATCAAAGAGCCAATCACTCGGTTCTCACAGCTCCATAAGCAGAGAGCCGGTGACTGTCAGTCACCACCGGCTCTCTGCCCTGCCCCCGCACTTACTGGAGCGCTACTTGGCTGGGGGGTCTCTGAGAGGGTGAGCTGGGTGCTGGTCAAGGCATGTGGGTGGATCCCGTCTTTAGTTTCTCAATATTTTCTGAGCCTGGACTGGCTCTCTGACGTCAGCCGACAGCAGACTTCAGCCCGCTGTCTGCTGAAAACAGGTCACAGGAGTGCAGACCATACTGCACTCCTGTGATCCACAGGAGAGTTGCAGCCAAGCAAGCTTTGGCTGTACTTCTCCTTTAAAGCAGGCCTTTCATTTAAATAGGTTGCAGAATGTTTCCGCATGCACCAAAAAGGCACATGTACGTTTTTATTCAGCGCACAGTACTGCAATGCACCTTAGTGCTTGGACATGTGTTGCACTGGGCTGCAACGCACATCTGTCGGCAAGGTGTGTGGGAGTGCCATTCAGAATAAATGGAACCCATTGCACCAATGCATGTAACTGGCACATTGATACAACGCAATAGTGAGAATGGGCCCTGACTGTTTTTGCCTTGTTAGAAGAAAATGCATATGTCTCATTCACGCTGTTTTGCATTTTTGTTGTATGCTTATGGCATAGGGCTGATTATTTGGCTTCTAAATTCAATATATTCAGGCTTATTTAATAAATCAAGAGCAAAGTACAACTCATATGCAGGAGGTTTCATTATCTTAACGCGTATCTACACCCAAACAGACATATAATATACTGCATATGTGGGGTAAGACACTGCTCAAAAGCTTCCCATAGCAGCTGTGTGTCTAGTGCCATGCAAACACTTCCGGACCAAAAGCCGCAGTTATACTGCAGCAGATTGGCTCCCCTGCATGAGCCATCGTAGCTGTACGTCGGCTCTTTAAGATGCCTCCGGCGGCGTGTGCGTGCGCCCGAAGCGTGCCTCAGGAGCTGATGCTTTCTCCTCTGTTTTCTCCTCTGCATATCACCCACAGTCTAATGGGGCCGCAGAACGAGCCAATCAGTCCTTGGAGCAATTCCTACATTGCTATATTTCTGACCATCATAACAACTGGTCAGACCTCTTACCGGGGGGTGGAGTTTGCTCACAATAGTGCCTTGAATTCTGCTTCCTGATTGTCCCCGTTTATGGCAAACTATGGTTTCCAACCTTCCATGTTGCCTGACTCATTTGTTCCACAGAATATTCCTGCATTAGAGGAGCATCTCCGTGGTCTTCGTTCCACTTGGGCACAAGTCCAGGAGGCTTTGCGACATGCTAATGATAGGTACTCCATGCTGACTGCAGGCGCCTGCCTGCACCTTTCTACAAGGTTGGGGACAGGGTCTGGCTGTCATCTCGCAACCTCCCACTTCATATTCCCTCTCTGAAGTTCACACCTCCGTTTTTATGGCCTTTCTGTATTTCTCGCAGGATTAACCCAGTGGCTTACACATTAGACCTTCCTTCTAATATGCGTATCTCAAATGTATTTCATGGCTCCTTATTAAAACCTTTGGTCTGCAACCGCTTTACCATCTCGGTACCTCGTCTTCACATTGTACTGGTTGAGAACCATGAAGAGAATAAAGTACAGTCCATTGTTGACTCCCGTAGGTTCCGTAGGCGCATACAGTACCTGGTGCATTGGAAAGGGTACGTTCCTGAGGAACGCTCTTGGGTCTCATCCTCGGATGTACATGCCCCTGTCCTCCTCCATGATTTCCATAGACATTTTCCCCTCAAGCCTGGTGGTCCTCCAAGGGAGAGGGGTCATTGAGGAGGGGGTACTGTCAGGTCTGGGCTCAGCCCTTGCTTCTCTGAGCTGGCCGCTCAGCTGTCTGCTAAATGCCAGCTCCTATCTCTCCATAGTGACTCACCTGTTTATGATATCCTGCTCGTCAGCCCTGCCTACTTAAGCCGTCAAGCCCAGATGATCTCTGCCTTTGCCTTGGTCAACATGACAGAGACTATCTCCTGCGTTCATGTTAAAGACTTGCTTGGCTGACACTCCTTCTGGCTCCAGATCCTGCTTGCTGTTCCACTACACTGTTCTCTGGCTTCCTGAGTTTCTGGCTTGTCTGACTATCCATTCCGGTTACCAAACTTTAGCTATGTTTTGACTACGTTTGTTCTATTTACTTTTATTATTAAGCAAGTGTGATTTAACTGTACTTCTGTCTCGGTCTGATTCATGGTTTCTGACATGTAGCTTCCGGAGGGAATACAGTACCTGGTTCATTGGAAGGGGTCTCATCCTCGTACATGCTCCTGTCCTCCCCCGTGCCTTCCATAGACGGTTTCCCCTCAAACCTGGTGGTCCTCTGAGGGGGAGGGGTCGTTGGGGAGGGGGTACTGTCAGGGCTGGGCTCAGCCCTTCCTTCTCAGAGCTCTGTGCTCAGCTGTTGGTTAATTGCCAAAAACTCTTCCTTCCACATTGACTCACCTGGTCTTCATTTCCTGCACGTCAGCTAGAGCTGCTGGTTATATAAACTCCTTGGATCAGATCTTCTGTGCCTTTGTCTTTGTCAACAAATCCGGACTCTCTCTGCTCTGTTTTCCTGTGAAAGACTTTTGCTTGGCTGACTTCCCTTCTGGTTCCTTATCCTGTTTGCTGCATCCGACTTTGCTGATCTCTGGACTCCTGTTTCTCTGGCTTATTATGACTACCTGTCCTGGTTACCGAACTCTGGCTATGTTTTGACTACGTTTGCTCTGTTTTATACCATTTTATTAAATAGTGTTCATGGTTCCTGACACAATGTCAAGTTGGGAGCAGTGGCTGTGTGCTTGCAGCTGCTGCGTTCCAATTGACATGAATGGGACTGCCTGCATGGGGATGTATGGAACACCTGTGCATCCCTCTGCAGCTAAACACAGCCCTGTAGTAGTATGCCCAACATGAACGATGCCTTATGCTTTGTTTATACTTATGATGGGGGGGGGGGGGGGTGGTGGGGAGAATGCAAGATTGAGCTGTGTTTCTGCAACCCGCCTACCAAACCCATCCATCTGCAATAGGCACCAGACAGGGGGGTTTACATGCTGGGGCTGCGATGCTTTGTGCCCAGAGCAAACTTGACCTGACTTGTAGAAATGGCGCCTGCCGAACGCTACACATTCAAATTAATGGGGAAGCTCTGCATTGCGGGGGGGGGGGGGATAAACATGTTTTATTTTATTTTTTTTACACTGACCTGGTCAGCTGGAAGTAGTGCTGCATGGACCTGGCAGCGAAAGGGTTAAAGGAACTAAACTGTAATAAAATGCACTTATTCTTTCAGCTGAACATTATTTTACCAAGTAAAAATATACTTCCTCAATGAATAAATATAATGTTATTTTATTACAGATGATCAAAGAGTAATGAAAGAAAATGAAATCTATGACAAGATTTGGCATGACTGAATGAATTATGAAAACTTGGCAAACAGAAAAGGACATTGTATAATGCCTATTTGTCCCTTTGTAACTCATGAAGGACTATACTGTACGTACAACAATAAAACAACATTGATACTTCAGAATGTTGTGTCTTCTTGCTAATAATAACAGATGAGTCCTCTTCTCTTACTTGTGGTTCTTGCTTTGTTCTTGGGTTCTTGGGTACTTCATGGTGGGCAGCTCCATCTGTGGGGTGGTTTCAACTGTTGAGTCTCAAATTAAGTTTACTGTATGGAAAAAAAACACCCTCATCTCCTCACAGCATTGGAACCCCCAGCTTTAAAACTGCTTCTGAAATTATTACTGTAGTCCAAAATTGCCTTGAAGAAACTCAGTTTGAATCCCCCATTCCCCATATGAGTCAAGAATGGAAACTGAATTGAAAGGCACAATTGTGAAATTGTAATGGCTTAACCGTTGAATTTGGCATTTGGGCTGTGGCTGTCTGTTGGTTTTTGTATAGGTGAGGTGTGGCTGTGGCTGCTGATTGCTCCACATGACAGGAGCACTAACCCAACAACATATTCAGAGCCGATCCGCCCTATATGCTCACTAGGCAAGCTGCGTAGGGCCCCGCCACTGTGGGACCACCCCCCCCCCCCCCCTCGGGCCGCTCTGATGCTTTGTAAAAAGGCTGCACTCCTGTCTGGGTAGTGAGGGGCCAGTCACACTATGCAAAGCCACTGGCCGCCGCTTCCAAATGCTGTGTTTGCAGAGCTGCAGCGGAGCGGTAGGAATGTGCCTGCTAGAACTCTGGTTCCAGCCCAGGGACGAACATCGCTGCCTGGACAGGGTTAACACAGGTCACGGCCGCCGCATACCTCCCGCTGTGCGGCCGTGACCTGTGTTTCTTCCGAGGTAGATGGCTGCATGGCTGAGCTGTGTGTCTCTCCTCCATTCCCCTCTCTCTGAAGAGATGGGGCTCATCAGCTCCTCCTCTTCCTGGGTATGCCCAACCCACACTTCCCAGGCATGTTTGAACCCAGAAAATTAAAGCTGCAGATAATCTGCGCCTCAGCCTCCATCCTGGGGTGAGTAAGCTCACCCTCTCTCCTGCCTGTCAGTCGCAGGAGGCCACCCCCATCTGGGGGGGGGGGGGGGGTGCGCGGATTGCAGGAGAGACCCGGGCAGAGCTGTGAGGGAACATTGCCTCTACACTGTCATTGGCAATGTCTCTGCCACCACACGGTTGGATGCCAGGGAACTCCTGGAGCAGAGGGGCAGGTGAAACTGGCGGTACGCATTGTCCAGTCAAAGTTCCTAATCAAGGGCTGTTGGAAGTTCGGTGAGTGTTATCACAGTGGGGCTGGATGTACCAAGGGCTGAAGTGCCAAGGAGTCTGCGAGTACACGGTCATTAGCAGAGTCTTCATCAATACACACAGTGGATGATGGGGAGTCCTGGATTAGAAAAGAGACTGTGGGGATCTGTGCCAAGTCAAAGCTGCCTGCGGACACATGATTTGCAAGTTGGGCTGGTTGGGAACAGTAGTCCATATTTCCTAGAAGATATGCTTTTAACCCACTGGGCCTCCGGGGAGAGGTTCTGCAGGCCTCAGGCCTAGTGACAGCGAGCAACCAGAACCACAGTAGGGAGGCTTATTCAGAGTGGGCCCCTACTATTCAATAGAATAGGATGTGTCATATTTCAATACAGTAACTAAGTGTGTACAGGAGGAAACAAGTTATGGGCAGGAGGTGAAAGAGATCTAAGAACATTGCTTTTACACGGGCATTAGTGATGTCTCTGCCACCACACAGTCGGATGGTAAGGGAACTCTTACACATGGTCGGAATTTCCGATGGAAACAGTCCGATGGGAGCTTTTCAACGGATTTTCCGACCGTGTGTATGCCCTTCGGTCTTTTTCTGTCGGACTTTGGATTGAGAACCTGTTCTCAATTTTTCCAACGGAAAACCTTTCTATCGGATTTTCCGATCGTGTGTATGCAATTCCGACACGCAAAATTCCGACACATGCTCAGAAACAATTCGACGCATGCTCGGAAGCATTAAACTTCCCTTTTATAGTGCTGTCGAACGTGTTTTATGCCGCTGTTTTACTGATCGTCGGACTTTGGTGTGACCGTGTGTAGGCAAGACAGTTTGAGTGAAATTACGTCGGAATTCCGACGGGAAAACCATCAGAGCTTTTTCCGACAAGAATTCCGACCGTGTGTACGTGGCATTAGATGGAATAGTCTGTGGAGGTTGAACTGCAGGTGGAGCAACGGCCTGCATGGAGATGCAGGAAGAGATTCGTATCTAATTAAATTTGCACATTACATTTTCTGGTTCTAACTTTATTCAGAATGTACTAAATCCTTAAATTGATGGCAATAACTTATTCTATGGGCATCCCTTATTCCTAATCCCTATCCAAGTTGTACCCCCCAATAAAAACAACAAAAACAAAGCTCGCAAAAGACTGCTCATTGTCTCTGGAAGTGATGTATGAAGTCTGGCAGTGGGGTGATTTGGCGGATTGTTTGTCATTAGCTGCAACACCATGGCTACAACTGGAACGCCAAGAAAGGTGTACGATCTAGTGTGAACTGGCCCTTAAACAAAATATGATGAAAGTTAGGGCACCCAGAAAGTACTGTCAGCTACCATGCTCAGCTTCCATGTGAACATACTATGCAGGGAGCTTTTCCATTTCTTCTCATTTGCTGCCCTCTAGTGGACAAATACATGAATACACAGACAGTCTATGTAACCAAATGAGCACGTCTCTGGACGTTCTGTGAAGATCCTTACAGACAGAAAACGGATCACAATACATAATCAGCTGCCTCTGATGACAATACATGTAAGATGTAATTTGTGGACAGATACAAAGGAAGTGCCATCACTGGTAGTGACTGGCAGCAGAGCCATGGTGAAGTAGCTGATCACATGACTGGTGAGGGTCACATGACCGCGGTGCAGAGGGCGGAGCCGAGAAGGAGGTAGCAGTGTGCTCATGGGACCAGGTCAGAGAACTTTCACTAGCCATTGATCATAGCTCTGTAGAAGTGTGAGGTCTGCACACAGAGGTGGATTTACAAAAGGCAAACAGACTGCACTCTGCACTAATTTCCCCCAGAGCTTAGTAAATGTGGGAAAGCTCTGCGGATCTCCATCAGCCTATCATGTGCAAGCAAAAATATTTTTTTTTTTCTGTTTGTTTATTTTCCTTGCACCTGATTGGGTATTCTTTACAAAGTGAAGCCTTACCACATTCACTAAGCTCTGCGGGAAATGAGTGCAGCAGCCTGACTTGCAGAGTGCACAGCCTATTTGCCTTTAGTAAATCAACCCCATAGACAGGAATGGATCAAAACTGGAGCAACTTGGCAACCAATCAGCTGCTAGCTTTCATTTTCAACGCTGAAGACTAAGGATGAGCTCAGGCTTCGCTAATCACAGGCAGTGAGACATTTCCCGATCTGTGCAGCCGCGGATCGGGAAATGTCTCACTGCCTGTGATTAGCGATGCGGAGTGTCAGCTTCCTGGTGGGCGCGGGCACGTGGAGTTGCGAACACGCCTGAGCTCATCCTTACTGAAGACAGAAGCTGATTGGTTATTCTGCACATAGCTACGCCAGCTTTAGTAAATGCCCCCCCCCCCCCTATAGAGGTCTGACAAGGAGGAGGGGGAGGGGTGACATCACACATGGATGGAGGAGGGGGGTGACATCACACATGGATGGAGGAGGGGGTGACATCACACATGGATGGAGGAGGGGGTGACATCACACATGGATGGAGGAGTGGTGACATCACACATGGATGGAGGAGGGGTGACATCAAACGGATGAAGGAGGGGGGGTGACATCACACATGGATGGAGGAGGGGTGACATCACACATGGATGGAGGAGGGGTGACATCACACATGGATGGAGGAGGAGTGACATCAAACATGGATGAAGGAGGGGGGTGACATCACACATGGATGGAGGAGGGGGGGGTGACATCACACATGGATGGAGGAGGGGAGGTGACATCACACATGGATGTAGGAGGGGGTGACATCACATATGGATGGAGGAGGGGAGGTGACATCACACATGGATGGAGGAGGGGGGGGTGACATCACACATGGATGGAGGAGGGGGGTGACATCACACATGGATGAAGGAGGGGGTGACATCACACATGGATGGAGGAGGGCCTAACATCACACATGAATGGAGGAGGGGTGACATCACACATGGATGGAGGAGGGGGTGACATCACACATGGATGGAGGAGCGGGTGACATCACACATGGATGGAGGAGGGGTGACATCAAACGGATGAAGGAGGGGGGGTGACATCACACATGGATGGAGGAGGGGTGACATCAAACATGGATGAAGGAGGGGGGTGACATCACACATGGATGGAGGGGGGGGTGACATCACACATGGATGGAGGAGGGGAGGTGACATCACACATGGATGGAGGAGAGGGGTGACATCACATATGGATGGAGGAGGGGAGGTGACATCACACATGGATGGAGGAGGGGGGTGACATCACACATGGATGGAGGAGGGGGGTGACATCACACATGGATGGAGGAGGGGGGTGACATCACACATGGATGGAGGAGGGGGGTGACATCACATATGGATGGAGGATGGGAGGTGACATCACACATGGATGGAGGAGGGGGGTGACATCACACATGGATGGAGGAGGGGGGTGACATCACACATGGATGAAGGAGGGGGGTTGACATCACACGTGGATGGAGGAGGGGAGGTGACATCACACATGGATGGAGGAGGGGGGTGACATCACACATGAATGGAGGAGGGGGTGACATCATACAGTGGTGATAAGAGATACTCATTATGATCAGTGATGAGCTCGGGTGTGTTGAGACTAAGCTCTGCGCCCACCAGGAAATTATCATCTGCATTGGGCCAATCATCTTTATCTGGGGAATGCCCCACAGTCACACATACATCTGTCTGCAGGATGGGGAATGTCCCGGCTGCAGATGATTGGCCCAGTACGGGTGACAGCTAGGGATGAGCTCAGGCGTGTTTGCATGGTTCAAGTGCAGAGCCCACCAGGAAGTCGGGGCATCGCTGCACTAATCACAGGCAGTGAGACATTGCCCCGATGTGCGGCTGCAGAGATCTGGCAATGTCTCACTGCCTGTGATTAGCCCAGCGCTGCCCAGACTTCCTGGTGGGCTCTGCACGTGGACCATGTGAACACGCCTGAGCTCATCCCTAGTGACAGTCTCTTGGCAAGCAAACATGGGTTTGAGTCCTAATCCGAACATACCCGAGCCTCATCCCAGTATTCTGATCATCTGCTGTGTTAGGGCTTTAGGTGCACTCTGATTGCTTTTGAATTGTGTTGAGATGCTTTTGCATTCACCTTAACTTTAAGGCCTCATTGACAGGGGCATGCCTATCTGTACGCCCATGTGAAGGCTGTCCTTGCCCATGTGGGATGCACAGGTGTTCCGTGCATCTGCATGCAGGCAGTCCCATTCATGTTTATTGGGACACAGCTGCTGGTTCCAATATGACAGCCATGTGGGTGCGTGTGTCCCCAAATGCAGACAGTGTGCATTCGGGGACAATCACCCACATCCGCACAGCTGTAAAATTTGGGGCCAGCAGCTGTGTCCTAATAGACCTAGATGGGACTGCATGCATGTATATGCATGGAACACCTGTGCAACCCATGTGGGCAAGGACACCCCTAACAGGGGTGTACAGATTGGTACATCCGTATGAATGAGGCCTGAAGAAGTTAACACTAGTTTGTACTCTGAAAAGGGGTTTATTAGACCCCATATCTCCTCATAAAGAGGACCTGTCATGGTCCATGCTATCACAAGGGATATTGTTCATCCCTTGTGATAGCAATAAACCATTTATAGAGAAAGTAAAAAAAAAAAAAAAAAGAAGCGCCCCTGATCTCCCCATGCTCATGCTCTAATATGAATAAAGACATTGGACTCACACAGTGATACCACCATAAATGTCATAGTGAGAGCAATAATTCTAGCACCGGTCCTCCTGTGTAACTCTAAACTGGTAACCTGTAAAGGCTTTTAAAGCGTTGCCTATGGAGATTTTTAAATACTATAGTTTGTCACCATATCATGGCATATGCAATTTGAAAGAGTGACATGTTGGGTATCTATTTATCTATTTTACACAAAAAATTGGGAAATATATTGTGTTTTTTTTTTGTGCACTAAAGCTCGATAAAGTCTATATCTTCCAAAAAAAATTGCATTTAAAAAAAAACACTGTGCACATGTCATGTGACTTAAAAAAATTGCAACTACCAGGTTTTTTTTTTCTCAGGCTTTTGCTTTCCGAAAATATATATTGTTTGGGGGTAATTATCTAGTTTTTTAAAAATGCGAATTTTTGCATGTATGACAGAAGTATCAGAATTGGCCTGGGCAGCTAGTGGTTAAAGTGACTGTAAGGCTTCAATTATTTTTTTTTTTAGCCCTCCCCCCCCCGTAGGCGCTCCTGGGTCCCCCCCCCCCGGGTTAGTGTTCCCATAGAAATTGCCTTTCTATGGGGGCACATGTGCGGGCTCGCTCATGAGCCACCCTGTCTGTATCTATTAAAACAGACATCGGGACTCGGCTGTAAATTATTAAAGTGGTTGTAAACTCTGTTACACCACTTGTACCTACAGGTAAGCCTATAATAAGGACATTACCATTTTGTTTTTCTATTTTGTCTGGAAGCAAGCAAAGCATTAAATGGATTTGTAAAGCACTTAGCTGTGGCTGCAGTAAGACCACAGCACTGCTTTATAATGGGGCCCCAAAGTAATGGAATAAATCACTCTGAATGGTTTAAGCTGCTCAGTGGAATTCCAGGAAGTAAATGTTACACGAATCACCTGCCCTTACTCAAGATGGCCGTGGCTAGAAATGCTAGGGAGGGTTTTCAATGCACTTTCTTAAAGTGGAGTTCCACCCTGAAATTTTTTTTTTGCATATTCACAGACCTATAATAGTATTAATAAACATTTGGGGGAATTTTTTATTTTTTTTATGCTTACCAGAAACGCCCTGTTGCTATGTAGTGGCTCCTAATCTGTCACTTCCTGGTGTGCGACGCTCCTTGTCACTTCCTCCCTCGCCTGTGAGTCATCATTTCCCAGGAGTCAGTGGGCAGTACTGTGAGCAAAAAGCAGGTTATTTCCCGAAAGGAAATGATGTGATTTAAGGCGGTTGCCATAACAACAGGGCAGGACCATCCTCCGTCGCCGCCCATTGTTATGGCAACTTTCTAAACAATGGGCGCTATGGCCGCCGGAGCATTGCGCATGCACGATATCGAGAGGTGCATGCTGGTTACCCAGCATGCACCTCTCCACCAGTAATCCTGGAAGAGGTTGTGATTGGGCTTCGCATGCCCACAATCATTGTGGCAACGGCCAGAAGAGGATTTATTAAATATTAAGTATAAAATAAAGATAAAATTCACATCCACTAGCAAACATATAAAAACGTTTGTGTTATTAATGCATTAGGATTGGATGCCTTAAAAAAATAAAACTGTGGCCGGAACTCCGCTTTAACAAAATAAAGCATGGGGACATAGATGGATGGGCGAGTTTGCTTTGAATATTGAAAATTAATCAAATAGCGTTTAGTTTGTGGTGCTCAGATACAGTTAAAGCGGACCTTCAGTCATTTTTTCATCTTTCCATCTGTTAAATCTTCTGCCCTTGTTGTTTTAACTTTGGATACAGCCCACTTTCTGCATCTTGTCTGGTCATTAGCCTAGACTTATGACCTCATGCACAGCTCTCTCTCTGTCACTCTCGTGAGAATTTGCCAGTAAGGGAGGAGGGATGAGTCATAAGAGGGCCAATGAGAGCTGCAGAGATAGAGGTGTATGTCTGTGTAAATCCAGGAAGTGAACAGGCAGCAGCTTCAGCTGCCCACAGTTAAAATGGATGTAGCCAGACTTAGTGGAGGGAGATTGCTGCAGCATATTTGGCAAGTAGAGAATCGCAGTATATATAAAATAATATGCAAAGTGGTTGGAGGGAAGCTTCAGAATGTTTTTATTACAAATGATGTGAACAGACTGCAGTTCCTCTTTAAGTTCAGCTTTTGAAATGTATTCTCGATTGCTTTGATAGAGCATTGCTCATATGTTATACTTTGAAGACTTATGCACATAAGGACATTGAATGTGACACTTTTATTTTAGAAATATTCACATATTGCACATTATTGTTTTTTTCCTGTACAGGTATATACTGTAAGTTACCAAGTTTTATTACTACTAATGTGGAGATTATCACTATACAATTTTCTTTTATGACATTTTAGCATGGTTGTGATTGCGCTGCACTTTATTTGAGGTTTTTGCTGAGAGGTAATTGAACACACTTGTGTGCTTTGCTGCAGCACTTGCGAGTTTTCATTTGATTTATGTATTTGCTTTGGGTAAGCGCGGAGTAATTGTTGTTACTAACTTCAGCTTTAAAGTGCATCTTGAACCTTCATGAGCAAAAATAGTTTTGCTAATTACATTAAAATATACAAGATCTTTTCCATGTTTGCCTTATGGCTGCAATAGTTGTTAAAACATTTATTAAAAACCAGACCCAATCGCTTTTTGTCCAAAGTTGACAATATGGTCTTTGTGCAGCAGCAGTATTGTCGCCCTAAATTTATGCTGCTGCGATGAACTTCAAGACTATGTGTTGAATCACAGAGTGTCGCCATGTCCTGACATGATAGTCTGGTGGAGTACCTCCCTTCGGATAACCCACCTGTCACGTACCTGGATCGTGAGCCTGACGTGTAAAGGAGAGCCTCTCTTGCTGCACCGGCTTGTGCGCCCTGAGGTTGAGACAGTAGCCACAGAAGCACGGTGACGCAGGAGTGCCTGGGTTCAGTCCAGTATTGGTGTGGCTGGATGCTCGTGGCAGGAGATGCAGCAGGCAGACCGGTAGAGCTGGGTAGAACAAGACCGTGGTGGACTGTAATGCAGCAGGAACAGGAACTGGTGCGATCCACAGGGCAGGAATGCAGCAGGCTGGGGGAGCAGATGCAGAGTCAGGCAGGCCCGGGTCTGTAACGTTCTGGCGGATCAAGCAGAGCAGCAGGCAGAAGGGAAGTCCAATAAGCAAGCCGAGGTCAGGGTATCAAGCAGACAAGGTTAGTAGAAGCAAGCCGGGTCAGAGATCAGAAGTCAGCACAGATAACGGATTTCAGGGTACACAGAAGCTGCAGACCGAACAGCAAGAAGTCCTGGGTGCAATCCCCTTAAATAGCCCCATTGGCGCCAACGTTGGTGACAGGCAGCTCAGCCTCTCAGCGAGCCGCTGAGAGTCGGAGCTGGCCGCCCCCTCCACAGCTCAGCGCTCCAGTGATCATGGAGATCTGAGAACCGAGTGATCGCGGTGTTCAATCGCTCGGCTCTCAGTGTAGAGAAGCTGGAGGACCGATGCTGCATCCACATAGGTAAGTATAATTCAGGAAAAACAAAACCATACTTCTCTTTTAAAAGAGGTTTTGCATACAAGTCTATGGTAATGCAAAAGTCTGCTTGAAGCATGTCAGATGAAGGGACATATGTACCTATCAATTAATTCTGAATGATCTCAGAGGCTTCTTAAACTGACGTCACTGACACAAGTCCATAGCCCATCCACATAGCACATCACCCTTTAGTTGTACTTAAATTGCTGTTGTGTATCTTACACTTAGCGATTATTGCTAATCACCCGTCTAGCCTGGATCATCCTCCATCCAATGAAAAACTGAAGAAAAAAAAAAGATTAAAAAAAACCTAACTAGAAGGCTCCAATCTCTTCACAATAGCTGTGCCAGAAGAACAGGCCAACACATGACAGATGTGCTTTGAACGCTGTTTAGCTAAATATGCGATCTTCGTGTCATTGAAATGCATGTTTTGCATTATAAAAGTAGCATTTTCATAAATAATAAATGGGAACTCTGGACAAAGAAAAAAATCAGCAGTAATTTTTTTGCAGACGCTGCGCTGACTGTCAGTCATAGAAGAATAAACAGCTGCTGCCTATAACCTCACTCCAGCATCACGTCAAACTTTTTTATCGCATGAAAACGGCTATATACAAGTGGAAATATCTCTAACACGTTTCATGGTGCTTTGCAGTTAGGCTTCATGTACACGGGACATTTTTACAACCTCTCCTGAACTATTTAACTTGACAGATAGTAACCCACATTTAAAACGTCCGTTTTGCCGCGTTTACGTGCCTCATTTAGCAGCAATTTGCCGGGTTTACGTTTAGAAGAGTTTGAAAAAATTAAATAAATAAATAAATTATGTGTGTGTGTGTGTGTGTGTGTGTATATATATATATATATATATAATCAGTCATGGCCAAAATTGTTGGCACCCCAGAATTTTTTCCAGAAAATCAGGTAGTTCTCACAGAAAAGAACACAGTACCTACAGTGAAATATGGTGGAGGTTCAATGATGTTTTGAGGTTGTTTTGCTGCCTCTGGCACTGGGTGCCTTGAATGTGTGCAAGGCATCATGAAATCTGATTACCAAAGGATTTTGGGTTGCACTGTAGAGCCCAGTGTCAGAAAGCTGGGTTTGCATCCGAGATCTTGGGTCTTCCAGCAGGACAATGACCCCAAACATACGTCAAAAAGCACCCAGAAATGGATGACAACAAAGCGCTGGAGAGTTCTAAAGTGGCCAGCAATGAGTCCAGATCTAAATCCCATTGAACACCTGTGGAGAGATCTTAAAATTGCTGCCCTTCCAATAAGAGAGACCTGGAGCAGTTTGCAAAGGAAGAGTGGTCCAAAATTCCGGGTGAGAGGTGTAAGAAGCTTATTGATGGTTATAGGAAGCGACTGATTTCAGTTATTTTTTCCAAAGGGTGTGCAACCAAATATTAAGTTAAGGGTGCCAAGAATTTTGACCAGCCCATTTTTGGAATTTTGTGTGACATTATGTCCAATTTGCTTTTTTTCCTCCCTTTTTTTGTTTTGTTCCAATACACACAAAGGGAATAAATATGTGTATAGAAAAACACATGTTACTGCAATACTTTTCTGTGACAAATACTTGATTTTCTGGAAAGATTTCTGGGGTGCCAACAATTTCGACCATGACTGTATGTTTATATATATATATATATATATATATATATATATATATATATATATATTTTTTTTTTTTTTTTCAAAATAGCCAAAAATGAAAAACGTCTGTAAACGTAATGCGAGTTACTGCGTTTAGAAGCGTTTGGTGCTTGAAATGCCTGTAAACTCAGCGTCTGAACTCATTTTTTTGCTTTCCAAAAAAGGCCTTTAAACTCACCTGCCTAGAAACGACTATAAAGGACTCTGTGTTAGGGGTGCGCATCTTCACTTGCCTCACGATTCGATTCGATTACGATTATCCGGTCCACGATTCAATTCGATTCGATTCCGCAATGCATCATGATGCATCACGATTAGTGCGCATGGTTTTCATCCAAAAAATTCAAGCAGTCAGAAGAACTCCATTTTCTAAATGTTATCTGTTCTTAAAAAAAAGACAACACTACCTGCATGTAGCAAAGTGTAAACACAGCAGACAACTTAAAGATGAGCTCCAGACTGCCCCCAAATGACTACAGAAGATGGTAAGAGACTGCAGACATGATACAGAAGATGGTCAGAGACTGCAGGCGTGATACAGGGGATGGTCAGAGACGGCAGGCGTGATACAGGGGATGGTCAGAGACTGCAGGCGTGATACAGGGGATGGTCAGAGACGGCAAGCGTAATACAGGGGATGGTCAGAGACGGCAAGCGTAATACAGGGGATGGTCAGAGACGTCAGGCGTGATACAGGGGATGGTCAGAGACTGCAGGCATGATACAGGGGATGGTCAGAGACTGCAGGCGTGATACAGGTGATGGTCAGAGACTGCAGGCGTGATACAGGTGATGGTCAGAGACTGCAGGCATGATACAGGTGATGGTCAGAGACTGCAGGCATGATACAGGGGATGGTCAGAGACTGCAGGCATGATACAGGGGATGGTCAGAGACTGCAGGCATGATACAGGGGATGGTCAGAGACTGCAGGCATGATACAGGGGATGGTCAGAGACTGCAGGCATGATACAGGGGATGGTCAGAGACTGCAGGCATGATACAGGTGATGGTCAGAGACTGCAGGCATGATACAGGGGATGGTCAGAGACTGCAGGCGTGATACAGGAGATGGTCAGAGACTGCAGGCATGATACAGGTGATGGTCAGAGACTGCAGGCATGATACAGGGGATGGTCAGATACTGCAAACCTGCTGGACGTGGTAAGGGAGGTGCCAGACTGTCCTATCCAAGCTGACCAATACCCCGCTCCCCTCACCACATAATACTGTTTAATTACCATAGTGCTCCCCTGCCTAGTGTCACCATGGACCAATTCCCATCTCTATGGACCAGCATCCACACAGTCCTCTGCTCTCCCCCCATCTCTACACAGTAAGCATGCAGATAGGGCAATAAAAAACTAAAAATGGTGTGCAGTGCTTTGTGGTGATGTACAAAAGAGTCTCATTAAGTAGTGAATAAATATAGTCCTGAAATATATAAATCTGTGATCTGTTTGAAAGAAATCTTTTGTGTATTCAAAGTAATTCCAGTGCTGAGTGTGCTGTGTTCAAATCATTCCTGATGAATGATTTGAACACAGCAGAGCACACTCAGCACTGGAATTACTTTGAATACACAAAAGATTTCTTTCAAACAGATCACAGATTTATATATTTCAGGACTATATTTATTCACTACTTAATGATGTCAGGCCCTTAGACCACTGAAGCATAGGGGAGAAGATGCTGCAGGGACCAGTATAGCAGTGCAGAGAAGTGTCAGAATTCAGTGTCTCTGACTAATGTCAGAATCAAGCTGCATTTGCAATTCAACACAAACCCAATGGCTTATTTGCTGCCGTTGGCCTTCTAATGCCGCGTACACACGGCCGGACTTTCCGGCAAACTAGGTCCGACGGTCTTCCCGACGGACTTTCGGCAGAGTTCCAATGGACTCTCCAAACGAACGAACTTGGTCACATACGAATGGACTGAGTCCGATCCGAAAGTCAGTTTGTTCGAACGTGGTGACGTAAACGGGACAAAAAAATAGCCAGTAGCCAATAGCTACCCTTGTGTCGTATTTGGTCTGTCGGACCAGCACACAGATGAACGTTTTTCCCGATTTTAGTCCGTCGGATAGATTTAAAACATGTTCTATTTCTAGGTCCGCTGGAATTTTTTCCAGAAAAATTAACGTATTAGCCCACACACGATCGGATTGTCCGACGGACTTATCCCGTCGTACCTAGTTTGCCGGAAAGTCCAGTCGTGTGTACGCCGCATAAGCCGTCTTCTACCACTTGATGGTGTCAGTATAGAGGTGCACTCTTCTGGTCTCTATGACTGGGGCTGTCCACCTGATACCAGCTAGTAGACACTCTCCAGCACTTGACTGGAGCTCCGTCACCTCCCCCCCCCTCCCTTGGAGAATAAAGAGGTTTCCTGTGGTCTACTATGAAATAAATACTACAACAATTAGGAGCATTTCTCCTGGTAGTGGATTAAGATGTAGAAGAACTGTGATCAGGCACTAAGAAAATTGTTATTCATTATAAAACATTAACGTGTATCTTAAAACAGTAATTTAATTCTCTTGATTTTTATGTTCGTTTTTCTTTCTTTATTTTTTTAATTCAATTTTGTTTTTCATTTATTTATTATAATTATTATTATTTTTAGGAATTTAGAGCCATGATCTGTTGAGCCCGTTGTCTAGAGAATGGAGGTATTCTTGCCATTAGTTGCTCAGGAACTGCTGCGTGAGATAAAACGATCTTACCAAGAGACTTCACAAAGTAGGTAAAAGTTGTTTTCTAAGTGATGGAAAATAATGCAATGCTGGGGTGTATGTGTGATATAGGGTTTGACACGTTCCATTTGCTAATGTGGTTTAATACAAAGGTGTTTGTACTTTCATAGCACTCCCACCTGCAACAGACCTTATTTTTTTTTTTTTTTAATAAGTGGTTGTGGTTAGATTTGCTGAGTTGTGGACCCACTTCTATTTGGCTTAGAGGGTCAAAATTTGATTTCCGTCTAGTGCACTACTAAAAAATCTTCTTACTTTTGTTAAACTTGACAGATATAAAAATATTGTATTAATTAAGTGTTCTTGCATAGCAAGATCACTTATTGTTATCTCACATATATATTATTATTATTATTATTATTAAGTGTTCTTGCATAGCAAGATCACTTATTGTTATCTCACATATATATTATTATTAAGTGTTCTTGCATAGCAAGATCACTTATTGTTATCTCACATATATATTATTATTATTATTATTATTCTTATTATAGCCAAATTTTGCACGCTAACTCCTCCCACAGTTTTTACGCTACATATACCGAATATATACCAAAACGTGCGGATTGTTCCCGAATGGTGTGCTATTACTTTGTGGAACATTTTTCCGAATGGTTCACGAAATATCGTCATTTTTGCGGCGAAATTTGTCCCATAGGAATGAACGGAGAAATGTTCAAAACTAGAGTGGGAGGTGACAAAAGCTCTGAGGGGAATTATAGCTCCTCCCACACAGCCCTGAGGGCAATTATAGGTAGTCCCACACAGCTGAGGGGGATTATAGGTAGTCCCACACAGCTCTGAGGGGAATTATAGGTAGTCCCACACAGCTCTGAGGGGAATTATAGGTAGTCCCACACAGCTCTGAGGGGAATTATAGGTAGTCCCACACAGCTCTGAGGGGGATTATAGGTAGTCCCACACAGCTGAGGGGAATTATAGGTAGTCCCACACAGCTCTGAGGGGGATTATAGGTAGTCCCACACAGCTGAGGGGAATTATAGGTAGTCCCACACAGCTCTGAGGGGGATTATAGGTAGTCCCACACAGCTGAGGGGGATTATAGGTAGTCCCACACAGCTCTGAGGGGGATTATAGGTAGTCCCACACAGCTGAGGGGAATTATAGGTAGTCCCACACAGCTCTGAGGGGGATTATAGGTAGTCCCACACAGCTCTGAGGGGGATTATAGGTAGTCCCACACAGCTCTGAGGGCAATTATAGGTAGTCCCACACAGCTCTGAGGGGGATTATAGGTAGTCCCACACAGCTCTGACTGGGATTATAGGTAGTCCCACACAGCTCTGAGGGGGATTGTAGGTAGTCCCACACAGCTCTGAGGGGGATTATAGGTAGTCCCACACATCTGAGGTGGATTATAGGTAGTCCCACACAGCTCTGAGGGCGATTATAGGTAGTCCCACACAGCTCTGAGGGCGATTATAGGTAGTCCCACACAGCTCTGAGGGGGATTATAGTTAGTCCCACACAGCTCTGAGGGGAATTATGAAATTTGAAAAAAAAAATAATTAAAAAAAAATAATAATAATAAAAAAAATAAAAATAAAATAATTTTAGAAAAAAAAATGAAAATTAGGAAATTTGAAAAAAATTATTTTAATAATTTTAGAAAAAAAATATAATTTAAAAAAAAAATAATAATAATTAAAAAAAATCATTAAAAAAAAATAATTTTTGAAAAAAATATTTTTTATAAAAAAAAAAAAAAAATCAATCATTTTAGAAAAAAAATGAAAATTTAGGAAATTTGAAGAAAAAAACATTTTTAGAAAAAAAAAACATTTAAAAAAAAATAATAATAATTAAAAAAAAATTATTTTTGAAAAAAAAATTATTTTTGAAAAAAAAATTATTTTTGAAAAAAAAAATAATTTTTGAAAAAAAAAATTTTTATAAAAAAAAATCAATCATTTTAGAAAAAAAATGAAAATTAGGAAATTTGAAAAAAAAATGTGAACAATTTTTTGAAAAAAAAATTTTGAAAAATTTATTTTTAGAAAAAATTGAATAAAAATCTAAAAAATCATTTAAAAAAATCATTA
Source organism: Lithobates sylvaticus (assembly GCA_028564925.1). Taxonomy (NCBI): domain Eukaryota; kingdom Metazoa; phylum Chordata; class Amphibia; order Anura; family Ranidae; genus Lithobates; species Lithobates sylvaticus. Next base: position 95,612,416 of record CM053027.1, read on the forward strand.
AAAAAAAAATAAATTGTTTTTGAAAAAAATAAATAAATGTTTAGTTACTCAAGCCACTCCACCCAGTTTCTCCGCCCACTCCAGTAGGTAGGTGGAGGCAAGAACACGTCACACAATTTCCCCAGAAATTGTATTTTTTCTAGTTATTATTATTATTCTTATTATAGCCAAATTTTGCACGCTAACTCCTCCCACAGTTTTTATGCTACATATACCGAATATATACCAAAACGTGCGGATTGTTCCCGAATGGTGTGCTATTACTTTGTGGAACGTTTTTCCGAATGGTTCACGAAATATCGTCATTTTTGCGGCGAAATTTGTCCCATAGGAATGAATGGAGAAATGTTCAAAACTAGTGGGAGGTGACAAAAGCTCTGAGGGGAATTATAGCTCCTCCCACATAGCTCTGAGGGCAATTATAGGTAGTCTTCGTCGTTTCGCCGAATGGTTTACGAAATATCGTAATTTTTGCGGCAAAATTTGTCCCATAGGAATGAATGGAGAAATGATCAAAACTAGAGTGGGAGGTGACAAAAGCTCAGAGGGGAATTATAGGTAGTCCCACACAGCTGAGGGGAATTATAGGTAGTCCCACACAGCTCTGAGGGGAATTATAGGTAGTCCCACACAGCTCTGAGGGGGATTATAGGTAGTCCCACACAGCTCTGAGGGGGATTATAGGTAGTCCCACACAGCTCTGAGGGGGATTATAGGTAGTCCCACACAGCTATGACTGGGATTATAGGTAGTCCCACACAGCTCTGAGGGGGATTGTAGGTAGTCCCACACAGCTCTGAGGGGGATTATAGTTAGTCCCACACAGCTCTGAGGGGAATTATGAAATTTGAAAAAAAAATAATTAAAAAAAAATAATAATAATAAAAAAAATAAAAATAAAATAATTTTAGAAAAAAAAAAATGAAAATTAGGAAATTTGAAAAAGATTATTTTAATAATTTTAGAAAAAAATATATAATTTAAAAAAAAAATAATAATAATTAAAAAAAATCATTAAAAAAAAAATAATTTTTGAAAAAAATATTTTTTATAAAAAAAAAAAAATCAATCATTTTAGAAAAAAAATGAAAATTTAGGAAATTTGAAGAAAAAAGAATTTTTAGAAAAAAAATCATTTAAAAAAAAATAATTAAAAAAAAATTATTTTTGAAAAAAAAAATTATTTTTGAAAAAAAAAAAAAAAAAAAATATTTTGAAAAAAAAATCAATCATTTTAGAAAAAAAATGAAAATTAGGAAATTTGAAAAAAAAAATGTGAAAAATTTTTTGAAAAAAATTTGAAAAATTTATTTTTAGAAAAAATTGAATAAAAATCTAAAAAATCATTTAAAAAAAATCATTAAAAAAAAAAAAATTTTTTTGAAAAAAATAAATAAATGTTTAGTTACTCAAGCCACTCCACCCAGTTTCTCCGCCCACTCCAGTAGGTGGAGGCAAGAACACGTCACACAATTTCCCCAGAAATTGTATTTTTTCTAGTTATTATTATTATTCTTATAGCCAAATTTTGCACGCTAACTCCTCCCACAGTTTTTATGCTACATATACCGAATATATACCAAAACGTGCGGATTGTTCCCGAATGGTGTGCTATTACTTTGTGGAACGTTTTTCCGAATGGTTCACGAAATATCGTCATTTTTGCGGCGAAATTTGTCCCATAGGAATGAATGGAGAAATGTTCAAAACTAGTGGGAGGTGACAAAAGCTCTGAGGGGAATTATAGCTCCTCCCACATAGCTCTGAGGGCAATTATAGGTAGTCTTCGTCGTTTCGCCGAATGGTTTACGAAATATCGTCATTTTTGCGGCGAAATTTGTCCCATAGGAATGAATGGAGAAATGATCAAAACTAGAGTGGGAGGTGACAAAAGCTCAGAGGGGAATTATAGGTAGTCCCACATAGCTCTGAGGGCAATTATAGGTAGTCCCACACAGCTGAGGGGATTTATAGGTAGTCCCACACAGCTCTGAGGGGGATTTTAGGTAGTCCCACTCAGCTCTGAGGGGGATTATAGGTAGTCCCACACAGCTCTGAGGGGGATTATAGGTAGTCCCACACAGCTCTGAGGGGGATTATAGGTAGTCCCACACAGATCTGAGGAGGATTATAGGTAGTCCCACACAGTTCTGAGGGGAATTATGAAATTATGAAATTTGAAAAAAAAAATAAATAAAAAAAAAATAAAAAATAAAATAATTTAATAGAAAAAAAAAGAAAATTAGGAAATTTAAAAAATATCTTTTTTGAAAAAAATCTTTTTTGAAAAAAAAATAATTTTAGAAAATTAATAATTAAAAAAAAATAATTTTTGAAAAAAAAAATTTATAGAAAAAAAAATGAAAATTAGGAAATTTGAAAAAAAAAATGAAAATTAGGAAATTTGAAAAAAAATATCTTTTTTGAAAAAAAAATAATTTTTGAAAAATATTTTTTTTTTAAATAATTAAATAAAAATCAAAAAAAATCATTAAAAAAAATAAATAATCATTTTTGAAAAAAATAAATAAAAGTTTAGTTACTCAAGCCACCCACCCAGTTACTCCGCCCACTCTAGTAGGTGGAGGCAAGAACACGTCACACAATTTCCCCAGAAATTGTATCTTTTCTAGTTATTATTATTATTATTAAGTGTTCTTGCATAGCAAGATCACTTATTGTTATCTCACATATATATTATTATTATTATTATTATTAAGTGTTCTTGCATAGCAAGATCACTTATTGTTATCTCACATATATATTATTATTATTATTCTTATAGCCAAATTTACCACCCTAACTCCTCCCACAGTTTTTACGCTACATATACCGAATATATACCAAAACGTGCGGATTGTTCCCGAATGGTGTGCTATTACTTTGTGGAACGTTTCGCCGAACGTTTCACGAAATATCGTAATTTTTTGCCGTGAAATTTGTCCCATAGGAATGAATGGAGAAATGTTCAAAACTAGAGTGGGAGGTGACAAAAGCTCTGAGGGGAATTTTACCTCCTCCCACACAGCTTTGAGGGGGGTTATAGGTAGTCCCACACAGCTGAGGGGGTTATAGGTAGTCCCACACAGCTCTGAGGGGGATTATAGGTAGTCCCACACAGCTCTGAGGGGAATTATAGGTAGTCCCACACAGATCTGAGGGGAATTATAGCTTCTCCCACACAGCTCTGAGGTGAATTATAGGTAGTCCCACACAGCTTTGAGGGGAATTATGAAATTTGAAAAAATAATAATAATAATAATAATTTTAGAAAAAAAAGGAAATTATGAAATTTGAAAAAAAATATGAAAATTAGGAAATTTGAAAACAATTTTTTTGAAAAAAAAAATATATTTAGAAAAATAAAAATATATTTAGAAAAAAAAATCATTTTTAGAAAAAAATATTTTTGGTAAAAAGTCATTTTAAAAAAAAAAATAATAATTAAAAAAAAATCATTAAAAAAAAATTGGGGGAAAAAAATCATTTAAAAAAAAAAAAATTTTGGAAAAAAATTTCATTCTTGAAAAAAAAAAAATTTTATAAAAAAAATCAATAATTTTAGAAAAAATATTTTTTGGAAAAAAAAAATCATTAAAAAAAAACACAGCTCTGAGGGGATTATAGGTAGTCCCACACAGCTCTGAGGGGGATTATAGGTAGTCCCACACAGCTTTGAGGGGAATTATGAAATTTGAAAAAATAATAATAATAATAATAATTTTAGAAAAAAAAGGAAATTATGAAATTTGAAAAAAATATGAAAATTAGGAAATTTGAAAACAAAATTTTTTGAAAAAAAAAATATATTTAGAAAAATAAAAATATATTTTGAAAAAAAATCATTTTTAGAAAAAAATATTTTTGGTAAAAAGTCATTTAAAAAAAAAATAATAATTAAAAAAAAATCATTAAAAAAAATTGGGGGAAAAAAATCATTTAAAAAAAAATTTTGGAAAAAAATGTCATTCTTGAAAAAAAAATTTTTTATAAAAAAAATCAATAATTTTAGAAAAAATATTTTTTGGAAAAAAAAAATCATTAAAAAAAAACACAGCTCTGAGGGGATTATAGGTAGTCCCACACAGCTGAGGGGAATTATAGGTAGTCCCACACAGCTTTAAGGGGAATTATGAAATTTAAAAAAAATAATAATAATAATAATAATTTTAGAAAAAAAAATGAAAATTAGGAAATTTGAAAAAAAAATATATTTTGAAAAAATAAATTATATTTTGAAAAAATTTTTTTTAGAAAAATCAATCATTTAAAAAAAATATAATTTTGGAAAAAAATGTCATTCTTGAAAAAAAAAAAATATTTTTAAAAAAAAATCAATCATTTTAGAAAAAACATTTTTTGGAAAAAAAATCATAAAAAAAACACAGCTCTGAGGGGGATTATAGGTAGTCCCACACAGCTGAGGGGAATTATAGGTAGTCCCAAACAGCTCTGAGGGGAATTATGAAATTTAAAAAAAAAAATAATAATTAAAAAAAAAATAATAATAATAAAAAAGTAAAAAAAATAATTTTAGAAAAAAAATATTTAAAAAAAAATAATTAAAAAAAAATCATTAAAAAAATTTTTTTTAGAAAAAATAAAAATTTTTTGAAAAAAAATAAAAAATGTCATTCTTGGAAAAAAAATAATTTTACAAAAAAAAATCAATCATTTTAGAAAAAAAAGGAAAATTAGGAAATTTGAAAAAAAAAATCATTTTAGAAAAAAAAATCATTTAAAAAATAAAATCATTAAAAAAATAATCATTTTGAAAAAATAAATAAAAAGTTTAGTTACTCAAGCCACTCCACCCAGTTACTCCGCCCACTCCAGTAGGTGGAGGCAAGAACACGTCACACAATTTCCCCAGAAATTGTAGATTTTCTAGTTATTATTATTCTTATAGCCAAATTTTGCACGCTAACTCCTCCCACAGTTTTTATGCTACATATACCGAATATATACCAAAACGTGCGGATTGTTCCCGAATGGTGTGCTATTACTTTGTGGAACGTTTTTCCGAATGGTTCACGAAATATCGTCATTTTTGCGGCGAAATTTGTCCCATAGGAATGAATGGAGAAATGTTCAAAACTAGAGTGGGAGGTGACAAAAGCTCTGAGGGGAATTATAGCTCCTCCCACACAGCTCTGAGGGGATTATAGGTAGTCCCACACAGCCCTGAGGGGATTATAGGTAGTCCCACACAGCCCTGAGGGGATTATAGGTAGTCCCACACAGCCCTGAGGGGATTATAGGTAGTCCCACACAGCTCTGAGGGGATTATAGGTAGTCCCACACAGCTCTGAGGGGATTATAGGTAGTCCCACACAGCTCTGAGGGAGATTATAGGTAGTCCCACACAGCTCTGAGGGGATTATAGGTAGTCCCACACAGCTCTGAGGGAGATTATAGGTAGTCCCACACAGCTCTGAGGGGAATTATAGGTAGTCCCACACAGCTCTGAGGGGATTATAGGTAGTCCCACACAGCTCTGAGGGGATTATAGGTAGTCCCACACAGCTCTGAGGGGGATTATAGGTAGTCCCACACAGCTCTGAGGGGGATTATAGGTAGTCCCACACAGCTCTGAGGGAGATTATAGGTAGTCCCACACAGCTCTGAGGGGAATTATAGGTAGTCCCACACAGCTGAGGGGGATTATAGGTAGTCCCACACAGCTCTGAGGGGGGTTATAGGTAGTCCCACACAGCTCTGAGGAGAATTATAGGTAGTCCCACACAGCTCTGAGGGGAATTATAGGTAGTCCAAAAAAATTGAAAAAAAAAATATTTTAGAAAAAAAATATCATTTAAAAAAAAAAAGAATAATTAAAAAAAATCATTAAAAAAAAAAACATTTTTGAAAAAAAAAATAATTTAAAAAAAAATAATAATAAAAAAATAAAAAATAAAATAATTGTAGAAAAAAAAATGAAAATTAGGAAATTTGAAAAAAAAAAATCTTAACTCAATAATAATAATAATAACTCAAAAAAAAATTAAAATTTTTTTTTTATAAAAAAAAAATCAATCATTTTAGAAAAAAATGAAAATGAGGAAATTTAAAAAAAATAATCTTTTTGGAAAAAAAAATAATTTTTGAAAAAAAAAATAATTTTTGAAAATATTTTTTTTTTTAAATAATTAAATAAAAATCAAAAAAAATCATTTAAAAAAAATCATTAAAAAAATAATCATTTTTGAAAAAAATAAATACGTTTAGTTACTCAAGCCACTTCACCCAGTTACTCCGCCCACTCCAGTAGGTGGAGGCAAGAACACGTCACACAATTTCCCCAGAAATTGTATCTTTTCTAGTATATTATGTTATAAAAACCTGGACATCACCACCCAGACTGGAAGAGGGAGAGGCAATACTACCTTGCACAGTGCTGTCAGTTTGAATATGCTTTCTTGTTCAAAGATTTTATGGAAAGGTATAAGTGGTACAAACAATGGTTCAAAAAAGGATTAAAGATATGTGAATAATAAAATGGTAGCTATGTATAACGGCATCCGGATAGACAAAAGTAAAGAAAGGATCTTAAGTAGGAGAACCAGAATGACCATCAGATAATATCATACAAGTTTAAGGTATGTTGGCTATATTTAAACATTTTAGCGAATAGATCAGGGTTTGGTAGGATAAAACGGAGGAAGGAATTTGCATAGTGTGGTAGTAGTTTAGTCTTGAACATGCCTTTAATGGAGGAGATAGAACAGTGAGGAGCTCATTAATCAGTGTGCCACTGCTCCTTCATTGTCTAGTCACTGGTTTGGGAGAAAGTCACAGAATATATATATATAATATATATATATATATATATATATATATATATATATATATAAATGTATATTAGAGGTGCACGGAATGGAAATTTTGGTGCTGAAACCGAAAATGCAGGATGCACTTTGCCGAAAACTGAAACCGAAAATGTCAGTTTTTAAATTTTTTTTTAATTAATATCATCAATTTACATTAATATGCATTTATTGTTGGCCATTATTGGCACCTTTTAGTGCAAGAAAAGCTCAAGAAAAATGCAGTCTGCAGTCTCTGACCATCTCTTGTATCATGTCCTCAGTCTCTAACCATCTCTTAAACTTAAACACACTGCTATAGTATTGCAAACTTTCCATTTTGTGCATCTCTAGCAGACATGGTACAGGAGATGGTCAGAGACTGCAGACATACTACAGGAGATGGTCAGAGACTGCAGACATACTACAGGATATGGTCAGAGACTGCAGACATGATACAAGAGATCAATGCAGCCTCATCAGTGCGCATCAAATGCAGCCTCATCAGTGCCCATGAGATGCAGCCTGCCAGTGCCCATGAAATGCAGCCCCCTAGTGCCCATGAGATACAGCCCACCAGTGCCCATGACTTGCAGCCCACCAGTGCCCATGAGATACAGCCCGCCAGTGCCCATGAGATACAGCCCGCCAGTGCCCATGAGATGCAGCCCGCCAGTGCCCATGAGATGCAGCACGCCAGTGCCAATGAGATGCAGCACGCCAGTGCCCATCAGGTATAGCCTGCCAGTGCCCATCAGGTACAGCCTGCCAGTGCCCATCAGGTACAGCCTGCCAGTGCCCATGAGATACAGCCTGCCAATGCCCATCAGGTACAGCCTACCAGTGCCTGGTAGCGCCATCTCACGCTGTGTCACAGAGCTGGATCTGAATCGCCATGCAGCCACTGTAACGATGTCCTGCCTCCTATGATACACGGCACAATGATTCCCGGCATTGGATCAGTGTACCGTCTATCACAAGAGGCGCTCTAGGAGGCAGGACATCGTTACAGCGGCTGCATGGTGATTCAGATCCAGCTCTGTGACACAGCGTGATATCGCGCTACCAGGAACTGGTGAGGCTGCATCTCATGACACTCGTGAGGAGAGGAGGAGGGAGGGGGGACTCTTACAGGGGCACGCCAGGATGAAAATGTGCAGCACCCGGTGGGGTGGCCCTGCCCTTTTTCGGCTCCATTATCTGCACTTTTTTTTTCTTTTCTTTTTTTTTCTTTCCGGCCACCATGATATGTTTTGGCGCACCACTAATGTATATATAAAAACAAATACCACCAATCGGTACATAGTATTAGTTCACGTAAGTGCAAATAACAATGCGCAAAAGTTGCAATCAGCGTCATAAACATTCTGTGTGTCCTTGTATTTGGACATATATATCTGTGAAAACAGTGGAAGGGAGGGGGAGAAGGGGGAGAAGAGAAGAAGAGGGGGGAAGATAGGGTATGGGAGAAGGTAAAGGTATACATACAGTGTGTCTGTTATAATTCGTTCTTAGTGTAACTGAAACAAAATGATTGGAAAGCTGTTCACTGAAGTGTGGTCATCAACTCACTGGGACCACATTCCCCAGTGATACTCCGGGATTGAACACCTAGGGTTTCCCTCAGCTAATCCTCTGTTTAGCCTGTGTAACAATCTATCCGAGGCGGAATAGTGAACCCAAACATACCACAGTTTAAGGTGTTTGTCCCAGTTGTCTCCCTCTCTAGCCTGCATCTACTCCATAAGCATGACATCATTGAGGATATCAATCCACCTATGAAAGGGGGGGGGGGGGGACTACCTCTGATTTCCAGAATTTCGCAATCAGCTGATGGGCTGCTGACAGAAAAAACCCAAGGAGGCTATTTTTCTTGGATTTGAATGAACCTGGGAGGATAGACAGTAGGGCCACCTTAGGGGAGAGGGCGAGAGAGTCATCATACATTTCGTTATATACCTCAAATATTCCTTTCCAGAAGGGGTGGACTCGAGAGCACTCCCACCAGATATGGAGATAGGTTCCTCTTTCTCTGTGACAGCGCCAGCAGGTATCGGGGGTGTTGGGGAACATTCCGTGGACTGAGACTGAATCTCTATACCATCTAGAGAGTAGTTTATAGTTCTTCTCCTTTGCAAAGCTGGAGATCAAAGACTTATGGGTAAATGTGAAGGAGGTTTGCCATTCTCCCAGAGAGATTTCTGTATTTAGGTCATTGGACCACTTTTATGTAAAGGTGGGTAGGGTGTTGTGTGTGTGTGTGGGAGAGAATTTCTTTGTATATTAAAGATAACGTGTGTCTAGGGACCTGGGAGAGACCGCACATTTCCTCGAAGGTCGTTGGGGCCCTATGTATCCGACCGGATAAGTGAAGGGTAGAGCACAATTTTGTCAAGGACATCATGGGTAACCAGTTTGTCATGGGGGTTGGTGTCCCTCAAGTGATATAAATCTGCCCGTCGTTGCATGAACAATTGAGCGTGCCGTGGGCCAGCCTGCTCTCTCATAGCCACCCACCTGTCCAAACGAACTATTTAAAGTGAAAGTAGAGCTGGAGATCAGCTTTAAAATGCAACTGACCGCAACTATCGTGGGATCTTTATTTTAAAAAGACAAACAAAAAAAAGGAAAGGAAAAAGTAAGCAAACCCATATTTTTTTGTCTTTTTTCCTTTAGTAAAAAATAAAAACTGTGGTTGTTAAATACCACCAAAAAGGCATAGCCAAGATGGCACACTGAGCGGGCATCTGTGAGAGAGCTCCTCCACGATCCTCAGGTTTATTCTCTCTTCCGGGCACCTTCAGCCAAGATACTGCGGCTGCGGACACCCACATGCACCGCTGCTCATCCTGGGCTTCGAAAGTACGTGGTAAGAAGCTTAAGTTCCCCCTTTTGCCGGAGGAACCCGTCCCGTGTCTGTAGGGACTGTGCGGGGACCCGCGTGCGCCCCACCATTAACATGGCATCCCAGACGGAGCAACAGGAGCAGCCCCCACTGCCTCAAACGGGTCTTGCAGAGGTCCTGGCAGCTATAGCTAACTGCCATGCATCTATTACATCCCTGACCACAAAGGTGGATGCTGTGCAGCTTGATGTGGGACTTATCAGGCTTGACATGGATAAAATACGGTCCCGGTATCCTCTGCTGAGCAGCGCCTGGGCCATGTGGAGGACACAGTGGAGAGCCATAATACAGACCTCCGCACTCTGCACACTAAAATCGGGGCACTGGAATACAAGGCCGAGGACGCTAAGAACCGCAATAGGAGGAATAATCTCTGCATTGTGGGCCTGGCGGAAAGGGCCGCACCCGACTGAATTTGTGAAGTTGCTGCGCACCCTCCTGCCGACAGCCCAGTTCTCACCCTTCTATGCGGTGGAAAGGGTTTACTCACTCAGCTGTGAGTTACACTGCTCCCCCCCCGGGCTGACTGACACCATGGGTATCTGACATAGTGTTATCGTGGGTCTCTGGAGGGGTTCCATCTCCCCAGCAGAAGTTTTTCTCAAGTTTTTCTCCTCATTGCACCTGTTGTGCCTGTTATAAACTACCTGTTTGCAACATTCATAAGCTATGTGCCCCTGGTATGCCCAGGTGAACTAATGCCGCTAGGATTAATATGACTGAACTTCAGGGATCACTGCACCCCTGCTGTTGGTGCCAGCACTGACTTCACATCACTTGTTATAATCTACCATATAAAGGATTGCCCTGCTCTCCAAAATAGTGCTGAATTACTCTGGAAACGACTCCCATGGCACTATTACTAAGCCACTGGCGGACTGTAGTGGCCTACCTCAGGAATTGCAGGGCTTGGTAATCAGAATCAGAACTGAGGCCTATTTCTGCAGAGCATTCCTCCCGCACTCCTTCCTTACTGTATGAGTATGGGATGTTTTTCATTTTGCTACGCTATATACCTATTAATCACTTTCCCTTGTAAGGATGCCTCCTGCATCCTCCCTCAATTCATCCCAGCTGGACTACTTTTTTTGCACTATAGATGAAGCCCTTCACAGATAATGTTTTTTTTATCCCTATGCGGTGGAGCCTCTACTGTACTGTATGGACGGTCCAACTCCATTGCAAGACTACACCCACTGGTTCATGCCCCCTAGCATTGGGTGTATGAAGTTTGGGGATTTAAGCATTCCTTGGTTGGGGTGGGGGATGCGGGGTGGGGGGGGGGGGGTTTATTTTGGGGTTGTTACGTTTTTTTGTTGTTTACAGGTGCTTTATGTTGCATGTGCTCAGGTAATTCTGGTATAGAGTTGTATGTGTTGTTGATCCTAATACATCCAGGGCTGGGATGCTGGCCCTGCGAGCGTTCTCCCCCTGTTCAAATTCCCTTTCTATGCCCCAGATGTCTCAATTCACAGTAATATTGTGGAATGTAAGGGGCCTTAACTTGGCGGTTAAACGCTCCCTGGTATTCGGGTTCCTCCAAAAGCATAACCCCCACATCTGCATCCTGCAGGAGACGCATCTCCAGGGTCACAAAACAGTCTGCCTTCAAAAAATCATGGGTGGGTCTGAACTATCACACTACCTACTCCACCTATACTCATGGGGTCAGCATCCTAGCCTGGAAATCCCTGCCATTCCGGCCTATAAAAGTTAAGACCGACAGGGAGGGTAGATGCATCATCATACATGCTAATATTTATGATAGAAATATTGTGTTAGTCGGGCTATATCTTCCACCACCAGCCTCGAACCAGGTCCTGCATGAAATTATGCAAACAGTGGTTCAGCTAGATACCAACTTAGTTTTTCTGCTAGGAGATTTCAACATAGTCCCCTGTGCGGACCTAGATAGGATGAGCATCTCGGCTCATGATTCTCCTGATCTCCGCCACTAGGCTGACACTTTTGCCCTCATGGATATCTGGAGACACATGCACCCGACGTTAAGGGAATATACCTGACACTCCTCCACCTATAGGACCTTGTCCAGAATTGATTTGGCTTTTGCCTCGGGTCTGGCATTGCACTGTGTTCAGGGCGTATCTGTGCTTCCCAGGGGAATATCTGACCATGCACCCCTAAGCCTCTCTCTAGTGCTAACTACCCCCCCTGAGTCCCGTCTCTAGAAATTGTCCAGATTCTGGGCGTCTGATGAACAACTGCAGGAACCTCTCACTGCCTCCATATGCAATTTCTGGACTGACAATACAAACTCAGCTCCCCCTACGGTACTCTGGGACTCTTTTAAATCCTGGGCTAGGGGGGAATATATCTCAAAAATATTGCACATTAAGAGGGAGAAGGCTCAATCTTTGGAGGAAAGAGCTACCAAACTGGAGGCGGAATTTGTCTCTAACTCGGACGACGGCCCCTATCAAGCTTGGCAACAGGCACTGCAGAGTATTTCCGCTGTTAGGGTTGCACAGGCAGACAGGGCCCTCCTATACTCGGCCCAGCAGGTATTTGAATTTGGGGGGGGGGGGAATGGGAAACTCCTGACATGGTTAGCTAGGGGCAATATCCCTTCCACTCCTATTGGCTCTATTAGGGATGGACAGAACCGGCTGCTCACAACACCCTCCAACATCAATAACCGCTTTAGAGAATTTTTTTGGGGAGTTGTACACCTCCAGGGTGAACTATTCGGACTCTGATCTCTCCTCTTTTCTAGATTCCCTGTCCTTTACTGTTTTAGCCATAGAGGACAGAGAGAGGCTGGAGGCTGACATCACCCTGGAGGAGGTGCAGCTGGCTATGGGAGGTCTACAGGGTGGGAATGCCCCTGGGGCGGATGGCCTACCTTATGAATTTTACACCACCTTTATGGAACTTCTAGCCCCTAAACTGATGACATTACTCTCTGACTTTGAATCCCTAGAGACCCTACCTGACTCCATGAATGAGGCTATAATTGTGTTGGTCCCCAAGCCTGGCAAGGATCCCCAGGACTGTTCGTCCTACAGGCCTATCTCCCTACTAAATGTAGACGCCAAGGTCTTTGCAAAGATCCTTGCTAACCGGCTGTCCCAGGTGACCGAGGACTTGATCGATATAGATCAGACAGGATTTAAGCCAGGTAAGGGGACCGACATTAATCTTAGGAGACTCTTTCTCAACACTTCTGTCACACACGATAACCCAGGTACCAGGGTAATTAACCTCATTAGACGCCGAATAGGGACTCGATTCTGTCGAATGGTCCTATTTGTGGGAGGTTTTGCATCGATTTGGGTTTGGCCCCAAGTTCATCCATGGCATCCAGCTGCTATATCGAGCACCCAGAGCGCAGGTCTGTACCAACAATTGGCTGTCGGAGCCGTTTGCCCTTTTCCCTGGTACGCGACAGGGATGCCCGCCCTCCCACAGTCTGTACGCCTTGGCTCTGGATCCCCTGGCAATTTTGATCAGGTGTGCCCCGGATGTCCTGGGCCTGCGGCTAGGTAAGCTGGAGGAGCGGCTGTCCCTATACGTGGACGATGCATTATTGTACCTTAATGATGCATGTCCCTTGCTCCTTGCCACCTTGTGAATTTTTGAAAATTTTGGTGGGTACTCGGGTATCAGGATTAACTGGGCCAAGTCAGTAGTTTTCACCTTAGATGACGGGGGGATGCGGTGGGTTGAGGAATTTTGCTACCTTGGGGTCCTGGTAACCAAACGCCCCTCAGATTATATAGGGACAAATCTATTGCCTGCCTTGTCTACCCTACGCTCAAAATGTACAGCATGGGCGAACCTCCCTTTTAACCTATTGGGTTGTATCAATCTCTTAAAGATGGTTATGCTACCTAAATTCAATTACCTGTTTAGGAATTGTCCGGTGTGGGTCCCTGTTGCACTCTAAGAATATTGATAAATGTGTGGGCTCCTTTATCTGGAATGGAGTGGTCCCCAGGTTGGCTCACTCCACACTGTGGCTGCCTGCTCCTCTTGGGGTATTAGCCCTCCCCAACTTTCAAGTCTACTATTGGGCCGCAGTACTAGTAACGGTTCAGTGGTGGTTCCAGGGCTCCAAATCCAACGCGGCAGTCTGTCTGGAGGCGAGCTGCTTGGGCTCACTGGCTGGGCTCCGCAGCTTTGCCTACAGAGGACCCAGGGCATACGGGGCGACTCCGGGGCCTACGAGGGCGACATGGAGAGTGTGGACTGCTGCTCGGTGGCGTTTTACGCGGCCGGACCAGTGGTCGCCAGCGCACCCTCTGTGGGGGAATCCTAACCTACCACACTTCCGCACCATTCCAGACCCCCAAGTGTGACCCAGATATGTCATTACAACTTTGGGCCAAGTTGTGCCCCAGGGTGTTTTGCTACAGTTCACAGACCTGCAGGCCAAATACGACTTGCCCCAGTGGATGCGGTTCAGATACTTGCAACTACAACATGCGGCCAGGGCCCAGTTTCCGCTCCTGCCTCTCCTTCAGGCTGACACCATTGAGGAACTTCTGGCCCCGGGAGACCTCGCTAAACCTCTCTCCGCCCTATACGGTGCACTCCTGGGCACCGACTCCCCCAAATTAGAGAGGCTGTAGGAAACATGGTATAAGGATATAACCTCATTAGACAGGGAGGGTTGGGAGGATTGTATCGAATACGGCCCTAAACTGGTTATTTCCTCTAAAGACAAGCTCATCCAGGTGAAATTTTTACAAAGAATATACTACACACCCCAAAAATATCATTGAATCTTTACTGACAGAAACCCTATATGCCCTAGATGTAAAGCACATATAGGCACATTCTACCACATGTTTTGGGACTGTCCCATCCTCTCGGCCTATTGGACAAAGGTATTCAGGGTCATTAATTCTAGATTACAATTGTCCCTTCCAATGCTGCATGAATTGGCCCTATTGAGGGTTCACAAGGATGCACAATGTTCTCATCACTCCAAATTACCGATTTCCTACCTCTTATTTTACACAAAGAAAGAAATTCTCCTTAAGTGGATCACGACTACCCCACCATCTCTCTCCTCCTGGAAAGCACTGATCGGAGCTGCCCTACCTATGTATATAATTACTTACATTAATCAGGGTTGTTTGTGGAAGTATGAAAAGGTGTGGGCCCCCTGGACCTCCACCTAGGGTTTTAATGGCGATTACCCCATTGGGAGCAATGTAGTATGGGAGTCTGAACTACGATTGTTGGTACCCAGATCCTCTGTGTTCTGTATCCACGGATGTTGTCTAGTTACTGCATGTGGTGGTGTTCTCACATCTCTTGTCCTGCATATGCACATATGTATTTACCATGCAATGCTCTGTACTGTATCAATGGATATGCTGTTTATTACCCTACATGACAACAATAAAGCTCATTTGTTAAAAAAAAAATACCACCAAAACAAAGCTCTATCTGCCCCCAAATAAAAGATTTAACATTTGTTTGGTTACAGTGTTGAATGTGTTGAGTAATTGTCAAACTATCACATGACTGAAGATTGAAAAATGCTCTGGTAATAAAGGGGTATGTATAAACTAGTACTCAACAGGTTAAACCCTACAGGAACGTTATCATGTTCCTTCACCTAATGGAAGAATTATCACCTGTAACATCTAGACATCCAGTTCCATGTACTTCATCACTGACCTGAATTCAATTTACTCCTGTAAATGGAAGAAGAGTCACCAAACTGTAAACTGGCTAAATCACATCAGACATACTTTACATTTGTACTTTCCATCATTGGAAATATTGACCTATGTCATCTCCTGGGAATAGGTTGATGCTTCGCCACGTACATGGAAATACCCTTCAAGTGAACAGCAAAGGCACTTAATATTTCTGAAGAAAATGTACTTATAGTCCATCTTTGTGATCTCACCGGTCCTTCATTATTCATCATCACCATAACTGCAGAATGATGGCATCTTGGCACTGGCAATGACGTTATTATAGATTGAGAACCTCTAAACATTTTTGACTTAGGGGTTGTTTCTGATGATAACAGTTCACAGCTTCATCACCAAAATTCTTTACAATAAAGGCCAAATGTTTGGGGGCTGTCAGATCCTCCTCAGTGGCAGATAATAGGGGTTATATCATTGGCTCCCATCTAAAAGGCCTGGACTTTTTCCATTGTCTGTGAGCCGCTTAATTAAAAAATAGCGTTAAAAAAAAAAAAAAAATTGGATCAATGAGCTGTGACACAATATCATTATTAATCAATACATATAGTTTTCATGCATTTGAAGGCCTTTAGCTTTCACATTTAGGCCTCACTCACACCACACGTGCAAAAAAACTGATGATAACTAACGCGCAAATATGGCTTGTAGACACGAGTTTACATCAGTTTTCATGTGCATTTCAGTGAGTTTTATACAAGTTACAGATTCCTGTGCAGAATAAAATCTACACGTGATACCAGTGTTGTGATGTGAACAGGGCACATAGAGAATGATTGTTTTTTTGTTTTTTTTTGTACCCTGGCAGAATGTGGTGAAAAAATCATGTCTATACACCATGGTGTGAACCTTTTAAGCTGACTTCCAGACAGCAAACTGCTTGCTATGGTAGCACACCTGCAGGGTTGCTCTCGAGCTGCATTGTGTGCATCAATAGCCATGGCGCATTGCAACTCTACCCCCTACTCCCTCCTCACAGGATTTGATTAACAGCAGCAGGAGCCAATGGCTCCCGGTGCTGCCTCTGTGTCCTGTGAGGAGACCAGCACTGTTGCAGATGAGTACAGTGCCGGCTAGAAATAGGACTCTGGTATCCAGCTTGGCCCAAATGTGATATGTCCCTCACTAACATGTAAGGCCGCTGGTGCAAACCGAACTGTGTTCCGGGTTCTAGCCGGGACCTTCCTGTCTCATACCTGGAACACAGTAGAGTCTATCACAGCGTTTCTCATGCATTTAGAGTAACTGATGTATTCTACTAATGAATGCAAAGCTTCCTCTGAATGAGCCCACGTTCACATCGGGCCATTTTGACATGCCCGAAAAGTAGTTCCTGCACTATTGGCGAATTCGGGGGCAATTTTAATAGACATCTGTGCAGGAACCCACACATGTCTCTGAAATCGATCCCAAAGTCGGACTGACATGCAGGTTTTGAAATCGTCCGAGTTCAGCTGAACCCACATCAGTGTGAACCCAGGCGGGCTGATGATGTCACAACCTCTGTAAAGTATGTCAACAGATGAAGTTGAGCTTTAAGGTAAGGAATTACTTGGCTTTAGAATCACTTAAAGTAATAGTAAAGAAATGAAATAAATAATAATATAAAGGCCAGAAAGGAGAGGCAGGTAGTGTAAATTGTGTTCCATTACTAAGTGGTCAGTAAAGTCCCCCCTTAGCCAGCATTCACACTGGCCTGGTGTGAATTTCAGCGGCAGGAATCTTCTGATCTCTGCCGGTGCTGTGAGCGGCTAGCTGCACCTGCTGAACCCATTTACAATAATGACTGGTCGCCGGCAGCTGCATCTATTGGCGGCTGTTCGCGCAGCTAGCGATTACTTGTGGTGATCGCTGCTGAATGCACACAAAGTGCGAATGCTGCCTGGTGGTCAGTGAGATGCTCCTTTAAATTTGTGTTTAGTGCAGAATAGCCTCCTTAGATGTGTGGTCAGCGAGAGAAGAGCCACCTTACATTGGTGGTAAGTGGAAGAAGGGCCCTATTACATGGGTGGTCAGTGGAGGAAGGGCTCCATTACATTGGTGCTAAGTGGGAAAAAATGCTACTTAGAGTGGGTTTCAGTGGTTACCTATATGGAAGGTAAAAATTGCTAATTTCTCAAGGCACCCCAAGCAACCTCTGAAGGAACCCTGCATGATGGATAAAAAAAAAACTCTGTATGACATTGAGCCCTGGTTCACATTGCAGCGATTTCAGTCAAATCGCATGCCAAATCAGCTGCTATTGCCGTACTTTAATTTCTATACTACTTTTGGCAACTTTGGGATGCGATTTTAATAGATGATGCAGAAACCCACACAGATGTCTCTGAAATCACCTCCAAAGTCGGGACTGACATGCGGGAATGAACTCTCACAATTTAATTCCCCTTGTCAGTGTGAACCTAGGCTTAATGAGATGACATGACCTATCAACAGTCTTTGCTTACTGCTTCTCATTGGCTGTTGATAGAGGGTGGTATACAGTATCTCACAAAAGTGAGAACACCCCTCACATTTTTGTAAATATTTTATTATATATTTTCATGTGACAACACTGAAGAAATGACACTTTGCTACAATGTAAAGTAGTGAGTGTACAGCTTGTATATTGTACGTTTGCTGTCCCCTCAAAATAACCCAACACACAGTCATTAACCACTTGCTTACTGGGCACTTAAATCCCCCGCCTGCCCAGACCAATTTTCAGCTTTCAGCACTGTCACTCTTTGAATGACAATTGCGTGGTCATGCAACACTGTACCCAAATTACATTTTAATAATTTATTTCACACTAATAGAGCTTTCTTTTGGTGGTATTTAATCACAGCTGGGGTTTTTATTTTTTGCTAAACAAAGAAAGACGGAAAATTTTGAAAAAGAAAAATCATGTTTCATAGTTTGTTCTAAAATTTAGCAAACAGGTAATTTTTCTCCCTTATTGATATGTGCTGATGAGGTGGCATTGGTGGGCACTGATAGGCGGCACTGGTGGGCACTTATAGGCACAGATAAGGTGGTACTGATGGGCACAGATAAAGTGGCACTGATGGCCACTGATTAGATGGCACTGATGGGTGGCACTGATGGGCACTGATAGGTGTTACTGATAGATACCACTGATAGATGGAACTGATGGGCACTGGTAGGTGACACTGATGGGCACTGGTAGGGGACACTGATGGGCAGCACTGTTGATGAAGCACTGATTGGTGACATTGATAGGTGGCACTGTGGGCACTGGTAGGTGGCGCTGGTGGGCACTGGTAGGCGGCACTGTTGTGCACAGGTAGGTGGCACTGGCAGGTGGCACAGATGAGCTGGCGGCTGCTCTCCTTGATCGGAACTGATGTCCCTCTGACAGCCGCCGGTGATCTGCTTTTTTTCGATAGCGTGAGGAGACAAAATAGCCGATTACTGGCTCTGTTTACATCACATCATCAGCTGTCATTGGCCGACAGGTGATCACGTGGTAAGGGGTTGGGATCGATCCCTTACTCCGATCTGTGATCCAGCGAATCTCAGACTCTCTGATCACAGAGCGCGCCGCACATGTTCTGCAGGGGGCGCGCAGGCCGCTCGAGCACGGGAGGATGTCTATTGACGCCCTCCCGGCAAAGCAGGTCCACGCTGTAGCCGTCATTCAGCTATAGCGCAAATCTGAAGCGGTTAAAGTGGAAGTCCAGTCAAAAATGAAAACATTTCTATTAATTATATGTAAAATATCTTTATCTTTGACATTATTCATTTTCTGTATAGCTGATTGTGTCGCTTAGAAAGTCTAATCAAAGCCAGACAATCAGCTTCTTCCTGTTCTTCAGGGACAACCTTTCTTCCATATTTATGGAAATTCTGCATGGGGGCCTCTCACTTCCTGAAAACGTTGTCCTTCTCTACTACATGCCCCTCCCTCATCCCTCCTCCTCCTTTTTAGACAGACATGCCCAGACCCGCCCAGACCCACCCCCATCCCTCCTCTCCTTCTCAGATCTCCTCCTGTCTTGCCTCCTTTTGGATAGCAGTTTCTCCTGAGAGAGAGAAGGAAGGTAGGCTTTGGAAGTATGTTCTGTTTGTTAGAAATTGTAAGATAGATTACAATGCAACATTCTGCATATTTTCTACAGTATACAACCATGTGGTTGTTTCTGCATGGCACTGTGTGCATGGTGTGATGGGCACTGTGTTCATGGTGAGGCACACGCCCAGCTGAGGGAGCTACATGTAAGTAATGAGTTTAAGGCTCTGTTTCCACTAGTGCGACTTGTCATGCGACTTTAGACACAAAGTCGCATGACAAGTCGCAGCCCATTGATTTCAATGGCAAACGTTCCCATCTATGCGACTTTGAAAAGGTGCCTGCATACTTTGATGCACTTTTTCATGTGACTTTGAGCCAGAGTGTAAAGTTGGATCAAAGCTGCACTCAGTCACACTCTAAATCGCACAGCTTTATAGTCACACTAGTGGAAACGTAGCCTAAGTTTAGAGTGCGACTTTGGAGTGTGACTTTGATGCAACTTTGATTCGCTGATTTTCAAAGTTGCATAGATGGGAACAGGTGCCATTAAAATCAATGGGCTGTGACTTGTCATGTGACTTTGGACACAGTCGCATGACAAGTCACGTTTCCACTATTGCGACCCCCAAAGGTGCACGATTTAGAGTGCAGCTTTGATCCAATTTCACATGCTCTGGATCAAAGTCGCATCAAAGCATTGCAGGTACCTTTTTAAAGTTGCTGATTTTCAAAGTCGCATAGATGGGAACGGGTGCCATTGAAATTTAATGAGCTGTGACTTGTCATGAGACTTTGTGTCCAAAGCCGCCTGACAAGTTGCACTAGCGGAAACTGAGCCTTTGTGTGGTTGCCTGTACTATGATCATTGTAGACTGTGAGCTGAGACCCCAGATTACTTCCAGGTACACTGACACTGGCAAAGAACTCTCTGAGGATCTGAAAAAAAGAATTGTTGCTCTACATAAAGATGACCTAGGCCAGTGATTGCGAACCTTGGCACCCCAGATGTTTTGGAACTACATTTCCCATAATGCTCATGCACTCTGCAGTGTAGTTGAGCATAATGGGAAATGTAGTTCCAAAACATCTGGGGTGCCAAGGTTC
Organism: Lithobates sylvaticus; assembly: GCA_028564925.1. Taxonomy (NCBI): domain Eukaryota; kingdom Metazoa; phylum Chordata; class Amphibia; order Anura; family Ranidae; genus Lithobates; species Lithobates sylvaticus. The sequence goes on from CM053027.1 coordinate 95,632,936, forward strand.
GTCATCACTGGCCTAGGCTATAAGAAGATTGCCAAGACCCTGAAACTGAGCTGCAGCATGGTGGTCAAGACCATACAGCGGTTTAGGACAGGTTCCACTCAGAACAGGCCTCGCCATGGTCGACCAAAGAAATTTGAATGCACATGCTCAGCGTCATAGCCAGAGGTTGTCTTTGAGAAATAGGCGTATGAGTACTGTCAGCATGGCTGCAGAGGTTGAAGGGGTGGAGGGTCAGCCTGTCAGTGCTCAGACCATACGCTGCACACTGCATAAAATTGGTCTGCATGGCTGTCGTCCCAGAAGGAAGCCTCTTCTAAAGATGATGCACAAGAAAGGCCGCAAACAGTTTGCTGAAGATAAGCAGATTAAGGACATGGATTACTGGAACCGTGTCCTGTGGTCTGATGAGACCAAGATACATTTATTTGGTTCAGATGGTGTCAAACGTGTGTAGCGGCAACCAGGTGAGGAGTACAAAGACAAGTGTGTCTTGCCTACAGTCACAAAAAATGTAATAGTGCAGCGCAAAAAGATAATCTAAGAAATAAATAAATATAAAATCGCATATAATCGCATAAAATGATCATGGAATGTCCCAGAAAGAATCATTTAAATTGCAGAGATATTAAATATAGTTGCAAGAAATGATCACGGACTGTCCCAGAGATAATCATATATGTAGTCCAAAATATAAAGTGCAAGTGCATGAAGACTAAATGCAGCTTTAAGTGAAGTGATGACAAAATTGTCCAGTAAAATATTAGTGCTGGTGATCCCTTCACCGAATGAAGTAAGGGTGGCCTCTCACCTCCCTGCTTCGACCTACAATAGGTCACAAAGCAGTAAGTAGTGGGTTAAAACTCTGCTCTCTCTCACCAACAGGAATTCATCTCCAGCAGGGGGAAGTTTCACAATACTCCAGCAGCAACCTCACCAAAATTCCAGCAGTAGCAGCATACATATGTAAAGTAAGAGGGGACAATCTAGTGCTCTCCGTTTTGAATATATTTAATATGCACAAATAACACACATATGAAATACACTCACATTAATCGGCACTCCACCGCGAGTGCCAGCGCTGAATGTGTACAATAGAAAACTCCAAGATGGCCGCGGGTGACGTCACTCGCACTCCCTGACCCTTGTACGCGTTACATCCTGGGCGGGACTTCATCAGCGTGGGGCAGGGTAGTGACGAGGCGGCCCGCATGTTTCTTTATAGTGTCATTGTAACCGCAAGTGACCAATCAGGTCATGCGGTGTTAATAGCCAATCACAGCGCTGCTAAGCCTCTGCAATGGGAATGTCTGTCGGCTGAATACAAATTCAAATGGGAAGATAAACACACCTAAAGATAATGCCAATTATGGACCTAATGGCAATGAGTAATGATTACTAACAATGCTATGAGCAATTAATCAGCAATCAATCAGTAGTGACCGTGCTCAGTGTTAACCATGCCTACAGTCAAGCATGGTGGTGGGAGTGTCATGGTCTGGGGCTACATGAGTGCTGCCGACACTGGGGAGCTACAGTTCATTGAGGGAACCATGAATGCCAACATGTACTGTGACATACTGAAGCAGAGCATGATCCCCTCCCTTCAGAGACTGGGCCGTAGGGGAGTATTCCAACATAACGACCCCAAACACACCTCCAAGACGTCCACTGGCTTGCTAAAGAAGCTGAGGGTAAAGGTGATGAACTGGCCAAGCATGTCTCCAGACCTAAACCATATTGAGCATCTGTGGGGCATCATCAAATGGAAGGTGGAGGAGCGCAAGGTCTCCAACATCCACCAGCACTGTGATGTCATCATGGAGGAGTGGAAGAGGACTCCAGTGGCAACCTGTGAAGTGCTGAAAAATAATGGTGGCCACAAAAAATATTGACACTTTGGGCCCAAATTGGACATTTTCACTTAGGGGTGTACTCACTTTTGTTGCCAGAGGTTTATACATTAATGGCTGTGTGTTGAATTATTTTGAGGGGACAGCAAATTTACACTGTTATACAAGCTGTACACTCACTACTTTACATTGTAGTAAAGTATCATTTCTTAAGTGTTGTCACATGAAAAGATATATATAAAATATTTACAAAAATGTGAGGGGTGTACTGACTTTTGTGAGATACTGTACATAATTCAGAGGATCTCAGACCTAAGAGATGCTCATCATCACACGATTATGACATTTTATAGGGTAGAGGATAATGTTTTCACACTTTCATGCCAAAACCGGGGATAAATGTTGTGTCCTGGACAGTAATATGAGGAAGGTCAGACAGATCTCCTACTGTTATTCTCAGTGAGACGCCTGCTTGTGTATGGCTGGCCTGACTCTGGATAAACATCTGACAGTATCAAATCACATGGCTGCCCCGTCTCCATCATGTCTCCTGCTCTAATCACCTACTTTTCTTGTCTCATACAGTATATCACATTTCACTCTCATTATTAATTAGTAAACGTCAACAGTCACAGCTGGATAACCAGCCATATTGCTGCAGAATCCTCAATGGTTTTGACAAATTGTCAGCGAATAATAGTTTAAATAATCTAAGAGAAATGAATTACAAGCAAATCCCATCATTGCATAAAATTAAAGCTGAACTCCAGGATAAGTAAATATTGTCTAAATACAAGAGTTGTGTATATCCTTATTTTAGTGTGCTTCGTGTATTTCTTTCAATTCAGAGTAAAATGTTACCTTGGTGCAGGAGCATCCTGGCATAATGACCGGTCACTGCTGCTCTCTCTCCTTGTGCAAGGTGACTGGTCTTGTCTCCGCCCCTCCTGTTTTTTTTTAAGTAGGCAGTGGGTGGGTGGACCTGTTGAGTATAATGTCACTGCTACCTTAACTGGGTGTGCATAAGAATTTGGTGCACACAAAGTGGATTTATATCCCTTTTGGTTTTTGTGACGGATCGCCTGGCACCCAACCTGGGTGCCTCTGTCAAGATAAAGCTTCCTCCACTCTGGAACCAGGTATTATAGCTGAATATTGCACCCAAGAGCTAGACGACACTAGCTTAGGTGCAAACAGGAACTGTCTTTATTGTAAATTCATACAGCATTTATACCACACAAAATCAGGTAGGGGCCTAATCACATTATCCTAAACAATGCAAACTGTAAACTGTAATAGCAGTACATCTAATGAACAGCTAACATAAACATAAAAAAGTAATCTAATTAAACAGTAAGCTAATTACCAACTAGTCACCTAGACAAGCCTAGGTGTCTCAGGTCAGTGCCCTCCCAGACAGTTCGGCACCAGTGTTCAAGAAGACCCAGGGCTATCCAAATCTCATTAACCAGCTTTCTTTTCACATACATCTTCTCACTGAGTTTTAAGTTGGCAGAGATCATCATGGTTTCCTTTAGCCTGGGTTCACACATATGCGATGTAAGACATTGCATGTGATTCGCATCTCATTGCTGTGCAGAGCAAATGCGATGTATGTGCAAATGCGAGTTCAGCCATACAGTTGTATGGCTGAACTTGCATTGGATTCACACGAAAATAGTGCAGGAACCTTTTTTTCCCCCCGCACTGGAATCGGATCGCATATGTGTTCTCACCCATGCAATCAGATTCCTGTCCGAATTCACAGTTTGCACTGCGGTCTGCGAAACGATCTGGGGGTGTCATTAACTTTGTATTGGCACCCGCAGCAGTTCGCAGAGGGCAGTGTAAACTGCCTGCCAGGGAGATGCGATGCAGGAACTGGCACTGGAATCGCGCTGGTTCCCGAATCGCATATGTATGAACCGGGGCTCACTGTTAAATGTGGTAATGTCATTTAGCATTTTATAGCAGGACATCTTCCTCAATCCTTGTAGCTCCCTCAAATGCCAGGGCTCATAGTCAGTAGCCCAGAAGACTACCCTGCAGTCCCCTCAATAAGCCCCTGTCACCATTATTGCGGAGTATATTTAACCACTTAAGCCCCGGACCATTTGGCTGGCCAAAGACCAGAGCACTTTTTGTGATTCGGCACTGCGTCGCTTTAACTGACAATTGCGCGGTCGTGCGACGTTACACCCAAACAAAATTGACGTCCTTTTTTTCCCACAAATAGAGCTTTCTTTTGGTGGTATTTGATCGCCCTGCGGTTTTTATTTTTTGCGCTATAAAAAAAAAAACAGCGACAATTTTGAAAAAAAACACAATATTTTTTTACTTTTTGCTATAATAAATATCCCCATTTTTTTTAAAAAAAACTATTTTTTTCCTCAGTTTAGGCCGATACGTATTCTTCTACATATTTTTGGTAAAACAAAATCGCAATAAGCGTATATTGATCAGTTTGTGCAAAAGTTATAGCATCTAAAAAATAGGGGATAGATTTATTGCATTTTTTTTTTTTTTTACTAGTAATGGCGGCGATCTGCGATTTTTTTTTTCGTGACTGCGACATTGCGGCGGACACTTCGGACACTTTTGACACATTTTTGGGACCATTCACATTTACACAGCGTACGACGTGGCTCCCAAACAAAATTGACGTCCTTTTTTACCACAAATTGAGATTTCTTTTGGTGGTATTTGATCACCTCTGCAGTTTTTATTTTTTGCACTATAAACCCAAAAATTACGTCAATTTTGAGAAGAACGCATTATTTTTAACTTTTTACTATAATAAATATCCCCCAAAAATATATAAAAGTTTATCAGTTTAGGGCGATACGTATTCTTTTACATATTTTTGGTAAAAAAAAATTTCAATAAGTATTTATTGATTGGTTTGCACAAAAGTTATAGCGTCCACAAAATAGGAGATAGACTTATGGCATTTTTTTTTTTTGGAAAATCTTTTTATTGAGATTCATGGCATTTTTATTAATAATTTTTTTTTTTTTTACTAGTAATGGCGGCGATTAGCGATTTTATAATAATAATGCGACATTATGTCGGACACATCGGACAATTTTGACACATTTTTGGGACCATTGGCATTAATACAGCGATCAATGCTAAAAAAATTGCATTGATTACGGTAAAAATGTCACTGGCAGTGAAGGGGTTAACCACAAGGTGGCGCTGTAGGGGTTAAGTGTGTCCTAGGGAGTGATTCTAACTGTGGGGGGGAGGGGCTGTGTGTGACACATCACTGATCACCACTCCCGATTACAGGGAGCTCTGATCAGTGAATGTGTCGTTAGGTAGAACGGGGAGATGCTTGTTTACATTAGCATCTCCCCGTTCTTCCTCACCGTGAGACGATCGTGGATACGGGGCTCCCGGCGGCACACGAGCGACAGCAAGCCGCCTCTTAAAGGGCCATGTACAGGTACGTTAATCTGCCTGTATGTGCCCTTCTGCTGCAGTATATCTGCGTGAGGCGGTTGGGAAGCGGGTTAAAGAAGATATACAGTATCAGCAAAAGAAAAAAGCTTGTTAAATCCTCCAGTGTCCCTGTTGACAAAACACTTATCCCCATTAATATCTGAGTATTAATTATAATGGATTTTTGTAAATTATGAATCTCCATGTTTCTATGTGGTGATGTTACTTGCCTCAAGTGATTATGTTTGCTGCAATTATTATAAGTTCTTTTCTAAATAAAGAATGCGTAAACAAAAATCGGAGAAATGGCTAGTAAGTAATATAAACCTTTCTTTTCTGTCATTGTTGGCTGTAGCTCTGCCCCCCTAAATTATGTGCATTTCCATGGGGGGGTTACAGCCAGCACTGAGCCCCACCACCCCACCTCCATTCTGCAGCTCCTCCTCTCTCTAGTTCAGTATACATGGAGTCTGGAGATGCTGCCTGTTATTCAAGCCACAGCGAGAATGAAAACTGTCAGGTTGTGTTTTGTAGGATTGTGGCTCAAGAAGAACACTTTCATTCACAAAAACACAAGCTGACAACAGCACAAACCAGTTACTACACTTGTCCGAGACAGCCTAGTGTAGTACCTGGCTTGTGCTGTGGTTTTTGTTAATAAACGCACTCCTCTTGAGCCACAATCATTCACAACACAAGCTGACAGTTTCCACTCTATTCGTTCCTTTGAATAGTAGGCTGCAGCTCTGGACTGTAAACAAAACAGGAGAGATGAGGAGACAGCACAGCGAGGGAGTTCACTGCACATCAAGCCCCCTCTCCTCCTGAACTGTCACTCAGAAACCTGTCTCCATTGATCTGTCTGGTGATATGGGTGGGCGGGGCTAGCTATCTGACAGCTCTATTGGGGACAAGTGCTGTGTACAAGATCCGCTGGGGGGTTTAACAAGCTATCTTTTCTTCTAGTGATAGTTTTTCTTTAAAGTGGTATTAAGCCCAAAAACAAAATGTATTATATTGCAGCTTACCAATTCTTAAAGTGGAACTCTCCTATCCTTTACAGCCAGGGAAGTGGTAATCTTAGCCTCTGTTAGATCTGCAGTTGCCATGATGCTGCACATGTGATCAGTTTTGACAGCAGCCATTTGATGGCTTGACAGTTTGGTTGAGTGCAAAAGCAGCTGTGACAGGTAGGGTTGCACCGATACCACTTTTTAAAGACCGAGTACAAGTACCGTTACTTTTTTCTACAAGTCCTCGCTGATACCGATTACGATACTTTTTTTTAATGTCACGTGACAGTGGCACTAATATACAGCACTGATGGACACTGATAGGTGGCACTGATGAGGCATGTACTGTGTCAGTCGTTTTTTTATTTTATTTTACTTTTTAAATTGTATTTATTTTTTTATTTTATTTTTTACAATTTTTTTTATATATATACATATATATATTTTTTTTTACAATGCTTCCTTTTTTTGGGGGGGGGGGGGGGGGGTAGTGGACAGTGTCAGTGTTTTTTTTTTTTTTTTTTTTTTTATTATTTTTAAAATGTTACTTTTAAATATTTATTACAATTTTTCCTTTTTTTTTTTTTTATTATTATTTTTTTTTTTTGAGTACTTGGAGGGGAGCGGAGGAGGACATGGAGGGGGACATCAGGAGCATGGAGGAGGACACGAGGGGGACTGGAGGAGGACACAGGGGACAGTCCGGGGTGATCAGTGCAGCCGTGGGGGAAGTTACAAGCACTGATCCCCCTGTATAAATTTCAATAAGGCAGCTGAAAGCTTCGGGAGGGGAGGGGAGGAGAAGCAGATATCATCTGCCTTATTGAAATCTATACAGGGAGATCGGTGCTTGTAACTGCCCGCACCGATGGTCCCTGACTGAGTGCCCAGGTACCAAAAACAAATGCAGCCACCACATTCAAAGACTGGTAAGCTGCAATATAGTGCATTTTTGTTTTTGGGTTTAATACTGCTTTAAATGAGTTGTTGTGCCTGATTGACCTGTTGATGCACTTTGCACTTTTTTAGTGATATGCACTTAATGGAAATGGAAGAACTTAAAGCGGAGCTCCACCCAAAAGGGCAAGCTCCGCTTGTTCGCACCCTCCGTAGCCACATTTGGCACTTTTTGGGGGGGAGCGGGTACCTGGCGTGGACATGCACTTGCTCCCACTTCCTGGTAAGATTGTCGCACAGTGATCTACGTCATTTCCGACCCCTCCTCATTCCCCTGCTACCTTCTGGGACACACAGAAATCCCAGAGGACGACGGGACCATTCAGAAAGCGCAGCAAGACTCACGCATGAGCAGTAGGAAACAGGCCGTAAAGCCGTGAGGCTTCACTTCCTGTTTCCCTTACTACTAATGCCAGCGACCGCACCAGAAGCTGTTTGATGAATCGGCTAGGGATGCCGACATTGCAGGATCCCTGGACAGGTAAGTGCCCTTATATTAAAAGTCAGCACCTACAGTATTTGTAGCTGCTGAGTTTTAATATTTTTATTTTCCAACTGGAACGCCTCTTTAACTTGGTGTTCTTGTTCTTAGTGAGAGGTCATGTAGTCCTTTTTGTTTCTGATGAAGCTGTTGTCATTGCTTTATATCCTTCTGTGGTCTTGCTGGACAATGACAGCAGCAGCAAGTTTCTATTTACAGCAAGTCATAAATAAGTTATTTTATCTGAAGCTGTAAAGCTGTCACTTACACCAGTGGTCTTGTTCCTGGATTGCAGCTGTCTTTGAACAAAACATTATGGTGGGCATAACCAACATTCTGTGTCTGCCCAGGTCCTTTAATCCCACTTCGAGCTAGCACGTTTAATGTGAATATTTTTCTTGTCCTTTCAAAAGCCCTAGCGGTATGCCTTTAGTGGTAGAAATTTTGTGAGCTTTAGGTTTCATACCCATGACTGGTATGTTCCGAGGGCCCCCTGACACAGTGCAAAAGATTTGTGTTGAGCCAGATGACTCAGCCAGTTAATATTGGGGAAGCATTGAGTTGTTTAAAGGAAACTGGGACTGCAGTGTCTGAAGGAGTAATGCTTGCCCTTGTGGCCTGGGCTCACCCCTGAGGTTAGCATCAGAAGACTAAAGCCCCATACACACGGTCGGATTTTCGCATGGATTCTGTCCGATCGGACAATGTTGTCGAAAAATCCGACCGTGTGTATGCACCATCGGACAGTGTACGTCGGATTGTCCGACGGACAAAGTCCTATCTCCTGCTGGATAGATTTTTGGACAACAAGGTCCGATCACACCAAATCCGATCGTGTGTATGGTAGTCCGACGGACAAAGTGCTACGCATGCTCAGATCACATTAGAAGACCAAAGCTATTGGCTACTAGCCTCTACGTAGTCCCGTCGTAGGCAACAAACGTCACCACGTTCAGAATGATCGGATTTTCCGACAACTTTGTCCGACCGTGTGTACGCAAAACCAACATCGGACAAAGTACGACGGACATGATCCGACGGACCTGGTCCTCGGATAATCCGCGCGTGTGTATGGGGCTTTAAAGTGATTGTAAAGTCTTATTTTTTTTCCTATAAATATAACAAACATGTTATACTTACCTGCTCTGTGTAGTGGACTTGCACAGAGCAGCCTGAATTCTCATCTTCTCAGGTCCCTCTTCTTTGATCCTGGCCCCTCATTCCTGTTTAGTGCCCCCACAGCAAGCAGCTTGCTATGGGGGCACCCGAGCTGAGTCGCAGCTCCCTGTGTCCATTCAGACATCGAGCCCTGGCCTGGCCCCGCCTCCTCTCTCCCCTGATTTGGCTAGCTGACCTTGATTGTCTCAGCCAATCAGGAAGGAGAATCTCGGATGACTGAGACAGTGGTGGACATCGCTGGACATAGAGGGACCTCAGGTAAGGGTTAGGGGGGTCGAGGGGGACAGCTGCACACAATGAAAATGCATTAAGATAAAAAACCTTCTGCCTTTACAACCCCTTTAATTGGGTACCAGAAAAATTCCGTACGAGGAATGATCATTCGATTTTCATATAGTGTGTACCCAACTTTTGACATCTGATTCAGACTTTCTAAACAAAAATTTCTGAAGGGACAAACTCCAAGATTGATCTCGTACATGAACAGACCCAATGATTTTCATTGAATGCATACTGAAATCAGATACGAAAGACTGCGCATGATCTGAAATGATAAATAACGGTAGTCAAACAAAAAAGAGTCTTTGTCGTTCCAGAACTTTCATACAATTAGTACCATCCTCGGTTTCGACCTGCTGTGAAACATTGAGGAAAACCGGATGATCTTTCGTCTAATTTTCCTATAGTGTGTACTGGGCTTAAGAGGCATGGAATGGGCACTAAACATTTGTCTGAATCCAGCACCTGTATGACGTAGCTCAGGATCCAAAGCCTCAGTGTAAATATGATACACTGATATATGATATAACTACCTCCCGCCTGCTATATAGTAAAATTATGGCGGACGGGATCCCCTCTTGTTCTGGGGCAACGTCATATGACGTCGCCCCAGTGTCACCGCTCTCGCGCGCCCACGGGACGCGACCCCGATCTCGGTAAAGAGCCGATGACGCGGCTCTTTAACCATGTGATCAGCTGTGTCCATTCACAGCCAATCACATGTAAACACGCCTATCTGTGCTGCCTATCATTGCCCATAAGTGCCGCCTATCTGTGCCCACCAGTGCCGCATATCAGTGCCCATCAGTGCCTTCTCATCAGCGCACATCAGTGAAGGAGAAAAATTACTTATTTACAAAATTTACTCACAGAAACTTTTTTCTTTCCAAATTTTTGGTATTTTTTTAGTTTTTTTTTTAGCAAAAAATAAAAAACCCAGTGGTGATTAAATACCAACAAATAAAGCTCTATTTGTGGGGAAAAAATTATGTACTTTGGGTACAGGATTGCATGACTGTGCAATTGTCATTCACAGCGTGAGAGCGCTGAAAGCTGGAAATTGGCCTGGACAGAAAGGGGGTAAATGTGCCCTGTATTGAAGCCGTTAAATACCAATTTGGTCAGAATGTGTGGGAAGATGGCTCTAGAAATTAGTTAGGCTGATTTGCAGGCATGATATGACTGCCAAATAATTTTTTCATACCAAATCAAGAGCATGACCATATCTATCACATTGGCACGTTTTCATGTATTGAACATTACATTTTCAAAAAAAAAAAAAATATATAGATTTACTGGATATTCCGTTTCTTACAAAAATCCATTTCTGATTAATTGTCTTTACCAGAAACATATCTTACAAGAAATATCGGGGTTGCCACTGGTGACTGGAAAATAGCAATTGCATGGCTGCTATGCTGATGTATTGATTTTGATACTTTCTAAGTGACTAATTTAGAACACAGAAGCAGATAAGGGATTCAGATAGTTTAGTTCTTAAATTGGAAACACACACGCGCCATCTACTGGTAGATTGTGACATTTTAATGGTGATGTGAAATTCTTATGACACTAGTATGAAATTGGAAGCTTGAAAATTAACCGTAGCTCCGTGCCTGAATGGACACACAGAGCTGCGACTCGGGTGCCCCCATAACAAGCTGCTTGCTGTGGGGGCACTTGACAGGAGGGAGCGCTGGCGTGGGACCCGAGAAGAGGAGGATCTGGGCTGCTCTGTGCAAAATCACTGCACAGAGCAGGAAAGTATGACATGTTGGTTATTTAAAAAGAAAAAAAAAACGAGACGTTAGTATCACTTTAACCACTTCAGCCCCGCAAGGTTCACCCCCCCCTTCATGACCAAGCCATTTTTTTGCGATACGGCACTGCGTTACTTTACCTGACAATTGCGTGGTCGTGTGACGCTCTACCTAGATAAAATGTACGTCCTTTTTTTCCCACAAATAGAACTTTCTTTTGGTCATATTTGATCACCTCCTGCGGTTTTTATTTTTTGCCCTATAAAATGACTGACAATTTAAAAAAAAAAAAAAAAAAACCTGTATGTTTTTTTACCTTTTGCTATAAAAAATGTAAAAACTAATTTCTTCATCAATATAGGTCAATATGTATTCTGCTACATATTTTTGATAAATCAAAAACCCAATAAGCGTAAATTGATTGGTTTGCTCAAAAGTTATAGCATCTACAAACTGTGGGATATTTTTATGGAATTTTTATTTCTTTATTTTTACTATTAATAGCAGCGATCAGTGATTTTTAGCAGGACTGCGACATTGCGGTTGACAAATCGGACACCTAACTGACACTTTTAACACTTTTTTGGGAACCAGTGACACCAGTACAGTGATCAGTGTTAAAAAAATGCACTGCCACTGTACTAATGACACTGTTAGTGAAGGGGTTAACATCAGGGGAAATCAAAGTGTTAAGTGTGTCCCTAGGGGGTGATTTCTAACTGTGGGGGAGTGCTTTGACTGAGGAAAACAGGGATCTGTGTTTCTGCTTAGCAGAAACACAAGATCTCCATTTTCTCCTCTGGCAGAACAGCGATCTGCCTTTACATAGGCAGATCGCTGTTCTGCCTCTCCTCAGAGCGAACGATCAAGAGGGCCGCCCTGCTGCAGTATATCTGTGTGGGGTGGACTTAAAGTGTTTAAATGGCACTTCATGCATCTTGCTAACATGCATACCAAAATGCTTGGTTACAAAGCGCCACAAATTTTGGTGCAGCACAATTTTTTAAAAGAGTCAGAGACTTCTTTTACGCATTTCTCACGTGTGAATTTAATTGGCTGCCCTAATTGGAAACACACAAACATGCAGGCACACTCCATTGTGCCTGCATGGTGTTAATGGAGCATAATTGTGGGAGCTCAGAGCCAGCAGTGCATAGAGCACATTTGTAAAGCAGACAGCCTGGCCAATCAAGATGGCCAAAGGCTCGGAACCTGGTGGTGCAGAGGACTATGGACATTGCAACACTGGATGGGATCGCTTTGCTAAGTGCGTGTGCCATATTGTGTAATAATGCTATGTACATTTGCACAATATAGCAAAAAGTTCCTGGGGGGGGTTCAAAACGTTTTATAATTTTTTTATGCTCCTATGAAACACTAAATTCATATAACAAAGAATCTGGCGAATAAACTAAGAGAGCAAGTTTGACTCACAAAGCAAAACTTAGTGCCTGTGTGTAATATTTAAGTGACATACCAACCAAGTTGCTATTTGCATTAGGACAGACTACATTCATGGTCATACCTATGCCTGCCGATAGGTGACCCTGGCACCAGAGATTGTATTTTGGCATGGGAATCTGAGATATGTCTTATCTCCACTACCTGGAAGTATAGAAACATTGAGCACCACTAGACTGCACAGATGTTCGAACAACAGCTTATGCATGAGGATGTTGTGTTTTGGCTTACCGGTATTTGCTTAGTAGCCAAGCTAAAGTTATAATAAAGGCTGCTCTTTCTTTTTTTTTTTACTTAAAATAAAAAAAGACATAATTACCTGCTCTGTGCAATCTCTTACCAGTCCCCTGCCAGCGCTGTGCTCTCCTTTTTTCCCCTGAGTGCCCCCTTAGCAAGCCTTTAAGAAAAAGAATGCCAATCATTTTTAATCTGGTTTTAGAAGGCTTGAATGTTGACTGAATCATGTTGAATCTGCTGAAATTTGAACCAAAGGTGACCTTCTCTGCACTACCTGGCTGCACCACCTGATTGAACCGGGCAGAGAATTATTGACCTATCAGATGCAGTTTTTGTTTGAATATTTAGGTAGCCGTGGGTTCTGCAGCTGATTGTAAACAATAGCTAATAGTGGAGATTCCTCCATCCACATTGTTTAGCTTGAATAGGGAATCGATTGATTTTAGTTGTGTTGGCTTGCATTAGCAAGATCTACCCTGTTATGGAAACCCCAACAGCCAAGGGTAATAAAAAGGCATCTTCACGCAACAATAGCATTCAAATAAATTTTATGGAGATCACAGTGCTCTGCTGATGTTGGGAATATCTGGTCTGAATAGGTGAGCATTTTGTGTTTCCAGAACATCAGATTACCAGCATCTACTTCTACTTCTATTCCTGTTTCAAGGCTTTTTCAGCAGTGATTGAAGGGTACCATGAGGCCCCTACTGAGCAAAGCAACACGTACCTTTCCTTTGCTCTGCTGCTGTGCCTTTCAGCCATCAGGAGCAGATAAAAAATACCTATTACCTTTAGGTATAGTATAGAGGAGCTCCCCTTCCACCCACGTGACAGTACTGCTTCTTCCTGATTGGCCTCTCCAGCGCTGTCACATGGGGGCAGGAGGCGAATCCTCAGTCCTTTGTAAGCTCCAAGTCATGACTTCTGACAAGTTTACTGTACTCACTGTCAGCAGCCAAACTGAGCAGCAGTGGAGCAAAAAGAAGATAAGTATATATAGCTGGTGGGTGCACCATGTGCTGCCATAAGCAGACAGTTTTTACGTTCATGTTTTTGTATATTGTACTTTAACCCCCACCTTTGTTTCTCCAACTAGTTAGTACAACCCCTAGTTTTCCATCTCTTCCCTTCCCTACCATGCTTGCTAGTTTAGTTCCTGCCTATACATAGGATGCTGCAATCATTTATTTTCTTTCTTTCTTTTTCTTTCTTTTTCTTTCTTTTTCTTTCTTTCTTTCTTTTTCTTTCTTTTCTTTCTTATTCTTTCCTTCTTTATTTCTTTCTTTCTCTCTCTTTCTTTCTTGCTTTCTTTCTCTTTCTTTCTCTCTCTCTCTTTCTTTCTTCTTTCTTTCTTTCTTTTTCTCTTTCTTTTTCTTTCTTTTTTCTTTGCTTTCTTTCTTTTTCTTTTCTTTTTCTTTCTTTTTTCTCTTGCTTTCTTTCTTTCTCTCTTTCTTTCTTTCTCTTTTTTCTTTCTTTTTTTCTGTCTCTTTTTTTCTTTCTTTCTTTCTCTTTCTTTCCTTCTTTTTCTTTCTTCCTTTCTCTTTTTTCTTTCTTTCTTTCTTTTTTCTCTCTCTTTTTTTCTTTCTTTCTTTTTTTTCTCTCTCTTCTTTTCTTTCTTTCTTTCTTTTTTTTTCTTTCTTTTTCTTTTTTCTCTCGCTTTCTTTTTCTTTCTTTCTTTCTTTTTTTCTTTTTCTCTCTTCTTTCTTTCTTTCTTTTCTTTCTTTCTTTCTCTCTTTCTTTTTTTCTTTCTTTTCAGTTCATGGCCCAGCTTAGAAGAATTTCACTACTTAAAATTATTCTGCCATGAGCAAACTTAACGTGCTACCATTACTAGGAAATTCCAGACAGTAACAAACTTGCATAAGAAAAGCATTTTATATAATTCATATGCATACAAATGCTTTTTTGGAAAGTGCTAGCATCTAAATAACACTGGAATACGTGGACACTGCTATTGAAACCTTTAAACAGAAGCACTTTTCATTCCAGAAGTGTTTATTCAGCTTCCACACGACATATCTGAGAAAAACTCTGTCACTGTATCTAAGCTACATTCTTTACATAGCTGTACCAAGCCTTTCAAATAGCTTTTCCCAAGATTCATTAGTCATTATTTCCTGTTTATCAATACAGATATTTGGCCTCCTAAAGTTTAAATGGGATATATATATATATATATATAAAGAAGAAAATAGTTGGAACCCCATTAGATGAGTTTTTTTTTGTTGTTGTATGTGGCCCTGTTTGGAAAATGTTTCTCTCATTCCTGTCCTGAAAACTGAAGGGTTCTAAACCTTAACTATTAGAGATTATAAACTTTCCCTACTTTATCTGAAAAGTTAGTTGAGGTTCTAGATCTGGACATTCCCTACTCTACCCAAAACATTAAAAACATTTTGGCTGGACATTGCAGCAATTGTTATTGCTGGTTTGTGAGCTTTAGGTGACTGTCATTAGAAAAGTATAGGGTTGCCAATACTTGCCCTTACAGAAATGCTTGGTGCATGGTTGTGTCTGACTTCAATACAGACCTGCAACAAGCATGCTGTAAAAAGTGTCATAAAAGTCTCAGGAATGAAATTTTCTCTATATTTTAGGTCAAGTACTCAGAAAGCATTAAAGCCAAAGCATGAGCCTGACAGCCACAGAAATAGCGGTCCCCGCAGGCCAATTTGCCTGGGCAATGGCTGGTGTTAGCGCTTCAATCATCACGGCACCATGGTTGATATGGTGTCAGGATGATTGAAGCGCATTATTTCTATTATTGTCATTGTAATATAAAATGAAATAGTTCAACTCACCATAATGCTGAATCAGTGGGATCCCTGAGTGTGTCACTTGCCACCATCACCTGTCACCAAATGCAGCTCGTCATTTGCCACGTCGCCTACCATCAGTTGCAGCTTGTCACTTACCACGTCACCTGCCACCAGATGCAGCTTGTCACTTACCACGTTGCCTGCTACCAGATGCAGCTTGTCACTTGCCACATCGCCTGGCACAAGATGCAGCTTGTCATGTGCCACATTCCCTGCCACCAGATGCAGCTTGTCACTTGCCACATCGCCTGCCACCAGATACAGCTTGTCACTTGCCACATCGCCTGCCACCAGATACAGCTTGTCACTTGCCACATCACCTGCCACCAGATGCAGCTTGTCACTTGCACATCGCCTGCCAACAGATACAGCTTGTCACTTGCCACGTCGTCTGCCAAGAGATGCAGCTTTTCACTTGCCACTTTGCCTGCCACCATATGCAGCTTTTCACTTTCCTAAAAGACTCACAACTCTTATCCCAGCGCTATGGCACCCGAGCGTGGAAACTGGCAAATGCGCAGTTAAGGGTGGAACACCGGCGATGTGGAGTGTGCGGGGAGTGATGATGTAATCTCTCTGCTCGCTCGCCGCACCTATGATGGAGCAATCTTCGCGACCTGGCTGTGAAGGTGGATCAGTGGCTGCACCCCTTATAGTGCAGCCTTCGCGGCCTGGCTGCAAAGAGGCCATGGACTGGCATCGGTACACGTCCCGTGTGTTGGGGACCCACAAAGTAAATGCCCTGAGTGTCCCCAGTGGAAAGAAGCAGTACTACTGGGTGTCCCCATTTTAGTTCTGTTGCTCATGTGTGGTGGACTTGCGGGGATTACGGTGGCTGCAGCGGTGCAAGTGAGGGGGGGCATGTTTGTTTGCCGCCCCCCCAATATATTGAGCACCAGCCGCCACTACTTTTGGGTTAATACCGCTTTAACTAAAACATTTTATTAACTAAGTGGATTACAATTGCAAGCTTTTGAGAGCACAAAGTTCTTTGTGTTTATACTATACATACACATAAAACAATGTTCCAATAAATTAAATTATTAAATCATTTATTAAATGACATTTAATAATTCAATGATTAATTATTGGTTAAGTTGGTTAAAACTGCATGATTTCAGCAATAGAAATTAAGCTCAACATTGTTCTTTTTTTTTTTTGATAATGTGTTAGGCCTAAACTTTCTTTTTCTTTTTTTGTATATATTGAGCTTAGCCAGAAATCCAGCAGGCATATTGTACATAGTGTATTTTTTCCCATCTTCCTATATGCTGTCTAATGCCGCGTACACACGATCGGACTATCCGGCGGACTTAGTCTCGCGGACAATCCGCCGGACTTTCCAGCAGAGGTCCGCCGGACTTTCCGAAGGAGCGTACTTGCCCACACATGCCCACAAACGACCGGACTTTTCCGGCGGACTAGATCCGGCGGACAATCCGCCGGACTTTTGGCGGAGGTCCGCCGGACTTGAAATGAACGGACTTGCCCACACACGGAGTAAAGTCCGTTCATTTTGAACGTGACTCCAGGTAGACGGGACTAGCAAAGGAAGCCAATGTCGCCGCCTCCATCGGCGAGATTGACACCTTGCTAGCCCCGTCACCTGGTATGGATTCAAATGGGAAGCCCTATGCTGAAAAAACGGCGTGGGGGTCCCCCCAAAGTCCATAGCAGACCCTTATCCGAGCACGCAGCCCGGCCGGTCAGGAAAGGGGATGGGGACGAGCGAGCGCCCCCCCCCCTCCTGAGCCGTACCAGGCCGCGTGCCCTCAACATGGGGGGGTGCTTTGGTGAAGGGGGCCCTGCGGCCCCCCCACCCAAAGCACCTTGTCCCCATGATGATGAGGACAAGGGCCTCTTACCAACAACCCTGGCCGTTGGTTGTCGGGGTCTGCGGGCGGGGGGCTTATATGAATCCGGGAGCCCCCTTTAATAAGGGGGCCCCCAGATCCTGGCCCCCCACCCTATGTGTATGAGTATGGGGTACATGGTACCCCTACCCATTCACCTAGGGAAAAAGTGTTAATTAAAAAAAACACAACACAGGTTTTTAAATTAGTTTATTAGACAGCTCCGGGGGTCTTCTTCCGACTTCAGGGGACTTCTCGCCAGGCTCCTCCGCTATCTTCTGCTCTTTTACCGCTCTTTTACTAGCTCAGGAGCCCGGCTTTTTCCTTCGTCTCCGCCGCCGTCCGGGGGTCTTCTTCCGACTTCGGGGGTCTTGTCCTGCTATCTATCGTTGGCCCGGTCTTATTAAAGGGGGCTCCCGGATTCTGGTAAGCCCCCCACCCGCAGACCCCGACAACCAATGGCCAGGGTTGTCGGGAATAGGCCCTTGTCCTCATCAACATGGGGACAAGGTGCTTTGGGGTGGGGGGCCCCCATGTTGAGGGCACGTGGCCTGGTACGGCTCAGAAGGGGGGGGGGCGCTCGCTTGTCCCCACCCCCTTTCCTGACCGGCCTGGCTGTGTGCTCGGATAAGGGTCTGGTATGGACTTTGGGGGGACCCCCATGCTGTTTTTTTCGGCGTAGGACTTCCCCTTTAAATCCATACCAGGTGACGGGGCTAGCAAGGTGTCAATCTCACCGATAGAGGCGGCGACATTGGCTTCCTTCGCTAGTCCCATCTACCTGGAGTCACGTTCAAAATGAACCGACTTTTTACTCCGTGTGGGCAAGTCCGTTCATTTCAAAAGTCCGGCGGATAATTTTGAGTCAAGACTTCTTTCTAAGTCCGCCAGACTTTTGGGACGAAAAAGTCTGCCGGAGCCCCCACACAGGCAGATAGTCCGATCGTGTGTACGCGGCACAAGACTACTTTGTGAGGTCTGACAGGACATCCCTCCTCCATCTAAGGCCATCCAACAACACAACTAGCAAGGAGATGACTGCTTTGACAGAAGGCACTTTTCTCTGTCCCCAAACACTTGCCTGAGACAAGTATCTCATGAGGTGTACAAGGGGAGGGTGGCTTGTCAGCTAAAATGTTCCAGGAAAGATGACAAGTGCTTGGAGATGGAAAAAAGTGGCATTTGTCAAAGCAGCTGTCTCCTTGTTAGCCATGTTGTCAGACACAGTCACAGCTCACTTTGATGGCACAGAGAACAGAGCACATTATTAAAAATAGAAGTGAGCTTCTGGTTATTGTACAGAGCAAAATTATTGCACAGAGCAGAGCAAAATTATTGCACAGAGCAGTTAGGTGTAACATGTTTGTTTTAAAAAAAAAATAAAGGAAAATAGAATCTTTAACATCATTTTAACCGCTTACCTACCAGGCAGTTAAAATTAGCTTTTTTTTTTTTTTTTTGTGCCAGAAAATGACTTCAGAACGATCAATCATTATATATTTTCTGAAAGCAGAGACCCTGGAGAATAAAATTGTGGATGTTGCAATTTTTTTTTTAACCACCTGAGATCCAGGCCAATTCTGACATTTCTCTCCTACATGTAAAATTCCAAATTTTTTTGCCAGAAAATTACATAGAACCCCCAAACATTATATATGTTTTTTTAGCAAAGACCCTAAAGAATAAAATGGCGGTTGTTGCAACTTTTTATCTCGCACGGTATTTGCGCAGCAATTTTTCGAACGCGTTTTTTTCAGAAAAAAAACAGTTTCCTGCTTTAAAAAAAAAACAAACAGTAAAGTTAGCCCAATTTTTTTGCATAATGTGAAAGATGAAGATACGCAGAGTAAATAGATACCCAACATGTCACGCTTCAAAATTGCATGCGCTTGTGGAATAGCGCCAAACTTTGGTATTTAAAAATCCCCATAGTCGACGCTTTAACATTTTTTACTGGTTACATATTTTGAGTTACAGAGGAGGTCTAGGGCTAGAATTATTGCTCTCGCTCTAACGTTCGCGGCGATACCTCACATGTGTGGTTTGAACACCGTTTTCATATGTGGGCGGGACTTACGTATGCGTTCGCTTCTGCGTACGAGCTTGCGGGGGCAGGACGCTTTAAAAAAAAAATTCTTTTTATTGTTAATTTTACTTTATTTTTTTAGTTCAACACCTTTTAAAAAAAAATAAAAATATTTGATTACTTTTATTCCTATTACAAGGAATGTAAACATCCCTTGTAATAGGAATATGACACGATCGGACCTATTTACAGTGAGATATGGGGTCAGTAAGACCCCACATCTCACCTCTAGGCTGGGAAGCCTAAAATCAAAAAAAAAAAAAAACGATCACCACTTCCCAGCTGCGGTGCCGCCGTTTTTTGAATGCAGAGGCCGGGCGTGATGTCATAACATCGCGCCCGGCCTCCGAACGATCATAGAGACTCCGGCGACCATCTGGTCCGCCGGAAATCTCTATGATCATCACCTGGCGGCAGGCGGATCCTGTGTCCGACTCACCGATGGAAGCGCGGGAGGGCGGCGGGAGGGGGGGGCGTCCCCTCCCGCCTCCCGTAAGAACGATAAAGCGGCGGAACAGCCGCTATGATCGTTCTTATGGTGCAGGGAATCGCTGGCTGAAAACGGCAATATCTGAATGATGTCTGTTGCTACAGGCATCATTCAAATATACCCCGGAGAACAAAAAGACGTCATATGACATATACTGGGTCTCAGGTGGTTAAGTTAAACGATATTTTTGCAATCATTTATCAAATGCTAATTTTTAGGAGAAAGTGCACTTAAATAAATTTTAGTGCACACAAGCACCATATAATACCCAATTTGTTGGAAAAAGATGATGTTGCGTCAAGTAAATAGATGCCAAACATGTCAAGATTTAAAACTAAGCTCATCTGTGAAATGGCGACAAACTAGGGTACATAAAATTGTCCATAAGCGATACTTAAAAGCCTTTACTAGTTATCATTTTAGAGTTTAGTTCTAGCTCTAGTGCTAGAAGTATTGCTCTCACTCTGACGTTTCTGGTGATACCTCACATGTTTGGGGTCAATCACTGTTGACATATGTGTGCAGGACTTATGTGCCCATTTGCGTGCGAGCACATGGGATGGGGGTGTATTTCAATTTTTAAAATGTTTTTTTTTTAATTTTATTACATTTATTTGCACTCCTTGTGATAGCTGTGGGCAGTGAGAGGTACTCTTTATGGAGACATCAGGGGTTTGTTAGGTCCCTGATATCTCCCCTGCCCTTCAAAGCATCTGATCTGTTTGATTAGATGCCTCTCTGGCTGTACCAGCTAGGGAAAAAGACCACTGAAACTGGAAGTGCCAAATTCCTCGCTTCCAGCTTCATCTATCACAAAAGTGATTGGGAAATTAATATTCAACCATCCTTTCTGTGGACAGCTGACCAAACCACTTGTAGCACTCCCGGGCTCCCTGGGGGAAGTGGGAGGTGGGGGTCCTATTCCGGGCACTGTAAAAATGATCTGGCGGCTGTAAAGCCACTTGGGTCACTTTTACTGGAAAGCCGATCACCGGCTTCGCACTCAGATCTGTGCACCCGTTCCTGCCCGCATGTCAAACTTTGACATGTGATTGTGTTCGTGTTGGCGCTGATTGTGCATTTACTTCTATCAACTGCCTGCACGCAGTTTCGTGGTAAATGCACACACATTTGCCAGCGGCCCTGCTAGGAGAACAGCACTAATCTGTCATCTGAATGAGCCCTAAAGGTGAATTTAGCCATTAGAGGAAATTAGATTACAGGGCCATTAAGTAGTCGATGTGTAGATGGATTATTTTTGGAGAATAAGGTTATCATTTAGTGCTTCTTTAAACTTTAAAAAGCCGTAAACATCATTACAGTTTGTTCTGTGATTTCCTGATTAAAGTAGATGTAAATCCAATGGCTAAAACCTTATATAAAGTTTAACATCTTAACGTAAGGAGGCCACTGCTGCAAGAGCAGGGAAGTAAGCAGCTGGGTGGAGGTGTTTCAGGATAGTTTAGGACAGTTATTTATGACCATCTTATAAAAGCTTACTTGAAAAATCTCCTTTCATGTTGTGAGTTCTGCCTGTCTGCTGACCATCTTTCTACAACTTCCTTGATTTTCTGCATGTTTTAAAGCTTCTCCTCTGCTGTTTACTTTCCTTTTAAGGACTACATATCCCATGGTACCTTGCTGCCTACAGGCTTTGATTCCTGTACTGGCCCCACCTCCTAAAACTCCTCCTCTCAGCACCTCTGTAGTTTAGAAGGCAGGCTCTGTGAAACGTGTGACACAGCAGTGCCTATCAACAGGGTATAATGACCACATGTCACAGAATTCAAGAAAGTAAATATTTGGTGATTTTCACCAAGTAAGTTTACAAATTTCAAGATCGTTCACATTAAGGCCTCATGCACACGGACGTTTTAAAAAATGGGCTGTAAAGCTAGGTTGGACGTCTGGAAAAAGCAGCCTAAAAAAAATTGACTTTTACCGCGTTTTACATTGGCGTTTTTGCGCGTTTTTTAGCGTCAGCGTTAATTAGCGTTTTACACATCTCTAATTTACTATACAGGGATTACAGTGTCCAATCAACTTTTTGCAGCAAAAAAACGCTGCAGCTCAAAAACGCCGGTGCGTGTTTTTGCGCGATTCGCTTTTTTACAGCTCTAGCCCAGCGCCACGGAACGCACTGGTCCTGGGTTTTTTTTACAGCTTAAAAACGCCTATGCCATTTGCAGCTCAAAAACGCCTAGGTGGCATGAAGCCATAGACTAACATGGACAGGCGTTTTTAAGCTGCAAAAAACTCTCAAAAACGCGGCTGCAAAAACGTCCGTGTGCATGAGGCCTAATAGAAGTAGGCTAGAAATAATTGAAAACAATGTGGAAATTAATACTGTATATACTCGAGTATAAGCCGATGCACCTAATTTTACCACAAAAAACTGTGAAAACGTATTGACTTGAGTATAAGCCTAGGGTGAGAAATGTGCAGCTACTGTAAGTGTAAAAGGGGGTCAACAATGCCCATTTGCAGCCTCACTGTGCCCATTTGCAGCCATAGGTCAAACTTGGTAGTTAAGGGTTCCTAGATGCCCCCTAGCTGCAGCCAAAATTTGGGGTCTCTGGTCCCAAAGGGTCCCGAAATTACATTGCTGCAGATGGACACAGTTGACCGACTTTGGGGCCCTGTATCTCGGGGTCACTGGTTGCTAGGAACTAGAATTTGGATATGTTGTAGTGCTAGTTCCACTGGGTTTGCACACCAAATCCTAGCACCAAGTGGCCCCGAGATACGAGGTCGGAAAATGTCATTCTCTGCTGCAGAAAAGTGCTTGACTCAAGCATAAGCCGAGGGGGGCACTTTCAGCACAAAAAAATGTGCTGAAAAACTCTGCTTATACTCGAGTATATACGGTATGTGATTTTTCATTTAGACCATAGATATGCTGTAACCTTTTTAACATGACTAAACCCCTAAAAGAACTTTCAGGTCCCAGGGAACCCTTGCTAATAATTATTATATCTATAGCTCAGGGTACATTAGAGCGGGCAGTAATTTTATATATAGGAATAAATAAAAGATAAAGCGTGTGGTGTACTGTATTTTTAACACCCAGGCTGCTCAAAATTATTTTCAGCAATAATAATGAAATTAAACAAATGGTCATAATGCCCAGAAAAGAAAACACACATTTGAAAATTGTTTGTTTCTTTACATTGTTAGTCAGTTGACAAGTGTCTTATTACATTGGTGGTCAGTTAGAGACATGGCCGGGACAAGGAGGTGAGCATTTGGGGCGCCACCCCTGGAAGCGGTGGTATCCTGTAAGGTGGGGCGCCACATGGAGAGTTACTATCTACAAGCTGTCAGGAGTAGTGATGGCAGCTTCACTACTCCTGTCAGCTTAGCGCTGGAGGTGACAAGCCAGATCTGGAGAGGAGGTGAGAGCCAGGGTGGACATGCGGATTGTGATCTCTCCAGCACCTCCCTCCTGCCACTGCAGCTTTCATGGATCAAGACTGTCAGATCGGGACTGTGCAGTGTTTGTTTCCCCACCCCGTCTCCTCCCAGCAAAGAATGTGCGTAGGGGGAGGGTAAGCAAACAGGGTAAGCAAACAGTGCACAGTCCTGATCTGACAGCCAGTGTCATCTCTAGTGCGAGCCCCTGACGCTGTGATCCCATAGCCCTGCAGCAGCTGACATCTGTCCCTTTGCCAAAACTGTTAAGTCAGCTTCCTCTAGGCTCCTCCTTAACTGTGACGTGTCAAGATAAGGAGGAGCCAGGGAGGGAGGACATCTGAAAATGTGCTTAATCATAACCATATTTATTTATGCTTATGAATAAGCACATTTTCAGTGTGTGAAACGCATCAACCGTGCAGCCTGTCAGTATCCTGTTGTGTCACATTGGGAATTCCAATAAAGGATTTTGGAACTAGCCGTGGTGTGCAGCCATTTCTTCATTCATTGTTGCATACGGAGGTGAGCCAAGGCGGGCATCTATGTGCAGTTTCCTGTAGGCTTCCTTGTCTCACCTTGGTTGTCTTCATTCATATTAACAAACACTTGTGCAAGCAGGGGTAATTGAAGGAGAGAGGATTTGTGCGGGGGGGGGGGGGAGGTGATTTTGGGGAGATGTGCTAGGAGGGGGGGATTTGTACTAAGAGGGATTTGGAGGGCATGATTTGTGCTGGGAGAGGGGGATTTGCGTCGATTTGTGCTAAGCAAGGGGGATTTGGAGGGGGGATTTATGCTCAGAGGGGAAATTTGAGGGGATAGAGGATGCGTACAAGGAGGGTTTTTTTTGGGAGGGAGAGGATTTGAGCTGGAAGGAGGCATTTGTGCTAGATGAGGGATTTTAGCCGTAGGGGGGGGGGGGGGGGGGGGTTTGTACTGGGAAAAGAGGGAATTTTTGTTTAGGGAGAATTTCGGCTTGCAAGGGGAATTTATGCTTAGGGGGTAAGCGTGTAGATTAGTTATCACATTTTTTAGAGGGGGAGAGAGGGAATTTTTGCTGACACATAATGCTTATACATTTGGAAGGGGGGGGGGGGCATTTGGCATCTTTGCCCTGATGTTCTTGTCCAAACACTGGTTGGGGAGGATCACGTTTACGCTGGTGTTCAGACAGAAAAATGCTGCTTGCATTAATGGCGAATAAGAAGGCCCCTTTCACACTTGTATGACCTTAAAGTCGCGCGACTTTGATACGACTTGAAGCAATGCCTGTGTAGTCTTGAGGTCTATGGACCCCAAGTAGTATCAAATTCGGACCAAAGTAGTGCAGGGACTACTTTGAAGTTGCTGCGACTTAAAGTCACACAGATATGAATGGTACTCTTTGAAAATCATGGGATACGACTTGTCATGCGTCATTGCAGTCCCAAGTCGCAGGGCAAGTCGCACAAGTGTGAAAGGGGCCTTACAGATTGCCAAAAAGATCATTGTTATCAGTGGTTACTTATCTGAGAAGCAGACATTGTTTATTTCTCAAGGAACCCCAAGCAATCTGTCGGAACTCGAGGGTTCCATGAAGCCAAGATTGAGAAAGGCTGGTTTAGGCACCTTTCACATGAATGGTCCAATCGGCTCTACCTGTCCGTATTTGAGGCAGACCCAATCAGACCCTCCATTCTCCTCTGTGGAGTGGTGGATGTAAACAGACTTGTATCCATTGATACCTGCTTACCTCCAATCCGTTCCAGCATAAACAAACTGAAGGGGATCCATTCCCTTCCATCTGGACGGATTAGATCGGATCAGAGGGCAATCGGGTATAAACGGACAGCCGTTCCTTTTACATCCAGCCGCCTGTAGAGTAGAGTGCGCTGTGTCCGTGTCTGCTTTGCATAAGCAAAGCAGACATAAACCTGTCATCCACCTGCTCCGCTCAGTTCAGCAGGGATTCAGTGGACAGATCCCCTGCTGAGAAAACAGATCCGGCCCGTGTGAAAGGAGCCTTAGAGGGCTGGTGGCTTTTCACCACTTTTCACCACTCCCCAGGCTCCCCAACCTGCTCCACATACCTATAGGTTAGAAAAAAAAAAAGGTCTAAATGGGTGAGGGGTGGAAAAGGTTTTTAATTTTTGCCCAGAGATGGTCTTTAGGGTTGCATTTGCATTGCTCCTTTTTAAAGGTGAGTTCCACCCAAAAGTGGCACTTATGCTCATTTGTCTCCTCCCTCCCTCCGGTGCCATATTTGTCACCTTTCGGGGGGAGCGAATACCTGTCTTTGACAGGTATCCTGTCTCCACTTCCGGGAGACCGGGCTGCGGAGCATTACGTCAGCAGCTCGGCTCCCTCCTCCTTCCCCCGCCGCCGGGCCAGTAGGAGAGCGCAGCGGTGACTCGCGCATGCGCAGTAGGGACCCGACGTGAAGCCGTAATGCTTCACTACCGGGTTGTCTTACCGGCAATGGCGCTGGACTCCAGGACAGGTAAGTGTCCTGTTATTAAAAGTCAGCAGCTGCAGTATGTGTAGCTGCTGGCTTTTAATTTTTGCAGAGGTGGGCGGACCTCCACTTTAAGTTCTCACCAAAGTGCCTTGTGCCTACCAGAGTTTAAACATTGATTCTTCTCATTCCTGCAAGTGAGCGGAGCAGTGGGGGAGTGCAGGGAAAGCAAGTAAAAGGACTACATAAGCCCACATTTAATCTGTTGCTTTGCCTTTCACGGTGAAAAAAACAGGGTCACTTTAAAATGCCTTTGCAAAGTAATATATCATTTTGTCATTCTAGGAAGCTTTGTAAAATTGTTGCGTTAAAATAATTTTCTGTCGACATTGCTGCTTTGAAGAGCGCTGGGAATAACAATTCTTCCCTGTCCTCACAGAAAATTGATATCATCACTCTTGCCAACACATATATTTAACGTCTCATATTGCTAATTCAATGTGAAGTATCTCATCATCTCACAGCCACGCGTTGTGATTGGGGGTCTTTCAGGCACATTGTCACAAATCTGAGTAGAAAGGATTAAGAGGTTTTGTCTGTCTCCTCCATTGCTGATGTCATAGTGCTTTTCCCTGCTTCCTTTGTTCTCAGACATACAATATGATGATGATGAAAATTACACTACCTTATTTCTCAACATGTGGACCCTGCTAGAGCTATTTTTAAGGTTTAAGACAAATGTTCTGTTTCCACTCACTATACACCCCGGTGGTCTCCCCCTGGCCTTCTGCCTTTCACTGTTCACAGTGAATGTAGTATTATGTCTAGGACAATGTGACACAGCATGATTTAATAATGGCAGGAAAGTTACCTGAGAGTCTCATTGTCCACCAGAGCATCCCTGGCGCTCGAGAGGAAATCTCATCTGAACATTGTAATCCTTCACAGGCCTCATCTTCAAAGGAATTGTGTTCTTGGAGCAAGGAAATCCATTTTCAGCGTTTGTGTACTAGACACAGTCAATGGAAATACAGCATACAGATTAATTCAATGGGATCTGAACGTAAACATTTACTGAGAAGTAGGCAAGCCATACTGTTATTTTTCTTCAGAACTGTTTACGTGGAACTTGCATTAAAGCGACCAAAAGGTGTTGTCCAAAGCCTGCCAGCTGCCTGTTGTGCTTGGGTTATATAACCACCGCCGGACAGTCACTTTTATATAGGCTGCCAGCCAAAGGACAGTTTTCTTGGGAAGGTCTTTGGGCTTACCTTTACCAGGAAGCATTGTCTTGGTTCTCCCAAATTGTAATAAGTACTACGTTGAAGTTGCTTTCTTGGTGCTTCTCTTGCAATAGGTTAAGACAGCTGGCCACTGGTTTGTGCACTTGTTCACCCAAGGCGATGCACTTCAAAGCCCTGTAGCTCTGGAATTCACTTAGGGACTTGTCATGCCATAATTACTTTCACCCTAATGTCTTTGCTCCCGCTTGAGAAATTCTTTTCATATCTTTTCTAGGAAGCATTTCCTGAAGTCTACCTCTTAATAACCCATAGACATGGGTAGCTGAATTTATATGCAACTCTTTTCTTTTAAAAGTCTAACTTGATCCTACCCCCTTCCCTCTTCTGAGCTTTTCTAGGGGTCACGTTAAAGTTGTTTTAAACCTCAAACAGGACATATGAAAAAAGTATATCCCTGTATAGTGTGTACTAAGTGTAATTTCTGTCTGCTGCTTCGTTCCTTCGTTCTACTATTAGCATAAATCACTTCTGACAAGTTTTCCTGACGCCAAGAGAATAGAGGTTACAGGGGAGGGACCTCCAGCTGATTGACAACCTCAGCTCTGTTCTTGTGTGCTGTGTGGAGGGAGGTGTGTCCCTTCCCTCCAATCAGCTCTCAGAGCTCTCCCCACTGAGCTCTGCAGAGTGTAACTTAATTTCTCCTCCCCCTTTTTCCTGAACTCTCAGACAAGCTTTAAAATTCAGCACTTTGAACAGATGTAGAGAAGAGAAAACATTATGTAAGTGTATTTGTTTCATCTCTATGTATCACCTGAGGCCAGTCACTTCACTGGGTATATGTCAGGGTTTACAACCACTTCCATGCACACAGATAAAATATGCCTAACATAAAGAAACTAAGGTGGGGCATACAGTCTGCCATAAAAGTGTATAGTTGTACATGTGTCTTTACTCATGTAAAAGCAGATGTCTCCTTGCATCAGCATATTAGGCTGCATTCACACTTAATCGTGTTCAGCTCGTAAAATGCTCATTAAACGCCCTAAAAAACGCCTGAAAAACGCCCAACAAGCAATGGCACCTGTTCACATCTGAGTGTTTGTCACCTGAAGCTAAACTCCTGAAAAACGCCTGAAGCTCAAAAATATACATGAGCTTCCTTTTGGGCAGATTACAGGCGTGGTTCTGCTTTTTACATTGGTGACCCTTTGACCTGTACAAAATCGCAGTCATTTTTTTTTTACTGTAGTCATATTTAATGAATATGTTACGTCGATGTGCATGTACTCCAAATGAAGGCTCAACAGGTGGGACATCCCTGGCCTCTCAGACACTGTGGAGTAATTCTTCTTCCAAATTCACAGTAGAAGTGGTTGTAGGTCAAGAGTGATTCTCTCCATTTAGGGTTCACTCACACCAGAATATGTGGGAAACCCGCATTCCGTGGGCATTTCCCAGACCATGTTTAAAACACACTGGGTGTCCGATCTGCTGCAGATGTCAATATATTGCAGTGCGTTTGCCTGCACCAAATCTCTTGGTACTGCAGTATCATTCAATTTGGTACAGTGTGTTTTTGAAAAGTAGTGCATAAGCTAGTTTTTCTGCAATCCAGTGAGTGACGAAGGAATAGCGCTGGAACATGGTTGGCGTTCCTGTGTGATTCAGGTGTGAATTGACTCTTACATTGGAGATGAGATGGCTGACGAGCTACCAATTCATTGCTGGGAGGATGGGGGTTAGCGTAGCTGCTGAAACTAAATGAAAACGGCTTTCTCCTGTGAGCTTTTGTGGATAAACTACTCCACAGTGCCTGCAGCTTGCTTTAAAGCCTATTTACAGCTTGTTAAAGCAGAACTAAGTGAGCTGCAGGAGGGTTCTTGCCATAATGTGCACTTATGTACAGCATACTGCATCTTATGATAGACTTACCTCCTAGCCCGCACTACTCCAGCACTAATAGGTTAGCATTCTCTGTCGCCACGTGATCCATCTTCTCTGTCGCTTATCTGGGTCTGGAAACTTCCTTCTGTTCCATTGGTTGGCCATTGGTAGCACAGCATATAAAACAAAGTGTACAGGAGAAAATACATTTCTGGGAGAAAGGGGAAGAAGTTTTTTGAGAGAAGAATCTATTCTATTAAAACATTCTATCTCCCATCAATGTGTTTTGTCATTGAATTCCACTTCATATGTAAATTTTTGTTCATAGACTGGTCACGGTTCTACATCAAACTGCCTACATTTCAGGATCTTCTTGTCATTTTGACGTGTGCTTTTTTCCGTAGATGAGCTTTTCTTATGCAGTTTTTCATCATATGCTTCTTTTGATCTGTCCAGTATTCTGACAAGATTATTTATGTGACTTCAGAAGCAAAATGACAGGTAGAAGTAGGAGGAGCATGGAGAACTTTCACACGTTTATGAAACCAACACAAAATATTAGTTTTCTCCACCTTTTGTGACGGTGGGGAGGACTATGAGCACAAAGGGAAACTTATCTTGTAACCGATGTTCATCCTTTAGCCACATGAGCAGTATAGCAGTATGTCTTTATCATGCCTCATTAGGCATTGGAGCTATTCCTTTCATATCCTGGCACATAGCTCATGTAGCCTGAGTCACAAAATACATGAATATTACCTGCAGTAAGACATTTTCAGTCTAATTGAGTACAGGCTCTCCTCACTTAACGACCAGGTTCCGTTCCAGCGACCAGGTTGTTAAACGAATTGGTCGTTAAACAAGAAGCCACAAATAATCAATATTTTAAGCATTCTTAAATACTGTACTGTACTGTATTCTGAAAAAAAGGTCTAAACACAAAACTCCAACTCAATAACTTTTTAATTTTGCATAAGTGCAGAACACAAAAATCTAAACATCAACATTTCTGTACTGTACAATACAATGATGTACAGTCCATCGCTTGGGTCGGGAGAGCTGGTCGTAAGTCCAAGCGGTCATTACACAGGTAAGTCGTTAAAGAAGGAGCATCTGTATTTTAATCTGAATTGCTTTATACTGTGTGATTTGGTTCTAGTTGTTGCACAGAGCAGCCGCGAACCTCCTCTATTTGGGTCCACCACCAGCGCTCCTGGCCCCTCCCCTCTGTCCAGTGCCCCATGGGAAGCCGCTTCCCATTGGGGCACTCGTGCATGCTCACACCTGAACCCCTCTGTTGTGTCCATTGACACATACAGCGAGACTCTAGTCCGCTCCCTCGTCACTGGCTATGATTGACAGCACTGGGAGCCAATGGCTGCCGGTGCCCCAGCAAAGTCAGCGAGACCCGGAAGTGAGTGGAGAGAAGAGCTCGAATAAGGGCTCAGGTAAGGAAAAGGGGGAGGGGAGGGTTGAGGGGGGATACTGACACCTAAACATTTTTTACTTTAATGCAGTGCGGGCGTTAGCGGTAAAGCGCTGCTTTACCGCTGTTATAGCTGCACTTTTTGAAAGTGCCGAAGAAAGTGTTAATAGCGCCCGTGTTGCATTCAATGGGCAGAGCAGATTGGAAACGCTAAATACAGCGTTCCCGCACTGCCCCAAAGATGCTGCTTGCAGGAATTTTTTTTTTTCGTCCTGCAAGCGCACCACCCCAGTGTGAAAGCACTATGGCTTTTACACTGGGGTGGCTTGAGAGGCGTTTTTCTGGTTCTTTACAGGCACTATTTTTAGCGCTAAAATGCCTGAAAAGGTTCCCAGTGTGAAAGGGGTCTTAATCTACATGTAATATCCCACCCCATTGTTTTTAGCTAGTTCATGGCCATGGAGGAGGAGGGAGGTAGTGGGCTATCATTTACCACTGTGTATACGCACACATGTGTGACTCTATAGTCACATCGGCTGTTCAGATGTAATAGGGAGGAAATGCTTAGCGTAGAAACTCACTGAAAACTGAGCATGTGTAGAGTTGCCAACACTGCTCAGCAAAATCCCTAGCTGAATTGAGGGCATGAACAGAAGGTGGAGATAGAGAGCAGCAGAATCAACAATTTTTTTTGCAGAATACAGAAAACGAATCTCATAGTGACTAAGTGAGCATAAACAGCATGTGATACACCATTTATTGATAGTTTTTAACGGGTTCCTGGCCGGCTCTACTGCAGCAGAATGGCTCTCCTGGGCGAAACCCTGTACGGGTATGTCCTACCCTTTTTCGACCACGATGTGCGTGGCCAATGGACACAATCACTGTCGGCCACGCGTGATCACGTGCATGAGCGCCAGCACGGGGATATGTGTGTGTAAACACAAAAATCCCTGTGCTGTCAGAGGAGAGGAGCCATATTGTTTGTTCCTACTAAGTAGGAAAAACGATATGTCTTCTCTCCTAGTCACATCCATCCCCACATAGTTAGAACAAACTGAGGGAACACACAGTTAACCCCTTGATCGCCACCTAGTGTTAACCCCTTCCCTGCCATTTGACATTTACACAGCAATCAGTGCATTTTTATAGCACTGATCAGCGTATAATTGTCAATTGTCCCAAAAAAGGTGTCAAAAGTGGCTGATCTGTCCGTCGCAATGTCGCAGTACTTACTAGTAAAAAAAAAAAAGAAATCTTTCCCATAGTTTGTAGAGGCTATAACTTTTGCGCAAACCAATCAATATACGCTTATTGCGTTTTTTTTTTTTTACCAAAAATATGTAGAAGTATATATATCGGCTTAAACTAATGAAGAAATTTGTTTTTTTATATAATTTTTGCCAATATTTATTATAGTCAACATTAAAAAAAATATATATTTTTTTTCAAAATTGTCACTCTTTTTTTGTTTATAGCGCAAAAAAAAACAAAAAACGCAGAGGTGATCAAATACCACCAAAAGAAAGCTCTATTTGTGGGAAAAAAGGACGCAAATTTTGTTTGTGTTTGGGTACAGCGTTGCACGACCGCGTAATTGTCAGTTATAGCGAAGCAGTACCAAATTGTAAAAAGTGCTCTGGTCAGGAAGGGGGTAAAATTTTCCGGGGCTGAAGTGGGTTTAGTGACACTTTAAGCAGTTATGGCTTTTTTTTATTTTTTTTTTCCTTTTGAGATGAGGGTTTTACATAGGCTGTACACAGCTCTCAGGGATAATGGTTTGTCTCAAACCTCTAACTAACACTTTTGCTGAACGGCTTGTTCTGTTAATGAAATTTAAAAAATAGCAGACCTAATGGCAGGACCACCAGGTGAAAATAAAGAAAACATTTAATAAAATAAAAAATTTTTATGTAGCCACCACATCTAAGAATTGGTAAACTGCAATATAATACAGTATATTTTTGACTTTGGATTTAATACCGCTTTAAGTTATTAAAAAAACAAAAATTGTCACAACAGCGCTCTGCCCTTTTAAGATCTCTTGTTGTGCTAGTCTCGTCCAACAAGCTAACATTGTGTGGGCGAGATTGATGAAAAACAAAGTGAAATAAAGAGTGTTAACATCCGTGCTGCTAGATGTGTGTCCGCGCATAGAGTCAGGACATATAGATAATCATTGCTTTCTAATTAGAAGGAAAGCCCAGCAATGTTCATCTTTATTTTCTTTCTAGACAGGCTGTTATGCAAATAGTAGTGTGTGAACAGTCGGCTGCAATAGAGACCCACTATAGATTATTATCCGGCGGATGGCGCGTGGATTATGTGTGTGTTTGCATGTTGTAGGAAATGCCATTAAGGAGCACTGTGTCAACACCCAGCGCTTTTCTGTGTTATATTTATAGCTATTTGCATATAATTTGTATTTTTATTAATGCGTCTAAAGTCTCCAGCTAGACAGATGAAAGCGATACGGACTCCCTAATCTGCTTTCCTTAATAGCTAAGCAATTTCATATAACAAAAGGGCAGGATTGTCAGTACTGGCAGCTCATCCTTTCTTGGGGCTTATATGAAAATAAAGAGGCATAATGGACATTTCAGTTGTTCGTTTACGTCCCTGTAAAACTCAATCTGCAGAAGGGTTTATTGCTATAAATTGTATCTATTCCGCAACATAAAAAATCGATTTAATATTATTAAGCATAATGTGCTGGGAAAAAAACGTCTCAGTCCTTTCCTCTAGAGATTTAGTAACTGATCCCAAGGCATTAGGCTACGTTTCCACTAGTGCAACTATTTATGCGATTTGGGACTGAAAAGTCGCATGACAAGTCGTACCCCATGATTTCCAATGAGTACCGTCCATATCTGTGCGCCTTCAAGATGCAGCGACTTCAAAGTAGTCCCTTCACTACTTTGGTTCCACTTTGATGCGACTTGAGGTCCATAGACCTCAAGAATACACAGGCTTTGCTTCAAGTCGTGGCAGAAAATCACTGCAAAATTGCGCGACTTTGGGGACGCAATAGTGGAAACATAGCCTTAAAGTGTGTATAACCCCTAGCTACGAACTTCTCTTATTTGCTCCCTTTTGGTCTGTTATACTGTATATGTCATAGAATGCGCTTTGTTATATTAGAGGTACAAAGCAAATAGCTGTTGTTCTGGCCAGAAATCCAGTGTGCTTAAAACTTTGAGTGTACCCCGCCTCTAATGCAGTAAAATCTTAACCTCTTGCCATCTGGGCAAATTCTGGCACTACTGTGACACACTATGTAAAAATCATCATTTTTTTGCTAGAAAATTACTCAGAACCACCAAATATTATATATATTTTTTTAGCAGAGACCCTAGGGAATAAAATGGCGGTCGTTGGAACTTTTTTAGTTATATGGTGTTTGCGCAGCACTTTTTCAAATGCGTTTTTTTGGAAAAAAACGTTTAATGAATAAAAAAAAAAAACACTAAAGTTAGCCCAATTTTTTTGTATAATGTGAAAGATGATGTTACACCAAGTAAATAATAGATACCTAACATGTCATGCTTTAAAATTGCGCACACTTGTGGAATGGCGCCAAACTTCGGTACTTAAAAATCTCTATAGGCAATGCTTCAAACATTTTTACAGGTTACCAGTTTAGAGTTACAGAGGAGGTCTTGGGATAGAACTGTTGCTCTCACTCGTTTGTGGCGATACCTCACATGTGTGGTTTGAACGCTGTTTACATATGTAGGCGTGACGTACTATGCGTTCGCTTATGCGGGCAAGTTCGCTGGGATGGGGGCACGTTAATGTTTTCTTTTTTTTTTTTATTGTTTATTTTATTTTTACACTTTCCCTTTTAAATGATTATTTTTTGATCACTTTTATTCCTATTACAAGGAATGTAAACATCCCTTGTAATAGGAATAGTGCATGACAGCTCCTCTTTATGGAGAGATGTGGGGTCATGTTGAGAGATGTTGATGCGGGCGATTTTCTTTCCTGCAACTCGTGGTTACAGGAAAGAAAATCGCACCATCTATGGCCGACTTAACACTCCCCTCCCCCCAAACTGACAATGTTACTGTCCAAAGGGGCCCCTATGCTCCTTCATCCAGAGTGGAAGCACTCTAATGTAGGAGGTGTTACTGGTCAGATCACCAAGTGAAAACCGCGGCACACAAGCCTAAAAAAAGAAAACGAATACAGCCACTACACCTAATGATTGGTAAGCTGCAATATAGCTTTATTCTTTCACCTTACTGGTGTTAATGAAAACTGCCTTATCCCTGCATTCATGGCGGCAATGATTACTCGAACCGAGAGTGTTGATTCCTCTCTTAACAGTTTAAGTTCTGTCGATTTTATGATTACTGGGCGTTCCGACACGGCCGCCCATACACTTATACTAATTATAACTGATGTTGTACATCCGGTTTGTACAGGTTTGCTTTATGTTCACTCTATCCATGTATCTAACTAAACGGATTTGCTGTTCTGTGTATGCTAGATAATTTAAATAAAGAATTTGAAAAAAAAAAATAGAACTATGTAAGGTTTATTGCTGTTGCAAAGATTCCTTCACTTCCTGTCTGGTAAAAAAATGTGTCCCCAGGGCAGGAATTGAAGGGAAATATCTCTAACAGCAACACAGACAGAAGCAAAGATGTTTAATGGAACGCTCAGCAACAGTTCTGAATTCTCAGTCATAATCACCTGCTGGCTCCCATTACCCCCTGTTGTTGGTGCTCCATCCTCTCCCCTGCAGCCGCCACTCTTTGACACAGGGAAGCAGGAGCTGCTGCATCACAGAACTAGGCTGGGGAAAATTACAAAAAGGTACCTTATGCAGCATAGTTAGGAGAAGGAGGCAGCATTTTTAAGTATACTTGTCCTTAGCCTTATCTTCCATTTTAAAAATACCTGTCTTGCAAAAGAGATTGCTTTAAACTTATGCAGAAAGATCAAAGTTAAAAACTCTAAGATAAATAAAGTTTAATTGTATCTTGTAGAGTGAGGGTTAGAGTTTGGTTAAAAAGTGAACTGCGGTGGTTCGCTTTTCAGAAAAGAGGCTTAGTAGCTGCTTCTAGGCTCCCTTCAGGTGATCCTGCTGCTACCTGAATGCATGGATTTGTTTTTCTTTAGTTTTTTTTTTCTTTGACGACTGGCAATTGTTAAAGTGATACTAAACGCACACTGTTTAATTTACATTGTCCTTTCTATTTCTGTATATAGACGATAGCACTGTAAATATTTTAATAAAAAAAAGAAAATTGATATACTGGTTCATCTGCCACAGCTCTTTCCTAGCCTGTCTGCAGGGAAACATAAGCAGGAGGAGCCTCTAGTCCTCTGCTGCTGGTCACTTGTTCAAAATAAAAAACAGCTTTTGAAATACAGAGTTAAAATAAATAATATCAATAAACTGTTTTAAATATGAATTTGTAATTAAATCTTTATTATCTTTTGTCAATAACATGGTGTGGTCAGATTTCTGCCAGTCACAGGCTGTGTCATGGCCCCCCAGCCTGTGTCTTAGAATAAGAGGGAGGTGAAGCCTCCATCAAATCTACATGTAATAACCTAACCCTATTGTGTTTAGCTGGTTAGTGGGCATGGAGGTGGAGGGAGGGAGTGGACTGTCACTGGGTATACGCCCACATGTGTGACTCTATAATCACATGGGCTGCTCAGATGTGATAGGGAGGATATGCTCAGCATAGAAACTCACTGAAAACTGAGCATGTGCAGAGTTGCCACCACAGCTGCAAAATCCCTAGTTAAATTGGGGACATGAACAGAAGGTGGAGATAGAGAACAGCAGGATCAACCAGGTTTTTTGCATAATAAAGAAAACCGATCTCATAGTGACTGAGTGAATATGAACAGCATGTAATACACCATTTATTGAGAGTTTTTGTATGATGTGGGTTTAGTGACACTTTAATGGAAATAACACGCCACAACCGCAAGCGAACACATTTGCCTTGGCTGTGATTGTTAAATTTGCCACTGTAGGGCAGGTTTTAGGTTTGGAAACTGTTATACTTTTACTGCATTTTTCGTTTTTTTCTTACTTATTGAAACCGCCTTAGTGACAAACACTCTTGCCATTTACAGATCTGATGAATTTAATGTTTGATGCTTAGACTATGACATTACAATGATTCTCATGCAGTGTTTTTGTTTGTTTGCAGTTTCCGATGAGCATCTACTGGGGTGAGTACTTTGAATTCATTTGTTATACAAACTGTTGTCTCAGAGACCTCGGGCAGTCCCAGAGCTTACACGTCTTCTCATCAGACAATTTAAATATCTTTGTTTTCTTTTGCTTTAAATGCTTACTCAGGAACAGCGTGTGTTGTCTGTACTTGCTGTTTGTTCCTCACTTTTTCTATATTCGGATTTATAGGCTTGTTTTACAAGCTGGACTGGGATTAAAGTGACACGTAGGCCCCATTCACACCTGAGCGATTATCTGCTTGAAGCTCAAAAACGCTGGAGGAGAAAAAAAAAAATCTATGATTCTCTATGGAGATTGTTCACATCACCACTCCATGTCGCCTAAAGCCAAACACCTGAAGCTCAAACAAGTTCTGGAGCTTTTTTTTTTGTCGCTTGAATCGGACAGATTTGGTCGTTTTTGGCGCATTTGTATTCCCATAGAAATTAATGGAAATGCGCCATTCACGCGTTTTTGTGCTATTTTCTTCTCAAATGAAAAAAAGTTAAAAATAGTAATATATGAATAAATAAATGTAAAATAAATGCACAAATAACTAAAAATCATCATACATAAGTAAAATAAATGAATAATATGTAATAATGCATTAATAAATAATAATGAACCTCTAACCTTAAAAAATACTAAATGTATTATTATTAATATTAATAATAATAATATAACAATAAACACCCAAACTCGAACAAAAAAATACATTATTAATAATAATAATTTATTTTGTGTTTAGTTAGTTACTATTATTCAATTTTTTTAAGGGTTAACGTTAAAGCGGTTGTATACTCAAAAAATTTACTTTTACCTACAGGTAAGCCTATAATAAGGCTTACCTGTAGGTAAAAAAAAAATCTCTTAAACCTGTACGGTTTAGGAGATATTCCCCATGCAATGAGCCGCTGACTGCAGCAGCGCATGCGCACAGGGGATTCTCCGCTGAAAGGCCGGCAGAATCCGAACCTTGCCGGGAAGGAGTCTCCCGTGCGCATGCGCGGGAGTGACAACATCACGGCTTCAGCCACTCACAGCGCTGGAGTCACGATACCTGGAAGACACGCCGAGGTAACATGTCAGCTACCTCGGTGCATACCAGCTCTTTATTCCTTTACCCTTGCAGGTATTTAAAAAAAAAAAAAAGTTTCAGCGGGTTTACTACCGCTTTAAGGGTTAATTAATTATTTATTGTTACTTAGTATTAATTTATTTAATACTATATATATATACTATATAAGGGTAAACCTATAATCACGTATATCACCATTTTAGCGCAACATATGCATTTCTTCCAAACTATTTTTTCCGTTAGTCTATCGGCAATGTTTGCAGCTTTTTCACAATAATTCCATACTCAGCGCAATATTTCCCAACTCTTAATTTTACCGGGCACTGGCTATTGAACTTCCTCTTTCTAGTGCCTTTGTACGTGTTGTATGTCACCGCGTTCTTGATGTTCGGAATTTCCGACAACATTGTGTCACCGTGTGTATGCAAGACAAGTTTGAGCCAACATCCGTTGGAAAAAATCCCATGGATTTTGTTGTCGGAATGTGCGATCGGGTATACGCAGAGTCTGCAAAAGACTTGAGACTGAGGCGAAGGTTCACTTTCCAACAGGACAACGACCCTAAACATACAGCCAGAGCTACATTTAAATGGTTTAGATCAAAGCATATTCATGTGTTAGAATGGCCCAGTCAAAGTCCAGACCTAAATCCAATTAACAAACTGTGGCAAGACTTGAAAATTGCTGTTCGCAGATGTTTTCCATCCAATCTGACAGAGTTTGAGCTATTTTGCAAAGAAGAATGAGCACAAATGTCACTCTCTAGATGTGCAAAGCTTGTAGAGACATCCCCAAAAAGACTTGCAGCTGTAATTGCAGTGAAAGGAGGTCCTACAAAGTATTGACTCGGGGGCTGAATACAAAAAAAATAAATTTGGAAAACCATTTATCATTTTCCTTCCACTTCACAATTATGTGCCACTTTGTGTTGGTCTAGCACATAAATTCCCAATAAAATGCATTTATGTTTTTGGTTGCAACATGACAAAATGTGGAATATTTCAAGGGGTATGAATACTTTTTCAAGGCACTGTACATATTGGCCTAAATGTATTTATTTTTTTAGATATGTTTTATAGCAGAAAGTAAAAGAATAGTTTTTTAAAAATTGTCTGTATTTTTTGGTTATAGCGCAAAAAATAATAGCACCAAAAGAAAGCTTTATTTGTGGGAATAAAAAGGACATACATTTTATTTGGGTACAGTGTCGCACAACCACGCAATTGTCAGTTAAAGTAATGCAGTGCTGTATTGCAAAAAAATAACCTGGTCATGAAGAGGGTAAGTCTTCCAGAGGTCAATAATAAGAAAAGCCTTTTTCTTTTTTTTTTCTTTCAGCAGCTTAGAATATGCCCCCTACTTATTCTTATTTGGTAGTGCAATACATATTTAAACTTTAATGTGCTATTATTCTAGGCAAATTTTGATTTAGCTTTAGTCATAGTCTAAAATGCCATTTTAGTTTTAGTCGTATTTTATATTCGCTAAAATCTCCAGTAAAATATTTTCGTCTACAAAATTAACACTGCTAACCACTCGCCACAATCAGAGTGGCTAGATGTCCACCTACATATGCTAAAATATCAAGAATATTAATGATCAGTGTTCTCTGGAACTAAATAGCAATTTAGCTCAGGTTTTTATCCTGCCAACATGGGGGCAATTTTTGATATCTATCATTGCTTTAATGTTGGTTCACAGTTTTTTCTACTTATGATTACTTTGCAATTGTGGCTGCACATATTGTTGATTCTTTTTAAATCCTCATAAGGCATATCATATTTTTTCACTTTGTTTGGTTGTATGATACACAAAGCTTTCATTAGTCTTTCTCTGATATGCATTGATAATCCACTCATAATCATACTAACATCCATCAATGACAAATGCCTAAAATCCAGACTGACTGGGCTGTCCTGTTGGTAATACTTATTGGTATGCCTCTTTGGCTTTTGTTTTTTCGTTTTTCTTTGTATCTATCCTAAAAATCCCAGTTCTGAAAATGATAGTACCACCTTTCATTTCTATGTATGAATAGACCCTGATCAATAGTATCAGTTTTAAAGATGAACTCTTGGCAGGTATAGTAACCCCAAGTATTAGACCCCCCAAGGTCTCCTGCAGTTTCTGAACCTTCCCCTGCTCCAGAGTGATAGAAGAGAAAAGTACTCTCCCATATAACAGGAAAAAATATTGAAAGAGAGAGCTCCGAATGTGTTGTGTGTGTCAAAATTTTAATAAAATATTAAAACAATAAAATGGAATCATATAAAGCCAGCCAAAAAAACTTACAGAAACACTGTCAGTATAATCCACTAACTCTTCTCAACGCGTTTTGTCCTTTGGAACTGTGTCTTTATTTTTTTCCTGTTACTCAATAAGTTTATATAAAACGATGATATTTCAAAACATTGGATACAAGTGTAAGGTATGTGTGTAATCTATAAACAGTATAATGTCTGGAATTATTGTGTTATTTGCAGGCTGAAGTTTATTTTTGGGCCCACAGCCCTGTATGCCCTGGATTTAGTAGATCAGCGTTCAGTCACACATGTGACTAGTCCCAGTGGACGCAGCACCTTCCAGGTAAGCTTGAACATATCTTTGATTTCAGCCCTCTTGAAGTGTTGTACACTGACAGGTGCCTAATTTGGTGACACACAGCAGTGGTGTTTTGATCAGGAAGCCTAATGACAGCTATTGTTTCTGATGCATCATTGGGTGTACATTAACCCCTTGAGTAGCAGCCTGTAGCATCCCTTAACCGCTTCAATACAGGGCTTTTAAACACCCTTCCTTACCAGAGCACTTTTTGCGATTCGGCACTGCGTCGCTTTAACTAACAATTGCGCGGTCGTGCAACGTTACACCCAAACAAAATTTACGTCCTTTTTTTCCCACAAATAGAGCTTTCTTTTGGTGGTATTTGATCGCCCCTGCGGTTTTTATTTTTTGCGCTATAAACAAAAGAAGAGCGACAATTTTGAAAAAAAACACAATATTTTTTACTTTTTGCTATAATAAATATCCCATTTTTAAAAAAAAAAAAACTATTTTTTTCCTCAGTTTAGGCCGATACGTATTCTTCTACATATTTTTGGTAAAAAAAATCGCAATAGGCGTATATTGATCGGTTTGCGCAAAAGTTATAGCGTCTACAAAATAGGGGATAGATTTATTGAATTTTTTTTATTTTTTTTTTTTTTACTAGTAATGGCGGCGATCTGCGATTTTTTTTTCGTGACTGCGACATTGCGGCGGACACTTCGGACACTTTTGACACATTTTTGGAACCATTCACATTTACACAGCGATCGTTGCTATAAAATTGCAATGATTACTGTGTAAATGTGACTGGCAGTGAAGGGGTTAACTCTAGGGGGCGCTGGAGGGGTTAATATGTTCCCTAATAGAAGTGATTCTAACTGTGGGGGGAGGGGACTTAAGGGGAGGAGACCGATCATGTGTTCCTCCGTACTGGGGTCACATGATCGGTCTCCTCTGCACTGACAGGACGTGGAGCTGTGTGTTTACACACACAGCTCCACGGTCCCGCACGGTCCCGTTGTTTTAACGGGCAATCGCGGGTGCCCGGCGGACATCGCGGCCGCCGGGCACTCGCACCGTGTCCCGAGCAATGCCGCGGGCGCGCGCGCGCGCCGCCGCGGCGCGCGCGCGCGCCCCCCAGGCGGCCGGGAATGCGAGGACGTCATATGACGCCCACCCAGGATGGTAGATCCACCTTGTGGGCGTCATATGTACATGGGCGGGTATTGAAGTGGTTAATTACAAGGCTTTTTTTTTTTTGATTGGTGGGATAGTTTGATGAATATTCCATCATGTAGTGTACTCAAATGAATTTTGTATAATTTTTTCAGACAGATAACGCTTTCTTGTGGTGGTATTTATTAAGCAATAAACACATTTAGGTTTGCCTATATTTATCTTTCATTTATTTACCACCCTTTTAAACACCTATCCCGTCCCTTATTGGCAAACAGTGGCTCTTTTAACCCTGCCACCCACTTTAATAAAAACAAGCACAACCATTTGTGGTCAGTGGCACTGTAAAACCCCTATCCTAAAAGTTCATTAAAGTCCCATCATTGGCCTTTTCTAGATGTCTTAAAAAAATTGTGGATCCAACACCACTAACCTTATAAAAAAAAAAAAGGGAAGGTGATTTAAAAAGTGTACTGCCAAATATTATAACCTATTTTATTCTTTTATTTTATAATATAATAGAATTATCAAATAACAATTGCTGTATGCAAAATACATTTTAAAATAAACTTGGCTACACTTTAACCCCCCCCCCCCCCCCGAAAAGAATTTCTTAATCAATATTAATAATCATTGCCACTTTGAAATTCCCTCCCCAAAATAATCTCACAATCATTGGTGGCTAGTAACCCTTGAGCCCCCCCATACCTTTAAAAAAAGGATCCTATCTTCATTAATAGTCAGTAGGGGGGCGGAGCCACAAGATGGCCCCAAGTAGGAACTTGCTGTGAGGCTCCGTGCGCTACCCCGAGCGAGTATGAGGTCATTCGAAGGCTCCATTATACCCGTCATACCCTATTTAAGCTGGCTTATGCTGACGTTTTTATAAAACCTGGGCTGTGCTGTGCTACATGCTATCGGGGATTGGAAAGCATTGAACCTGTGCAGAGCTTGACACTAAGAGACCGAAAACCCGTTACCTGTTTGGACTCGTTCTCTTCTGGTTTCTGGTCGGACTTCCATCCACTTTGGACGAGATTCCCTCGCTGCAGGACACGCATCAATCCGGTGCCGGTAAGAGGCAAAATTGAATGCCGAAGTTGCTCAGGAGGCTGCGGCTTCTGGGACAGCCCCCCAGCCTGTAAGGGAGGTCAGTGGGCGGGCACCCTGGAGCAAGGACGGTGGCGGATTGTTGGTTAGAGCCAGAGCTGGAGCCATCGTTGGGGAAAAAAAAAGGAGAAAAGCCACTGCAATACCTGCTGTGACGCCCGCTGAGACGCCTGAGGGGACTGGTGGATGTAGCCCCCTATCTGGTCTGTTTGAGAGGCTTAGGGGGCGGCTGGGTCTGCCAGCGGAGGGTGTCACGTGGCCGAGACGCAGAGGTGATAGCAGCGGAGCAGTGGAGTCGGTCGAGTGCAATGTAGTAGGACAGTTGGTCCTACAGAAGTTCCTAGAGGTCTGAATTAAACTTAAAGTTCATTGAGAGTTTTACTGTGGATGTTCGGAGGCACCCGAGGAGGGAAAGAAGTCTACAGCGGGGACCCGTTAGAGGCACCGACAGGAGGAGGCCTGATGATCGGGTAGGACTGATTAATTGATAAAAAAAAAAACTGGCTAAAAATAAAGTAAACCATAGAGCAAACCATGTGTTATAAAACCTACCTGTTTTAAAGTGCCCTAGGACAAACTGGAGGACTTTGTATGTGGGTTCATCAGGGGGATGATTAATAAGAACATTTAGTCCAGGGCTAGTACATTGTCCTGCTCCACTGCGGTGTAAAGATTGTCTGCCCAAAATGCTCTATGGACTGCTCTCTAAAATCTAAATAACATATTGAAAATGTATTCTGGTAGAAGAGTCTACACATGCAGTCCAAATCTGCCTCCTCTGACAGTTATCATTTATCTTTCTTTCTTTCTCGCTTATCCCCCTTAATTATTCAGTGATACCTATGATACAGACTGTTTTGGATAATTGTGATCCTTGCATTTGAAGGTGTGTAGGGGGTGGGAATTTTAAAAATAACCTAAAAGTTTTGAACAATTGCTGCTTAAACAGTAAGTGCAAATTAACCTGCAAAATCAACCTGCTCTTGTTTTTTTTCCATCGCTATCTACATACCCATTTG
This sequence comes from Lithobates sylvaticus, assembly GCA_028564925.1. Taxonomy (NCBI): domain Eukaryota; kingdom Metazoa; phylum Chordata; class Amphibia; order Anura; family Ranidae; genus Lithobates; species Lithobates sylvaticus. Next base: position 95,676,382 of record CM053027.1, read on the forward strand.
GCACCATCTATATAATTATCTACATATCATCGAGCAGATTTTCTTATATACGGTACTACTATTATTCTACAGCTCTCGCAGTACTGCTTTATCCTGCTTATTTTGCTTCATTGTGTTATGCTTCGCTGATGATTTGGGGACTATTTATACCTGTTTCCTTAAAAACTGCCATAACATTTACTGAATACATATACTGGTATAGGCTTGAGTATATATCTGCTCTTCCAGCTGTCAATTAATCCTTATAATTACTTCAGATTACTGCACGCTCTGTGAACTGAGTGATTGAAGGGAGGAATGAAGGTATTCTGAAATATTCTGAAGTATTTGACCTGAGCCTACATAAGATACCAACATATCTGCTCTTTCAACTGTTTATTTTTTTTCCCCTAAATTACTTACTAATCATATTACTGCATGCAATGTGAACTGTACGGTTGAAGGGGGCAGGAAGGCACTTTGAAGAACAATTTAATAGATAAGGTTGGGCAATACATATAGATCATTCTTCATTAATATTCCTACCACTGTTAATATTGCCTGTTTCATTACAAATATACTAATATAATCATTACTAATATAGCCACTTGCTGATCCCCTTAGATCTCCCACATCTCACTCTGAATATACGATTTGTTAATAAAGTCTATTTTTGAGTTAGTGCATGAACAGAAGGAATAACAAGTTGAGAAAAGAAAATATAGGGAGAAAGGAGGTAAAAACTAACCAAGTAGATAGCCAGAATTACAACTCTATAAAAATGTATATGGTACAGGATAAAGTTGATCAAAAAACTGAACAAATAGTTGAAAATATAACTGAAAGTGTAGAGGCAATAATCTCCTCCTCCCCAGAAGATCAAATGAATAAAAACATTTTCAGGTTTAAAACACAACCTTCTAACAACCATGCAGTAAATTGGGTCACCTTCTGAAATAACTCTCCCATTCAGGGAAAAAAAAAAAAACCCACAAACTCATAGACCTTTACCATGTGATCAGCCAAAAACACTATATACTGTCTCCCCTGTAGTCTCGGACCCGTCCCAATCAGTTTTATACCATTATATATTAACAAAAAAAAGGGGGGGGGGGTACACAAGAAAGACAAACAACAAGACAAAAAAAAAAAGGAGGAGAAAGAAAATAAAGCTGATCCATGGAGATACCTCTCTAGTGTGCTTGCCCCCCATGGGGGGAGTTGAAGCAAGAACCTTAAATATCCACCCTAACTGTTTGAATTATAGTTGAGGATGGTAATTCCCGCCTCTGAGGCCAAAAAGACATTCCACAGCATCCAGGAATAGCGCTCCTGTTGGTGTCGTGCAGAGAGGACCAGGTCTTCTAATTTGCGAATCTCTTTCACTTTACATAACCACATCCCTATCATTGGGGGTAATGCTGATTTCCATGTCAGAGGGACAAATGCCTTAGCGGTATCTAAAAGATAATGGATAATAGATTCCTTGTATATGTTTTCTGGTATGTGAGACGCATGAAGAAGAAAGAAGGCCGGGTCTTCTGGTATCCTACGGTCCGTGAAAATTTGAAGAATGCACCTAACCTCTGTCCAGAAATTCTTTAATTTGGGGCATTTTCAGAAAATATGTAACATGGTGCCTCTATCTCCCTGACATCTCCAACACAAGTCAGAGGTGTCGGGAAGATTTTCTGCAGTCTCACTAGCGTTCTATACCACCGAGTAAAAATTTTGAAATTAGTCTCTTGAGTTTTCGTACAAATAGATGATTCATGCATAAACTTAAGAATATATTGTAACTGTATTGTGCTGAAAGATTTACCCAGCTCTCATTCCCATTCCCGAACACAATTCAAAGGGTCAGTTTCCATTGATGAAATTAATAATTCATAGTTGGCCAATAAAGTGTGTGACATTGCTCCCACCTCCGAGCCAAATTTCTCAAAAATAGTAAGGGACCTGGTAAACTATCCCAGAGCTGGAAGGGTACCAAGGAAATGGGTAATCTATAGAGCACTCTAAAATCTTAATCTAAACCTGCCCACCTGTTGCATCAACTCCGGGATAGTCAGCCATGCTCACGCCTTTATATAACTGGACACTTGTGTACAGTCTGTATTCAATAGGTGCTTAAAGGCTGCGTTGTCGGTCCCCGGAGAGAACAAGGGATTCCCCAGGGTTGAAGAATCTGAAGCACATTTAGATGAACATAAAAAAGCAATTCTGGATCTGCAGGCAAGGGCGGAATCGGACTGGCTAGAAATGAGAAATATACAATACAGATTGGAAGACCTGGAGAACCGTAGTAGACAAAATAATTTGAGGAAAACAAGCCGTGAGGTGTTTATTAAAATACTGGACAAAGAAATATTATCTCCTATACATTTTGAACAAGTTCATCGGGTACAAAAAACAACTGTTATCAACGGATGTTGTAAAAGAGGTAATAGCGAGATTTACTCACTACGAAATAAAACAACAAGTCTCATATGGTATGAGAAGTGCTGCACCAATTAAATTCAATGGAAGCGAGATATTAATCTTTATGGATTTGTCACAAGAGACTTTGTTCAGAAAGAGAGCTTTGAAACCCCTGATAAATCAGCTACAGGCAAAATATATCTTGTATAGATGGAGTTTGCCAGCATGTCTGGTAGCTAAAAATCAAGGGATATCAGCCACATTGCGATTCCCAGAAGACTTGAAAGACTTTTGTTGCAAATTAGATTTTCCATGCATTAACTTAGAGAATTGGGAAAAAAAAAACAGAATGGGGGAAGTTAACAGCACAGCAATGGAAAAAAGCTTAGTGTCGATTAAATAGAATATAATGGGGACTGAATAAACGAACAGCATAGGGGGTGCATGGGGGTCTGGCGATGTCTGTCTGCTCCCCTAGTTCCATTTCTGAATTTGGGATGAGATCTGTGGGCCCGGGCAGACATACTATAACCCCCAAGGGATGCCCTGCCTGGCTAGGCGCTCACAATTTGAGCGATAGCAAGGTAGGCCATAATATTTGGATGGGAGGTTGGGAGGGGGGGTTCGTAAGCGGAACCCTATTGGGGATGGATTAGGGGGTGTTGTATGGTCTTGTTATGCGTTGTCAAATTGTGTGTTAGTTAAATGGATCATTTCTGGTAAATTAGAAGTATTTCTATCTCCACCTTTATTTTAAAAATCTACGGGATCTTATGCTCCACTTATGTAAGATATGGCACCATTGAAGATAGTGACATATAATGTCAAGGGCCGTTTAGGCCCTAGTAAGAGGCATCAAATACTGCAGGAATTAAAAAGTTGGTCATCTAATATTGTTTTTTTTTACAAGCGACTCACTTTAAATGGTCATCCAGGGTTGGATTGAACTCTAAAAATGTCCCAGTCTGGTTTCACGGATATTCCTCTGATAAGAGACCCAAAGGAATAGCAATAGGTTTCAACAAAAATACATTGTTTAATTTAAAAGCAATGAAATCCGATTCCGAAGGAAGGTGTTTGTTCATCAAGGGTTCTATGTTCAATATTGATTATCCATTGGTGAACATATACTGTCCTAATATCCATCTGTGTTCCTTCTTGAGAAAAGTAATGAATAAGCTAGATAATTTTAAAGAAGGGACAGTAATTATGGCAGGGGATTTTAATTTTGTGCTTGATCCAACCCTGGATACCCAGCCCTTCTCCCTACGCTCAGAGGGCAAACATCTCAAGGTAGTAAAACAAAAACTACACCAGCAGCAGCTTGTGGAGGCCTGGAGAATTATGCACCCTAGGGGGAGGGATTTTAAATACTATTCTCAGATAGACTCCTCCTATTCGAGGATTGATTACGTTTTTCTGGATCATCGTTTTTAGAGGGGCTATTAAAGGCAGAAGTGAAATCAATTGCCCTCTCTGATCATGCCCCGGTTATAGTTAGCTTGGATTTAAAGAATATACCGGATAGGCAAAGAACCTGGAGGTTGGATGAATCACTCCGAGTCCTATATGATCATGGTATAGTGGAGGAATTGGAAAGAGATATGAATTTGTTTTTTAAAGAGAATAATGTAGAGAATATTGATCCAACTATACTATGGGAAACACATAAAGTATTTATAAGAGGGAGATTAATGGCAGAAGGGGCTAAGAGGAAAAAAAATCTGGACAGCTGAAAAACAATCTCTTTTACAAGAGATTCAGGATCTGGAGCAGTTACATAAAAATGTTAACGATAATAAAGTAAAGATGGAATTGATAGGAAAACGTGAGGCATTAAGGGAATTAATGGAGCGAGAAGCTAAACGTGCATTCATTAGAACAGCAAAAAGACAGTATGAATTTGGTAATAGACCTGGGAAAATGTTGGCGGGGTGATTAAACCTAGAAGGAATGTAAACTATATTGCAAAAATTTAAGATAAAAAGAGAGAGATGAAATACTCTACTAGGGATATAAGCAACATTTTTTTGGAGTATTACCAATCATTTTATAAAGTAAACGCCACTCAAAACTGCGAGGATAGACAAAATAGAGGCAATAAAATCAAACAATACCTATTGAAGATTAAGTTGCCGGTGTTATCGGAGGAGGACACAAGTAAATTAGAAAAAGATATCTCTAGGGATGAAATTGAGCAGGCAATTAGGAAAAGTAAGGCGGGTTAAAGTCTGGGTCCAGACGGATACACTTCCTTATATTTAAAAAAATGTATAGGTATCCTGACTCCTTTCTATCATTTATACATGAATTCCATTGGGGAAGGCCTGAAAATTCATCAGGAAGCTTTGGGGGCCTATATATCACTTCTATGTAAAGAAGGAAAGGATCCAACATTGTGTTTGAGCTTTAGGCCAATATCCTTGATTAATGAGGATGCTAAAATATACGCTCGGATTTTGGCCGAAAGATTGAGACCACTTATGCCTGGCTGTATTGAGAAAGATCAAGCAGGTTTTGTTCCCGGGAGGGAGGCAAGAGATAATATACTAAGAACAACTTTATTGATGTCTGCAGTAAAAAAGGGGAAGAAACCTGCTCTTTTTCTATCAATAGACACCGAAAAGGCCTTTGATAGATTAGACTGGGATTTTATGTTACGGACATTACATAGATTTGGTATGGGCCCGCAAATGCTGTGGTGGATAGAGGCTCTGTACTCGAATCCTATGGCTAAAATTCAAGTTAATGGAACTCTGTCTGAGACATTTCGATTGTTTAATGGTACACGACAGGGCTGCCCACTTTCGCCTTTACTCTTTGTGTTTTTCCTTGGAATCCCTTTTAGCCTCTATAAGAGCTAATCATAAAATTAAGGGTATAGAAGACGCGGGACAGGAACATAAGATATCTGCATTTGCGGACTATGTTATGTTGTACATAACGTATCCCACACAAACACTCCTGGATATTTTGACAGAATTAAATAATTATGGGGGTATTTTAAACCTTAACATAAATATGGAGAAGACTGAGATATTAGATATCTCGGTTCACTCAGATGAAGGTAGGGATCTTAGACTCCTATACCCCTTTAAGTGGAGGAAGAGAGGATTGAAATATCTGGGAGTGTTTCTGTCAACATTAACAAAGGATTTATATCAGGATAAATATCTGCCCTTATTGAATAAAATTAAACAAGATTTTAAAGGTTACCCTGTCCATAGACTGTCATGGTTGAAAAATACCACGAGGCGGCAGTATTGCGGAGAGTTATGGACTGGGTCCACGGCTCTCCATACAAAAAATGGTTGTCACTTGAGTCTGAGTTGAGTAATTCAGCTCTGAATCAGATTTTCTGGATACCAAGCCAACACAGAGGTCTCTCTAGAGATATGGCCCCAATTACCATAGAGACATTTAGAATATGGGACAAGCTCTCTAAAAGCAGATCTTGGCAATACAATAGCCCCCTGATGCCCCTCACAAGTAATAACTATTTCCCTCCAGGTAAGGAAAATAAATTATATTTAAAATTAACCTCTTTGGATCATCTGAGGTTAAAAGATGTTCTGAAAGGAAATGTTTTCTGTTCATTAGTGGAACTACGAGAAAAATATGGTGAACCGCCTTGGGATGTATGGAGATATAGACAACTTCAACATTTTGTAGGCTCTCTCCCAAAACCTCTTTGCTCAGCTAGGGGGCTGGATCCATGGAAAAGACTAGTTGACCAAGGGTGAAAAAATAGACAGGGGATTTCCAATGTATATACCGTATTTATCGGCGTATAACACGCACCCCAAGTTTAGGAGGGCATTTTAAGAAAAAAAAGTTTTAGGAGGGAAGTTTAGGGGAAAAAAAAACTTACATTTAGGCGTCATTTGCAGCTTGCCCAGCGTCATTTGCAGCTTTCCCAGCATCATTTGCAGCTTACCCAGCGTCATTTGCAGCGTCATTTGCAGCTTGCCCAGCGCCATTTGCAGCCTTGCCCAGCGTCATTTGCAGCTTGCCCAGCGTCATTTGCAGCTTGCCCAATGTCATTTGCAGCTTGCCCAGTCATTTGCAGCTTGCCCAACGTCATTTGCAGCTTGCCCAGCGTCATTTGCAGCTTGCCAGCGCCATTTGCAGCCTTGCCCAGCGTCATTTGCAGCTTGCCCAGCGTCATTTGCAGCTTGCCCAGTGTCATTTGCAGCTTGCAGCGTCATTTGCAGCTTGCCCAGCTCATTTGCAGCTTGCCCAGTGTCATTTGCAGCTTGCCCAATGTCATTTGCAGCTTGCCCAATGTCATTTGCAGCTTGCCAGTGTCATTTGCAGCTTGCCCACGTTTAAATTTCCTGCCGCCGAAAAAGGCAGAGCGATGCCGAAAAAGGCAGAGCACCGACGAAAAAGACAGAGCCGACTGCTCGGCTACGCTCGCAGTCCCGCCTCCCTGCTGTTTCTGGAGCGAGCGTAGGGAGGCGGGACTGCGAGGGGAGCCGAGCAGTCGGCTCTGTCTTTATCGTCGGCGCTTGGTCTTTTTCGGCGGCGCTCAGCCTTTTGCGGCGTCACTCGCTATTTTTTGGCGCCGTTCGATTTTTTTTGTCACAGACAGTGGGGCTCGGCGTATAACACACACCCACCACTTTTCCCTGATTTTAAGGGGGGAAAAGTGCATGTTATACGCCGATAAATACGGTAGGTTGCTGATGACTCCGCCAGATATGGACTCCATGTGTCCTTTGGAAAGTTGGGAACTAGAACTAAATCATCTACTGCCTGAAATAAGGAGAAGTAAAATTTATGATTATGTTCACTTGTCTTAACGAAAGAAAGAAGAAATTAACTATAGATTACTAATGAAGTGGTACTATGTCCCAATAAAACTGCATAAAATGAATCCTGACCTATCTCCTCTTTCTTGGAGGGACTGTGGGGAGAAGGGAACTCATGCACATATATGGTGGCAATGCCCCCTGATTCAGCCATATTGGAGGTAAGTAGTAGACTGGATAAAGAAGATTAGTGGGATTGAAACTGAATTCGACCCTTGGCAATGCCTGTTTCATGTAACGGGGATACCAAGGAAGAAATATAGAGAAGCAATTACACCATTCCTGCTGAATGCAGCAAAGGTACTAATTCTGAAACATTGGAAGTCAAAAAATATCCTGACGATAAAGGATTGGTTTAGGGAGATGGATAAAATGAGGTGTATGGTAAACTCAGGTTTACGTGAATTATATGGGTGGCAACTAGGGGTTCCGCTGTTCCCCGTCTCTACCACCCCCTTTTTTTCCTCTTTCCACTCACTTGTATAAAAAGGAATCGCTTAGAGAATGAATAAATGTCTGTATATCACACACAAGTAAAGCAGTGGGGTGTTTTTTTTTTTTTTTTGGATTATGTAAATCACTAAGGAGAAATATAATGATGGCAGAGAGTCGTGACTTTCTCCTCTTCAAAAATAAACAAACAGGGTTGGGAAATTTACAGTACCATATATATAAGGGGGAAGTTACCAAGAGTATTTAACACTATAGTGAAATTCACTAAACACAGTATGGGATAAAGGATAATCATGACTGGGAATAAGAAAATGGGGGGAGGGGGGTCACCAAAATAAAGGAAAAAGGGTATTGGGGCACACTATAATAGTTCTGCAGTTCTTTTTTTGGGGTGGGGGGGGGTGGGAGAGGGGGGAGATGGCGGAATGCCCTTAATATTTCTGGAATGTATTTTGAGATTGATCCATGTGTTTTGTTGATTGTGGTCATCATGCGTTTTTTGTTATATGTATGTATTTGCATGTTAAATATGCTTATATGTATATATATAAGGTTTTGAAATTAAATGATATGGGATGTTTTTATGTGAAAAATATCTTAATAAAAATAATTGAAAACAGACAATAGTCAGTAGCACTAAACAAAAACCCAACTTCAACTTTGATTTGCTAAAATCCTCCTTGCTGCTGTGTTAACAAACATTCAGCCTTTTTACAAAAGAAGAAGGGGAACTTCCTCTGTTGTACATGAGCTGAATGTTTATAAACACTACTAGTGTTTACACTTGTGATGGCTGTGATTGGTTCACAGTGATCACAAGTTTCAGAGCCACTCTGATTGGCTCTGCACATCATAGCTGTGATCTGAGCTGTCCAGTAACAGCTTAGATCACAGCCATTCACAAGCACACTGACTGCCCAGGTGTGTCTTCTGCAGCACTATTTTAAAACTGCACTACACCACCATTTGAAAAAGTGCAGCGGTAGTAAAGCGATTGAAGGATTTGCCCTTGCTAACCTTTTAGTTTGTTTTTTTGACCGCTGCAGTTCAGGGAAAGATTTGAATGTTTATAGACAGGATGTGACTGCATCCTCCCTAATGGATTGGACAGCATTTTCTCTATCTGAATTCAGACTTCCTCACCTAGGATTGGTGACGTTCATCAGAGGTTTTTCAGACAGATTTTGTGACATAACCTGTCCCTTCTACTAACAACAGTTAAAATTGATTACTGTGTGGTTTATGCATTATTTAACATTCTTTATTTATAATTCTTCGAACAGACAGGGGTGCAGCTGCACAGTACAAAAAAAAAGGGCAACTTATAATTGTTACAGCATAATGCATATAGTATGAACCAATTTAGAAAGATGAGAAGTTGACATTGTCGGTCAAGACACAAGTGCTCATGATGAGCATCGCACACACTGTCTGAACATTTTGAGTATAAAAACAAACAAGAAACAAGTAGCTTCCTGCATCTGGGAGCTACCAAGAGAAAAAGTGTATAAAAAGCAAGAGGAAAAAGGGCTGAGAAGAGGTGGGGGAAAAAAAAGAGTGGAGGTGGTATCTCATTCCTCTGCTGAAAGGACAGGTCTTACCACCTTGAACATGGGGAAAGTAGACCAGTGAAACCATTTGTGTCTGAATTTTTCATCTTTGCCTCTCAATGTGGGGGTAATGTTTTCTATGGAATGAATTTTGTCTATTTTGGGAAACCTCAGCGAGTGTGTAAAGGGGGATTCTTTCTTCCAAAGTGTGGGTACACAGTCCCTGGCTGCGTTCAAAAGATGGACCAACATCGAGTTTTGGGAGATCAGCAGCAGGTAATTGGCTGGGTCTAGACCTAGGTCAAAATCAGTAAGCTGCTTGATGGTCTCACTGACTTGGGTCCAGAAACCTTCCAGTTTTGTACAGGTCCAGAAAACTATGGAGGCGAATGCCCTCTTCTTTACATCTCCATCTGGTATTCACTGCCTCAGGATAGATTTTTCTCTGTAGTGTGGGGACCTTATACCAGAAAGTCTTGTACCCCAAGGCCAGAGTAGAAGCTAAAAAGCAGCCAAGACCACATGGAAGGAGGTCCCAGTCTCCAGGCAGAGATTCTCAAAAGGGGTATCTGAAAAAACAGCATGAAATTCCAGGGTAGAGCAAACTGGTGAGGTAGTGAGTCAATTGTAGAATATTCCATGCATCTATCAGGGGATCAAACATCGATCACAGGTCCAAATAGGGTTTCAGCCCTGGGCCGGAAGTGACATTTTGAAGTCGAAATGTACCCTGTTGTACAAGTTGTCTATCTGAGGGGCCTGGGGGGAATGCTGGGTTACCAATCGCTGAGAACAAACCAAGGACTTCTAGATCCTGATCTGATTGCTGCGGTTGATATAGTACTTTAAGGGTTAAGAGGGGGTGGTTTATCCATTATTGTTTTCAGTTAGATTAAAGTTGTGCGGGGACATGTTCAGTGTTTTCCCATCTGATTTTGCTTTATATTTGTACCAGCTATACCAGATGTCACTTGAATGAGACACAGTTGTGTCTAGCGCATTCCCTGATGTATTACCACTTCTCTGATTTTGTATGTATGCATACATTTGTATCAATTAGTATAATGTAATTTCTCACTATATATCTGTTTCTGTAACCACGTGCAAACCATGTGCGTATGTGTAGATGAAGATTTTTAGTTTTCTGCATGTGTGCTATTATAAAATATAATCAAAATAGAGATGCCTTAAGTGATTTAGCAAGGAGATTTAATGTATGAAAAAACATAAGCAAAATGACAATGATTTGATTTTTACTGCGTCCCAAAGCACTAAATCTTAATTCCATCAAGTCTTGGCATAAAACTACCCTATTAAAGCATATCTAAGCTGAAAAACAGACATGTAATATATTGCATGTTTGTTTTATAGTTAAGATATGCTTTGATAGAGCAGTTGTGTGTGTGCTTTACCAGTCCTTAAAATGGATGTAAACTTGAATTTTTAATGAAGACTTCTACCTGGTACAGTAGAGGATGTCAAGTCTTCTGTGCCCAGTCTTGCGACGAAGAGTTAATCCAGGTCTGAGCAATCCTTTTGTCTTTTTTTAGTAAGATAAAGAACTACACAAAGATAAGTTTGTGTTGCCACATCCCCCACTGCTCTGACTGACATATGATTTCTTTATCTCATGAATGGCATTAGTGCACAGAGAGAGTGTGACGATTCCAGCTTCACATTCCCCCACCTTTCTTCTCCAGCTCTCCCAGGATTGGCTGCTCCACAACTCAACATGATTGGGCATGCTGAAGTCATGTGGTGCCTTTCCTGAGTTTTGACTGGGTGTTACTCAAAACTCAGGAATAGGACAGTAGGAGAGTGTAGAGGTGGTCGGGGAGTCTTGTGACATCACGACTCAGCCCACCGAGCTCCAGCAAACAGAACCACCCACCAATTCCAGAGTTCTGCGGGAACATTTGCAAGGTAGGGATACATGCAGGAGGCTTGAATGTATATATACATTAATACTGTGCCATTAGTTTATACTGGGTGAGTGGTGGGTTTACATCCACTTTAATATTTACAGATATCTGCATCTTAACACCATGGATGTGACTTTGATTGGCTATTACACTACATTTCTACTGGCTAAACAGGTTATTTTTAGTGAATATTTATTTCTGGAGACTCTTTATTATAATCAGATCAGCAGGCTAGTATAGAGTACTATAAATACAATGCAAAATTTCCAGCTACTCCTAATTACAGAGACTTTTTCAAATCCTTGCCAAAGAGTAATATCTGTGTCCTTAATCTGCTTAATTATTCCTCCTTGTCTAAATCATTAAACCTATCGTTTTTAAAAAGCTTAAATAAATAAATATATAAATGTAGATAAATCATGTTATGAACATATGGTAATGTGAAAATGTGGGGAATAAAACAGGGGCTTTAAATAAATAAATGCAAAATAAATATTAAAAAGATTATAGTTTCTCCTTCAAGACTTGATTTTTCTTTGTCTGTCCCTGACTATTTAGACTGATAAGTAGGCACTAATGGGAATGCCAGCCGCCCCAATTTTACTGGAAGTCCAATATAAACAGCTGCTAGTTATCTCGGTGGTAGAAGCTTGCTAACATCTGCAACAGAAACTAATTTTTACTAATGCTTGACTTGGAATTAAAATGAGATGATATATTTCTGGACCTTTGAAGGCAGTATTGTGCGTTCGTGGCTGCAGCCGCACCGTAACTCTTTCTTTACACTTATCACAAATGAAAAAAAAAAAAAGAAAATGCTGTTTGTCTTTTTATTATAGAATGCTGTGTGTTAAAGTGGTTGTAAACGCTGTTACACCACTTTTACCTACAGGTAAGCCTATAACAAGGCTTACCTGTAGGTACCGTGAATATCTCCTAAACTTGCACAGTTTAGGAGATATTCACTGTATCCGCATGTGCCGACGTCATCGGCACATGCGCACTGAAGAAACGGCCCGCTCGTGCCGTTTCTTCAGTAGCCGTGCCGTGAACGGTGGCTCCCGCTCACCGTCATCGCCGGAGCCCACGACCCCTTAAATAACTCCAGAAGACATGTCGCCGGTCACAGTGGTGTGCAGTGGACCGCTTCAACAGCTTCCTTCTAAGGGAAGTATCTCATAATGAGCTAGTATTCAATGCATACTAGCTCATTATGCCTTTGTCTTGCAGGTTTTTTTACAACCACTTTAATGGTAAGTAAAATCATACACTGCTTTCTGTGGCTGACAGGGGCCTATAACTGGCTGATTTTAGATAAAAGAACAGCATTGTGGCTAAGAGATAAGAACTTTTACTTTGTTTTATTGGGGTCCTGGATTTGACTCCAATTATAGAACGCAATTGTTGAATGTTCTCCATGTGTTTGTGTGGACTTTCTCCAGGTGCTGCCTCATACATACAGAATTATACTGGAAGGTAAATCAACTTTCATCCTAGTTGCCCATGCCGTGTTCACTATGCTGGGTACATTAGACTGTAAGCTTCTTCAGGGACACATATTGGTGTTTATTGTTCTCTGTAAATTAGCATTTTTTATGAGCAAATTTGACTGTCCTGTGTATACGCAACATTTCATTCATGAACAAACCCACAGAAACAAGTTTTTGTTTGAAATTAAAATAACACCACAGACTAAAAAGGGAAAAGGCCACCCTAATTTTGATGAAACATCAAATACAGATACTATTAGAAATTGAGCAGCACTGGTCTCAGCCCACCTTCTAAATTATATATTAGTACACCCACAATAGCTCACAAATATCTATTTTACCTCACCAAACATAAAAAGTGCTAGTTCAAAATGCAAACTGTGGTCATAGCATATGACCTGTAAACAGTACATGAATATAAAGTGCTATATGTGCAATCAATGAATAAACATAAAGTGCTATAGCACATACATCCAATTATAATAAAAGGTTCTGCAAAAAACAAATCAATCAAAACAATCAAAAATCTGAAAAAGTCCATGTCATAAAAAACACAAAAACAAAAAGTGCTCTTCATGTCACTGTGCATATCACACCCGATGTGATCCTTCACCATTCACTAAATGTACTCACCAGAAACATAGGCTAGTCAAGTTATAAACCAGCAACTGTGGAAATACTGGTCCACATAGTAATTAATGTATCAAATCCAAACGCGGCTCCTCACAATACCCTCTCTCACAAAAGTTTGAGATCACTGAGTGCGTTCACTGAGTACCACGCCCGCCCCTGGCATGGACGTCACCACAATTCCAAACACACATAACACTCCTGTCTCCACAGGGGTTCAGTACAGACCGTGATCGGACCAGGCTGATGTGTGCCCCTGGGCGTCGGTTATGGAGAGGCAGGGAGGCAAGCTGCACAGGAGCTGGGCCCGACAATTGCTCTGCAAAAGAGAAAAAAAGAAAATGATAAACAAAGCAAGGAAAAACATGGGACTGTTGAGATTAATAATGATAAATGTGTTGCTGCATGCGATTGTAATTGCATGCTTCGATGTTTCATCAATCTACAGATACTGCATACAGTCAATTAATTTGTTATTTATACATCCATATTGGGAACTACATATTGTGTATACTAGGATAATTATAGATACAATACTCTATGGTTTAATAGGACAAAAGAGGGGGATACATAACAGCGAAAAAACGGTGCTGCATCCCACCTCCATTTAGTGGTCAGCATTCAGGCGGTCAGTCGGTGCACGGCATCCATGGGAAACGGAGGCTAAAGAGGCTAAAGAAGAGTCAGTAAGAGCAAGGGTGCAAGTGAAACCGGCAAGTGCGGCATTCAAATCCCTATTTGCTGACTCTAATCTGAATTGTTATAAAATGGCTAATGCCTCATTCAAACCTAGATACCTTGTGGCCTGTAAGAGGTAAATCCATTTGGCTTCTAATTAAAGAAGTTGTTTGTCAGCATCTCCACCTCTGTCATGTGGGGGAATGTGTTCCAGGGCTTAAAATCCAATCATCTTTAGCTTATGATTATGGTATAAACCCATGTGTCTGCTAATTGGGGTTTCCATTTTACGTTTTGATATTGCTGACACATGGTCTCTAATCCTGCAGGAAAAATTGCGTTTGGTTTTCCCTACATAAAATGCTCTGCAGCAACATTTCATGAGGTAAACAACTCACGATCGATTGACATGTAACTCTGTTTCGGTGCCCAAACAGCACCTTTGGGAGATCTATGTTTTCACCCCGCAGGATGTAACAACAGTAGTTGCAACTATCGCTGGGATATGTACCTGATCTATCTGTCTGATTAGATCTGCTGACTGTGTAATGACTTGACACCATGGTGTCCTTAATAGATCGTGATCTTTTGAAGGTAATCTCGGGGAAGGTTTTGACATATTTATTAATTTTGTCATCTGCTGTAAGAAGGTACCAGAATTTTTTATAAATCTTTATATTTTTTATAAATCTTTCAAATTTTTTCATGTTGTCATCTATCACCATATTGTATCTGGTCACAATTCTGGTTGAACCTTCTTTATTATCTTTCCTTGGTTTATAAATCAATGTGTTCCTGTCTAATGCCCTTTTTAGGAAAGTTTTGGTGTAACCCCTTACCAATAAACGTTCGTATGGCTGATTTGCCTCTCTCATAAAGTCTTCCTCTTGGGTGCAGTTACGCTTTAGTCTAAGATATTGGCTATATGGAATACTATTAATTAGTGGTTTAGGGTGCGAGCTAGTGGCATGTAATAATGTATTACCTGCAGTTGTTTTTCTATATAAAGTTGAACATAAATTGCCAATTTCATTCACAAAGATCTCTACGACCCGGAGGTGATCTTTTCCTGGCTGGAGTTATATGTGAACTTTAGATTATGTGAAATGATAATTATGAACCTGCGCTATGGAAAATGCAAACAAAATAGTGTACAATATATATCTCCTAGGGCTGCTACTGAGGTGTGAGTTAAATACCTCAAAGTAGTGACAGTGAAATTTATAAATCAGCGCTGCTCCTACATCTGTATACGTTTATATCCCACATAAATTAATCAAAGTGCTATACACAATAACAATATGGCCAATTGGCCAATAAAAGTGCTGTGTGCCAAACATTCAAAAAATCATAAAAAAATATTTTCATAAATAATACATATAAAGTCTGTGTATAAGTGTCCTATATTGTCAGAGGAAATTCATCAGAATATATCCTCTGTGTGAAATAATTAGTAGTGATGGAAGCATATATCACTGGTGTGCTTGGAATAGTTCATCAAACATGCGGTTTGAGTTGGACACAAAAATCAGATGTAATTCAGGTATTTTTCTTGTGCTCCCCTCCTGGTTCCCCACTCACCAGATGAAGCAGACAAAAAAGCCTGTATAACAGATGGCCTCCGTTCACCGGATAGGTCGGTATACTCCTGGGTATTTTGATATTTGATCACATTTGATCATTGTTAAAGATGACTAACATGTATGTGTTTGTTTTGATTGTATATTACTATGGCCTATTTACTAATGGGATTGTATGTATTGGGATGGTAAGCAGTACCTATTCATCGCCACAAGATGGCAACCAGCCATCCCTGTTTATACAGGAAGTGTAGCTGGTCAGAGTCTGTTATTATGCTAATGACGACTTCCAGTTTCGTCATACACGTCACTTCCGATTCCGACGGAAACCGGAAGTGCCGCTAATTTCTTACTGCGCCATCAAAAGGAGTAGGGGGAGGCACAGGGTGTAGTGAGAGGACCCTAAGGTACATAAGGCAGCCTATCACAGACTCTATAAGCTTCTGATGACGCCCAGAGGGAGGGGCGAAACGAGTCAAGCGAGAGAGTATCTGTGAGGACTGTTTGGATGCCAAGGCGGCAATTTTGAACGTTTTTTTATGCATTGATGTAAGTGTAATGATTTTAAACCCTTTTTTTAAATAAACTCTGCAGTATTACACTATATACCCCTTTCCTCCATCTTTGTCCAAACTTCATCTGGTGAGTGGGGAACTAGGAGGGGAGCACAAGAAAAATACCTGAATTACATCAGATTTTTGTGTCCAACTCAAACCGCATGTTTGAACTATTCCAAGCACACCAGTGATATATGTTTCCATCACTACAAATTATTTCACACAGAGGATATATTCTGATGAATTTCCTCTGACAATATAGGACACTTATACACGGACTTTATATGTATTATTTATGAAAAAGTTTTTTTATGATTTTTTGAATGCAATATGTTGAAGTTTGGCACACAGCACTTTAATTGGCCAATTGGCCATATTGTTATTGTGTATATCACTTTAATTAATATATGTGGGATATAAACGTATACAGATGTAGGAGCAGCGCTGATTTCTAAATTTCACTGTCAGAACTTTAGATTATAACTATTATTTTGCAGGTTTTCCAAAAATTGTATTAATTCTTCTTTTGATCCTGCCCAAACCATCAGAACATCGTCTATATAACGATGCCAGGTCATTATGTTGTTCAGGTCAACATTTTTTTTTTTTTTTTGGTGAAAACAAATTGCCCTCCCACCCCCCCCCCCCCCAGATACAGGTTGGAGTACGATGTGCTTCTGAAAGAAAAAACCCCATTGGAATCCAATGCATCCGGTGCCCTGCATGTAGATTTGGGTCCGGGCGCATGGATTAGGGGCCTGCGCCCCTGCACCAGATCAGGATATTTTTGTAGAAAGTACGGCCAGGTGTTTGTGATAAGGAAACATGTTTGTTGCTTACCTGGGAAAGAGATATAATCAGGAAGAATGGGAAGAAGGCCAGCTGGCGGTGGAAGTGATCTGTTACTGATGGCTTGATGCCAGATACCACAGCATACCTTCAGAGGGCTAATGGAGTCCATGTCTTGACAGGTTAGGGCTGTTTTGGTGGCAAAAGGGGGACCTACTCAGTACTAGGTGGGTGGTCATTTTAAGATGAGTGGTCATAATGTTATGGCTGATCGTTGTATATAAAATGATAATTTAATACCCTTTATTCAAGTAACACCCTTGCACACATATAATTAAACCCTTTGCACAGCTTGGATGCATATACTGTATGTGGTGGTACTTTCACAAGTGTTCAAGCCTCTAAAGTACATGTGAAAAAAAAAAAGTTGGTTGTTTGGGGCGCAGAAGTGGAAGGCAGTACCTGGAGTGAAAGTTAGGAAGCATTGTTGGCTTTCTTCTGTTTGTATTACTCATAATGAGAGTTGCATGTATGGTAAATGACGTGTGTATCCCAGTGACAATAAAGCTGAAGCACTCTTCATGTAGTGTACACATCATGTTTTCACTTTCAGACAACATGTGAATCCGACAACCTCTCCTCTGTACGATGGTGAGAAGGAGGCTCAGTGGTGGAGTGATAGGCAGATACTAATTGCAGCACTCTACGTTGCAGCTGTTCTCCTGCATCTCATCATTAGACAGCTAGGTTGCTGATGTGACTTCCTAACAATTGTCTTTTGTAAGGAAGTCACACAGCTTTCCTAATGCTGTAATATTCTTGGAAGCAGAATAAGGGAATTTGGAGCAACTGCAGCTGTGTTCATTTCTGTGCGTCTGGTAAATGCTAACAGCTTAAACCAGCAATTTCATACTTCTCTGAAAAGATCATCCGTGCAAGTAGGCAGCTGCATACAGAGCAATGTTGATATAAGTAGTGCAGGCTTATAAATACTACAGAGTACACATATTCCCCTTTCCTTTGTCTGCAAATGTTTGTAAATCACAGTAGTAAAGCATTTACGTTTTTTCTAGTTAAATCAACGGTTCGCTCTTGTCAGATTTGAAAATGAAATTTTGAGATGCATACAGGGGATGCACTACCTGCTTTTCAAAGCTTCTGTTTTTCATACAGGCATTGTTCCAGTGTAGCCATTCTCAAACAGGGTACTGTGGAACTTCAGGGTTTCTACAGATGTTGCTATGGGTTCCTGGAGCAATAAGCTATAAGATAAGTTAACACTGACAGTAAAGTTATTTTTAGCTTTCTGTAAGGGTGCTCATTCTTCCCACTCGCCACCAATGTAAAAAAGCACTCTTCCTACTGACTACCAATTTAAGCAGTATTCTTCCTCTGACCGCCAGTGTGAGGAGCATTCCTCCCAATGGCCACCAATCTAAGGAGTATTCTTCACACTGGCCACCAATGTAAGGAATATTTATCTTACTGATCCCCATGGTAAGGAGTATTCTTCGCACTGACCACCAGTGTAAGGAGCATTCTTCCAACTGATCACTAATATAAGGAGCATTCTTCCAACTGATCACCAATGTAAGGAACAATCTTCCCACTGACCACCAATGTAAGGAGCATTCTTTCCACTGACCAGCAATGTAAGAAGCATTCTTTCCACTGACCACCAATGTAAGGAGCATTCTTTCCACTGACCACTAATGTAAGATGTGTTCTTCACACTGGCCACCACTGTAAGGCCTGGTTCACACTGGTGCGACATATGCTGCAACTTTGAGAGTACAAATTTGGTGTACAAATCAATGGTTCCCTATGAGAGCCATCTTAACTGTTCTGACTTTGAAAAAGGTTCCTGCAGTACTTTGGTCCAACTTTGGTCTGTTTTCAGCCTATTTAATATCATTAAAGTCAGATCAAAGTCGGATCCTCGTCCTAACCATCTCACTTGTGACATCCGACATGGTGATTACAGCAGCGGGTAAAGGAATTTATGTCACACTGGGATTGTTTTGATTGGTCAAAGGACGATTTGGACTATCTCCAAGTTGGATCAAAATTTTATCCTGTTCATTTAAGTCGAATGGAAGTAGGGCCGATGTCGCAGTGCAAAGTCAGATCGACAGTTGTACAATAGTCGTGCCATACCAGTGTGAACCTGGCCTAAAGAGCATTCTTTCCATTAACCACCAATGTAAGGAACATTCTTCCCACTTGCCATAATGTAAGGAATATTCTTCCCATTGACCACCAATGTTGGAAGTATTCTTCCTACTGACCACCAATGTAGGAAGAATTCTTTCCCCT
Organism: Lithobates sylvaticus; assembly: GCA_028564925.1. Taxonomy (NCBI): domain Eukaryota; kingdom Metazoa; phylum Chordata; class Amphibia; order Anura; family Ranidae; genus Lithobates; species Lithobates sylvaticus. The sequence continues at coordinate 95,695,561 of CM053027.1, forward strand.
GACCACCAATGTAGGGAGTATTCTTCCCACTGACCACCAATATTTTTCCCACTGACCACAATTGTAAGGAGCATTCTTCCCACTGGCCATTAATGTAAGGAATATTCTTCCCACTGACCACGAATGTAGGGAGAATTTTTCCCACTGACCACCAATGTAAGGAGTATTCTTCCCACTAACCACTAATGTAGGGAGTATTCTTCCCACTGACCACCAATGTAGGGAGTATTCTTCCCACTGACCACAATTGTAAGGAGCATTCTTCCCACTGAACAGAAATGTAAGGAGTATATTCCCACTGACCACTAATGTAAAGAGTATTCTGTGCACTGGTCACAAATGTAAGGAACATTCTTTCCTCCACTGATCATCACTGTAAGGAACATCCTTCACATTAGCCACCAATGTAAGGAACATTCTTCTCACTGATCACCAATCTTAGTAGGTCTGATCCCTTTACTGACAATCAGTGTGAGGGCCCTTTTCCCAATGACCAGCAATGCAGAGGGGGGGGGGGGGGGTGTCCTTCTACTGACCACCAATCAACAGGGGCCCTTCTCCACTGACCACCAGGGAAACCATAACATTTTTACTGTCAGCATTTCTTTTCCAGCCATGTTACTGTTTCTTTTATTTAATTGTTACTACTAAAAACTATTTTGTCATTTATAGTGGTTGTCAGATATGTTAAGTATGCTGAATTCATTATTCCTTTATTCTTTTATGTCAGCTTACTGTTTAGGCTAATGTACCGTGAACTATAGTAATTATTAGCAGGGGTTCCCTGAGACCTGAAATTTATATAGAGTGGTTGTCAAATATGCTAAGTACACTACATTCATAATTCCTTTATTTATGCTATTTTGTCAGCTTACTGTTTACATTGATGTACTATGAGCTGTAGATAAAATAAATATTAGCAGGGGTTTCCTGAGAACTGAAAGGTGGGTAGAAAGGTTGAGAAGGCTGATATAGTGTAACAGTTTTCCCCACTCCCTTTTCTAAGTGACCTGGGTACCCCTTTTGCTCATCCATTTGTGATGAAGGAGAAGTATTCCCAAACACACCCCTGAAGGCAAATTGCTGTCTCTTACGTAAGGAATGTCTGGTGTAGAAAAATAACAGTACTAAGGCATTTCTCAGAGCTACTGATCAGATTCAGTCTGCAAAATCTGACAGGTGATAAATCAGGAAAAGCTCAAACCTCACAGCTCTCTACAACTTAGCTGCACTGGATTACATTGAATTCATATTGAAGTCATTGCGGTTAGACTTTTTGACTTTGGAAAAGTTTTAGTGCTTGCGCTCTCTTGTCTGAAATTGCTCTTTAACCACTTCAGGACCAGAGCAATTTTTTAGTTTTTAAAGTGGAAGTAAACCCCTCTATCGTTTTCAGCCAAGGAAGCTGCCATCTTTGCCTCTGTTTAATCTTCAACTGCCACAGTGCTGCACATGTGATCCGTTATGACACCAGCCATTGGATGGTTTGACTGTTTGGTTGAGAGCACAGCCAATGTGCAGTTAGCATTCACGGCATGCCTTTTTTTTTTTAGACTGTTAAATCGATGGGTTTACTTCCGCTTTAAACACATTTGAATTTTTGTCTAGAAAACTTAGAACTCCCAGCCAATTATAAACAGTATTTTCTAAAAGCAGAGGCCCTGTTTGTAAAAATGTGCATGTACTTGAGGGTAAGTGCATTGCAAAAAATATATTTATGTCACTTTCATTTTAAAACTTTGTTTTTTTCTTTACACTTACGTTTTGCTTTAACTGGCTGGGCCGAATTCAAAATAAATTCTCCTGCCAAGTGGATCCGTTGCCCTGCAGAAAAACACTCTTCAGCTGTCTGTGCCTGTGTTCCTTTCTACCATCTTGGACCAGCTCAGCTAACTGTCTCTTCTGGAGGCAGCCAGGCCCTGATGACATGTCAGCTCCACCTTCAGCTGAACGGGCTCCCTCAGCCTCCTGGGATATGTGCCACTAAAAAAAAAACTACAGAAAAGCACCTGAAAAAATAGTCGTGATATGATTTGGGGAGGGGAGGTGCAGGTATATGCCCATACTTTTTTAAGACTAAAATTCTGCTTTAACTTTATTTCTATTACATAGGGGCTAATAAGCCCTTATATGGAAGCATAGACTTCTAATGGCACCTGTGTGGGCCTAACTGGAGCTGATAAAGCACAGATTAGATACATACTTGGTAAGGTTGAATAACGACACTGGATAATCCAGTTCAACCTGTGTGTGTGTGTTAATGCCACTACCATTTTCAAAACCCCTGTACATTGTGTTCTCTAAGAAACGGATCTAAAGTTTTTTTGAATTTTAGTTATAGTAACAATAAAGAACTCCTTACTCATTTTAAGACTGAACCGCTGCTCATCAAACTTCATTGTGTGGCTCTTTGTCTTCTTTAAAGATCTAAGATTAAATGGTTTCCTTCCAATAATACAATCACCATTTAAAGTTTTGTGTATAGTGATTATATGCCATTCCATTATATTATCTTAAGCATCTCTTCTCTAGCAAGAATACATTTAATGTTTGTAGTCATGTGGTAGTTTGTACTACAAAGTAGTTTGTAGTTCCAGCACATAGTTTCCACACCAGAACTGAATGCCATGCTCAAGATGTGGTCAAACCAGAGTTTTGTAGAGTGGTAGAATTATAGTTTTATCTCTTCACTAAATACCCTCAATGCATGCTAATAGTCTGACAGCCTTGCTTGCTGCAGCTTGGCATTGCATGTTATTCCTTAGCCTGTGATTTCCTAGGACCCTCAGATCCTTTTCCATCCTTTATTCACCCAGAGGTTCTTCCCCTAATGAGTAACTTGCATGCATATTTTTAGCTTCCAATTGCAAATTTTTTTCAATTTTAAACATCATCTGTCATATAGCTGCCCTCCCCCTTATTTTCATTAGGTCTTCTTGTAAAGTTGTTATATCATGTTTTGAAGTTATTGTCTTGCTTGGCTTTTGTATACGGCCTTCCTCCATCAAAATTACAGCTCACCTCCTCATAGAGTGTTAAAAGGTTGGTCTGGCAAGAACAACCTTTCGTAAATCCATGTTGGATACTACCAATGATACTACTTTTATCAATAAATTTGTGGATATGGTCCCTTATCATTCCTTTCAATAGTTTACATACTATTGGTGTTAGGCTGACTGGTCTGTAGTTTCCAGGTCCCTTTTTGGAATGTTGGTACCGCGTTTGTTTTTTGCAGTTGATTGTGGTAGGGTATGAATCAAACAATAGGACATGTATATACAGTAGTAAAAGAAACCAGTTCCTGAGGGATTTAATAATATTGTAGGAAATTATAACAGTGTTACACAATTATATGATATGATCAAAGAGAATTTTGGTTAGTTGGAGCAATGTTATTCCTTGTATACATTTCATTAGTCTCTGTAGTTATGAATGTTCTTCCTTATTGCCTATTTCACCTTGGTGTTAAACATTCATTCTTATTATATCATTACATATAATGCATGAGATATGGGCACGCATTTGACATTTAGCTTTGGCTGTAAGTATGACTTATTTCACTTACTTGTCTTTTCATAAAGGACTCGCTGTCCAAGATACACACATCTGGCACATTCACAGTGAAATCTGAAGACACAAAAATATTTTTTTTGGATCTTAGACAGAAGAAGTTCTATTTTTTAATACTTAGCATTTTTCTCATGGTCTTTTAACCCAAAAGGGCAATGTACAGAGGATTTACATGTATCTACAGACAGCTGTGCACAGGGACTGATTATCTAATAATGGATCAGCCATGCATACAATGCTTTACAATAATTTGGACTTCAATAATGGATTTTGCTTTTAGCATAGTATTTAGTATGCAAACGGGGGTTTCCTGGAATAATCATCCCTCTGCTCCTACAATTGGCCAACAGCCTCTACTGGAAGTTTGCACAGAGCTTGAGGTCAAACTAAGGACAGCCTTTTGCCTAGAGTGTGGCATCCCTGGCAATGTCCATAGGTCTATCGAACTAATAGTTTGAAATGCCTACAGGTCCGAAGGATGGACAAATATTTTAATTTAGCACCTAAACTGATCATCTGATTATAGCCAAGACAGATACTTCCATTAGCATTCATTTTTAAAGATTTCAGCAAGTGCACTGACATGGTTTAAAATAAAAAATTGGAAAAGAAACTGCGCTAAGGCTTCAACAACTCAGGTGTATCTTCACCCCAGATACGAATAGATCTTTCTCAAGACCACTGGATAGCAGCAACTAAAACTGTTTTATATACCAGCAAAAAACATATGAAAAGACCAAAAAGCTGCGCTGTAAAAAATAAAGTGTATATAAAAGGGCGAACTATACTGAGCTAACAATGGAGGCTCAGACTAATTCACCAGACTCCCAAACATAAGTGTAAAAAAAAATGTGAATATCTCGCAGTAATACAATGTGATCAATATGTGTCACTATACATAATTAACATTTAAACATACAAGCGAACTATAAGTGAAATAAACAAACAACTTATTGTTTATTTCACTTATAGTTCGCTTGTATGTTTAAATGTTATTTATGTATAGTGACACATATTGATCACATTGTATCACTGCGAGATATTCACATATGTTTTACACTTATGTTTGAGGGTCTGGTGAATTAGTCTGAGCCTCCATTGTTAGCTCAGTATAGTTCGCCCTTTTATATACACTTTAATGGTACAGCGCAGCTTTTTGGTCTTTTCACTGACATGGTTTGTTTTTAAAAGAGGATGCAAGGGGTCCCTAAAGGAAAAGTTCTCCTTTTGAAAATAAATAAATTCACATTTCTTTGCAGGTAAAAAAATCTGCATTTTTTTTTTTCTGCAGAGCATTATCAGATCGCGGGTGCAATTTTAGGCTCCTGCAGACTTTCAGGATAGCTATCTGCCCATACCTCATATGGCCAGGCAGTTGCCTGAGAACAGGAAGATCAGTGGACTATGAGAGTGTTCACCAGTCCCCTTGTAGTTCATTGAGAACTACAAGCCATCAGCTGCAATGCAGGCATTTTTTTCACAAAAATCTGTCCTTGAATGATGTGGCTGTGTGGGCAGAACCCTGCATGGCCGCACTATTTTCAAATTGTGACAGCAGGAGTCGGGTGAAGATTCCCTACCCGGGTTTCTGCTTCTATTTTGTTTTTCATCTGGTAAATATAAAGTACTAAACTTTAAAATAAAAGTTAGGCCTAGCAAACAGGCAGCTTATCTTTTTAATTTTTAGCCACCCAGGATGCACAGGTGCCTTGTCCAGCCAGCTGCCAACAGTCTGTGACTGGTTGAAATACGCAGTGGTTGGTCGTAGCTGGACGTTGTACCAAATGATACTTGCATTTAGGACAACATTTGCATGACTTTGTCAGGAAGGGCTAGCCAGTACCCAAGATGGTGGCAGAAGAAGACGACCTGTGACCTCAGCCCCTGTCAGAACACCTCTAGTGCATCTGTGCGCGCAGGTGCGGGCAGGAGCGCATATGCGTGCACACGTGCGCATTGTCAGGAAGGGCATGCCAGTACTCAAGATGAGAATCCAAGACAGCCTGTTTCCTCAGGCAGATTGCCACCGGTGCACCTGCGTGTGTCTTTGCGCACATCAGTGCGCACACGCGCGCGTGCGTACCCTGTGACAGCTTTTGGCGCCCAACAGGCTATTTAAACTCTGCCAGTGCACAAGCTAGGTGCTGTCTGCTCTACGGCGTTCCCGTGGGTTCCTGTTGCCTGTATCTGATACCTGTTCTTTTTACCCGACCCGGCTTGCCTCTGACGATTCCTGCTATCTGCCAGCACCTGACCTGGCTTGTTTGACCACCGCATCTGCCTGCTCCTTCTGCTACCTCGCTGCCAGCCCATCACCGACCTGGCTTGTATCCTGACTACTCTTCTGCCCCTGCACCTGCTCCTGACGTGTCCACCAGTTTATGACTCGGCCTGCCTGTACCTTCCCTCTCTTATGCCTGGAGAATCCTGCTGGACTGCCGTTCCTCCTGCAGTTGCTTCTGATTCCACGGTCTGCGACCCATCAGGCATTTGTGCGACTCTTCACTCCTGCGCCTCCTGTCTGCTCTACCAGGAGGCCTCGAGTCAGAGGTGTAAGAGAGGCCATCCGCTGCATATCAGGCTCTACCGTTAGGTACGTGACAGACTTGCTGAATTCCTACAGCCCTAAACACAAGTACTTCTCAGTACAGCATCCAGCCTCAACTAGCCAACGTGTATTTGAGACTGCAGCTGGACACAAGACCTGTGTGGCCAAAGATGCTGGTTTTTGATTCTGACAGGCAAAACGACCCATGTGCATGTAGCCTTAAAATAAAATAGCCAAATTCTATTATGTCTTCTCTTAAATATCTGTGAAACAGAGGCACGGAAAGGCTCTGCAATATATTTGCTGTAACAACAAGGAAAGGACAAGCCCCTCTAAGTGTAGTATCTTTAGTAACATTTATTAAAAGGAAAAAAGTTATCCACTCACATGGTGCAGGATGGATACAAGCATATCAGATATACAGGTGATGTCACTCGCAATCTCCACGCGCCTTTCAACAAAGGAGGGGAGGCCAGTCACTTAAGAAGCAGTAACAGTGACAAGGGCGATCCTCAATAGGAAGTGCGCAATGCGTTTCAGAGCATGCATGATACACCAGGAGGTCTGTAAGCAAGCTCCTTTGTCAAGCTCTTGGATGGGGAAAGGGAAGGCTATAAAGAGCAATTATGAGATCAACCCTTAAGAGGCATGATTGCTCCATATTCTAATACTATTTTTCTTTTACAGTAGATTAGCTGTAGCTTTATTTTAGACTAAAGATTTTCTCCTCTTCAGTCCCTACACGTCACTTTCTATGTATAAAAGCATTGCCAGAACCATGTGACTGCTACCAGTGTCAGACTTACAAAGTGACATATAAGAATTGTTAGCTGGTGATTGCTTTTTAAAAGTTTTTGACTGTACATACCTCCTTCTCTGGATGATTAGAAGTTAGATATGTGCAGTGGAAAGTTGCCAATTGTTTAAAAACGCATTAATTCCACTAATCTTAAAGGATATCAATGCATCACTGTCTGTGCTGCCTTGTCTCGCCAAGCAGACTTGCTTTATGGGTAATTTCTGGACTAATGTGTCATCCCTTATCTAAGGTCAGTGGACGTCAAGTAACGCCACTTGTTTCCTGTGCGTATAAATTTAATGGGATGAGTTCGGGAAAGTTATTTAGCAGTTACAAAATACTGTATCTCTCTAACCAGGGTCCCTGAACGGCAAGTCACTCTACTTTAATTTGTCATAATGGATTGTGAAGAAGTGTTTATTTGTCCTGGAACTAGATCACAGGCAAGATGATGAAAAATAGGAAGGCTTAATTATTTTACTTGGATGAATATTGATCTTCATTTATTTCAAGGACTAAGGCCCCTGTTCCAGCTGAAGAAAAACAGCCCCAAAGCATGATGCTGCCACCACAATATGGTGTTCTTTTGGTGATGTGCAGTGTTGTTTTTGCGCCAAACATACAGTATCTCACAAAAGTGTGTACACCCCTCACATTTTTGTAAATATTTTATTATATCTTTTCATGTGACAACACTGAAGAAATTACACTTTGCTACAATGTAAAGTAGTGAGTGTACAGCGTGTTTAACAGTGAAAAAATGCTGTCCCATCAAAATAACTCAACACAGCCATTAATGTCTAAACCGCTGGGAACAAAAGTGAGTACACCCCTAAGTGAAAATGTCCAAATTGGGCCCAATTAGCCATTTTCCCTCCCCGGTGTCACGTGACTCATTAGTATTACAAGGTCTCAGGTGTGAATGGGGATCAGGTGTGTTAAATTTGGTGTTATCGCTCTCACTCTCTCATACTAATCACTGGAAGTGCAACATAGCACCTCATGGCAAAGAACTCTCTGAGGATCTGAAAAAAAGAATTGTTGCTGTACATAAAGATGGCCTAAGCTATAAGAAGATTGCCAAGACCCTGAAACTGAGCTGCAGTACGGTGGCCAAGATCATACACCGATTTAACAGGACAGGTTCCCCTCAGAACAGGCCTCGCCATGGTCGACCAAGCGTTATATCCAGAGGTTGTCTTTGGGAAATAGACATATGAGTGCTGCCAGCATTGCTGCAGAGGTTGAAGGGGTGGGGGGTCAGCCTGTCAGTGCTCAGACTATACACCGCACACGGCAATGAAATTGGTCTGCATGGCTGTCATCCCAGAAGGAAGCTTCTTCTAAAGATGATGCACAAGAAAGCCGGCAAACAGTTGGTGAAGACAAGCAGACTAAGGACATGGATTACTGGAACCATGACCTGATGAGACCAAGATAAACTTATTTGGTTCAGATGGTGTCAAGCGTGTGTGGTGGCAACCAGGTGAGGAGTACAAAGACAAGTTTGTCTTGCCTACAGTCAAGCATGGTGGTGGGAGTGTCATGGTCTGGGGCTGCATGAGTGCTGCCAGCACTGGGGAGCTACAGTTCATTGAGGGAACCAAGAATGCCAACATGTACTGTGACATACTGAAGCAGAGCATGATCCCCTCCCTTCGGAGACTAGGCCACAGGGCAGTATTCCAACATAACGACCCCAAACACACCTCAAAGACGACTGCCTTGCTAAAGAAGCTGAGGGTAAAGGTGATGGACTGGCCAAGCATGTCTCCAGACCTAAACCCTATTGAGCATCTGTGGGGCATCTTCAAATGAAAGGTGAAGGAGCACAAGGTCTCTAACATCCACCAGCTTGGTGATGTGGTTATGGAGGAGTGGAAGAGGACTCCAGTGGCAACCTGTGAAGCTCTGGTGAACTCCATGCCCAAGAGGGTTAAGGCAGTGCTGGAAAATAATGGTGGCCACACAAAATATTGACACTTTGGGCCCAATTTGGAAATTTTCACCTAGGGGTGTACTCACTTTTGTTGCAAGTGGTTTAGCATAGTGTAATTTCTTCAGTGTTGTCACATGAAAGGATATAATAAAATATTTACAAAAATGTGTGGGGTGTACTCACTCTTGTGAGATACTGTATCTTTTGGCATTATGGCCAAAAGTTCAACCTTGGTTTAATCAGACTATAACACAAATTTTCCCACATGCTTTTGGGAGACTTCAGATGTGCTTTTGCAAAATTTAGCCATGCTTGGTTGTTTTTCTTCGTAAGAAAAGGCTTCCGTCTTGCCCCTCTACCCCATAGCCCACACATATGAAGAATACGGGAGATTGTTGTCAAATGTACCACACAGCCAGTACTTGACAGATATTCCTTTAATGTTGGTGTAGGCCTCTTGGCAGCCTCCCTGACCGTTTTTCTTCTCATCTTTTCATCAATTTTGGAGGGACGTCCAGTTCTTGGTAATGTCACTGTTGTAGTGGTCGACCGATACATCGGCCGATTTTTGGCATTTTTTAATTAATCGGCGTCGACCGATTGTGCTTCAAATTAGGCCAATTAATTTATGCACTTGCCAGTTCATACAGGGGCGATCCGACTTGCGGGGCCACTCCGCATAGCGCGACTTCAGCGTGACTTGCAAATTACTTCTGTAAAATAAGTCAATGCAAGTCGCCTGAAGTCTCCCCGTCGGAGCGACTCTCCTATCTGGGCAGCCTGCCAAGTCGGAGAACATCGCTGATAAAAGAGGCAAAGAGATACAATGTTTCTGCTTATCAAAGGAATGGTAGACAAGGGGGGAATAGTTTTTTAGGGACTTTAAGGAAGCCATGGCCGGTAGGTCATGTATTTCCATCCCCAGGGACTTTAATTGAAAACCATCCCATATTAAGTTCAGTGAAAGGGGGCTAAGAAGGGGGAATGTGGGACTTTATATGAAGCACATGACTGCTTATCAAAGGAATGAACTCCGGTGTGTAGAAGATCTCAGTTTAACTATTTAACGACAAAATCTTTTCTGACGTATTGCTTAGAAGTAAAAATCCAGTATTTTCTTTCTTGTTAAAAAAAAAAAATCCAGTATTTTCTGCTAGAAAATCAATTAAAACCCCCCAAACATTATATATATATCTATATATAGATATAGATATATATATATTAGCAGAGACCCTAGAGAACAAAATGGCGGTTGTTGCAATATCTTATGTCACACAGTATTTGTGCAGCGGTCTTTTAAACAATAATTTTTTTGGAAAAAACACACTTTAAAGAATAATAAAAAAAAAAATAATCAGTAAAGTTAGCCCATTTCTTTTTTCGTCTAAAAGTTTTGATTACCTGTTTTTGTGTAATTAATATTGAAGATCCATAGTATTTTTAAATCTAAATTATACATACAAGTGCACTGTTTGGAGGCTTGTTTTGTTTAATAAACGTTTAATTTAAGACATTTTCTGTATCACTTCCTATTACCTAACTGTTAGATTTTATGAAATGAAGGGAAAAGAAAAAATCTGCCTAACATATCGGTCCAAAAAAATCGGCATCATATATCGGCCATCGGCCGCCGCGATTTCAAAATATCGGCATCGGCCAGAGAAAAACCCATTTCGGTCAACCGCTACACTGTGCCATATTTTCTCCACTTGATGACTGATCACTGTGTTCTATGGTATAGAACACAGAGCAAAGGCTAGTCGCCACCTTGCGGTACTTGGCGACAGGGAGAAGTCTGCAGGACCTCAAGTTCTCGACAGGCATCTCTCCCCAGGCTCTGGGAATCATTATTCCAGAGACCTGTTCTGCCACCATTCAGGTCCTGCAGAAGGACTATATTAGGGTAAGTTTTCTCTTTTAACATCACATTATATGTATTTAATGTATGCTAATGTTTTGTATTTCTTTTATCATTCCCAAATTACCATGTTTGTAATATTTTATCCTCATGCATGCTTTAAGCTTTTAATGCTCCTTTTTTGGCCTACATGCATATTTCCTTCACTAACCTCCCCAGCTTGCTATCCTGGGCCCATACACACCTAGCCTAGTCACTTAACAATGTATTTTGTCAGCTCCATTGTAGCGCTTTTCAAAATGTTATTGATGTGCTTAAATTCAGGCAGAGTGCCAGAGGCTTTTTTGGGGGGTCCAAACTCATTTATAACCCCCCCTCCTAAATTTTTCCAATGGGCCATCAAAGAGGGTGAGGAATCTGATAAGTGGACCTTATATTTTTGTCTTTAAATACTCCTTAAAATAAATGTTATACTGGCCAAGAATGTTTGTGTCTAATCTGTTTGCAATGTTATGTACAAAAGTACTAATTCAATTGTTTTCTTTTTTGACAGTTTCCTTCAACGCCACAGTAATGGCAGACTGTGGCCTCCCATTTTGCTGAGCGTTGGGACTTTCCTAACTGCGGAGGGGCAATCGATGGGAAACATGTCCACATCGTCCCACCACCCCACTCGGGGTCATACTATTTTAATTATAAGGGGTTTCATAGTATTGTGCTGATGGCGGTGGTGACATATGAATTTTTATATGTGGACATGGGGGATAAATGGCCGGATGTAGGATGGTGGAGTCTTTGCCCAGACTGAGTTCTACAGATGTCTCCAGGGTGGTGGCTTGGTATTGCCACCTGTGGAAGAGAAAGTAGAAGGACTCCCATTTGTGTTTGTTGCAGGTGAAGCATTTGGTCTGGGTGATCACCTGAGGACCCTCACCCCGGAGAAGAGGGTTTTTAATTACCGGCTGGCCAGAGCCTGAAGAGTCATGGAGAATGCCTTTGGGATAATGGCCAGCCGGTTCCACCTATTTCTTATGGCAATAAATATGGCAGACTACAAATTGAACCACATAGTTCTAGCATGCTGCATACTTCACAACTTTTTAAAGAGAAATACTCCAAATTTTGTTGCCTCAGTTGGGCCTGAGGCCGGACTTCCTGAAACTACCCTGACAGCCCTGGAAGCTGGCCGTCTTGGCTTGCCCCGCCCCCAAAGTGCCTGTGAAGTGTGGAAAAAATATGTGGATTATTTTACGGTTAGGGGGGCCATTGCTATGCCAGCAAATTTGGAAATAATTTCTATTTTATAAAAAAATGTTATCTAATAAAATCTTGATTTTGATTTACTGCTTGTGGTTCTTTTAGCTGTCTCCTAGGTTCTCCTAGTGCACTTGTAGTGCAAAGTGTTTTTTAAATTTTTTACTAACCCCCCCCCCATTGTCACTGTAAACACCAACTTAATACAAAAACTGTTATGCCCCGTACACACGGTCAGATATTCTGATGGACAAAAGTCAGATCGGATTATGTTCGGAAAATCCGATCATGTGTGGGCTCTAGCAAACTTTTTCCGTCAAAATTTCCGACGGAAAAAATTTGAGAGCAGGATCTAAAATTTTCCGACAACAAAATCTGATTGGACTTTTTCCAATCGTGTGTAGAGAATTCCGACGCACAAAGTGCCACGCATGCTCAGAAGAAATTTGGAGACGAAAGCTATTGGCTACTGCCCTGTACGTAGTCCCGTTGAACGTTTTGTGCGTCACCTCGTTCAGAATGATCAGATTTTCCGACAACTTTGTCCGACCACGTGTGTGCAACATCAGTTTCGGACAAAATCCGTCGGAAACTATCCGACGGATTTGGTGATCGCAATGTTCGACGTGTACGGGGGCTTATTGAGCATTGAAAGAAGAAGCCACACATTGTTGAGTATAAAACCTTTTTACTTCGTGCACATGAACATCTGTGTTAGAAAACCTATTATGGTAAAAAAAAACACCATCTTGGTTTTATAAATTTTTACCTTTAAAATATTTTAGAAGTACATAAACAGGCATGTTTCAAAACATAACATACACAACTCAGGAACTTACAAAGTTCAACATTGAAAAACTGAAGGCAATATCAGACGTGTGAAAAATGTGTTGATCTTGCCTTCATTAGATGGGGTGATGACACCCCTGTAAAAGCCAAATTTTTAAAGATGCACACAAATTAGGAGTCAAACTGGGGATTTCCCTCCTGATCCCATGCCTAATGTCAAAATGTGCTATCTCCCATCATGGGGGATAAATGGACGTGTTTTGGGGGTGCAACCATTTACTAGCACCTACTAGAGTTGCGAGGAAGAGGTTGCACTCACAAAACGCGTACATTGAAATCCCCTGATGGCAGATATCACATGTTGACACACTGTGTGCATCTTCAAAATTTGGCTTTTAAAATGCAACACTGACCTGATGTTACAATTTCAACTACGTCTTCTACCTCTCCTTCCTCCACATCCTGAGGTTGTGGTGTCCTCTGTTCCCCTTCTTTCAGAGTTGGGGGGTTCCTGTTGTCCTCCGACTTCCCGAGTCTTTTCTCCCCTATGAGAATGAAACCAAAGGTATACTTAGCACACAGATATTTGAGGCCAGGAATATAAATATGAAACATTGCTTGGAAGTGGGGTACAATTGTCTGTTTTGGCAGAGTTCCAAGCTGAAGACATGATTTTTTTCCTTTAACAAAGCTGGAATACTTAAATTTTTTGATACGTTTTTACACATGGAGACACCCCAAGTATCCACTGGAGCACCTGTGTGGGTCACCCTAAAAAATTTGCTCTAGTGTCCCACACTGATGCTCCTGAGTCCAAATGTGTAAACAGCTGCTGAGTGTCCTCTCCTTACATTACACTGAATCAAGTTTGCAATTCGTTCTAGTTTCAAAGACATCTAGACAACAATGTCCTAAACTTCTTTTAATACAAATTAGCATGACCAAATGTAGTTAACCCTGTAGCTGCCAAAAACATTGTATTTAGTTTGCAAACGAACAATGTTTCGTACGACCGATTACTATGCCCACAATCATGAAAGTAACCATTTTAAACTGTACAACAGTAAAGAAAAGCACATGGAGCAGCATGCAAGTAATAATCATAATAGGAACACATGACAAGTACTTACTTTTTAGAAGCACTTTCTTGATCCTTCTGTACTGATCCTGCATTTTCCGAACAAGAGCTCTCACCTGACTTTTGCTGGCGGATTTTCCGATCGTGTGTACACGGCATAAGAAGGAAACCTGTTAGAGTCTGCAAAAGACTAGAGACTGGGGTGGAGGTTCACTTTCCAGCAGGACAACAACCCTTAAGCCAAAGCTACAATGGAATAGTTTAGATCAAAGCATATTCTTGTGTTAGAATGGCCCAGTCAAAGTCCAGACCTGAATCCAATTAAGAATCTGTGGCAAGACTTGAAAATTCTTGTTCACAGAGGGTCTCCATCCAACCTGACAGAGCTTGAGCTATTTGGCAAAGAAGAATGGGCAAAAATGTCACTCTCTAGATGTGCAAAGCTGTTAAAGATATACCCAAAAAGACTTGCAGCTGTAAATGCAGTGAAAGGTGGTTCTACAAAGTATTGACTCAGGGGGGCTAAATACAGATGCATGCCACACTTTTCACATATTTAGTTGTAAAAAATGTTGAAAACCATTTATCATTTTCCTTCCACTTCACAATTATGTACCACTTTGTGTTGGTCTATCACATAAAATCCCAATAAAATACATTTACGTTTTTGATTGTAACATGACAACATGTGGAAAATTTCAAGGGGTATGAATACTTTTTCAAGGCACTGTATACATTTGACATTAACATTTTTATCTGATTCTAGGTCTGCTTAAAAATTAAGATACATTGTGCAATTATATCAGCATCTCTAAATATTACAATAATACCCTGCTGTAATATTACCAGTAAAGTCTCCTCGGTATGACAGAAGGAAATATATGTGTATGTTGTATTGTATGACCAGTTCAGGTGCTTCCTGCTTTGTGGGTTGTGGTCCACCAGCACTAGCTGTAAATAGACTAGTTGCTTCCTTATTACATTCATTTCTTAGTGTTTGGTGTGTTTGTTATTACACATGCATAATGTTGATATTTGCACTATTAAAATAAGGTAATAGAGTGCTTCCTAAAGGTTACTTTGAGATCTTTATCAGAATCTATTTTGTGTCTGATTACAGGTTTTTGTAATAGCCTGTTGTGTCAGCAGTGCTGTGCTTTCAATTTCCCTGCCTGCTTTTTAATAATTGTGTATTTTTCTGTGGACCGGCCCTTTCTGTGTCACCTTACCACGTTCCGACACGAATCTAGTCACGTCCCCGCACTAATTCATCTCGGCGTACCCAGGACCGGCCTCATTTCAGTACATGCTCCAGAGTCCGATCGTGCTCAGTCGCAAACAGTGGCATGGCGATTCGGGCTTCTATCATGGCAGTTCGAATCATTTCACCTCAGGTGCATCATCGCGCTCTGATTCAAATTCTGTTGCATCTACGATGTACCGATTCGTCCCGGTGTGCCCCAGTTGTTTGGCCTCATTTCACCATTGCCTCATTTCAGTACATGCTCCAGAGTCCGGTTCGCAGTCACTCGCAACGCAGTATGACCGAGCCAGGCCTCTGTCATGGCAGTCTATTTTG
Source organism: Lithobates sylvaticus (assembly GCA_028564925.1). NCBI lineage: Eukaryota > Metazoa > Chordata > Amphibia > Anura > Ranidae > Lithobates > Lithobates sylvaticus. The sequence continues at coordinate 95,710,975 of CM053027.1, forward strand.
TTAAAGGCAACATTTCATTCATTGTATTTGTTGTCTGTCATTTCATGTTCCTTCCATTTCATTCTCAGTTCAATTCCTAATTCACTGACGCCTGTTGATATCATTAATTGTAAACCAATTTGCAGGATAAACAGCAAACAACTCTCAAACGAGTGTTTTCTCTCGCATTTTCTTCAGGTCAGTCGGATTCAGTAGGTCCACCTGCTCCAGCTTGAACGGTGCTTCAGCAGGTAAAAAAAAAAGAAAAGGGCGGACATGAATACCCAGCTTAGGTACGTATACAGCAGGGAGCACATACAAGACTTAAATTCATGTCACTCTCTGTAGGCTCCAGTCTGCAAAGACTCACCCCAGAGGACAAGTCAGCAAACTTCATAAAGCCACATAACGATGTCTTCAGTCGGCAGCGAAGACCTCACGGCCCCTCTGTCACCCTCTCCAGTCTCTGAGAGTGGCAGTGTTCAGTCTCTAAGGGGGGTGGACTATCCCTAGACTGACAACGGAGCTGAGATGTAGAGGGGTGCCCTTTCCTACTACGGCCAGGAAGGCAGAGCTGTTCATGCTCCTCTTTCCTCTGCCTGCCACAGCAGGATCCAGCACCCAACAGGCGTCATTGGACTCAATTTCGTCTGCCATTGCTCAGTTGCACACCCTTGTGTCATCCCTGACCTCATCAGTCACTGAGGTACAGAACAGGGTGACACTTTTGGAGACCCGCCCGGCTGTTGCAACCCCCAACCCTGCCGTAGTCCAAGCCGTCACAACGCCTTCTACAGGTATCACAGTGTGGAGTCCGGTAGTATACCCCTCTCACCTGGTACCACCCAATGTCAGGAAGGACATCCTGGAAGGCAGGGATGTCAACCTGGCCTCACTTCTGATCTCAGTCCATGATCTGGCAGAAAACAAGGCGTATACCTGGGGAGACGTCTTATTTATCGTGAAAGCCAAGGACCCCAGGCTTAACAGGAAACTTTCTGTTCCAGAATTCACCATGGCGTTCGGCATGTTGAGGGATGTGGTGTGTTCAGCCTCCCCGGCAGATGGGAGGAGCTGTACTTATACCTCCACATAGTCGTAGACCTAGGCTACAAATACGGTTGCTTTGGGTTCTACGACTATCGCCGCTCCTTCTCAGCCAAAGCCGCAGCAAGGTTTCTCCAGTTCCACACGCCCACAGACTGGAGTATCATGGATACAGAGCTGTTCTGCCGACATTTTGCGGGCCTGCGGTCACCACTGTGTGCTATATGCCAGTTGGCGACCCACACCGATGTCTGGTGTGCCAATGCAGCTACCATCCACCAGTTAGACAACACGGCTACTACCAGCACAGGTCAGGGTCAGTAGGCCCTGGCACGAGGGCCACAGACGGACAAGCTTGGACGACTAGTTTGGACGGCCGGGGGAGCGGCCATCTGCAACAATTACAATTACGGCTCTTGTAATTTTAGCCAGTGCCGCCTACTCTACGTTTGTACCCTGTGTCAGAGGGCTCACCCCAGGATTCTATGCGAGGTCAAGCAGAAGAAGGCATGACTAAGCTGGGTCAATGTCGCATGGCTCGGCTTCTACTTGACTGCACATCCCACTCCATCCCTGGCCATCTACCTCATCCGAGGCTTCACCAAAGGTTTCCATACCGTTCTCATCTCCCTGCCCCACACCACCCACGAGTGCAGGAACCTGCGGTCGGCAGCCACAGATGAACAGGCCATCGACCAGCTCCTGCAGATGGAGTTAGACCGGGACTTTATGATAGGCCCTTTCATCCAGCCCTCCTTCAACACATGGGGCTTGTGCAAGGCAAATTTTCAAATAAATTGCGTTTGGTTTACGACTTGTCAGCACCTCATTTCTCCCCCATTTCCAGTCTCAACTCCCTTATCCCCTCCGAGCAGTTCTCCCTCAAGTATGCCTCAGTGGACATGGCCATCCAAGCCATACTTAGAACAGGCACAGGTACCTGGCTTTCCAAAGCAGATATCTCAGATGATTTTAAGTTGCTGCCCATACATCCCTCTCTTTGGTACTGGCATGGCATCAAATGGAGGGAGGCATACTACTTTGCCACCAAACTGACCTTCGGGTCCAAGAGTAGCTCCTGGCTATTCAATACAATTGCCCAGACACTTACGTGGATCCTCCTGCACAAAGCACAGTGTGAGGAGGTCATCCACTACCTGGACGACTTCCTGTTGATAGAACCGCCCGGGACAAACCCAGGGGACCTTAACAAGTTAAGGGTGGTTTTTAATAACCTTAATGTTCCTATCGCGGAGCACCAGGTCGACGGCCAAGCACAAAAAAAATCAAGTTTCTGGGCGTCAACCTGGACACCGGGTCATGCAGGCCAGCCTCCCCCCAGACAAACTGGACCGCATCAGAATGGTGCTCCGGGAGTTTACCCATGCCAGAGGATGCACCCAGAAGCAACTTTGGTCCCTTCTCGGGATGCTGAATTTTGCGATGCGGATCATCCCCCAGGGCCGCTCCTTTGTATCCCGCCTGCTAGTCTACCTGTCCCACACCCAGATCATGTCATCAAACTCGACGCCGCTGCCATAGCAGACCTTGCCATGTGGGAGGAATTCCTGTGTAATTGGAACGGCGTTTCACTCTTCATCCCTACAGTGTCCTCCCTGTCACCACAGGTGGTGACAGACGCGGCGGCCTCCACAGGGTTTGCTGCCATTTTTGGCCATTCATGGTTTGCAGCACCCTGGCCACCTCAGGCACTAGCAATACCTGGCTTTACTACCACGTCTGCCCTCTTTGAGCTCTACCACATTGGGGCAGCTGCGCACCTGTGGGGCCACAGCTGGTCCAGGCAGACAGTTGCCTTTACGACTGACAATCTTGCTACCTCAGAAATCATAAGTAAAGGCAGATCTAAGTCCAGGCCCGTCAAGTCCTTCTTACGTAGGCTGGTACAGTTATCCCTGCAGCATCAATTTAATATCTACTGCTCATTCATCCCGGGGAAGCGCAATCTGGCAGCTGATGCGCTTTCCCGTTTTAATTACATCTCTTTCTTCAAACAGATGCCCGGAGCCAGTCCCCTGTCGGCTACTATCCTGGACTGGTCTCAACTGACCCTGGACTAGCCCAGCATCTACAGGCAGCGACTAACCTCATCAATTCTTCACTCTCCCGCAATACACGCAAGGCCTATCAGACAGCCTGGAGGGCATTCAACAGATTCTTGTCTCAGCACCCCAGAAAGTCGTCCAGTATCAAACAGATACTAGCCTTTATTTCCTACTGTCACGTTCACTTGACATTGTCCCACAACACCATACGGCTGTATCTGGCCGGTGTACAGCATTTCCTGTCCATTCAGGACTCCGCGAGACCCTCCGTATTCACATTCCATGCAGTACGGGCCGTTCTCCAAGGGTATTCAGAAACGTCAGCCGGTAGTCTGTCCCAGACGATTGCTCATAACAGGAGAGATCTTTAGGGACATGTCCACCATCCTGGACACGTCTCCGTTCGGTCTCCTCCCCAGTCTGGTCCTGCAAGCCGCCATGAACTTGGCCTTCTACGGGTTTCTACGACCCAGCAAGTTTACTTGTAGTCACCCTTCAGGCCCAGTGTTACGCAACGTAACTTAGTCCGCCACCAGGATCACTTCATCCTACACCTAGCTGTTTCCTCAGCAGCTAGGCTCAGGAACGGACATATATCTCTTCAGGACCCATAACAACTGGTTTCCAGTGGCCACACTGAATCGGTTATTAACACTACTGTCCGATCAGCCAGACTCTAGTCCTCTTCTGCCCTTTCCTGTCAAACCTCTTAATACGTCCCAGTTCATGAAACACGCCCGGATTCTCCTCAGCAACCTACACTTAAACCCCAGTCAGTACTCCGGACATTCGTTCCGGATCGGGGCAGCCTCAACAGGATCCCGGCAAGGTGTCCCGGACCACGTCATCAAAAAGCTAGGCAGGTGGAAGTCAGCCTGCTTCGCCCGCTACATTCCTAATCCACAAGTGGAATTGGCCCAGGCCTTTGCCAAGCTTACCCAGTGACCTATCTCAAACCAATAAAGCTATTTCCTATCTGAGTGTTTTGCCCCCTTATTTTGGTGTACCATACGATAGACCAAGGCACACTTTCAGGTCCATTTCATGTGGTAAGTTTTGTGTGAAACCTGTATGTCATCTATATACGTATCGGCCATAGGGCTCTAAACCATAAATAAGAAGGCCAGTATGGTGGCCTGAAATTATGGGAGGAGCCAGGGGGGTATTTAACCAGCCCACTGGCTGCCGGTCTTTGTCGGTTTCCTGTGCGAGATACCCACCCTCCCTTCCCCTTTTCAGGGCATTTCTCAAGTATTCTTATTCCTAAACGGAATACTCATTTCACATCATTTCATAGCTACTTTCATTTCATCATTTCTTGTCTAGGGTATGCCCCCTCATTTTGGTGTACCATACGATAGGCCAAGGCACACTTTCAGGTCCATTTCATGTGGTAAGTTTTTTGTGTGAAACCTGTATGTCATCTACAGTGGTGTGAAAAAGTGTTTGCCCCCTTCCTCATTTCCTGTTCCTTTGCATGTTTGTCACACTTAAGTGTTTCAGAACATCAAACCAATTTAAACAATAGTCAAGGACAACACAAGTAAACACAAAATGCAATTTGTAAATGAAGGTGTTTATTATTAAAGGTGAAAAAAAATCCAAACCATCATGGCCCTGTGTGAAAAAGTGATTGCCCCCTAAACCTAATAACTGGTTGGGCCACCCTTAGCAGCAACAACTGCAACCAAGCGTTTGCGATAACTGGCAATGAGGCTTTTACAGCGTCCTGGAGGAATTTTGGCCCACTCATCTTTGCAGAATTGTCCTAATTCAGTTACATTAGAGGGTTTTCGAGCATGAACGGCCTTTTTAAGGTCATACCACAACATCTCAATAGGATTCAGGTCAGGACTTTGGCTAGGCCACTCCAAAGTCTTCATTTTGTTTTTCTTCAGCCATTCGGTGGTGGACTTGCTGGTGTGTTTAGGATCATTGTCCTGCTGCAGAACCCAAGTTCGTTTCAGCTTGAGTACACGAACAGATGGTCGGACATTCTCCTTTAGGATCTCTTGGTAGACAGCAGAATTCATAGTTCCTTTTATCACGGCAAGTCTTCCAGGTCCTGAAGCAGCAAAACAGCCCCAGACCATCACACTACCACCACCATATTTTACTGTTGGTTTAATGTTCTTTTTCTGAAATGCAGTGTTCCTTCTACGCCAGATATACTTGGACACACACCTTCCAAAGAGTTCCACTTTTGTCTCATCGGTCCACAGAATGTTGTCCCAAAAGTCTTGGGGATCATCAAGATGTGTTGTGGAGAAATTGAGACGAGCTTTGATGTTCTTTTTGCTCAGCAGTGGTTTTCTCCTTGGAACTCTGCCATGCAGGCCATTTTTGCCCAGTCTTTTCCTGATGGTGGAGGCATGAACGCTGACCTTAACTGAGGCAAGTGAGGCCTGCAGTTCTTTGGACGTTGTTGTGGGGTCTTTTGTGACCTCTTGGATGAGTCGTCGCTGCGCTCTTGGGGGTAATTTTGGGCGGCCGGCCACTCCTGGGAAGGTTCACCACTGTTCCATGTCTTCGCCATTTGTGGATAATGGCTCTCACTGTGGTTCGCTGGATTCCCAAAGCTTTGGAAATGGCTTTATAACCCTTTCCAGACTGATAGATCTCAATTACTTTCTTTCTCAATTGTTCCTGAATTTCTTTGGGTCTCGGCATGATGTGTAGCTTTTAAGGATCTTCTGGTGGACCTTACTGTGTCAAGCAGCTCCTATTTAAGTGATGCCTTGATTGTGAACAGGTGTGGCAATAATCAGGCCTGGGTGTGGCTAGGGAAATTGAACTCAGGTGTGGACAACCACAGTTATAGTATGTTTTAACAAGGGGGCAATCACTTTTTCACACAGGGCCATGATGGTTTGGATTTTTTTTCACCTTTAATAATAAACACCTTCATTTACAAATTGCATTTTGTGTTTACTTGTGTTGTCCTTGACTATTGTTTAAATTGGTTTGATGTTCCGCAACACTTAAGTGTGACAAACATGCAAAGGAACAGGAAATGAGGAAGGGGGCAAACACTTTTTCACACCACTGTATATACGTATCGGCCATAGGGCTCTAAACCATAAATATATATATATATATATATATATATATATATATATATATATATATATGAGCTATATTCACATAAAAAATGGCAACCCACTTCATATTGTTTTTAGCCACTCAACTTCATTGTGTTTTGGCTCATCACTCTGTTATGGTTTTTTATAATAATGCATGCACCTTATTTGAATTTACATATGTTAGATGACTATGTATGAGCTGAAATATTTGTAGTCATGGCTTAACTCTAATGGCGCGTACACACTCTCGGATTTTCCAAAGGGAAATGTTGGATGTGAGCTTGTTGTCGGAAAGTCCGACCGTGTGTATGCTCCATCGAACATTTGCTGTTGGACTGTCCGCCAACAAATGTTTGCTAGCAGGTTCTCAAATTTTCCGCCAATAAAACGTTGTTGTCGGAAAGTCCGATCGTGTGTACACAAGTCCGTCGCACAAAAGTTCACTGGCTATTGAACTTCCTTTTTCTTGTCTCTCCGTACGTCTTGTAGGTCACCGTGTTCCCACGTTTGGAATTGTTGGCCAACATTTGTATGACCGTGTGTCTGCAAGACAAGTTTGAGCCAACAACCTTCAAACAAAAATTCCGGTTTTGTTGGCGGAAAGTCCGATAGTGTGTACGCGGCATTACAGTGTATTGTGGCATGTTGAGTTGACAGTGATGCATTGGTCCCATTGTAAATTGCCATTCAGAAAAAAAAGAGGCATTCGGGAGGCAGCTGGATCTCTTCCTGAGCGCCTGACAGCAGCTGCTTAGCCGCAGTCTAAAAAGCGATACACTGCAGATTCTTTTTCAGAGCTTGGGCTAGTGTGAAATTAGCCTTAATCTGTAATGCAAACATAGAGCAAGTGCAAAGGAAGAAGAGAGATCAGAGTGCCAAGATCTGACTTGAATGACGTCACTGGACCTCTTGTGAATTTTTGGATACAATTCACAGTGTATGCAGCTACAAAGATTAGTGGGGGCTTTTTTAAAAGCTTATTTTCTTCTTGCTAAAGTATACCACTCATTTTAAAAGTATGAACTAATTTTAAGAACCTGACAGGCAGGGGTTTTATAACAGAAGAGGCCTGTGGAGTTGGTTACAGTGCAGCCCTGGAGGGCATATTATGACAGATAAGTCTGTCATAATGTGCTAGTATGTGGTGCCATTTAAAAAATAATTAATAGTTTAATACCACTTCAAGAATAAATAGTTCAAATAGTTTAGTGTCCATAGACTGGTCACAGTTCTTCTTTAAGGCTAGTTTACGCGTTTGTGCCTAAACATACTGTATGTGTTTGAAATTACATTTTATAATATGTTGAAGTGCGTTTTTGTATGGCTGAAGACTGTACAATTTGAAACAGTGGAAACAAACTCTCCAAATGCTGGCCAATAGACGTACATTCAGAGAGCAGGCAGTGTGATATAGTCATTGAGCAGAGCCTGTGTGTAATGAGCTAATATGTCTGCCCTGTGTAGATTATGAAAATATTGTTGGCCATACTTACTGTAATCTTTCTTTCTTGACGCATCCTCATGTTAGCACTTATGGATCAGTTCCACCCTCTTGACCCCAATGACCACCTTCCAATCTATAAAAAAGAGCCAGTTCCCACCCAGTGTTCCATAGCTAGGCTCAGGGGAGGGAAACCCACAGGACACAGGGTGAGGAAACCCATGCTGACAGGATACGTCAGGAAAGGAAAATTTACGGTAAGTGTGATCAACAATTTTCCATGTTCATGGCTCTCCTCATGTGAGAAGTTTTGGGACATAAATAGCTTCAGCACCAGGGAGGGAATAATAAAAAAAATCAACAATGAATGACAAAATAATTTATTACACTGTCATAGCAGCAGAAAAAAATAGAAGCTCTGATGTTGATGGCTCTTTTGTTAAACAGATCTAACTTGTAGTGCTGGGTAAACATATTCACAGAAGCCCAGCTGGCCATCTTGCATATGTCATCAGTGGAAACCATGGCGCAAGCCCACAAAGTTGCCATCCCTCTGCTTGAATGAGCTCGAGCCTCGGTTTAGGGTATGACTTCTGAAATGAAACACATGTATCAACTTCTGGGTCCATGTAGATGCTACTTTCGGCGATGCTGCCACACCCTTCTTTGAACACGCTGGAAACACAGTCTGTCCACTTTCCTGAAAAGCTGTGTTCTTTTAGGATAGGCTTAAATCAGCTTAACCAGGTCCAATGAACTAAAGTCTTCTTGCTGAGAAGTTTCACTAGGTTTAGGAAGAGATGGACTCTCAATTAGCATGACAGTTTGTCGAAACCTTGGGTTGAAATTCGGAAAATCACTTTATCTTGAAACCGAATACAACCGAATACAACAAGGCTTCTTAAATGTGAATGCACAAAATTCTGACACCCTTCTTACAGATGTAATAGCTGTTAAGAAAACTATTTTTGGAGCAAAAATCAGGACTAAGGGTAAATCTCATAAAGGAATTAACGGTCTCTTTGGAGAATGCATTCTTTAAAACTACCCTCATGAAACTTCTAACTAACTAATGTCTCCTGGTGGGACATGAGAGAGATGAAATCTGCATTTTCAAAGAATTATAGGCTGTGCCTATATCCAAAGATGATTGCAAAAAAAAAAAATGCAAAAGTGATGGAGACATTGGAAAAAAGCTTTTGTTGCTTGCAAACAGCAATATTATCGCATATACGCAAGTATGTAGACTTTGTTGAAGATTTTCGAGTTTCCAAAACAATGGAAATGACACTACCAGAAAATTCTAGCTCCCACAACCTTTCCCTTTCAAAAGCGATGCTGCCAACCTTTGTTTTTCTTCCTTCTTTAGTCTTCTCTTCCTATCTTCCTGCACTAGCAAATCCTGTCTGTTGGGTGAAAAACAGAGAGGTATCTCTGCCATTTGCAGAAGGAGGGGAAACCATGGCCTTCTTAGACAGTAGGGTGCAGTCACTCTGGCCTGCAAATCTTCAACAGCACTTGTAAAAACGGTGGAATCAAAGGGCATACAAAAATCTGAAGGCAGTTCCAAACTACCGTGAATGCATCTTCCGTCATCTCTTGGATACTTGAAACCGGAGGTGAAACAAGGCTAGCTGACTCTTTCTGTTGTTGTTACAATGTTACAATTCAGCCAAACTATGCCGGTTCTTGAAGCACCAATTTTCTGTCCATTGTCATTTAATAACTGTCATTTAAAGCTTGACAGGAGTAGGAGATTGTCCAGATAATGGTAAATGTGAATGTTCTTGAGACACAGGAGAGCCACAACCATAAACAGAACCTTGAAGACAAGAGAGGAATTGTGGCCACCCCAAATGGGAGACACCGAAACTGGAGTTTGAAAGACCTACTGCAAAACACAGAGCATGAAAAGGCTGCTTTCATTTTCTATCCTTTCCAACAAAGTAATGATTTACAGTTATAAGGAATGACACCTAACACTTGTTTAGAAGCTGAGTCTGCCGACCAATGCCCTAGTGAAAGGGCTAATTTAGGCTGTGATGGAATGGGATATTAGGTGGGCCAAGAGGTGAACCAAATCTACCACAGATTCAGCAATAAAATCTGCCAACAGCTTTATCTCCTCCGGGGCTGTTATTATTGCAGAATAATTGACTCTAGTTTTTCAAGCCACATCAACATTAATTAACACTTTAAGGTTTTAGCCACTGAAGTCAAGGCCATGCCTGGATCACGGGCTTATCCTCCTGTGGTGACATTTTTTTGAGATCCACATCCATTCGTCTGTCCATCAGGTCTCTCAAGGTAACAAAACTGTCCAGATGGAGAGACACTTAATTTCTGTAAGTTGTATACACTGCTGGGGTATTCCCAAAATGTGGCATTTGAGGATTTTAGGGGACACCTTTTAGAAAAATCTGTTCTGGAAACCAGATCTTTTTTTGGGCTTCTCCTATTGGTACACTATTCATTCTTTTATCTCTGGCATAAGAGATGAAGGATGGATGGTAGGACCTTTTTTCTTTAGTTCTGGAAAGTACTTTTGCACCTTCTTATAAGGAACAGTATCCTCTTTCTACTCCTTAATCGCTAAAACAAAAGGACCCACTAGAGCAAAATCAAAACCGTGCACCTCCAGATCTTTCTTCGATTATTCTGAGATTTCTGAACACTCAAAGAGAACTGTCAGCTAAAGACATTGTGGGTGTCTCTCAGGCCCCAGATGTACTTGAAATCTTCCACTGTTGCATGCTTACTGCAATTGTTTGCTGAACATAGGACTTTACCCCCTGTGACTGTTTTCTCCTTTTTTCTCACCACCTCTTTCAGGCATTCGGCACATATGAGCTTGCCCGGTGGAGCTCCACAAGCCCAGCAAACTCCATGACTGAGCCTCCTACAAGGACTTTCCCTTTGGGAGAGGAATGATGGTGGGCCCCACAAGGACTATTGCAACTGTGATGAGACTGGCTACTGCCATGGTAGTAGAAATGACTAAAATGATGGTGATTAGACCCAGGACATGAGAAATTATTATGAAACCTAGATCTTTTGGCACATTTTGCTTCAAACTTTTCCCTCTGGAAACAACAAGGGGCCATCATCAACCCCCACAACCACAGTACTACAAGCTTCTGGCAGAATACAATAAAAAGAGCAAGGCAGTAAACAGAACTGCAGAAAACCAAACATCCATGAGGGATAGTGCGCCAACTTCTCTGAGAAGACAGAACAGCAATAGCAGGCCACCAAAAGCTAAGACTGAACCTCGCTCCGGGAAGAAGACACACACTGTTCTGCCCCCAAGACTCAGCATCTGGACATCAGAGCTGTTCCATGTGCTGCCTGAAACAACCACTAGAGAGAGTCCTGTACCAGAAGACCAGACACATGAATGTTACACAGTCACAACTCTATTCCACTAGTACAGGAGACAGGTAAGGAGAGAACAGTTCGCAGTCAGATGAGATATATAAGCTACCATACTAGCCTGGGCACCAACAGGCACTGCAAATCAGTTGGATTTACCAAAAACAAAGGCAAGAGGGTAAACTCTTTTAGGAGGTCAGATGGAGTCCTGGAGCAGGAACCAAAAAAGTGGTCTTTGGGGTGAGGAGGGCGAAGCTGACCAATAAATGTTGACATGAGTTGGGCCAGGAAATGCAGTATATTTTACAAACTAAAAACAGAGGAGAGAGACAGCCACATCATAATGGCCGCTTGTCTCAGCTCTGAGCATTTTTCAGAGACCAACAGTGACAAGAAGAATGCAGAGGAAGAGGGGCGTGTCAGCCTCCTGTCCCCCTGCATTACTCTTTTCACAACTTGTCTTGGGAAAGCACCTGGAGCCGAGTGTCCGCTATGAGGTGATGAGGTGACCACCTCCTTCCTTGTCGGTCTGCCCGCAATGGGGGGGGGGGGGGGTCTGCTCTAAAAGCTACACTTCGGAAGCACCTAGCAACATAGGATAAAGTCTATGTGTACTTTGTCCCATATGGGATAGAATAATGAGAAAAATGTAATATTTATTCTTTAAGAAATAAACTTTAACAAGGCTGTTCTTTCTTTAAGCAAGGGTTATTGTATACATTGAAGGAGAAGAAAAACAAGCTCTTAAGGCATATTAGTATGTAAGAATTTAGCCTTAATTTAATTACAAAAGCAGATGGCAAAAAAACTCTGTCATGTTGGAAAAAAGCCAAGTATTGTGGAGTTCATTGCTCAGTGAGTGAACTGTCCTCTTTTTGTATCTGTACACAGGTCGAATGAGCAGGGAATGACGGAAATTAACAGTTCTGTTTATTTGTATTGAAAAAACTGTGTGTCTGAAAGAGCGGAAATCTTTTACGAGAGACCCCCTGTGTTTGAGATCTCATGGCATGTAACCATCACATCTGCTGACCCTACGTTCTGTATGCTCTAATCCAGATAATTATCAGTGTTTCCTCCCACCAAAACACATAGGTTCTTGCATTCTAATCACGTATCAAACAGTGTAAAGTAGGTGTGACGGACCTCGTACCCAAGATGTCCGCCGTAACTGCTTCCTCTGTCCGGTACCACACAATCCAAGACCCATTAGCTCAGCCAGTCACCAGACAACACCAGTGTAGGCTACATCAGGAATGAATCTTTATTTGACATTTCACACACATATATAGCCAGATGATTAAAAGCTAACCTAATTAGCATGAGCTAATTATCTTAATCATTGCCCAGACTAGTTGACTGCCTGAAAAGGCTTTTCAAGGTCAGACTTTAAGGCTCCTAGTTAATTGGAATGGCTATTCAACATACATTAACATAAACAGTAACACAGGGCTAATTAGCACAACAACATTGTGTGGAATACACCTTACAAGCCAGACCAGCCTCATCTACACAATAGACAGGTGGCTTGAGTTCATGACATTGAATGGGACACAAGGTGTCAGATGCTAGTCTATTTCTAATGCCAAATGCATATACAGAGAGTGTATTTTGGGGGGCCCGTGATCAGCTGGCAGGAGGCTAGCATGTAGTCCTCTCAAAAAGCCCGTGTCCCGGCTAGGTCTGTCACATTTCTCCCCTTTCGGCAGGAGACTAACACAGGAGGAGACCCCAGACGGGTTGACTCCGAAGTTAGTCCATAGTTCCAGTCCTCTAATGCCTGTACCCACACAGTACCCCAAACAAATTGTTCCAAACAGAGCACTCACCCAGCCAACCTCTGCCTCTCTCATAGAACATATCCGCCGCTGGGGAGAGGCCTGGACTGGCCATTCTCCCTGGAGTCTTTTCAGCCGCTGGAGAGAAGGCAGGGTGACTGGGCTCACTCCATCCTGCTGTTGGGGATCTGGGCCGACCGCCCAGCATCCCTGGGGTATACAGGTGGAGACTGAATTCCCATCCACCTTTACAGGAAATCTGTCCTGTGTCAGTTGAGGGCAGAGGCCAGCAGCGCTCTGTTCCGTTGCCAGCAGTTCAGCTGGGTGTAGGAGCTTCCCTACATCATCTGCTCCAGCTAACTGTTGGGGAGAGAGGCCGACTGCCCCAGCTCCCTGGAACTCCGCAGCTGTTACCGGTGCTGGGCAGAGGTTGGTAGCACTCTGCCCGGTTGCCAGCACTTCTGCTGGTTTTCTGTTAGTGGAGACCACAGGCCCATCCACTGACACCAGATCAAGCTGCAGTTGTGAGGTGACAACTGCATTCTCTCCTTGAACCCTGATCTGCAACTCGTGATGGACTGCCACCTCCTCACCCTTCTCCCCCTGTATCTGCTGCTGGGAAGTGATCGCCACCTTCTCACCCTGAGCCTCCAAAACTGACACAGGTGTGGGGCAGAGGTCTTGGACCCTCTGTCCGGTGACCAGCGCTTCAGCTGGGGAAGTTCCTTGTAACTCCCCAGATACTGCTGTTGATGCTGGGCAGCAGTTAGCAGAGCTCTGCCCTATTGTCAGCACTTCAGGTTTGGGGACGGCAATCTCCAGAGTTTCCACTGCCGATTCTCTTGCATGCTGCTGGACAGGCATATTCCTCCGTCCAACCTCGTTTTGTGCCGTAACAGGATCATCAAGGTCAGTCAGCACTTGCTGCATCCGCCATAAGACCTCCGCGTCCATAGCTGCGGGGGCAGGTGGGCAAAGCACTCTGTTACTATGCCACATTGCCGACTCTTCAGCCAGGATTTCAGAGCTGTCTGCTGGTATTTCCTGATAGTCCCAGGCAAAGGGAGCCCCACCCTGCTGCTGAGCAGAGTCTAGCAGCTGTATGTAGGCAATCTCCAGCTCCCATTCCTGAGCGGCCAGGAACTCCAAATCTTCCTGTGCCCAGAGCACTTCCGAGATGTTCAATCTTTGCTCTCTGTGCTCCATTATTTCCTCCAAACGCCACTCCAGATCACTCCCAAAGTCGGGGTCCTCGGACAGCCTCCAGTACAACAATCCCAGGCCATTATAATCAAAGCCTTCCGTGGGCCTGTCATCCGCTGTCCACGGGCACACTTGGGCTACATACCACCGGAGGGCTCTGTAGCTCTCGTCCAAACGCATTTCTGCCCGGATCAGCCTGCTTAACTCAGCTGTCCACTCCTGCTTCGGTTGTTCCCCCAATAACAGCAATCGTACTTCATACTGCGACCAGTACCTTACATGGATGGAGGGGAGAACTTTTCCCTGGTGTCGCTGCTCACAGGCTAGCGCTTCTTTCCAGAGTTGTAGGCGAACAGAATCATACCATCCCAGCAGGACCTGCACCGATACTGATCCTCTGTGCTGTATCCGCATCTCTCGCAACCTCCTTCCGAATTCCTCTTCCATGATGACGTATCTGTACCTCTGCTATCCGGGCCTTGGATCCAGGTGATGGTTTGGATGTGTTCACGACAAGGAAGCACGATCCCACCGCTGCCAGCCAATTGTGACGGACCTCGTACCCAAGATGTCCGCCGTAACTGCTTCCTCTGTCCGGTACCACACAATCCAAGACCCCCTTAGCTTACCCAGTCACCAGACAACACCAGTGTAGGGTACATCAGGAATGAATCTTTATTTGACATTTCACACACATATATAGCCAGATGATTAAAAGCTAACCTAATTAGCATGAGCTAATTATCTTAATCATTGCCCAGACTAGTTGACTGCCTGAAAAGGCTTTTCAAGGTCAGACTTTAAGGCTCCTAGTTAATTGGAATGGCTATTCAACATACATTAACATAAACAGTAACACAGGGCTAATTAGCACAACAACATTGTGTGGAATACACCTTACAAGCCAGACCAGCCTCATCTACACAATAGACAGGTGGCTTGAGTTCATGACATTGAATGGGACACAAGGTGTCAGATGCTAGTCTATTTCTAATGCCAAATGCATATACAGAGAGTGTATTTTGGGGGGCCCGTGATCAGCTGGCAGGAGGCTAGCATGTAGTCCTCTCAAAAAGCCTGTGTCCCGGCTAGGTCTGTCACAGTAGGGAACAATTTACTTTTTGCTGTATATAAGTGGTGGTGATCATGGTTGCAAAGAAATATTTTCATAAGTGGGCCCATAACTTGTAACTGTTACGTACCTGGACGTAGAGCCTGACTTGTAGGAGGAGACCTCTCATACAGCGCTGGTTCACGTGCCACTGGAGATGGGGACAGTGGTGACGTGAGCACAGTGGGGTAGGAGTGCCTGGTTTGTAGAGGAAGGTGTTGCAACCAACAGGGAGGTCCTCCAGTAATGTCCGTATGCGGATGGCAGGATGTAAGACTGCAGCTGTAGGTGGTTGAAGCAGGATACAAAAGAACCAGGCAGCAGGCGGATCAAACAAGTGGGAATCAGCAGAGCAAGGTCAGACAGTCCGGTTGGCAACAGCAGATCAATCAGATGATAGGAGCAGGCAATGGCAGAGTCGGTAGGCAGGCTGGAGTCGGTAACCAAAGACAGATGTAACAAGGTCAGGCAGGCCGGGTCGGGTAGGAGAAGGTAGAGTAGTCCAAACAGAGCCGGGTCGGTAACGGGAGATCACAGGTTCAGGTCTCAGATCAGGTTTTAGGGTGGCTGACAAGCAGGAAGCTTAAAGACAACACAGCACTGGCTGAGTGTCACTGCTGGGCTTTTAAAGCCCGTTTTGGCGCCAATTGCGTTCCTGCGCATGCGCACATGCACGCGCGCGCCACCGCGCACGCTAACGTGCACGCGCGCGCGCCCGCTGCGCACCTATGTGCGCACGGAAGGCCCGGAAATGCCTGGAAAGTCCTTGACATTGCCCCCCCACAAGGGGCAGCCTCCGGATGCCCAGGCGACTTGCCTTCTCAGGGTGGGAAATCAGGTAGGTACGAACTAGCCGTTTTGCATGTATGTTACTGTCCGGTTCCCAGGAATTGCTTTCTGGACCGTACCCTTTCCATTTGACCAAAAATTGTACTTGCCCATGTCTTCTTCTACAATTGAGGATAGCCTCCACCTCATATTCCTGGTTACCATCCACCAAAACAGGTTCAGGCGGACCAGTTCCTCTGTCAGGGAAGGGATTAGGCACAGCAGGTTTTAACAAAGACACGTGAAATACCGGGTGCACTTTAAGAGAATCAGGTAAAGACAGTTCATAGGCCACTTCATTCATTTTCTTCTTAACAGGAAAAGGTCCCATAAATTTAGGTGCAAGTTTTTTAGAAGGGCACATCAATTTGATATTTAGACAGCCATACCTGATCTCCAGGTTGCAGAACCAGCTCCCCCCTTCTTTTTTGGTCGAAGTTCCTCTTGCTATCTGCCTGGGCCTTGGATACCTCCACTGTCTTCTGGACTGCCGGAACTGGGGATTCTGAAACAAAATCTGGTAAAAAAGTCCAGCTCCCCCCCCAATGTCCTGTTTTTGCTCGTCGAAGTTCCTCTCTGCTCCCCCCTTCTTTTTTGGTCGAAGTTCCTCTTGCTATCTGCCTGGGCCTTGGACACAGCTTCTTGTAGTACCTGATTGTTGCGTTTGAGGAACTCCACTGTCTTCTGGACTGCCGGAACTGGGGATTCTGAAACAAAATCTGGTAAAAAAGTCAAGTGAAAACCATAATTGGAAAAGAAGGGGGATTGGTTAGTGGTTGAGTGACTGGTATTATTGTATGCGAATTCCGCTAGAGGCAGCAGGGAAACCCAATTGTCCTGTGAAAAGGAAGTAAAACATCGGATATATTGCTCGAGGGTTTGGTTGGTTCTCTCTGTCTGCCCATTAGTCTGTGGATGATAGGCTGAGGAGAGAGCAAGCTCAATCTTCAAGATTTCACAAAGTGCCTTCCAGAAGCGTGAGGTAAATTGTACCCCTCTGTCGGAGACTATATTTGTAGGTACTCCGTGTAGTCTGATGATCTAAATAAATACACGGGCTGTCTCTGTAGCGGATGGGGTTCCCTTCAGGGGCACAAAATGGGCCATCTTGGATAGGCGATCTACAACCACAAAAATGGCTGTGCACCCCTCAGAGCGGGGTAGTTCGACTATAAAGTCCATAGAAATCATTTTCCAAGGTCTGTCTGGTATAGGTAAAGCTTTAAGCAGTCCCCAGGCTCGGTTCCTTGAAGTCTTGTTCCGTGAGCAGATGGGGCAGGAATTGACGTATTTTTCACAAAACTCCTTTAAATTGGGCCACCAGAATGTACGCTGTACAAGTTCACGAGTATTCCGTACCCCAAAATGTCCTGCTAAGGGATGATCATGAAGCAATGTTAGTACCTTAACTCGGATACCTTCAGGGACAAAGATTTGACTTCCCTTCCATAGCAAGCCATCTCGAGATGTCAAGGTGGTTCCTGGAGGTCTTGGAGAGTGGGTAGAGGCTTCCTTGATTAGAGATAAGAGATCTGTGTGTAAGAGCAAAAAACTGTTTGTGGGTAGAATTGTGTCAGGAGCAGGTGAGTCCTTAGGGTTATCATGCATGCGTGACAATGCGTCTGGTTTGACGTTCTTTGATCCTGGCCGATAAGTGATGTGGAAACAGAAGCGAGTAAAAAACAAGGCCCAACGAGCTTGTCGGGGTCTCAAACGTTTGGCAGATCTCAGATATTCTAAATTTTTATGGTCGGTATATATTAATACCGGGTGAGCCGCACCCTTTAACAGATACCTCCACTCCTCCAAGGCGGTCTTGATGGCAAGAAGCTCCCGATCCCCTACATCGTAATTTCTCTCAGCTGGAGATAACTTTCGGGAGAAGAATCCCACAGGGTGTATCAAATCCTCCTTACCCTGTCTTTGCGAAATGACCGCTCCCACCGCTACTTCAGATGCGTCAACTTCTAATAAAAAAGGTAAAGATGGGTTAGGGTGACTGAGAATTGGAGCTGATGTAAAAAGTCTTTTAAGTCTCTCAAATGCCTCTTGAGCCTCCGTACTCCAATGAAACCTGACATGTTGTTGTGTCAACCGTGTAATAGGGGCTATGATGGCAGAGAATCCCTTGATAAATTTCCTGTAAAAGTTTGCGAAACCAATGAAACGTTGAATACCTTTTTTATCGACGGGTGCAGGCCAATCCAGAACAGCAGACACTTTTTGGGGGTCCATCTTGATACCGGTCGCGGATATTATCAAACCCAAAAACTGGATCTCTTGTTGCTCGAACTCGCACTTTTCTGCTTTTGCGTATAGTCCATGTAGGTGAAGACGGTCCAAGACTCTGCAAACGTGTTCCCGGTGTTGGCTGAGGGATTCAGAAAAAAACAAAATATCATCCAAATAAACAATTACAAAAATATCTAAGAACTCCTTGAATACATCGTTAATCAGATGTTGAAAAGTGGCAGGTGCATTACATAGACCAAAGGGCATGACCAGATATTCATAATGCCCGAACCTTGTTCGGAATGCCGTCTTCCACTCATGCCCAGCCCGGATGCGGACCAGATTATATGCCCCTCTTAGATCGAGTTTCGTAAAAATAGTAGCAGACCTTAATTTTTGGAATAATTCGGGTATTAAGGGCAACGGGTAACGTTTCTTGACCGTGATTTTATTCAACTCCCGGTAATCTACACACGGGCAGAGAGTCTGATCCTTCTTAGTCACAAAAAATATTCCAGCACCAGCTGGAGAGGTAGATGGGCGGATGAATCCTTTTTCCAGGTTTTCGTTGATGTAAATTTTTAGTGCTTCCTGTTCTTTTTCTGACAGGGGGAAAATGCGCCCAAAGGGAATTTCGGCCCCGGGTAAAAGTTCAATTGGGCAGTCATATGCCCGATGGGGTGGAAGAGAGTCTGCTCCCTTTTTACTGAAAACATCGAGGAACCCATGATACGGTTCGGGTACTGATTGGCGTAGGTTCTGATCAATGTCCATGCAAAATAAGGTGACAGAGGATTGAGTAGACTCATTTTGACAATGTTCTTGGCAGTAGGGGGACAAGAACCTGATTTCTCTGGTAGTCCAATTGATGGAGGGATTATGGGCCTGAAGCCAGGGAATGCCCAGGATGATTGGGAACAACGGGGAAGAGATCACATCAAGGATCAGAAGCTCCTTATGCTGGAAGGAGGTGATGGCAGGTACGGGAAAAGTCTCTTGGGTCACCTGTCCAGAGCTGATGCGGGAGCCATCGGCCAAGAAGACTGAAAGTCGGTGGGTTTTATTCCGTAAGGGAATGTTGTGTTGGTTGGCGAAGGCAGAATCAATGAAGCAACTGCATGCTCCGGAATCAATAATTGCTTTAACTGGAATTTTCCTTCCTTGGAGCTGCAATGAGAGAGGGAGAGCAATGTGGGTTGTGTTAGCAGAAAGTGCTGAAAGACTGGCAGGAACAGAGGAAAAGCACTTACGCACCTTGACCGGACAGTTGCGCACGTAGTGTCCTGTTGTTCCACAGTACAGGCAGAGGTTAAGTTGATGGCGACGTGTGCGCTCTTCCGGGGTTAAGGTGGGTCGAATCAGTCCTAACTGCATCAGCTCGGAGGCGTCCGGTGCAGGGCGGGTCGGCTGGAAGTTGGGTGGTGGTAAGTAGCGGGCAGCAGGAATTGGAGCTTTAGCAGTCACCCAAGTAGGGCGATTATGTTGGTAGGCCCGTTCAGTGCGACGTTCCCGAAGGCGGCGATCAATCTGGATGGTTAGGGTGATTAAGGCCTCAAGAGTATCAGGTATGCCTACCCGGGCCAATTCATCTTTCAGTCCTTCTGATAGGCCCATGCGGAACTGATGCCGTAGAGCTGCATCATTCCATTGAGTGTCCGCACTCCAGCGTCTAAAATCCGAAATGTAATCCTCGGCCGCCCGGCGACCCTGCTGGAGTGTAGTTAAGGTGGCCTCTGCTGTGGCGACCCGTTCAGGGTCTTCATAAAGCTGGGACATAGCTTCAAAGAAGGCCGTCAGTGATTGAATCAAAACAGAGTCCTCTTCGAGAAGTCGGTGTGCCCAGATCTGTGGTTCTCCTAACAGTAGGGAGACCACAAACCCCACTTTAGTGGCTTCAAGTGAGAAAGTCCGGGGTTGCAGGGCGAAGTAAAGTCGACAAGCACTGCGGAAGGCCCAGAATTTAGTTCGGTCCCCTGAAAACTTCTCAGCTATGGGGACCCTTGGCTCAGGTGGAAGCATAACGACAGAAGGAGGGGAAGCAGCCTGAGCAGGGGCGGAAACGGACCCAGGAACCACGTGTTACGGGGTTGATGATGTTCTGGACTTGCCCCTCCAATCTGGTGTAACCGTCTTGTAAGGATTTTACGGCTTGAGTGAGGGCTGACAGGTGTGAACAGATATCTGTCATGGGAGGGGTCTCTCCTGCAGGCTCAGTCATGGCTGTGTTGTACTGTTACGTACCTGGACGTAGAGCCTGACTTGTAGGAGGAGACCTCTCATACAGCGCTGGTTCACGTGCCACTGGAGATGGGGACAGTGGTGACGTGAGCACAGTGGGGTAGGAGTGCCTGGTTTGTAGAGGAAGGTGTTGCAACCAACAGGGAGGTCCTCCAGTAATGTCCGTATGCGGATGGCAGGATGTAAGACTGCAGCTGTAGGTGGTTGAAGCAGGATACAAAAGAACCAGGCAGCAGGCGGATCAAACAAGTGGGAATCAACAGAGCAAGGTCAGACAGTCCGGTTGGCAACAGCAGATCAATCAGATGATAGGAGCAGGCAATGGCAGAGTCGGTAGGCAGGCTGGAGTCGGTAACCAAAGACAGATGTAACAAGGTCAGGCAGGCCGGGTCGGGTAGGAGAAGGTAGAGTAGTCCAAACAGAGCCGGGTCGGTAACGGGAGATCACAGGTTCAGGTCTCAGATCAGGTTTTCGGGTGGCTGACAAGCAGGAAGCTTAAAGACAACACAGCACTGGCTGAGTGTCACTGCTGGGCTTTTAAAGCCCGTTTTGGCGCCAATTGCGTTCCCGTGCATGCGCACATGCACACGCGCGCCGCCGCGCGTGCTAACGCGCACGCGCACGCTAACGTGCACGCGCCCGCCGCGCACCTATGTGCGCACGGAAGGCCCGGAAATGCCTGGAAAGTCCTTGACAGTAACATAGATTACCTTTTATGCCAGTGAAAGAGTCAGCACTGCTATATGTTCATTGTTGAGGGTGGGTAATATTTATCAGTAAACAGTAGTATGGTTCACATGAAATTCAGTGTTGACAAGGGTTTGTAAGCAATAACACAGATCTCAGTGAGCATTGCATTTACATGGAATTGTATAGTAAAAAAACTTTTCAAAATGACCAATATGGTAGGAATTTTCCATGTGTTTGTGACGGGAGTCACTTTGGGCAGGAGGCCCGTGGAACCCAGAATCTCTTGGAGAGGTTGGGAAACCCTTGTTCCAGCTCCCCATGCACCTCCTATGTCTAAATCACCCTGTATCTATTCGGAGCACAGGGTGACTGAGAAAATAATGGACACTGAGAATGTGGTTTGGATTACTTAAAATGAAACAGTAATATTTATCAACAATATCCCTCAAGAAATCTATGATACATTAATTCCACTGTATCAGAATGATGGAATAACTTGGATGTGGATTCCATGGTCTACAATGTAGGAGACAGGCCGTCTGCTAATTCTGAGACCTTTTGTTATTGCGAGGTGTCCTGTGTTTATAGTTATGATAATGTGTATTGTGCCTTCTGAGCTAAAATATGGCAAGGCTAACCTGAAAGGTCATACCCCTGAGTCACCTAGGCCAGGTAAATGACTAGTTAATTAGCTCATGGTAATTTATGTTTCTGGTTACGGTTGTATTGTTAGAATAATATGAAAAGTTTGAGATCAAGGTTCAAAAGTAAAATGGGTATGTAGCTGCCGCAATGTGGGACCTTTTTAACTTTTCTGATATAGTTTACAATTAACATTATTTCATTTGGTAGTACACACGATCGGATTTTCCGCAGACAAAACCTCTGACTTTTGTCTGAAGGCATGTGTCTGGATTTTGTCTTGCATACAAATGGCAAGGAATTGTCGGCCAACAAACACGAACGTAGTGATGTACTACATGTTTTTTGTTTAGTGCCACCCTTTTGGGCACCTTCTGCTAATTTCGTGTTAGTAGAAGTTTGGTGAGTGTTGATTCGCGCTTTTCATTTTGCGCTTCTCAGTTTGCGCTTTTCATTTTGTGCTTTTCAGTTCTTTTCTGAATGGCCGTTTGTCAACCAGACATGTTGCAGAATCGGAGGAGATAATGTTTTATTTATTATTGGCCTTGGAGTTATTGCTTTGACCCAAGTCCAGTCCAGGAACAGGAGGAGGATTTCTTTGACCAAAAATTGTTTGCTTTATTAATCGTGACCAATTATGTCATATGCCTTCACTGTGGGAGCTTCAGAGGAATAATCCTGATTATTTTCGGAATTATCTCCGGATGACAGACCCCTGCTTTCACCAACTCTTGGCATTGTTGACCCCCTATATTTAGAAGCAGGACACATGCATGAGGCTTTTATTTTATTTTTTGGTTGAATAATGATTTGATTTGGTATATTTTCTATATTTTTGGATGCATAGAATGCACTTTTTGGTTCATTTCTATTGGCAGATAGCATGTCTAATTTTTTTTGTTTTCTTTTTTTAATGCACAATAAAAAAAATTGTGTAGAATAATACTTGGCTATATTTTTTACTTCAAATGACAGTTTGGGAGTAGGCAGTTACATTTAAAAAAAATACAATGTAAAATTGACAAGGAACACCAACATAGTTGTATCTTTGTCCTTAAAAACTACGGGATAATGGTGTTGTGGTAACTCCCCCCCCCCCCCCCCCCCCCACAAAAAAAGCATAATAATATTATTCTTGATATCACTAGAAAAAAAAAAGTTTTTTTAAAATAAGTTTGCCATAACTCCATCAGTATCACCAGCTTCATTATTATCCCATTAAATAAAGAAGAGAATTGTGCGCTGCATTTCGAGATTTCATAATTTGCCACGTCACAAATGTTAATTCTCCATCACGAATGCTAGTTTACAAGACGACCGCTTCCAGCTCGTCCTTGCTTCCGAGCATGCACGTTTGTACTTTGGACTTTTGTCCGATGGACTTGTGTACACATGCTTGAAAAATCCGACAACAGACATTTGTTCGCAGAAAATTTTAAAGCCTGCCATTCAACATTTGTCAGGGGAAAATTCGACAACAATTGTCCGATGGAGCGTACAAACGGTCAAATTTTCCGCCAACAGCCTGTCATCACACATTTCCGATCGTGTGTACGCAGCTTTAAAGTGTATTTTTGGTTTTCTATAGAGTGGGGATGGGTTAGACCTTCTGTAAACTTTTTTTATTGCTGTCTCCATTGAGTCCCCATTAGGAAGATTCACCACCTTGTTTGCACTGGTGACCTTTGTCAGCGTGAGGGGAAAGCCACATTTTTTAATTGTTCTCTGAGCAACTTTGGTGACAGTTGTTCTGGGGACAACTGTCCATAAAGGAAAATCCCTTACTTTGGGAGATTTCCACTAACTTCCTTATAAACCTGTGGGACAGAAAGTGAGGGGAAATTTCCCCTGTGGTACACAAACAGTGAAAGATCAACATGGCAAAGATTTTAACTCTTCCCTATACTACCTGAAAAAAGTTTTAGCTATCCATACATCCTAATGAGCCACCACAACTTGTATTCTGAAATAAATGTATCTATTTATATTCTTATGGCCACATCTTTGAATTGCTCCCTCAGTTAGTGTAGACCTTGCTCAAGATAATCTGCCATGGATTATGAAAACGACTTTGCATTGTTAATGACAAGCAAAAAGTATGGTACCCCTGAGTACAGTGTCTACAGTCCTAAAGAGAAACTTTGAGACTCAACTAGGGG
This sequence comes from Lithobates sylvaticus, assembly GCA_028564925.1. Taxonomy (NCBI): domain Eukaryota; kingdom Metazoa; phylum Chordata; class Amphibia; order Anura; family Ranidae; genus Lithobates; species Lithobates sylvaticus. The sequence continues at coordinate 95,734,844 of CM053027.1, forward strand.
AGAGCAGATCAGCAGTCATGTTCTTTATCTTTCTATTGTTCTTTTCATTTTCCATCAGCTCTCTTTTCATAGTAGAAGTAAAGCCAATCATTAAAGTATAGGTTCAACGTACATAGTTACATATAGTTACATATTTAGTCAGATTGAGAAAAGACACAAGTTCATATAGTTCAACCAAGAAAAAAAAAATCATACAATCCCATATACACAATCCTTCACCCACAGTTGATCCAGAGGAAGGTGAAAAACCCAGGCAAAGCATGGTCCAATTTGCTACAGCAGGGGGAAAAAAATCCTTCCTGGTTCCCTGAAAGGCAATCAGATTTTCCCTGGATCCACTTTACCTATAAGGCTGCTTTCACACTGGAGCGGTGGGGGCGCTGGCGGTAAAGCGGCGCTATATTTAGCGCCGTTTTAGCGGCGCATTTCAGCCGCTAGCGGGGTGGTTTTACCCCCCGCGAGCGGCCGAAAAAGGGTCAATACCGCCCGCAAACCGCCGCTGCAGCAGCGTTTTGCGGGCGGGTTTGGCGCGCTCCCCCATTGTTTTCAATGGGACCGGGCGCTATAGGAGCGGTAAATATACCGCTCCTCTAGCGAGCCAAAGATGCGGCTTGCAGGACATTTTTGAGCGTCCTGCAAGCGCACCGCTTCAGTGTGAAAGCCCTCGGGCTTTCACACTGAAGGAACAGCAACAGCTGTTTCGGGTCGGTTTGCAGGCGCTATTCTTAGCGCAATAACGCCTGCAAACCGCCCCAGTGTGAAAGCAGCCTAAATGTTAGTACCCAGTTATATTATGTACCTTTAGGAAATAAACCAACACCAAGTTCACTATATGGACCACTTATGTATTTGTACATGTTGATCATATCCCCCTTAATCTCCTTTTAAGAGAGAATAAATTCAGTTCCTCTAATCTTTCCTCATAGCTGAGTTCCTCCATGCCTCTTATCAGTTTGGTTGCCTTTCTCTGCACTTTCTCCAGTTCCCCCTTATTCTTTTTGAGAACTGGTGCCCAAAACTGATTTGCATATTCCAGATGCGGTATTACTAATGATTTGAACAGGGGCAAAATCATATCACTCTCTGGAGTCCATACCTCTCTTAATACAAGAAAGGACTTTGGAAACTGCAGCTTGGCATTGCATTCTATTATTAAGCTTATGATCTACCAAAACCCCCACATCCTTCTCCACTATGGATTCCCCCTGTCCTACCCCTTCTAGTATGTTTGATGCATGCATATTCTTAACCCCTCAAGTGCATAACTTTACATTTATCAACATTAAACCTCATTTGTCACATAGTTGCCCAATTAAACAGTGCCTTGGGGTTGGCTTGTAAGTTGGAGATATCCTATAAGGACGTTATTCTACTCCATAGCTTGGTGTCGTCTGCAAAGACTGAAATGGTACTTTTAATCCCAGACCCTATATCATTAATAAAGATATTAAAAAGCATGGGTGACACCACTTATAACCATAGACCATTCAAAGTAAGAATCATTAACCACTACTCTCTGAATTCTGTCTTTTAGCCAGATTTCTATCTATTTACAAACTGATATTTCCAAGCCTGTGGACTTTACCTTACACACTAGCCGTGTGTAGGGAACTGTGTCAACCGCTTTTAAAAAATACAAGTATACCACGTCCACAGCCATTCTTCTGTCCAAGGTTTTACTTACCTCCTCATAAAAAAGAAATCAGGTTTGTTTGACAACTTCTGTCTTTCATGAATCCATGCTGTCTGTTGCTTAAAATATTTTTTTCCAGCAAGATCTATATGGTCTTTTATTAAACTCTCCAGTATCTTCCTGACTATAGAAGTTAAACAGGTCTATATAGTAAAAAAGGTATTCCTGCGCCAACTCAAATGAAATAGAAACAAGTACTGCAGCATACACTGGGGGGAAATATCTGAACCCAGAGAGAAGAATATAAAAGAAGGTAGTGATGCGCTGTACAGAATAAATAATAAAGTGCAATAGTGCAGTGATAGCAGCACAGAAGTGAACCAGAGGCAGGTAAAGAGATCCTGGTGTGGATAAACCACAAGGTAATTGTTATCCAGTGATGTAAAATAAGGTAAGTCTAAACAGACCCAGGTAGAGGTGAAAATAATGATAGATGCTCAGTCGTGTACTAAATGGATCATAGAAGGTATAAGTACAGTAAAGTGTCAAAGTGCTCAAGTGAATAAATCAAAACCACTACGGGAAACGTGGTATCTGATATGTGGTGATCATAACTTAAAAGAATGACGTATAAACGCACAAGGTCGCATGGAAAAATATCACATAGAAATCGCATAAAATCGCATAAAGCAGTAATAAAAAATCATAAAGTGATAATCAACAAATGATCAGTAGTCCTTCTCATAGAGCATATAGAGAGGATATATGTTCAATCCACAATACTGGTCATTTCCGTGCAATTAAAAAAATGCTAAAGTGTCCGTGAAGTGATTTCCTTTTCCTTTAGTGAATGAGCGGTGCGGCATATAATGTGTCTATATGCATAACAAAAAGAAGGTGCAAGTGCTGGCGATTGCTTCATGCGATGTGATGTTGGTGTGTAAGGTGACTTCTTATCTTCCGTGAAGTCTGAGGTTTGGGTTTACCCTTACCTTACAGCTGTAAGGTAACAGCGTGTGGATATAAGCCTTTTGGTGTAGGGGTCCCTGGTGGTCGTCTTGGCGTTGTATCTCCGGCTCTGCTGATGTGTGTCTTTTTCTCTGGCAGCCAGTGTCCCCTTTAAGATCCCTGGAGCTGTCACTGGAGGTGTCTGCAGTGTGTTGGCCTCACCAGTAGAACATGGATAGGTGTGGGGAATAGGAACATAGATGCCCAGATAGTGTAGTATGTTTTTGGTAAAAACGTATGTTTATTACAGATAACAAGCAGCGGTACTCACATTTAATAGCATCAAACAGGTATATACAATACGAGCGGCGAGCTCGTTAACGTCACTTCCGGTATGTCAGTATTCCCGACGCGTGTTCGTCACGGTCACGTGACTTCATCAGGGGAAGTCACGTGACCGTGACGAACACGCGTCGGGAATACTGACACACCGGAAGTGACGTTAACGAGCTCGCCGCTCGTATTGTATATACCTGTTTGATGCTATTAAATGTGAGTACCGCTGCTTGTTATCTGTAATAAACATACGTTTTTACCAAAAACATACTACACTATCTGGGCATCTATGTTCCTATTCCCCACACCTATCCATGTTCTACTGGTGAGGCCAACACACTGCAGACACCTCCAGTGACAGCTCCAGGGATCTTAAAGGGGACACTGCCTGCCAGAGAAAAAGACACACATCAGCAGAGCCGGAGATACAACGCCAAGACGACCACCAGGGACCCCTACACCAAAAGGCTTATATCCACACGCTGTTACCTTACAGCTGTAAGGTAAGGGTAAACCCAAACCTCAGACTTCACGGAAGATAAGAAGTCACCTTACACACCAACATCACATCGCATGAAGCAATCGCCAGCACTTGCACCTTCTTTTTGTTATGCATATAGACACATTATATGCCGCACCGCTCATTCACTAAAGGAAAAGGAAATCACTTCACGGACACTTTAGCATTTTTTTAATTGCACGGAAATGACCAGTATTGTGGATTGAACATATATCCTCTCTATATGCTCTATGAGAAGGACTACTGATCATTTGTTGATTATCACTTTATGATTTTTTATTACTGCTTTATGCGATTTTATGCGATTTCTATGTGATATTTTTCCATGCGACCTTGTGCGTTTATACGTCATTCTTTTAAGTTATGATCACCACATATCAGATACCACGTTTCCCGTAGTGGTTTTGATTTATTCACTTGAGCACTTTGACACTTTACTGTACTTATACCTTCTATGATCCATTTAGTACACGACTGAGCATCTATCATTATTTTCACCTCTACCTGGGTCTGTTTAGACTTACCTTATTTTACATCACTGGATAACAATTACCTTGTGGTTTATCCACACCAGGATCTCTTTACCTGCCTCTGGTTCACTTCTGTGCTGCTATCACTGCACTATTGCACTTTATTATTTATTCTGTACAGCGCATCACTACCTTCTTTTATAAACAGGTCTATAGTTACTTGGTAAAGACTTTGATACCTTTTTAAATATAGGTACCACATTGGCCCTACGCCAATCCAGTGGTACCATTCCAGTCATTAACAAGTCCCTAAAAATTAGAAACTATGGCTTTAAAATGACAGAGCTCAATTCTTTTAGGATCCGTGGGTGGATGTCATCTGGTCCAGGTGCTTTATCCACCTTTATTCTGTCTAAATATTTCTGGACCATATCAATTTTGAGCCATTGTGGATCAATTGGTGCTGTGTCAATACCATCCCCATTATGGACATGAGCTCCCCCATGCTCCTTTGTATGCACAGAGCTGAAGAAAGTATTTAATACATTTGCCTTCTGTTTGTCCCTAGTCACCCACTCTAGAGTATTTTGTACAGGTCCTACATGCTTAGACCTGACCATTTGACTATTAATATATTTTAAGAATTTTGGGGGGTTTGTCCTACTATATTTAGCAATCTATCGTTCGTTTCAAAATTTTGTGTTCTTGATTTCCTTTTTACATTTTCTGTTATATTCTTTGTAACATTTAAACGATGATACCTTTCCTTAATTTTTTATATATTTTTAAAAGCTCTTTTCTTATTATTTATAGCTTTTTTAACTTTGGCCGTGAGCTACATAGGTTTTATTTTTAGCCTTTTAAACATATTGCTCGTGGAAATATACTTTGCAGTGAGTTTGCATACAGTCTTTTTGAAGAATTCACATTTCTGTTCTGTGTTCATCGATGCCAACATTCCCTCCCAGTCTAATGCCCCGTACACACGATCGGACATTCCGACAACAAAATCCATGGATTTTTTCCAAAGGATGTTGGCTCAAACATGTTTTGCATAAACATGGTCACACAAATCTTGTCAGAAATTCCGAACGTTAAGAACGCGGTGACGGTGACAACACTTACGATGAGCCGAGAAAAATTAAGTTTAATAGCCAGTGCGGCTCTTCTGCTTGATTCTGAGCATGCGTGGCACTTTGTGCGTTGGAATTGTGTACACATGATCAGAATTTACGCAAACGGATTTTGTTGTGGGAAAATTTGAGAACCAGATCTCAAATTTTGTGCGACGGAAATTCTGATGGAAACTGTCCGATGGAGCCTACATACGGTCGGAATTTCCGACAACAAGCTCCGATCGCACATTTTAAGTCTGAAAGTCCAACCGTGTGTACGCGGCATAAGTCTTGGAGAGCAGCCCTCATCCTTGGAAAATTTGCTCTCTTAAAGTTAAGTGTTTTTATATTTCCCATATGCGTTTGTTGCTTACAGCTAACGTTAAATGAAATCATGACATACTGCTACCCAGATGTTCTTTTATATGAATGTCGGTAATGAGCTCTGCATGGTTTGAGATTACCAGGTCCAGCAAAGCGTCCTTCCTAGTCTGGGCCTCAATAAACTGGACCATAAAATTGTCTTGTAAAAGGTTTAAACATTGTTGTCCTTTAACTGTCCCAGCAGTGCCATTACTCCAGCCAATTTATGGGTTGTTAAAATCCCCCATTATTATCACTGTCCCAGCCCGTGCAGCCCTTTCCATTTGTGCAAGGAGCTGAGTCTCTGAGTCCTCATTAACACTGGGAGGTCTATAACCAATGATAACCTTTATATGACGAACACCAATGTACAGTTCCACCCATAATGCTTCAGATTTATCGCACTCTCCATCAACTAGGTCCTCTTCCACGATACCACCGCCCCTCCGTTTTACCCTGTCTTTCCGAAAGAGAGCATAGCCAGGAATATTAATAGCCCGGTTATGTGAAGAATGAAGCCAAGATTCAGCAATACCAATTAAATCATAGTTCTCCTCGTGCACCAGAGCTTCCAACTCACCTATTTTGCTTGGCAGACTTCTGGCATTGGTGAACATACACTTTAATTCATTGTCACATTTTGCACATGTATGTTGCATATTTTTTATTTTAGTACAAATAGTACCATTTCCAATGTTTGTTTGTAACATGGGAACCTTCATGTCATCTGCCATAGCCCCCCCCCATTTTCCCCATTCCACCCACCAATAGGGGCTGACCCCTGTCTGACCTGTCTGCCCCATTATAATCTAATTCACCCTCCCCCCTCACTCCTGTATTTAGGATATAACATGTTACTATGCAGCAGCCCCCTGAGCCTCCTTGTGCTGACACATGACATTGCATAGGCATGGTACACCGTTGTCACTATCAGGGAGCTGGTGCAGGGCAATAATGTGCATTTGCCACTGGACAGTATGACATGAAGTGGTTGAAAGAGACTGGATTAGATCAGCATCATTAAGATGCAACAAAGGATGAAAAAAGATGTTAAATTATTTCTAAAAGAGATAAGGTGGTTAATCGTTTAAAAAACACAGTACTTTAGCAAACAAAATCTCTTTAACATGCATCCACTCTAGGGTTTAGTTTAAAGACTTGTTTCCACAGCAGATTATATCTGGTTTATAGGCATTTCAGACTGCTGCACCTGTACACCATTGTGAGACCCTGGATTTACCAGAGCACCTTGAGCGCTATTATAAGTGATATAGGGTATTACGAGTATTTCAGACCGCTTGTTACATTTCAGATTTAATGCTACATATTAATGATCATTTGAGCCTTTTATCATATACTGTGTGATGTCACTGAGTGATGACTGAAGGTAATGCAACCAAAAGTAGTTACCGTATTTATCGGCATATAACACACACTTTTTTCCCCTGAAAATCAGGGGGCAAAGCAGGGGTGCGTGTTATATGCCGACAGTGTACCTCACCGAGCTGCCATCTCCACTTGGCTCCTCGGCTTTCACTCGGCTCTCACGTCACACACAGACAGTCCCGTCTCTGCCACTGGCATTGGACCAGTGTTCTGCCTATCACAGGAGCTGGTCCAATGCCGATGGCGGAGGCGGGACTGTGTGTCTGTAACGTGAGAGCCGAGTGGAGAGGACATGACGGCTCAGTGATTTCCTGATTCAGGCTGCTGGTGAGGGAGATGCTGAGGCTGCAAATGACAGTAGTTTAAAAAAGGCATTAATCAGGATGCATTGAGGACAATAATCAGGCTGCATTGATGCATTGATCTGGCTGCATTGAGGACTTCATTTGGGCTGCATTGAGGACAATAATCAGGCTGCATTGATGCATTGATCAGGCTGCATTGAGGACTTTATTTAGGCTGCATTCATGCATTAATCAGGCTGCATTAAGGACTTTATTTGGACTGAATTAAGGACATTAATCCGGCTGCAGATGGACATTGATGGTCACTGACCCTTAAATTTCTTCAAAGTTGTTTATTTAAAAAATATGTTTTTTTCCTGAAACTTCCCTCTTAAAATGAGGGCGCGTGTTATACGCTGATAAATGCGTTAATTTTATTTTAATGTCCTCTTCACTAATCCATTTATTTAAAATGCCATTTAAAACTATTGAAAGGCAAAAAACTCTTCAGTGTTCTTTTTGATACTCATAAGAAATTCCTTGCGGTATGGACTTCATGGATACAACAAACTCACCCTTTGATGCACTTAACAGGTTACTCTATTCTATAGTTGGGGGGGGGGGGGACTTTACAGCCCTGGCTTGGGTGTCCTCGAGGTCCTTCCCCCTCTTTCCCCACTTTACTTGCTTTCTACCATTTTCTGCTACTCACCTATACCTCCTTGCTGGCGATTGCCGTTTTACTTTTCTTTTTACTTTCATCTTGTGTAACAGATTTATTGTTACAATTGGAATCAGTAGTACTCACTGGTCCTGTATTGGCTTATCTCTTACGAGACATCCACAGACCCTCTCATCTTCAGTTAATCTACTGGAATACTTATGCATGCTAATCGTGTTTGCACATAGTCTTCTGTCATTTACAGTAATGGCCCTTGAAACCAGTAATATCTTCCTTTTATCTGTTTAATCCCTTTGTTATACTCCGTATTTTGAAAATAATTCAATAGAGATTTATTGAAAGTTAAAAATGATCGAAAATAAATATTTGTGCTTTGGCTTAAAGATTACTGATGTAGGCAATGATACCAAAAATATATGTATGTGATTACTATATCAGGTGACCTGTTAAGGCAAGGGGTAAAGACTTATTGTCATTGCCCTTTTATTGTAACTATATCCTGTTTGTTGCCTAACTAATGTAAAGCTTGTCTTTTTTTTGCCAGCATATTGTAATGCTTACTCTTTTATCACCAGATTGTTGTAACAGTTGCCTGTTTGCTGCATATTATTACCGGTTTGTTGCATACTGTAAAAAAGCGCTTGCCATTAGCCTTGCCCCATGGACCAAAACCCCTTCCCTCTAGAGGTCTCACACTTGCTGACTTCTAAAAGTTCCAAGGTATGCAAATTACTAGTTTACTAGCCAAAAGGAATGGCTGGTGCACTACAGTGGTGCTTGGGTGAAAAACTGAAGCTAGACCGTGTTACCTGTATGCACCTAAAAGCACATGTTCAGGTCAAACTGGAGTGTACTTTCCATTCAGCCTGTCCTTCTTTCTTTAGTTTATACAATACACAAACTTTTAGCCGATGCCAGCACCTCCTTATCAGATTATTGAGGGGATAGAGGCAGATCCCCGCACACCCAATAGCCTGAATCCACACTTCAGTCTACAAACCCCAATAAAAAAAATCAGACTCTGCAAGCCTAAGTAACCAGAGTCTTAAGGCCCCTTTCACACTGGTGCGGTGCGGGCGTTGGCGGTAAAGCAGCCGCTGCTTTACCGTCGTTTTAGCAGCGGTATTTGGCCGCGGCGGTTTTAACCCCCGCTAGCAGCCGAAAAAGGGTTAAAACCCCCCGCAAAGAGCCGCTGCAGCGGCGCTTTGCCGGCGGTATTGCCGCGCTGCCCCATTGATTTCAATATGAAGGAGCGGTATAGGAGCGGTGACTACAGCGCTCCTTCACCGCTCCGAAGATGCTGCTAGCAGGACTTTTTTTTACCGTCCTGCTAGCGCACCGCTCCAGTGTGAAAGCTCTCCGGCTTTCACACTGGAGTGAAAGGACCCGCTTTTTCCAAGCGCTATAAAGGTGCTATTTTTAGCGCTGTAGTGCCTGAAAAACGCTTCAGTGTGAAAGGGGCCTAACAGCCAGTCGTAAATAGCTTAGATAGACTGGTTATCAGCCAAGAATCCAAAACTTCAGTATATTTCATAACTCATGAAATAATAACAGCACAGCCAGAATAAGGACACATTTACCTCCCTCGGTTAATTTGTACTGTTTTAAGTCCAAACACCCCTATAGTAGACATTATGTGGAACCATTGGCACACCTTATCCCTCCTAGATAAAGTAGACATCCGAAAACATGCCATATTTGTATCCATTTTAAAGCTAATTTCATGCTGGACAGTAATATGCAGGTTAGCAGACTGTAACCTGTAAGCATTCAGAGATAATAATACTTATAGGAATCTGTATCTGGGATACATTAATAAACATCCCAGAGCCACTCTTCAGCCACCTAATTGGTCAGATGGCCTTTGTCAACACCCCCCTTGATGTCAGATAAAAAAGGGAGCGCAAGCAGGTGTGGCCTTCAAAGGAAGGAAGATCTGTCAAGTTATAAAAGCTAATATATCACCTTGTTCATTGACTGAAGTTTTCTAAACCCAGGATTTTCAAGTATTTCAATTTCAGTGAAGTGTTAAAACTGTCTCTAAATGCTCCAATGCAAACTCAAATAATCCCTATCTCCTGAAGAGCACTACTGTAGTGTGAATCTCCAAACATATCTGCCTGTGGTGACAGTGTGTCATAGACATTTATTCTAAAATAAATCATATTTGTTTTTGCTGTTGTTGTGAAGGGTTGATAGGCCCAAAAGCTATCTGGTGACAGTTTAAAGGGTTAATTGCTTAGTTTACTTAACCCAGTAACTATCACTCTCAGTCTGTTTGCACTTATGCCCCATACACACGGTCGGATTTTCCGATGGATTTTGTCCTATCGGACAATGTTGTCGGAAATTCCGACCGTGTGTAGGCACCATCGGACAGTTTCCATCGGATTGTCCAACAGACAAAGTTCTATCTCCTGCTGGATAGATTTTCCGACAACAAAGTCCGATCACACCAATTCCGATCGTGTGTAGCGAATTCCGACGGACAAAGTGCCACGCATGCTCAGATCACATTACAAGACCAAAGCTATTGGCTACTAGCCTCTACGTAGTCCCGTCGTAGGCAACAAACGTCACCACGTTCAGAATGATCGGATTTTCCGACAACTTTGTCCGACCGTGTGTATGCAACACCAGTGTCGGACTAAATCCGTCGGACCAAATCCGATGGATTTGGTGGTCGGATTTTCCGACCGTGTGTATGGGGCTTTAGATTGCGGTCCCCCAAGTTGGAAATTTTTCTGCGGTGAGGCTGAGAATGTGATTGTGGCATATCGGTGACAGCGTGGTGTGAGGTCCATCAGTCAGTTGTTACCAGTTGGTGAGAAGGGCAGTGGCCTGACCCGTGTTTGTCGCATCAGGCATCACCTAAAGGCAGACAGAGTAGGAAATAGCCATACAGATTGGGGAAAGGAGTGCCAGAGGATGGGAGAGGCTCTTTTGTAAGCCCTTGAAGTGATCATAGGAGAAGGTGACAAGGAAGCTAGAGAACAGGAGGTCTTGGGAGGAGCGAAGTGGACAGTTTGGCTTATATTTTGAGATGAGGTTAGTAATGTAAGATGCTCAAGGCTGGGAAGTCCATCTCCCACAAGGTCAGTCTTTGGACATAGAAGGCATACATTGCTTGGTGTGAATTCAGGATATTTGAACCTCTGCATTTCTCCATTGGATGGATCCTTTCTTTCCTGCAGTTGGGTTCTGGACCAACATTTGGCACTTAGTACCTTATCACTGCTCTTGCATTCATTTTCCAGAGATAGCTGGCTTTTCTGCTCTGACCCCTAAGGTATTTTTTTTTGTTGTTGCAATCACCATGACTAGCGTGTCTGAACTGGCAGCTTTATCCTGCAAGGAAGCCTTTTTGGTCCTGCATAGGGACAAGGTGCTGTTAAAACCTTCTTAAGGTGGTATATGCCTTTCACCTGAATCAGGACATTTTCCTTTCCTCTATGTGTACAGCTCCAGTTTACCAGTAGTCGATTTTTCTCAAATGTCTGGATGTTCGGGCTTTCCTTGACCAAAGACAATTTGTCTTTCTAATTCTGAATGGCCCAAGGGACTGGATGATGCCCCAGCTTTTATTTCCACCAATTCTAGGTGGCTCAGGTAGACCACTGTTCAGGCTTATAATCTAAAAAGCTATGTTCCCACCTCGCAGTCCAGGCTCACTCCACCAGGGCAGGTCTTGGGATTTTTGTCATTAAGCTTCGATTTTCCAGATTTATAAGACTGCAACCTGGTCTTCTGTAATTACATTTTCCAAGTTTTACCAGGTGGACATTTCTGTCCCATCTGATGGCAGCCTTGGGTGTAAGGTCCTTTGTGCAACTCTTTTAATTGCAGACATTTCTCTGTTCTTTGTTTTCCTGTTTGCTGTGTTGCCCACCAATCAGTTGGACTGCTTTTGGATGTCCTGAAGGTTTGAAACTTTCTGTGTCTCTCAGTGGAGGAGAAAGAGAAAATCAGACTTTAGTAGTCACTGTAAAATCCTATTCTTGGAGTCTATTGAGTGACCCAGGTCCCACCCATCTGTGGGGGGTTTTGATCTTAATACTGCTTTGCTACTTAACGGAAGTATGTTGGTAGTAGGATGGTTATCCCAGGATTAGCCCATAATTTGTTTTGTTTGCCCATATCCAATCCTTCTGTAGTTGGCAGCTTAATGGCCTGAAGGTTTATGAATTCCTGTACCCCTTTTTTTTTCTTTTTTTTTTTAACAGAAAGGTTTTTTATTGAAAAACGTTATAACAATGACACAGTGCGAATTCCTGTACCCATTAATGGACTCCATGAAAAGGATTTCACTGTGAGTACAAATATCCTATTTTAGTGACGTATTAAAGAATACAGGGCATTATGTGTCTTTCATATTTTATAGAGCTTTGCAGTGTAATTTAAACTTACCATAAATCCTCTATAAAAATGAGCAGACCTGAAATGTATTTGTCTGCTTTGTTGGCTGACTTGAAACTGTAGGTGACACTGCCCTTACTAGCACAGCCTGACACTCAGTACAGTAGTGCTAACGCCAGTCTATTTTGCCTGACATGTTTGGTCAACTAACGTAAGCTTTTTGTCTGTATGTGTACAAAGCAAGGCTGTAAATTGTGCTGCAGAAAGATATTTCCATAAATAAATGTGACGGGAGATGTCTCTGACCTGGCTCAGCATTGTAACTATTGCTAATCCTGCAAGCAACCAGATTTTATTTGACAGATACATTCAGCGCTTTCCAGAGAAGAAACTTGGAAAACTCTGAGACCGACAAAGAACATTTGCATTAAAGGAAATCTGCACTAAAATACAGTGGGGGTTATTTACGAAAGGCAACTCCACTTTGCACTGCAAGTGCACTTGGAAGTGCAGTCACTCTAAATCTAAGGGGTAGATCTGAAATGAGTGGAAGCTCTGCTGATTTCATCATCCAATCATGTGCAGGCTAAAATGCTCTTTTTTATTTTCCCTGCATGCCCCCCTTGGATCTAAAGCGACTTTACTTCCAAGTGCACTTTAAGTGCACTTTCAAGTGGATTTTCCTTTAGTAAATAACCCCCAGTGTCTGTGTGAGAATCATCAGACTGCACCAACACGCTCGATCAACAAGTTCAACAAGGTTTTTAGGTGTTCAACCTCAATTTGGTCTACTTGGATCCTCAGCCTGCTTCAATGCACACTAAACTATTTCTCAGGCAGCAGCCTGGTCAAAGGGGTTGATTTGAGAAAAAAATGGAGATGGGGGACTTTGGAAATTTTAGGCACAGTAAAACAACATATATAGAAAATATCAAAAATGATTTATTAATTTAATAACAAATGCTAAAAAAGTTACCACAATTGATATAAATTGTAAATACAAATACAGTCTACCGCTGTCATATTAGACCATCACAGATACAATGGAACAACAGAAACGCATAACGCAGTAATTATCTGATAAAGATCCAAGATTCCAGTTTAGATGGCAGCGGTGTGATTCTATATCATAATAAAGGGCTCAAAGCCCTTTATTATACCAGTCAGTGAACTGCGAATGCTATCTAGAATATACTACACCTGAGCTAAAATGACATAGTCCTCCCTACCTATGCCTATCCACCTCACACACAGCAATACTTATAACAGTTCCTCTTGAGGCATATACTGTATGCTGTAAGGCTGGCCATACACTATGCAAATTATTTTTTTTCACTGACAAACTGGACAAAAATTTGCTCCGTGATTCTCCCAGATAGCAAGGATAACTAGCCACCAATTTGTGGCAGTGTTGAATTGTAAGTCTTGTTAACTTGCTGCACATTTTCACTGGCAAGCTGTACACTTGCAGAACACTTGAAGCACAAGTTCTAGTTGACACTTTTCCAACTTGTAGCAAATTTCCATGGCAAGTCTCTAGCAAGAGCAAAGTTGCAGTGGTGAGTCTACAGCAAGAGCTCTGCAAGTCTACAGCATGAAAATTAAGCCACAGTGACCCCTGTGGTGGGATGACTATTGCAAAACATAACTGAACCAGAACTTACAGCAGACTGTTTGCAAAGAAAGTTGATCTGGAGTCATGCAATGCGGACTTGCTGCAATTGTGCAACGAACTTGTGAAGACTGGCAGGTCTAGCAATAGCTTAGCAAGTCATTTTCAAACTTACAGCAAAATTGCTTGCTATCTGGGCTCCAGCCAGCCATACAAAAAGTTTCATCCTCAGGCAGCTGTCAGAATAATAATGGCACATCAGAACATCCATCCATATGCACTCTATAATGTGGATAGAGGAATCTGTTGGATTTATTTGCGCTGAACAAAAAAAATAAAAAACTTAAAGGGGGAAGGCTCATTTAACTTCTGTTCCTGTGTACTGCATCACCAGATTCAGATGCCCCAGACTAGTTTGAATCTGATTGTGATTGACTTTGTTACATCATGCATTCTGTATGTTAAGAGCCTTAGTAGATGTGCTTGAAAATCACCCCTACTTAATAAAAAGGCTGGCATAATGAGTTACCAGGTCATTGATTAACAAGGTAATATATTGGAGGGAACTAGAGCACTAAGTGGCATATCACATGGGCACTAGCTGGGCAAGAAAAATATCACTCACTCCATAGTGAGGGGAGCCGGTAACATTTGGGGTGAGTGAGGGAGTGATTCCACAGGGTTATGTAGAAGGCTTTCCTACACGACTCTGTCACAGGTAATGGGTTGCTAGTAGTGGTAGAGTTGCCTGTGTGACATCAGTCCAAAGCTGTAATAAAAGTAAAGTCTTGAATTGGTAGGATTTGTTCCCTATATATATATACTTTAAACCTAAATTTACATTTTGACTGGAGTGCATTGGAAGCACTTGTGCTCATCTGTTGCCTTGATTTGCACTAAATAGCATTTATGATTACTTATTGCACAAACACTTTCTAAATGAGCCTATTATCCATGGATGTTCCATCTGTATGAAAAATTCAATATGGTTATGACAGTGCAACACATTGGAATGTTGCTTATGATAGTTGTGTAAAGTAATAGCTGACGAGGCACTAAACTGTAATCATTTCCCTGTTGGAATTAATAAAGTATTCTGTTAACTGTCATGCTTTAGCTGCAAAAAATCCTGTGTGTTCCTGAATGTTCCTTTCACCAAACTAGCACTCGAAATTAAAACTGCTTATAGTTTTAAGTTTAAAGTGGTAGTAAACCGCCAGCGTTTTTTTTTTTTTTAACCTGCACGGCAAAGTTATAATGTGCTGGTATGCATCTCACACATTATGTGAAACTTATCTTAGAAAGAAGCCCTTCCACTGGTGAGCGGTCACCGCTGACAGGGCTTCTATCTTCCCCCGGTCTTCCTTCCAGGTTTGTGGACTCCGACTGTGTGCAGTTTTAGGAGATATTTACAGTACCTATAGGTAAGCCTTTATTACCCATAGATAAAATTCATGTATGGGAGTTTACTCCCTCTTTAAGTGATAGTGTTATTGGCTAACTTCTATAAGTTATTAATCAATAAAGGATTTGCGAACGCTGTGAGACTGTGACCCCTCGGTTACATTCTGCTGGATGCATTAGTGGAGTTTTAAGTGTAATACCGCGTACACACTACCCTTTTCCGCTGAAACAGACTTGCCTACACGCGATCACACCAAAGTCCGTTTGTTTAGAACACGTGATGTACAGCACATATGACAGGACTAGAAAAAGTAAGTTCAATAGCCAGTAGCCAATAGCTGCCCTTGCGTCGTTTTTGGTCCGTCGGAACAGCATACAGACGAACGGTTTTCCTGATAGCAATTGATTCCTTCGGAAAGATTTAAAACATGTTCTATTTCTAGGTCCGTCAGAATTTTTGAAAAAAAAAGTCAGATGAAGCCCACACAGGATCGGAAATCCGATGAAATGATTCCGTCTGACCTTTTCTGCCGGAAAGTCCGGTCGTGTGTACGCGGCATTAGTTACTACTTTGTTTTAATAAAACTGTACTTTATACTACACCATGAGGATCTGTATTTTTATTCCATATGTGAGCCGAGCACTATCTGTCATTGAGTGATACTTGCCCCATGAGAAATTGTAACCATATTGAAGCACATTACCTTCTATCCTAAGGTTAACGGCCATTGGCTCCCACTGCACTCTTAATTCACACTATGCATTAAGATAAAAAGCCTTCTGTGTGCAGCAGCCCCCCTAATACTTACCTGAGGTCCATCTAGATCCAGCGATGTTGCACGAGAGACTCAGCTGTCCGGGACTTCCATCCTCATTGGCTGAGACAGCAGCGCGTTGCCATTGGCTCCCACTGCTGTCAATCAATGTCCGTGAGCCAATGAGGAAAGAAAGGGGTGGGGCCAGGCCACGGCTCCGTGTCTAAATGGAGCAAGCTGCTTGCTGTGGGGGCATTCGATAGGAGGGAGGGGCCAGGAGCACCAAAAAGGGATCAGAGAATAGGAGGATCTGGGCTACTCTGTGCAAAACCACTGCACAGAGTAGGCAAGTATAATATGTTTATTATTTTTACCGGAAAAAAGCAGAGACTTTAGAATCACTTTAAGTGGTCCAGCAACATGGAAGTGCCAGTTACAGGGTTTGGGTCAAACCATATACCACTGATGGGGTGTTTATATTGATCAGCTTTTATTCATGTGGTTTATACCCTTTCTCTAAAAGAAATATAAATCTGTTGCATTAACTGAAAAGTGTTAGCTGGATTTAGCTTTTGTTTGTCGCTTCTAGGTTTGTTTTCTTTTGAGATAAAACTCAAAAGAGAGAAAACAGTTGGCAACATTAGTGCAAAAAAATCATAACAAAAATGTAAAAAGTCTTATCTTTTAAAGGTAATGCTCAAAAAGGTTGATAAATTCATATTACACCCCCATTTCCTACTTAGAAATTACAGCGACCTTAGAGCAACGGACACCAAAGAACGTCATGCTTTCCTGTCACAGCTATGCCATTCTTTATTTTTGCTGATGAGTCTTCCTCTGTGACAAAAGTTAAAAGAATATAACCAACAGATTATGAGATATACAAATGGACTTGAATTATGTAAAGGAAAGAGGTCAAGTTTGTAGAAGATTGACAACAGTGACCTCTTCACTCCCTGCAGCTCCTGTTTCCTTCGTAAAGAAATCTCAGTTAGAAAACAATAAGTCGGAAAGGAAGTGTAAGAAAATAATGCCCTATAGATCATGTGCATGCATGGATCTTGTCTGAAGCTGCTTTCTGGGAAAATATAAAAGACACAAATTAATTGCTGCTTTGTAATCATTAAAAGATATGTAAAGCAAAACTTTTTGGGCTATAGTAGTTACATCTCATGCACAATGGACGTTTAGCCGCAGCACATGGAGTTTCGGTATTTAGGTGCAGGCGGAGGGCACAGGTGCACCATTCAGTCCTGCTGCCGGAAGCCTGGCAAACTCTTATACCCTGTACACATGATCGGACTTTCCGCCAACAAAACCGTGGATTTTTGTTCGAAGGATGTTGGCTCAAACTTGTCTTGCATACACACGGTCACACAAATGTTGGACGTAGAACGAGCCGAGAAAAAGGAAGTTCAATAGCCGGTGTGGCTCCTTCTGCTTGATTCTAAGCATGCGTGAACTTTTTTGCGTTGGACTTGTGTACACACGATCAGAAATTTCGATAACAGCGTTTTGTTGGCGGAAAATTTGAGAACCTGCTAGCCAACATTTGTTGGTGGAAAGTCTGACAACAAATGTTCGATGGAGCATACACGTCGGACTTTCAGCCAACAAGCACACATGCAAAATTTGTTGTCGGAAAATCCAATCGTGTGTACGGGGCATAAGAGGGGTTACTGCAGCTGGACGGTGCACCTTACATTTAGGTCATATTGCGTTGATGAATAAATACTCCAAACACATACTGCTTGTGTTCTGGGCATTCGTCTCTTGGCACTGCTGCCCTAAACATAAGATCAGATAGGTGCACCATCCAGGCATAGCAACTGTCAGCCTTTCATAGAGTTTTACAGGCTGCCAGCAGCAGGCCTGCACAGTTTACCTGTGCCCTCTGCCCACACCTAAATGCTAAAGCCTCATTCACCAGGGCTAAACGCCCTGTGGGCATGGGGCCTCAGTAGACCCATGTTTAACCTTGGGGAGGTTCTTTTATTTTTCTGTGGATTTATATACCATGTACTGTATGTATCCAGCAACTTGAGGGAATCCCTTAGACCCCTTTCACACTGGGGCATTTTTTAGGCGCTTTTGGGCTAAAAATAACGCCTGTAAAGTGCCTGAAAAACGCCTCCCCTGCAGCCCCAGTTTGAGAGCCCGAGTGCTTTCACACTGGAGCGGTGGGCTTCCAGGACATTAGAAAAAGTCCTGCAAGCAGCATCTTTGGAGCGGTAGACGAACGGTGTATACAGCGCTCCTCCACCACCCCTGCCCATTGAAATGAATGGGCAGCGCTGACGAATGCCTGAAAAGTGCTTCGGCAGCGGCATTTAACCCTTTTTTCGGCTGCTAGCAGGGTTAAAAGTGCCCCGCTAGTGGCTGAAAAGCGCCTCTAAATCTAGCAGCGCTTTACCACTAACGCTTGGCGCGGCTCAGTGTGAAAGGGCTCTTAGACTGAATATGGTTTTCCTTCGCTTTCTCATTTTAAACTAAAGCATAAGAAAAGCACCATATATTCTGCAGACTAGGGATGAGTCGAACACCCCCGTGTTCGGTTCGCACCAAAACCAGCGAACGGACCTAAAGTCCGTGTAAATTTAAGAACCCTATTAGTTACAATGGATGCGAACCTTTCGAAATCAAAAGTGCTAATTTTAAAGGCTAATATGCATGTTATTATCATAAAAAGTGTTTAGGGACCTGGGTCCTGCCCCAGGGGACATGTATCAATGCAAATTTTTTTTTTTTAAACGGCCGTTTTTTTAGGAGCAGTGATTTTAATAATGCTTAAAGTGAAACAATAAAAGTATAATATTCCTTTAAATTTCGTACCTGGGGGTTGTCTATAGTATGCCTGTGAAGGGGCGCATGTTTCCCGTGCTTAGAACTGTCCCTGCACAAAGTGTCATTTTTGCAGGAAAAAAAGCTATTTAAAATCACTCGCGGCTAATGAATTGCCGGCTCCCGTAACACAGAGAACAGTCATTCATTGAAAGTCATTGATAAAAAAAAAGTCATTGATAAAAAATAAAAAAAACATAAAATAAAAAGCGTGGGGGTCCCCCCAAATTCAATAACCAGGCCCTTCAGGTCTGCTATGGATATTAAGAGGAACCACGGCCAAAAAAAAATGGCGTGGGGTCCCCCTCAAAATCCATACCAGACCCTTGAGGTCTGGGATGGATTTTAAGGGGAACCCCGGCCAAAAAAAATGGCGTGGGGTCCCCCTCAAAATCCATACCAGACCCTTATCCAAGCACGCAACCTGGCAGGCCGCAGGAAAAGAGGGGGGGACGGGAGCGGCCATTTCACCAAAAAAGTGTCAAAAATGGTAAAAATAACAGGAGACGGTCTTTGACAATTCCTTTATTAAAATCTTCTTTCTTCTGGTCTTCTTCCTTTCTTCATCCTTCGGTTTCTTTATCTTAGTCTGGGGTATCAGAGTAAAGGGAGCTGAATACAAATGCACGCCACGCTTTTCAGATATTTATTTGTAAAAAATTTGGAAAACCATTTATCATTTTCCTTCCACTTCACAATTATGTGCCACTTGGTCTATCGCATAAAATCCCAATAAAATACATTTACGTTTTTGGTTGTAACATGACAAAATGTGGAGAATTTCAAGGGGTGTGAATACCTTTTCAAGGCACTGTGTGCCACCCCTTAAAGCCTGGTACACACAATGAGATTATCGGACGAATGATCGTCCTTTTTTTATTTAAAAAATGAAGAGGTTACTAAGTTACAAAAATTCTCATACGACAGAATAAAAATTCGGAAGTGATGTAATGTATTGTATTGTATTTTCAGACAAAAACTGTACGGATTAAACAAATCTCGTATGAGAAACATTTTTGTGCTTGTCCCATCGGATAATTTTGATTGACCTGTCCTGATCAGTTCTCGAAAAGCTACGTACTAATGTTCAAATTCTCGTACAATCACTTTGAAAGCAATATATTTTGTATGATTGTCTGATGGTGTGCACGGGCCTTAACTGTCCAAATTTTTTAAGAAGTGGGAAAAGTGGGAAGAAGTGGGAAAAGAATGGATTTGTGCCAGTTCACACTAGTGCGATGACAGACATAGCATGTGATTCGCACCGCATTGCTGTACAGATCACTTGCGATGTCTGTGCGATGCGATTTCAGCCATACAAAACTGTATGGCTGAAATCGCTTCGCATTTTGGTCCGCACTGGAACCAGATCGCATGGGTGTTCACAATGCAATCCGATTCCGGCACAAGTTCACAGTTCGCACTGCAATCAGCGAACTGACCTTGGGATGACATTAACTTTACATTGACACCCCCAGCGATTCGCAGATTTCAGTGTAAATCACTGTGCGATTCAGGGAACCCGCACTGGATTTGCAGGGTTTCCGCATCGCACCAGTGTGAAACGAGCCTCACTGGCAAGATCATCAGGTAAAAAAAACGATGTTACGGGGGGACCCAGAAAAGCAAAAATTCCTGTATCAATGCTAGCGACAGACTGTATTATACAGTATCTCACAAAAGTGAGTACACCCCTCACATTTTTGTAAATATTTTATTATATCTTTTCATGTGACAACACTGAAGAAATGACACTTTGCAACATTGTAAAATAGTGAGTGTACAGCTTGTATAACAGTGTAAATTTGCTGTCCCCTCAAAATAACTCAACTCACAGCCATTAACAAAAGTGAATACACCCCTAAGTGAAAATGTCCAAATTGGGCCCAATTAGCCACTATCCCTCCCCAGTGTCATGTGACTCGTTATTGTTACAAGGTCTCAGGTGTGAATGGGGAGCAGGTGTTTTAAATTTGGTGTTATCGCTCTCACTCTCCCATACTGGTCACTGGAAGTTCAACATGGCACCTCATGGCTCCTCATGGCAATGAACTCTCCGAGGATCTGAAAAAAGAATTGTTGCTCTACATAAAGATGACATTGGCTATAAGAAGATTGCCAAGACCCTGAAACTGAGCTGCAGCACGGTGGCCAAGATCATACAGCGGTTTAACAGGACAGGTTCCACTCAGAACAGGCCTCGTCATTGTTGACCAAAGGGGTTGAGTGCACGTGCCCAGCGTCATATCCAGACGTTGTCTTTGGTAAATTGTCATATGAGTGCTGCCAGCATTACTGCAGAGGTTGAAGGGGTGGGGGGTCAGCCTGTCGGTGCTCAGACCATACGCTGCATACTGCATCAAATTGGTCTGCATGGCGGTTGTCCCAGAAGGAAGCTTTTTCTAAAGATGATGCACAAGAAAGCCCGCAAACAGTTTGCTGAAGACAAGCAGACTAAGGACATGGATTACTGGAACCATGTTCTGTGGTCTGATGAGACCAAGATAAATTCATTTGGTTCAGATGGTGTCAAACGTGTCACAGCAACCAGATGAAGAGTACAAAGACAGTCAAGCATGGTGGTGGGAGTGTCATGGTCTGGGGCTGCATGAGTGCTGCTGACACTGTGAAACTACAGTTCATTGAGGGAACCATGAATTCCAACATGTACTGCGACATACTGAAGCAAAACACACCTCCAAGACGACCACCAACTTGCTGAGGGTAAAGGTGATGGACTGGCCAAGCATGTCTCCAGACCTAAACCCTATTGAGCATCTGTTGGGCATCCTCAAACAGAAGGTGGAGGAGTGCAAGGTCTCTAACTGTCATGTATGCCTGGATGTCATTGAACTGGGATGTTCCTGGTTCAACATCTGCAGCCTTACCTGTTGTGCCACGGTGGGAGGTCTGGAGTTGTTGCAATGTTTTCCCAGCTTGATGCATTGCCTTGGATTCACTAGCCTCACCTGCTGCCAGCTGCGGACAATGTACAATCAAGTAGCCCATAAATAGCAGCATTTCCTGTTACTCAGTGCCCATTTGTGTGCACTAGCTCCCTGGGTGTATTGATAGCTTTGTGACTCTGATTACCATGTATGAACTTCTGCCTGAATTCTTGACTACTTTCTAGCCTGCTGATTTTGTACTTCCCTGCCAGCTTGTGTATGACCTCTGCCTGCCTGACCACTCTCTGGATTCTGATCGTGTACCACTTTGCCAGATCTGTTGCCCACCTGACCTGCCTGACTAAGTTTTCGCCTGAATCCTCAGCACACAAGCTCCACTTCGGACACTACCTACCACAGGTACCATAGAATAAAATATTTACAAAAATGTGAGGGTAAAAATTGCTATAACTTCAGCTGGACTGCAAGATCAACTACATTTTTTAACATTTTTTTTGTCCGTTCCCTAGGCTTAATAGAATCGCCAAAGAATATTTTCAAGAACAGGCTGTAGTGTTGAGAAAACGTTAGTTTTAATGGCCATAGTGTTATCTTTGCTCTGCTAGGATTGCAGCTCTCTTTGGCTGCCAGGAAAAGAGATCTGTGTGGTACCCTTTGTCGCATGTTACTGATTTTGGGCGGTCCTCAAAAAAGCGCCATGATCTTTATGGACTGTAATCGTAGCATTGACATTTGCGTAATCTGTCAAACAACTGCTGAGGATGGGCATGGAGGAAAAGACTGGGCTGGAGGGATCACCTGACTGGGCCCAGCCACTGCAGGCAGTGCATATTTATGGACATCAGTGCTGTCCAGCAAAAACTACACATGAGCGGCAAAAAGACCAGAAACTGCAGCCAGTAAAACCTGTGGAGCACAACTTAAGGGGGATTAGTCAAGCCCTTTGCAGATTCCCCCAAAGTAAGGACAGTGGTTTCGTTGGGGGGTGGAGGGTGCGGGCCACACCTGGGTGACACCTGCCAGAGGGGTGACACCTGTGGGCAGTGGCATTGCACGGTCCGCACACCCGTACACTGATCTGTGTCTCTCTCAGAGGAGCGGACCGAAGCCGCCTCCTCCCTCCTATCTGTTTACATGTACACAGGAGGAGGGAGTCCGAGGAGGGACACACCGCCGTGCATATCCCGCGCTGTTCTGAGGTCTGAACAGTGTATTGTATCTGTAGATGGACATGTGCTGGGGGCACTATGGGAGGGGGGGGACTACTAGCACAAGTAGAGAGGGGTGTCTATGCTGATGGGGGGTCTGCACTGAGGGGGGTCTATGCTGATGGAGGGGGGTCTATACTAATGGAGGGGGGTCTATGCTGATGGAGGGGGGTCTATACTAATGGAGGGGGGTCTATGCTGATGGAGGGGGGTCTGCACTAGGGGGGTGTCTATGCTGATGGAGGGGGGTCTGCACCGAGGGGGGTCTATGCTGTTGGGGGGTCTGCACTAGGGGGGTGTCTATGCTGATGAGGGGTCTGCACTGGGGGGTCTACATTGAGGGGGGATCTATGCTGATGGAGGGGAGTCTGCACTGGGGGGTCTATGCTGATGGTGGGGTCTGTACTTAATGGGGGGTTATACTGAGGAAAGGGGATCTGTAGTTAATGTAGGGGGTCTGTAGTTAGCGGAAGGGGTCTGTACTGAGGGAGGGGGGTCTGTACTGAAGGGGGACTATAGTTGGTGGAGGGGGGGGTGACATCAATTTTTTCCACACCGGGTGACACCAACCCTAGTGACGCCACTGAGTAAGGGGATGCTTTTACTATGGATGATTATTTGATCTGCCGGAAGTTCGTTGGATCAAATTACTAGTACAGTACTTTTGTATTCTTTCTTGTAAGGAAATGTATTATTTTCATTTAGTAGCCTTTTAAATCAGTTTTTTGTTGCTGCGACAGTGTATCTGCTGCATTTCACCATGTAGTAGACACAACATCAAGGCCATATCTGTAAATCTCTGCTTCCGGTGGCATCTACCTCCCTATCAGACCCGTGGGAATGTTTGAGAAAACAAAGCAAAACAATCTTGTTAATAGGCTTATGAGAAACAGAAGCCTGACTGTTTATTTTACGTTATGTGACTATGTTGATGTTGCAGTATACATGTTAGAATTGGTACGCCCATTATAATTTCATGGTTAAGGCCGAATTGTAAACACTACACTCTAATGCTGTATAAACAGTACATGTGATTGTATTAAACATTCATTTAAAATATAAATAATTCTTGTAAAATGTATTACATCTTCGGGAAGCCTAAAAGTCTTATACAAAGTCATGGGAGACATGAATGGAAGGTCCCAGCTGTTACGTCTACTACTTGAGTCTCTAGAAGCTAGGGTGTCTTTATGTGTCACAAGTCTCAGAGACCTTCTAATATCTATTCTGGGCTTCATCCCCAATTTCACATTCCCACCATAAGTGTAATGTTAGAACATCAATGGCCAGTAGAGGCGCTCACATTGTTCTTTTGAATAAACAGATGTGGGCCAGTGAAGAGGATAGAAGATGACATAGGTCAGATAGTTTCCTAACATCCGACCCACCATGCTGCCTAATGACCAAGCAGAGTTTGTTTGTCACTGCAGATTTGTAATGATTGTTATCATGGGTTCTTTTTTGGGATTAAAGGACAGGATGTGTTTGGCTGACATGAATTTCTCTGATGAGATGTGTATTGTGTTTACAGTTCAAAAGATCTTTGCCCTTTAGAAACATTAGATTGGGCTTTTGGTGTAAATAGCGAGTTGAATTGCTTAGATGATATTTGATTCTAAAGAGGTAATAAAACAAAAGTGTATTAAATTGCAGCATACCAACCTTTAAATGTGGTGGCTGTATTTGTTTAATTTTGTGGGCTTTTTTTTCATGCTTTTTTTCCCTTTATTTTTACCTGTGATCCGGCCAGTAACACACTTCCTGGCTTAGGATGTCTCCATCCTGGATGGAAGAGCAATGGAGACAACTTTGGACAGCAGCATTGTCAATCGGGTAAGAGGGTAGTGTTAGGCTGGCCATACATGGATCGAATCTCGACTGTCTTAGTAGAAACTGGCCGAGATTCGAACCGTTAATGGGCAGGCTGAATGCACCAAGTTGATCGGTTGATCATTTTGGGTACAACCAGCCTGCCGGATTCGCTTGCGATTAATGCAAGCGGCTGCTATGGCTCAGCAGGAGGGATTCCCTTGTCAGCACTGTCTGTGGGGAAATCCCATCAACACAGAATCCCATCAACACCCGTGGTTGCAGGAAAGAAATTTGCACCATGTATGGCCGACCTTAGAGGCACTAGCAGATTTAGATGGACTTGACTAACAAATTGAAGGCTAAGTTTACCTTTTCCAGAAAATAACCAATGCAGTCCATGCAGCCTAGTATATATTACAAATCTGTGCAGCTTTATAAAATGATTGTTAATTTTATTGTTTTACTGTAGGCCATTTGGATCCCCTTCAGAAGCCTAGCTAGAAAACTCCTGGTTAGCAACCCCAACGTTCTGATTTGTTGTTAGAACTTGGAAACCATTTGGTTTTCACTCATTCTGGCACAATTTTTATTGTAGAGAAGAAAGGCATACAATCTTAACAGACAAACACCCACGCAGCATAGGCTGGAAAGGACTGATCAAAGGACATTTATTAGTATTAACTGTACACTGGGCAACCTAGAGGGAAAAACCAAAGGTCCATATGGGTCACCAGAGCCTAATGCCGCGTACACACGGGCGGACTTTTCGACGGACTAGGTCCGATGGTCTTCCTGACGGACTTTCGGCGGAGTTCTAAATGAACGGACTTGGCCACACACAAACACACCAAAGTCCGATGGATTCGAAGGTGATGACGCACGACCGGACTAGAATAAGGAATAAGTTCATAGCCAGTAGCCAGTAGCCAATAGCTGCCCTAGCGTTGGTTTTTGTCAGTCGGACTAGCATACACACAAACTGATTTTTCAACCGGACTCGCTTCAGTCGGAAAAATTTGAAACATGAAAAAAACATAATCTAAGGTTGTGTGTGGGGGTGGGGGAAGAACCAGATTACTGGTAATTAAATTATTATTTACACAAAAGTTTATAAAGATAAACTAATGTAGCTAAATGATTCCGTTTCCTGGATTCAGAATCAGATAAATGTAAACTCTTACCTTTTTTAATTAAGTATATACTTTCAGGTCCTTTTTGCTGCTCTGTATTTTCTTCCAATGCTTTTGAGGCCTAGTGAAGAGGACAGAACAAACCAAACACACCCACTAACATGCAAAAGCAAAACTGAAACCTTTTTCTTGTTACAATAGCAGCACATCACCTCCTGAAGGAAGAAATGCATACTGTTCTTGCATTGGAGGGTTCAGTTTGACTTGCTTGTCCTCACCCAGTGCACATAAATTAGAATAATCTGATATCATACATTTTTTTTTAGAAATGATTTGGAAAATATTTGAATGCCCTGTCTTAAAATATTTTATTCATCATGTTAAAATAAAATATTCCACAATTTTTTTTTCTTTTTTCAATTTTTCAAATTTTTGGGAAAAAAACAAAAAAAGCCTTCAGGAAAAAAACGTTTTTTTTTTTTTTTTTCAGATTTTTCCAGTTTTTTTTTCCAGGCCATCACATCTCTCTGTGTATAGTTCTACATCTGATCACTGTATTTTTCACTATCATTGTCAGTGTCAGTCAGTTAGTGTACCTCCCAGTGAGGGAGCCAGATTGCCCGCCGCACTATCACAGTCCCACTATAAGTCGCTGATCACCACCATTACAGTATAGCATCTAAAGCTGTGTAAATTCCAGTATATACTGTATACCATAGTTTGTAGACGCTCCAAATTTCATGCAAGCCAATTATACACTTATTGGGATTTTTTTTTTTAGGCAGCAGAAAACAGAAGAAATTCTATTTTTTTTATATGTTTTATAACAGAAAATAGAAAATATTGTCTTTTTTTGTTAATATAACAAAAAATAAAAAACCCAGTGGTGATCTAATACAACAAAAAGAAAGCCCTGTCTGTGTGATAAAAATTATATAAATTTAATTTGCGTACAGTGTTGCAAAATTGAGCAGTTGCCAGTTAAAGTAGAACAGTGCTGAATAGAAAATAAAATGCCCTGGTCATGGAGGGGGTAAAACCTCCCAAAACCCAATTGGTAATGTCATAGCATTCCTGGAGTTATGCTTTAACCAGCCTTCTCCTATTTTAGTTGCTTTAATAAATGAGGTCCATTTTACATTGCGATATTCTGTGTCTGTTCTTTCTTTTTCTATGTTGATGTGTGTATCTGACATGTTTTCTTTAAAAACAGACATTAATTAGAGTGTGTTTGATTGTGGTCAGTGGAGTCATTTTTTTTGGTATCATGTGACCAGTTGTCAGGAGCCGCACAGATTTCTCCGTGTGGGAGCTGGCCCAAGTACTGAAATCCTTCTATGCATACACAAGCTTGGCACTGCTGGCAGGCAACAAAAGAGATTGTTACTGTTTGCTCTTGACAGTGTTATGAGAACAATTGCGGATTACGGAGTTATTAATTCATCCTGAGAAGTATTTCCCTGTTTGATCAAATTACATTCTCCTGCCAGAACTAATGTATGTTTACTATTGCAAGGCAAAGCACACTGTAGACATATTCTGCTATATTTTTAACCATTGGGAATTACTGATAAAACAACTTGTAGAGACTTCCTTCTTTTCATCTGACTTGCTTGCCATAATGATGTTGATTTTCTTTAAAGTGAATCATTGCCCAGATTATGCAGAATAAAGTATTTACATAACAGACGGTCAGGCTTCATGTACACTGCTGCTGGTAAACGAACGTTTAGGAGAAGTTGGAGTTTTTTTCAGCTGCCCCTGGACTCTCCTCCATGTTATCTTATCAGTACATGTACACACGGTCGTTTATAGTAATTTCTAGGCAGTTGAGTTTAGAAGCATTTTTTTGGAAAGCAAAAAAAATGCGTTCAGGACGGATGTTCGGAGCCAATTGAAACACCAAATGCCTGTAACTGCTTGTAAACGCGTGTAAATGTGGTAACTTGCGTTTAGCCGCATTTCGTTTACAGGCATTTTTAACCACTTAAGAACCGCCTCACGCCGATATACATCGGCAGAATGGCATGGCTGGGCACAATCACGTACCTGTACGTGTCTCTTTAAGAGCCCTGCCGTGGGTTGCGCGCACGCTGCCGGTGGCGCGCTCGCGACCTGGTCCTGAGCTCCGTGACCGTGGCCGCGGGACCAGCGGACCCGATCGCCGCTGGTGTCCCATGATCGGGTCACAGAGCTGAAGAACGAGGAGAGGTCTGTGTAAACAAACCTCTCCCCGTGCTTCCTAGTGACACTGTCACCGATCGTCTGTTCCCTGTCATAGGGAAAGACGATCAGTGACGTCAGACGCCAAGCCACGCCCCCCTACAGTTAAAAAAAACACACACACACACACAAACTTAACCCCTCCCCGCCCCCTAGTGGTTAACTCCTTCACTGCCAGTGTCATTTACACAGGAATCAGTGCATTTAAATAGCACCGATTGCTGTATAAATGACAATGGTCCCAAAAATGTGTCAAAAATGTCCGATGTGTCCGCCATAATGTCGCAGTCACAATAAAAATCGCTGATCGCCGCCATTACTAGTAAAAAAAAAAATTAATAAAAATGCTATAAAACTATCCCCTAACGCTATAACTTTTGTGCAAACCAATCAATAATCGCTAATTGCGATTTTTTTTTTTTTTTACCAAAAATATGTAGAAGAATACCTATCGGCCTAAACTGAGGAAAAAAAAAGTTTTTTTATATATTTTTTGGGGGTATTTATTATAGCAAAAAGTAAAAAATTGCTCTATTTTTGTTTATAGCGCAAAAAATAAAAACCGCAGAGGTAATCAAATACCACCAAAAGAAAGCTCTATTTGTGGGAAAAAAAGGACGCCAATTTTGTTTGGGAGCCACCTCGCACAACCGCGCAATTGTCAGTTAAAGCGACGCAGTGCCGAAACGCAAAAGGGGCCTGGTCCTTTGGCTGCAAATTGGTCCGGAGCTTAAGTGGTTAATGGAGATAAGTTTTTGAGTATTTGAAAAAAAATTTACATTTTTTTAAATGCTCCTAAGTGCAAACGCGGCGAAACGTTTACTATCTGTCCAGTTAAATCTTTCAGGGGAAGTTTTAAAACGTCCCGTGTACATTAAGCCTAAAAGCACTTAAAACGAGCACTAATTTGCCTCTGTAGCTGTAGACATTGTGGGTGATTTCATCACCTACATTTATAATAGAGGCACTGAAAAAAAGCTCTTTCCCTACTTCTTTTAGTTTGGGTTTATGAACTTTTATAAAACCATATGGCTCATGGCAGTAATCTTTCTTTAACTTTACCGCCAGCTATTAATCTACTAATCGCAGCAGAAGGGGGGGGTGGAAGAGACAGCTCACACAGACAGGAGCTGACAGGCAGAGGGGGAGAGGGGGAAGACAGGAGAGCAGTGGGATGATGGAGGCACATAACCTGACCACGGTATCGTGGATTAGCAGCCACGATTACCGTGGTCAGCACACTATTGGGACACAGAAACAGGCAGGATCAACCAACCAGGTATTTTACAGCATAGAAAGGGACTGATTAGATAGCACAAGCACTGTGTTGTTTAACCTGCTATAAGTGAACTGGATCTCCTTTTTAATTTTTTGGGTTACACCCTCTTTAATTGAAGAAACTGATTGGCTACCATGCACAGCTGCACCAGTTTTAGTAAAACCACCCCACAGTGTATCCTTTAATTTTCTGTCAGCATTGCAGGCATTTACCATATTCTACAGTGAGGAAAAGAGTTGCTTGCTCATCAACTCATCCATTCAGAAAATGTCTTGTATTATTTTCAATGAATATAAGGCATTCTCTAATTGGACGATGTGGAGAGGAGGTGTGGATGATGTCACAACCTATCCTTGTTC
Organism: Lithobates sylvaticus; assembly: GCA_028564925.1. NCBI lineage: Eukaryota > Metazoa > Chordata > Amphibia > Anura > Ranidae > Lithobates > Lithobates sylvaticus. Next base: position 95,764,469 of record CM053027.1, read on the forward strand.
CTTGTCAAAAGGGTTTATTGATTTCACAATAAAATTGAAGTACAGTGGTTACATGTACAAAAATGTGTAAACACAAGCTCTTTGTTAAACAATAACTAATTACCTATATAAGTAACATAGTATGTTGTTGTTTGCAATAAACTTCATCGCATTCATGTAAGTAACTGCTTTATGTTATTTTATCAAGTTAGTATGGATTTTGAAACTATAAAAAATCTAACGTGTCAAGCAAGTGTCTTTTTATGTTTACTGTAATGCCCCATACACGCGGTCGGATTTTCCGACGGAAAATGTCCTATCGGACCATGTTGTCGGAAATTCCGACCGTGTGTGGGCTCCATCGGACTTTTTCCATCGGAATTTCTGACGGAAAAAGTTTGAGATCCTGCTCTCAAATTTTCCGACATTCCGACTTTTTCCGATTGTGTGTAGCAAATTCCGACGGACAAAGTGCCACGCATGCTCAGATCACATTACAAGACCAAAGCTATTGGCTACTAGCCTCTACGTAGTCCCGCCGTACGCAACGAACGTCACCACGTTCAGAATGATCGGATTTTCCGACAACTTTGTCCGACCGTGTGTATGCAACACCAGTGTCGGACAAAATCCATCGGAAATAATCCGATGGATTTTGTGGTCGGAATTTCCGACCGTGTGTACGGGGCATAAGAGATGGGAAGTCGCTGCAGCACCACGGGAATATCAAAGGACAAACTGTATTATACACAGACTACAAATAAAAATTTGAGCTTCCACTGCAACTCTCTGGAGGTTCTATAAATGTTATGACGTTTTATTGACACTGGTTAGTACACCTACCTTGGGCTGTGGTACTTGTTTTTGAACCATCCTTAAGTCTCATAAGGGTGTGTAGTAGAACAGGTTCTTGGGTAGTGGCACTTGATAAGGTTTAATAAATATTTTTGTTGGTATTACACAGTTAGTGCATTTCAACTTCTTCCTGTGCAAATATCAAGTTTTAAATGTTATAAAGATGTAGTATATTTGGGTCATTATCTAACCTGTATGTAGGCAGCAAACCTGGTGAGAACATAGGTTTAATCTTTGCTAATTTATCATCTATCTGCAGCCAGATGACCTAGTATATTGAGTGTTATCAACTGAAAAAGAAAATCAATCAGCTCTTATTGTAAAGGCTCTTTCCTAAACCAATTAAAGAATCTTCTCTTTCTATACAAATTGATGATCCCCTTGTCCTTTTGAAGTTTTTTTTTAAACCTCTTGAAATTTTCCACGTTTTGTCATGTTACAACCAAAAACAATTTATTTTATTGGAATTTTATCTAATAGACCAATACAAAGTGGAACATTATTGTGAAGTGGAAGGAAAATAATAAATGGTTTTCAAATTATTTTACAAATAAATATCTGAAAAGTGTGGCGTGCATTTGTATTCAGCCCCCTTTACTCTGATACCCCTAACTAAAATATAGTGGAACCAATTGCCTAAAATCAAAACGCTGTGTGTGGCGGAAAACTAACACTGCACATCACACTGAACACACCATCCCCACCGTGAAACATGGTGGTGGCAGAATTATATTGTGGGGATGCTTTTCTTCAGCAGGCACAGGTAAGCTGGTCAGAGTTGATGGGACGATGGATGGAGCCAAATACTGGGTGATCTTAGAAGCAAACCTGTTATGCCCTGTGACCGGTTTTCCCATCGGAATAAACTCAGAAGGTTTTTCCTACAGAATTCCGCTCAAGCTGTCTTGCATACGGTCACACAAAATTCTGACCGTCAAGAACGCGGTGACGTACAACACTACGACAAGCCGAGAAAAATGAGGTTCAATGCTTCCGAGAATGCGTCAACTTGATTCCGAGCATGCATGGTTTTTGGTGCGTCGGAAAAGCATACAGACGAGCGGATTTTTCCGTCAGAAAAATATAGAACATGTTCTCTATCTAAGTCTGTCGGAATTTTCGACGGAAAAAGTTCAATGGGGCATACACACGGTCGGAATATACCAGGAAAAGCTCCCGTCTGAGTTTTTCCATCGGAAATTCCGACCATGTGTACAGGGCATTAGAGTCTGCAAAAGACTTGAGACTGGGGAGGAGGTTCACCTTCCAGCAGAACAACGACCCTAAACATACAGCCAGAGCAACAATGAAATGATTTAGATCAAAGCATATTCATGTGTTAGAATGGCCCAGTCAAAGTCCGGACCTAAATCCAAAAATTTGTAAATGGTACTCCTGCGCTATCAAACCAACAGTGAAAGTGATTAACCACTTAAGCCCCGGACCAATTTGCAGCCAAATGACCAGGCCCCTTTTTGCGATTCGGCACTGCGTCACTTTAACTGACAATTGCGCGGTCGTGCGACGTGGCTCCCAAACAAAATTGGCGTCCTTTTCTTACCACAAATAGAGCTTTCTTTTGGTGGTATTTGATCGCCTATGCGGTTTTTATTTTTTGCGCTATAAACAAAAATAGAGCGACAATTTTGAAAAAAATGCAATATTTTTTACTTTTTGCTATAATAAATATCCCCAAAAAATATATAAAAAAAACTTTTTTTTCCTCAGTTTAGGCCGATATGTATTCTTCTACATATTTTTGGTAAAAAAATCGCAATTAGCGATTATTGGTTGGTTTGCGCAAAAGTTATAGCATTTACAAAATAGGGGATAGTTTTATAACATTTTTATTAATATTTTTTTTTTACTAGTAATGGCGGCGATCAGCGATTTTTATTGTGACTGCGACATTATGGCGGACACATCGGACATTTTTGACACATTTTTGGGACCATTGTCATTTATACAGAAATTAGTGCTATTTAAATGCACTGATTCCTATGTAAATGACAGTGGCAGTGAAGGAGTTAACCACTAGGGGGCGGGGAGGGGTAAGTGTGACGTGTGTGTTTTTTTTACAATAGGGGGCGTGGCTTTACATCTGACGTCCCTGATCGGCTTTCCCAATGACAGGGAACAGCCGATCAGTGACAGGCAGTGTAGGAAGCATGGGGAGAGGTTTGTTTACACAGACCTCTCCCCGTTCTTCAGCTCTGTGACCCGATCGCGGGACACCAGCGGCGATCGGGTCCGCTGGTCCCGCGGCCGCGGTCACGGAGCTCAGGACCGGGCGCGCACGACCCACGGCTGGGTAATTAAAGGGGACGTGCCATTCTGTTGACGTAAATCTACAGGAGGCGGTCCTGAAGTGGTTAAGACTGCCACAAACACCAAAAGGAAAAATGTTTGGCTCTAGTATCAAACAGCATCCAGACATCAGATCACAAATGGTAGCAATTCACTGCGAGTATAATGAGAGCAAACCAGGGGATCCAGCTCAATAGGCAGTCCAGCAGGCAGCAATCACGGTATTTAAAAAACGTTGTAAAAGCTCATAGGAAGATAGATATGCCGGCTGGCTTGCATACACCCGTCCTAGACAGCAATGACGTCAGCACGCCTCCCTCCCGACGTACGTTTCGTCAAAGAGTTACTTAGTCATGGGGACATGCATTCCCCCGCACTGAGACATTGTATTTTGACAGCAGGACTATCCACTCTGAGAATAGACTGGTCAGCAGCTTTAGCTGCTGATTTACAAAAGTTTTCCAACATTCCCATTCGACAAAAGTCAATTTCTGTTGAACCGGGTCGCCCACTCATGGATCAAAATTTGGCTGGTCCCTAATTAACCGGACAATTTTCAAATCATCTATGGCCAGCCTCAGTTCTATTTTCCATCCATTACATTTACTTGGTTACCTGCCTCTTCACCCCCTCTTCACCCCCTCTAAAACCTCTGTGTCTTTTGGACAATGCGATGGCCAAAACTGATCCCAGTATTTTAAAATGGCCCTACAAGTGATTTGTACGGAGTCAATACATCTCTTTTTATACAGCCTAAATTTTGTTTGCTTTTGCAGCTGTTAGTTGACATTGAGTAGCACTAAACAGAATTAAATCTATTGTCACAGCATACCATTTTACTAAATAATCATTAGCATTGTAATAACAATACAAATGATACCCAGGAACACAGTCTGGTATGCTGGATGTAGCCTTGGCTACATACAGTTTATACTGCACATCCAGCGGCCCCACATTTTAGTGAGGGACATTGTTTGTTCCAAGCTTAGTTCGTTTGGTCCTTTTCTATGTAAAGTATGTCAGAAGCTGGAGTTCAGTTTTAAAGATTATATTCTGACTCACCTATGCAAGTGCAAAAATCATGTCTGATTAAAAATTTAGACTAATGCCGCGTACACACGAGCGGTCTTTCCGACGGACTTTCAACTGAGTTCCGACGAACGAACGGACTTGGCCACACACAATCACACTAAAGTCCAACGGATTCGAACGTGATGACGTATGACTGGACTAGAATAAGGAAGTTCGTAGCCAATAGCTGCCCTAGCGTCGTTGTTTGTCTGTCGGACTAGCACACAGACGAGCGGATTTTTCGATAGGAACTTGGTCCAGCGGAGTTTCGGCAGGAAAATTTGAAACATGTTCTATTTCTAAACTCTGTCGGATTTTTCAACAGCAAAAGTCTGATGGAGCCCACACACAATCAAATTGTCAGACGGATTCATTCTGTCGAACCTTTGCTGTCGAAAAGTCCGGTCGTGTGTACGTGGCATAAAAGGGAACTTACCTTGCTTGTCAGCCTAATTGTTGAAGAAGAGATGGGCATTAAGATATCCCAAGAGGGCCTAAAATCTAAAGAAATCTAGGTGAGCATGCATGCATGCATAGATTTCTCTAGTTCATCTGCTGTGTATGGCAGGCTTTTGGGAACCAGGCCAGGAGAACAAGAATGTGTTTTTAATGGTGCAGTGTAGTGTAAGTTAGTAACCAGAGAGTGTTAGAGGACTGAAATAGGTAAGTATACCTTCTCTAGTCACAAAAGAGACAGAAAATAAGGTTTTGCTTTGAATTCTAGTCGATATGTATGAAGAGAGGAGTAGATTTATCATATCTGTTTCATCTGGGGACCCAGTTCAACCCAATTGGTAAAGTAGAACTGTAGGCAAAACTTTTTTTTTTCTCATTTTGGATAGAGCAAGAAAGGATTATAACCTCTGTCGGACTTTATTTTGCCATCTATGTCCTATTGCAGAGATTTCTCTTCATTTCATATCCCATAGGGAAAGGGGAAAGGAAATCCTTGGGGACCCCCAGGTCACCAGAACTAGTGTCCTCATTTGAAGTTTTATCCTCTATTATCTGTCTGGGGAAAACCCAAAATTTGGGATTTTCTTTTACTTTCAATGATAATAGTAAACAAGACAAATAAGGTTAATATCCTTAACCTCTTCCCATCCGCGCTATAGCCGAAAGACAGCTGCAGCGCGGACCTACTTTTCCGGGAGGGCGTCCATAGACGTCCTCCCGTGCTAAAGTGGCCTGCGCGCCCCCTGCAGGGTGCACGCCGCGCACTCTGATCAGCGAGTCTATGAGACTCGGCTGATCACAGATCGGAGTAAGGGGTTGATCTCGACCCCTTACCATGTGATCAGCTGTCAGCCAATGACAGCTGATCATGTGATGTAAACAGAGACGGCAATTGGCTATTTTTTCTCCTCACGCTAGTAGCGTGAGGAGAAAAAAAGTCGAAACAAAGGTGGCTGTGAGAGGGACATCAGTCCCGATCACGGAGAGCCTCTGCAGATGCTTCTGTGCCCACCTGTGCCACCTACCAGTGCACAACAGTGCCGCCTACCAATGCCCACCAGCGCCACCTACCAGTGCCCACAGTACCACCCATCAGTTCCCACAGTGTCACCTATCAGTGCCCACAGTGCCACCTATAAATGTCACCAATCAGTGCCTCATCACCAGTGCTGCCTATCAATACCACCTATCAGTGCCCATCAGTGCCACCTACCAGTGCCCATCAGTGCCACTCATCAGTGCCACTCATCAGGGCCTATCAGTGCCGTCTTATCAGTGCCCATCAGTGTTGCATTATTTGTGCCTATCAGTGCAGTCCATCAGTGCCCATCAGTGCTGCCCACCATTGCAGCCTCATCAGTGAATATCAATGAAGGAGAAAAATTACCCGTTTGATAAATTTTATAACAAACTATGAAACATGTTTTTTTTATTTTTTATTTCTGTATTTTTTTGTTTGTTTAGCAAAAATTAAAAACCCAAGTGGTGATTAAATACCACCAAAAGATAAGCTCCATTTGTGTGAAAAAAAATGATAACAATTTCATTTGAGCACAGTATAGCATGACCGCGAAATTGTCATTCAAAGAGTGACAGCGCAGAAAGCTAAAAATTGGTCTGGGCAGGAGGGGGGTTTAAGTGCCCAGTAAGCAAGTGGTTAAGGGGCACAGACAGCAATAAAAACAAACAAGCATCCTGATCCCTCTGCACTCTGTCCAAATCTGAGAAAAAAAAATGTGCTCTTAGTTATACTTTAAGGTCACAAAACAGTTTGCAGTTTGATCTGACATGCTTAGCTAAGACCTGCTATAGAGGAATAAATACAGAACATGAAGGCTGAGTGACAGTACCAGGAACTATTTTCCATAGTTATCAGTTGGATTAAAACTTTTAGACTCCGCCAGTTATTTTCTAGGGCAGGATTCTATTTCATGCGTAAATGGGGTGTTGGTGGGAAGAGGGATTCAACGCTTTCATACATGACAATTTTTCCTCATGTGTCTGACTGTTAGAGACACCCCAGAATCCAGTGTTAATTTTGTAGACTAAAACATTTTAGTCGACTAAATGAATATTATTTTAGTCAAGTAAAATACGACTAAAACAACTGAGGTGACAAAAGATCAAAAGACTAAAATGGGACTAAAACTAAAATGCCACTTTAGTCAAAAGACTAAGACTAAAACTTAATTGAAATTTGACTTCAAAATTAATATTGGTCTGTAGTGCATGTTCATACCTCAATGTATTAATAAATAACATATTAGATTTTTCACTCCAGCAGTATATAATGAGTTTGCAAATTTTAGAGAATTGTTAACGAATGCATTACAATTGAATTACACCCATTAGATTTTAGTTGACTAAAATGTACTGGAGATTTAGTCGACTAAAACTAAAACAATTGCAGAAGACTAAAATGGGACTAAAACTAAAATGTAGGGCTGTTACTGATTACAATTTTCGTGTGTGATTAATTGATTTTTTTTAAATCGATTAATCGACTAATTTCGATTAATTATAACGCACATACAGATCCAACTACTTTTAGCTGATCCTTGCATTGCAACTCTGCATTAGTCAGTGGTAAATGTGGTATACACTATATACAATCACCCGACACTAGTTAGTTTCCACAATCCATGACTTAACTTCACAGTTCACACAAATACGTTTTGAATTCAAACTGTAGCACTGACGTAAGTAATTTTTTTTCCACAGTAGCGAGACAATTCCTCCACCTCCGGTCTAACTAATCACTCTCACCTTATTGCATGGACCCCTGGGCAAACAGGTGGTCATGCAAGCCGGTATCAAAAGGGTTAACACGGGCCATAAACTTCTCTCATGTCTCCTTAGATCTCAGCAAGGACGCCAGGTCATGGGTAGAAAGAAAAGATCTAAGTGCTCACCGCTTAAGTATAAGATTTCATTTTTGTGTTCAAACACAAACTACTCACATAAAGATGATAAAAACACAGCATGTAAAGCGACAATCGTGTTAGTTCCATAGGGCAGAAGCAGGTGACGTCATGCGTAGCTCCTCCCCGTAGGCGTTACGTTCAATCAGAACTTCAATGTCACCGGACTCCTCCCCCCTTCCCCTCGATGGCAGACGGAGGCACTTGGGGAAGGGGGGAGGAGTCTGGTGACATCGATGTCCGTGACGTCACCGGATCTCCAACGGAACTCCCTGAAGCCGGCGGTGAGGTGAGTACTGATCAAAAGAATTTTGATCGTTTAAAAGAATTAAAAATTAATCAAGGAATTATTAGCCCTACTAAAATGCCATTTTATTCCTAAGACTAAAACTAAATCGAAATTTGCTGCCAAAATTAACACTGCCAGAATCAGTACATTTATTTCCACATTAGGAGTTGTCAAATTTTTTTTTTTAGGTATAAAACCAGTTTATTTGCGCATCATGCTTGATGGAGTTCTTTAATGCTCTATAAATGACATGTGGATCTCTTCAGATTGGTCTTTGAATACCCAAACTGTTTTAATTTGAGCGTTTTAATATAAATAGTTTCCAGTAAATTGCTATTTTAAATAACATGTTCCTTTTCTAAAAGAAATAAATAAATCCTTTCGTTAGTAGCTATACAAGATTGTCCAGATTAAATGTTTTGCTGTCTGCAAAACTATTCCGGTTCCTTCTGAAATTGTACAAAAGCAGGTATTACGGTCAAATGTATTACATTCCCACAAACTGGGCGGCTGCTGCTTTTGTCTGCTTGGGTTGTGCAGAGCGATCTGCTTGTAAACATTTTTCACTATATGCAGAACAAGACTTGGCTTACAGCCAGCGGTCAGAATTAGAATTTGGCATCCGTAAACAGTCAGACATTTCCTCGCCTGCTCCCCTGGGGATGGTAAATGGGAAAGAAGAGTTTTTCTGTGTGATATGAGCTGAGACCATAATTGCTGAACATCATCCACATAGAACAGCAAATCAGCTAACATAGTGCATGAATTTCAGAAAGCATAATAACTAACTGGGAGAGGAATGGAGGCGTGGCAAATAGTACCCAGCCAGATGTCCTTCTCTGTTTTTAAAGTATAAAAACTTTGATTTTAGATACACTTTAACCACATCAATACTGGGCACAGGCCCGGATTTACTCCCTTTGCCGCCCCAAGGCTGGGTCCTTCAATGCCGCCCCCCCCCCCCACACACACACACACACACACCACCATTCATGTCCTTTATCGATGACTGCTACAATAGATCACATTTGCGCAATGGTCAGTTAAATCAACGCAGTTAAAAATGATTGAAGTGCAATATTTCTATTATTACATTGTTATATAAAATAAAATAGTTCAACTCACCATAAGCAGAATCAGTCGGAGCCTGAGCATGTCACTTGCCAACGTCACCTGCCTTCAGATTCGGATTGTCACTTGCCACATGTTGCAGATTGTCACTTGCCACGTCACTTGTCAGCAGATGCAGGGTGTCACTTGCCACGTCACTTGTCAGCGGATGTAGGGTGTCACTTGCCACGTCACTTGTCAGCGGATGCAGGGTGTCACTTGCCACGTCACTTGTCAGCGGATGTAGGGTGTCACTTGCCACGTCACTTGTCAGCGGATGCAGGGTGTCACTTGCCACGTCACTTGTCAGCGGATGCAGGGTGTCACTTGCCACGTCACTTGTCAGCGGATTCAGGGTGTCACTTGCCACGTCACTTGTCAGCGGATGCAGGGTGTCACTTGTCAGCGGATGCAGGGTGTCACTTGCCACGTCACTTGTCAGCGGATGCAGGGTGTCACTTGCCACGTCACTTGTCAGCGGATGCAGGGTGTCACTTGCCACGTCACTTGTCAGCGGATGCAGGGTGTCACTTGCCACGTCACTTGTCAGCGGATGCAGGGTGTCACTTTCCACGTCACTTGTCAGCAGATGCAAGGTGTCACTTGCCACGTCGCCTGCCACCGTGTCGAAGGGGGCCCCGTCAGGTAGGATGTACGGGGCCCCATGATTTCTAACAGCAGACCTGATGCCCTCTGTCTGTGGGCTGTTGTGTCTGGACGAGGAAGGGACTCTGTGGACAGGGGACATTCAGGGGCACATTTAGGGGGGTGGCAAACTCCCGCCCGCTAGCAAGCCTGTTTCGCCGGCACCGCAGCTTTTTTCACGGGATCAGGCTTGTTTACTTCCACTTCCTGGTAGCGGTGGAACGCACGATAAGGCGAACGTGATGTCATCCGCCGGAAATGATGCAAGACATGGGCGGCAATGCGCCCATCATTTCCGGCGGATGACATAACGTCCGCCCTATGGTGCGTTCCAGTAACCAGGAAGTGGGAATACACAAGCCTGATCAGTCCCCTTGAAATAAGCAGCGGTGCCGACAAAACGGGCTGGCTAGCGGGTGGGAGTTTCCAGCGAAAGCAGAGAAGTCGCTGCAGAAGCAGCGCCGCCCCTGCACCACTGCCGCCACGAGGCCTGGCCTCGGTGGCCTTGTGGAGAATCCGGCCCTGACTGGGCACTTTCGCCCCCTTCCTTCCCAGACCAATTTTCAGCTTTCAGCGCTCTTGCACTTTCAATAAGAATTGCGCGGTCATGCAATGCTGTACCCAAATTACATTTTTTTCATTTTGTTTGCACAAATAGAGCTTTCTTTTTGTGGTATTTATTTCACGGCTCCGTTTTTTTTTTTTTTTTTGCGATATAAGCGAAAAAAGAGCAGAAATTTGGAAAAAAAAATATATTTTCTTTATTCTATTTTAAAAGAAATCCAATAAAATCTAATTTTGTCATAAATTTAAGCCAAATGTACTCTGCTATATGTTTTTGAAAAAAAATCCAGTTAAGTGGATAATAATTGGTTTGTGTGATCACGGACATATGTACGCAAATGATCATGTACAGATGTGCGCAGGTGATTACGGACATATGTGTGCAAATGATCATTGGCACATGTGATTTTACTGTTATATATGTGGGGTACATGTGTTTTGGGGATCATTACTATGTGGGGACATGTGTGTTTACTTGTGTGTTTTTACTGTGTGGTGACACTAGACTGATGATCAGTGAGTAAAAAGCTGTAAAAAACAGCTCATACTCACTGATCACTAGCCGGCTGCAGAGATCCGATTGGACATGGCCGTCTTGTGATCAGGAGGGCCAATCACAGAGTCCTCCTGCCGATCTAAGATGCGCCGAGTCCGGGTGAAACGGATAATAATTGTGGATAATAATTGGTTTGTGTGATCACGGACATATGTACGCAAATGATCATGTACAGATGTGCGCAGGTGATTACGGACATATGTGTGCAAATGATCATTGGCACATGTGATTTTACTGTTATATATGTGGGGTACATGTGTTTTGGGGATCATTACTATGTGGGGACATGTGTGTTTCTTTTGTGTGTTTTTACTGTGTGGTGACACTAGACTGATGATCAGTGAGAAAAAAGCTGTAAAAAACAGCTCATACTCACTGATCACTAGCCAGCTGCAGAGATCTGATTGGACATGGCCGTCTTGTGATCAGGAGGGCCAATCACAGAGTCCTCCTGCCGATCTAAGATGCGCCGAGTCCGGGTGAAACGAGCGCATCGGGATCGCGCCGCTGCGCAGGAACGCGCGTGTGCGATCCCGCTCCCTCTGAGGGAAGTTCCTGAACGTTCACAATGTTCGCAGTGGCCGGGTGGAAAGTGGTTGTAAAGCCTCAAGGTTTTTCACCTTAATGCATTCTATGCATTAAGGTGAAAAACCTTCTCCCCCCCAGACCCCCCATTTTTCTTACCTGAGCCGGATCCGATCCAGCAATGTGCACAAGCACAGGGGCTCCAGCCGCTGTCCCTCTGCTCATTTGACAGATTGATAGCAGCAGGAGCCGTTGGCTCCTGTTGCTGTCAATCAAATTCTGTGACATGGGAGCGGGGCTGAGTCCTTCTGTCTGTGTCAGTGGACACAGCAGCGGGACTTGGGAGCGAGCCCACATGGGTGCCGCCATGGAAAGCTGCTTTCCGTGGGGGCACCCAATGAAGGGGAGGCGCTAGGAGCGCCAGCGGGGCGCCCTAGAAGAGGAGGATCGGGCTGCTCTGTGCAAAACCCTTGCACAGAGCAGGTGAGTATAACATGTTTGTTATTTTTATACCAAAAAAACGAAGGTTTAGAAAACACTTTTACGTTTGCTTCAGAATAGTGTGGTTCGTTTACACAAAAAAAATTGGTGCTGCATCTTTGGCATTTCTAGCAAAGCTCATCTCCAGGAATGAATGACACTTAATATAAAACCACACTTACCAGCTGACTGCACCAGGGAGAAAGGATTATTTGGATGGGTGTAAAAGCCTTGCTCATTTGTGGTACTTTCCCTGCAGATGAGCCTGCTTTTGCCTCTTCAGTTCCCTTAAAGTGGTTGTAAACCTCTGAAATGAAAAATGAACTGTAAAAAATGTACTTGCCGCAATCCAAAGCACCTAGTGTGGTTCCGCTCTGATCTCTCCTCTCTGTGCTCTCTGCATGAAGGACTTCTGACCGTCTAAATGGACCTCACATAATATCGGCTTGTCTCCCCTCCAGCACATAGAAGGTGATTGAAAGCCTTAGTTGTGCATGTTTACCTATGAGACTGTGTAGGGGGGTTGGGTGTCCATTCCCCCTATCTATGTATTGGGTTACACTAAGCCCTCCTCTCTATTCTGCGCAGTGTGACGTCAGATCTTCACCTTCTGGCTTATTGAGCTGAGAAAATGCTTTTGATTTGTTTGTTTTGGAAGGCTGTGGAGAAGAAAGGCGGCAGATAAACAGGTCCAACTTATGTAGGAGGATTTGTTTTATCTCTGTGTATCATCTGAGGCAAGTCACTTCACTGGGTATATATAAGAGTTTATAACCACTGTAACCCTTTCGCTGACAGCTCCGTACATCAGTGGTGGGGGTTTACACACAATCCCGGTGGCTCCGCTTGCCCATCTGCGGACCTGGGATGGACATAGCAGGTGCTGCCGGGTAGAGGGCAGGGAGCAGAGTAGTCACGAGTCCGCTCTTCTCCCCTCCTTGTTGCTGACCTGAAAACTGACATGATTGACTTTCGGGTCCCCCTCTCAGATGTTCCTGGCCAGCATACCCGGGAAAGAATGTAATCTGCCATGCAATACATTTAGTGCAGCACAGGGGAGACATCCAGGGTCTTTTAGATTAAAATTCTTGAAAATTAAAGTGGCACCCAAACATATAAAATCCCCCGCCCCCCAAAAAAATTCTGAGGCTTCCTCAAAATACACATATATGCACGTACAAACATAAACGCAGGCATCAGGGGCACCTACGCATGAAAACGCCAATAGCAATACACATTAAATATTGCCACGCACACCAGAGTGAGAGCAATATTTCTTGCACCAGACCTCATAGGTAACACTAAACTGATGACCTATAGGGGGCTTTTAAAGTGTTGCCTATGGAAAATAATCAGATACTGAAGTTTGTTGCCATTTCATGGGCGCACACAAATTTAAGATTTGACATGTTGAACAAAAAAGTGTAGCGCTTAGGTTGCAATCATCAAAACACGTGTATACCTTAAGTGCATATGAGTGTTAAGGGTATAAATCTCAATTAATGACAAAAGTAAATTTAAATAAACCAAAAATGAATGTGAACATAAAAAGTCATAATTAATTCACAAATAAAGTCTCTCAAGTGAATCTTTCTTCACACTCTCCCAAGTGTACAGTGTAACTCAAAGTCCGAATGTATAATGTGATTTAAAACAGTGAAGATCCAGCCTCTGGTATGACACTTAAAGAGACAGAATAATGACACCACCACCGTAGGAGGCTTACCGGACAACAATGACTTGGCATGGCTTAAGCCTCCCAAGTCAGAAAGGCCTGTTGGTTACAATGAAACCAATGAAGATGGTAGATCCTATATTCCGTCTCCAAAAAGGGGGGCTTCAGACCATCTGTTTACCGGTAATTGCCACAGGGTGTCCAATCATCAGACGGGAATAGGGAGCTCGTGTATCATAAACCATGCAAATAGAAAACCTGCATAGCGTGATACCGTTTAACAAATTGTTTATTTAAAATATAAAAAAATTGAACACTCACATTTGGATCGATGTCTATAAGGGGGTCCACCCTGACATGTTAGGTATCTATTTACTTAATACCCAATTTTTTTGTAAAATATAAAAGGTTGTATTTTATTGCATATGTGCCCTAAAATGAACTTAATTTTATACATTTTTTTACTGAAATTTGTGATTTCCTAGACCTTTGCAGTAATATCATGTGACATAAAATTGTAACTACCACTATTTTATTCTCTAGGGTGTCTGCTTTCAGAAAATATATAATGTTTTGTGGGTTTTATGTAATCTTCCAATTATTTTTTAAGCATGTGTGCAAAAAATGCAAAAATGCATCTGGCAGCGAAAGGGTTAAACATGCCCTTGCGTGAGCTTGAGCATACATAGTAAGGGCTCTTTCACATGGATGTTCCCTATGTCCGTTTTTCATCCATCCGTTTTCGGATGAAAAACGGACATACATGTATCCCTATGGGATAGCGGGTGTCAGCGGATGAGCATCCGCTGACACCCGATCTCGTCCGTGTCCGCTATGGTCCGTTTCTGCAGACGGAGGAAAACCCTATTTTTTCATCTGTCTGCAGAGCGGATTGGATGACGACGGACTCTACGGTCCATCGTCACCCGATCTCCCATAGGGGAGAGCGGCGCTGTGACAGGTCCGTCCCTGCGCTGTGTGCAGAGACGGACCTGTCATCTTCCTGCTCAGCAGAGATCGCTCTGGCGATCCCCGCTGAGCAAGCGGATATCCACGGGGCAGATCAGCACTGATCCGCCCCGTGTGAAAGTGCCCTTAGGGGCCAGCCAACAGACACATCTCTGGGTGGATTAGATCAGGGTTTCTCAAGGTGCCCAAACAGTTTTTCAGGATTTCCCCCAGATGAAACTGCTGTTGTAATTACTAAGGCAGTGAAGCTGATCAAATCACCTGTGCAAAATAATGGAAAGCCTAAAAACATGACCTGTTGGAGCGCCTTGAGAACTGGAGTTGAGAAACACTGGATTAGATCATCTTTACTTGACTGTGATTGTAGAACCTTTAGTGTCCTTATGTAGATTATCACTTGTAGAGCAATCTTATTGCGACACGCAGAGTTATTTTAAATGGCAAATACATTTCATAAATAAAACTGAGCATGAAAAAGGGGAGTGGAGATATGGATAGTAGCAATCAATCAAAGGTTAATTTTGGTCTACATACTTCTGTTAGAACACATACAGTTGGATCTGGATGTTTTTTGTTAAAAGTGGTATCTCCACATTCCTCTACTGTACTCCCTTAGCTCAGTGTTGGTTTTATTTTCCCTGTGTGCGGCATGGTAGGGATGATGTTTAAATTCGCTGCTACCTTGGGTTCAAGGCAAATCTTGCGGGTTTGAGATTTGCGGTCCTAATTGCCAATTTGCCCAGGCTTAGAAGGGCCAGTAAGGGGGCTTTTGGATAAGCCAGCAACCTGACTATCAAAGAAGGGCAAAGAGCAGCCAAAGTGTCAGTGTTTTAGAAATTGTTGTAGGAAATTCTGGACCTGTCCGAAAATACAAATTTTTTTGGGCTGTGGTTACTCAGTTTATTGCTGAATTGACCCCAGTGGTAGTTCCCCTAAGTATGGAGGTTTGCTTACTTGGCCTGGTTAGATCCCTAGCCCCTCGCAGGGCACTTAGAACCCTTCTTAGCCTACTCCTCTTTTATGCCTGTAAGGCTATCCTAAAATGGAAGTCTAAGGAAGCCACTACCGTGATCCTTTTGAAATAATTGATTAATGCTGTGTTACCTTTATATAAGGTTACTTATAGTTGTGCTCATAAGTTTACATATCCTGGCAGAATTTATGATTTCTTGGCCATTTTTCAGAGAATATGAATGATAACACAAAAACTTTTCTTTCACTCATGGTTAGTGTTTGGCTGAAGCCATTTGTTATCAATCAACTGTGTTTACTCTTTTTAGATCGTAATGACAGCAGAAACTAATCAAATTACCCTGTTTAAAAGTTTACATACCCTGGTGATTTTGGCCTGATAACATCCTGCAGGCTAAGATGGACGTCACATCACACGTACCGCTCCAGAAGGTGGGACCAGCGGCACTCGGCCACTTTCGACCACTTTCGGCCGCTATGGCACTCGGCTAATTTCACCTGCCGGGAACCGATCTGTTACCGAGTGCCGCCGAAATTAGCCGACGGAGCTCGGGACTAACAATGGAATGCACGCATTCCATAGACTCGGGGCTTTTCGGGGTCACATTCGGGGCTTCAGCCACCCCTAGCCACCCTTTACCGACGCCCCTCTGTGTGTGTATAAAAGGTCAGTGAGTTTCTGGACTCCTGACAGACCTTTGCATCTTTTTATAAAGTGCTGCACTGACGTTTCTGGATTCTGAGTCATGGGGAAAGCAAAAGAATTGTCAAAGGATCTGCGGGAAAAGATAGTCTAACTGTATAAAACAGGAAATGGATATAAAAAGATATCCAAGTAATTGAGAATGCCAATCAGCAGTGTTTAACCACTTCCCACCCAGCCACTGCATATGTACAGCCGGGTGGGCACTCTCTCCTGAGTGGATGTTCAGGAACGTCCCTAATGCCGAACACGGCGCATCTCCGATCGGCAGGAGGGCTCTGTGATTGGCCCTCCTGATCACATGACGGCCCTGTCCAATCTCAGCCGTCATGTGATGTAAACAGAGAGCCGGTTGTTAGGCGATCAGCTCTCCTCTCCTCACACATTAGTTGTCGTGAGGAGAGGAGAGCGGATCGCTGCAGCTGGCTGGTGATCAGTGTGTATAAGCTGTTTTTTACAGATTTTTACACACTGATCACCAGCATAGTAACACACAGTGTAAAACACAATGTCCCAAAACACATGTCCCCAAAACACATGTCCCCAAAACACATGTCCCAACACACATGTGCCCAAAAACACCTGTCCCCCACATATGTCCCAGTAAAATCACGCTTCCCAATGATTATCTGCACACATATGACCGTGATCACCTGCGCAAATCTGTACATGATCATTTGCGTACATCTGTCCGTGATCACACAAACCAATTATTATACACTTAATGGGATTTTTTTTTTTTACCAAAGACATGTAGCAGAATACATTTTGGCTTAAATTTATGACAAAATAAAATTTTATTGGATTTCTTTTAAAATAGAATAAAGAAAATATAGTTTTTTTTTTTTCCAAATTTTCTCTCTTTTTTCGCTTATATCACAAAAAAAAAATACGGATTTGGGAATAAATAAAAATTTCATTTGAGTACAGCGTAGCATGACAGCGTAATTCTCATTGAAAATGCAAGAGTGCTGAAAGCTGAAATTGGCCTGGGAAAGAAGGGGGCAAAAGTGCCCAGTATTGATGTGGTTAAACTCTAATCAAGAAGTGGACAATAAGGGGTTTTGTTAAAACCAAACCACGGTCAGGTAGACCAACTAAAATTTCAGCCACAACTGCCAGGAAAATTGTTCAGGATGCAAAGAAAAACCCACAAATAACTTCAGGTGAAATACAGGACTCTCTGAAAACATGTGGTGTGGCTTTTTCAAGCTGCACAATAAGGAGGCACTTGAAGAAAGATGGGCTTTATGGTCGAGTCACCAGAAGAAAGTCACCAGAAGAATGCCATTACTACGCAAATGCCACAAAGTATCCAACTTACAATATGCCAAACAGCACAGAGACAAGCCTCAAACCTTCTGGCACAAAGTCATTTGGAGTGATAAGACCAAAATTGAGCTTTTTGGCCACAACCATAAACGCTACATTTGAACAAGGCCTATGATGAAAGGTACACCATTCCTACTGTGAAACACGGATGTGTGACCTACAAAGGCACAGGAAATTTGGTCAAAATTGATGGCAAGATGAATGCAGTATGTTATCAAGAAATACTGGAGGAACATTTGCATTTATCAGCCAGGAAGCTGCCCATGGGATGTACATTCCTACATGACAATGATCCAAAACACAAGGCCAAATTGACCTGTCATTGGCTACAACAGAAGTGAAGGTTCTGGAGTGGCCATCTCTTTCAAATTCTTTATTTATTCAAAAGGAGGGAAGTCATCCAGTGTCATATCAAGTTTCCAGCAATTACATACACATTTTCTTTTAACTGCTATTCATTTCACACTAACTTAATATTCCATGATTATATAAACAAACATATATACGTCCTCATCCACCAATACATATGTGCATGTCTCCACAAAGAAAAAAGGAAAAAGTATCTCCGCCACTACTTCAACTTTCACCTCCATGGACTCTTTAGACCTCCTTTTCATTTTATCTTTTACTAAGCCAAAACCTTCAAAACTAAATAAATCAATATTCCCACCCAAAAAAAAAAAAAAAAAAAAAAGCCAAACACACAGGGGGAGTCCCTCCTCCATCCCAGAGGAGATGTGCGATCAAAACAAAAACACATAGGCGTGAGACACCTCATTCCCCAGATATGCTCCCCAACAGTCTCCTCCCCTCTTCTGAGTATACAAATTGATCCCATTCTGCCCATGTTATCATGTATTGCTTTTTTCTGTCTTGTGCTGACACCAGGTCCTCCATGGCCCCTATCTTTCTTACCCTATTTGGCCACTGAACTATCAAAGGGGGATTAGAATCCCTCCAGTGGAGAGTAATACAGGCTTTAGCTGCATTGACCATATGACATAGCACAGATCTTTTATATACCTGCCGGGGATTTGTGAACAATGAAGCAGAAAAAAAGCAGGGTCATCTGGTATTGGAAAATCTATAAACTTTTGTCAGATCCTCTGTACCTCCAGCCAGTAATGTCTAATCTTAGGGCAGGACCAAAATATGTGCAATAATGTCCCCTGATCCTCTCTACACCTCCAACAACGGTCTGAGGCCTCTGGAGAAAATTTACTTAGCCTTGCCGAAGTCTAATACCATCGTGCCAATAATTTATAATTAGATTCCTGAATCCGTGTGCATATTGAAGAGTTCAGCAAGAGATAGATAATATTCTGTCGTTGGGCTGGGCTAAAAGTCCTATCCAGGTCTCTCCTGGAGTGGCCATCTCAGTCTCCTGACCTCAATATCATTGAGCCACTCTGGGGAGAGCTCAGATGTGCAGTTCATGCAAGACAGCCCAAGAATTTGCAGGAACTGGAGGCTTTTTGCCAAGAGGAATGGGCAGCTTTATCATCTGAGAAGATAAAGAGCCGTGAGTGAAAGAAAAGTTTTTGTGTTATCATTCATATTCTCTAAAAAATTACCAAGAAATCATAAATTGTGCCAGGGTATGTAAACTTATGAGCACAACTGTACCTCTCTCGTGGATGCCCCCACAAGTTCTCTAAGGTGTGGCATATTTGGCTTGACTCCCCCTTGACTGCCACATCCTGAAACACTAGCATCCCCCAGAAAGGGGTGGGGAAAATGCTCTTGGGGATATTGTATTTTATGTATTAATCATGTGTTTGGGGGTGCATATAGTCTCAACTAATAAACCCTTGGGGATGTTCTGTACCATTTGTTAGTCTCCTATATACCCTTTCTTTCTTTCAGCGCTGAGCATAAATAGATATGATTATGTTGTGTAATTTTTCTGTTTTTCCTTTTTTGCTGTTTCAAATTTTTTTTGTGGGGGGGTTGAGCTGGGGTATCCCCCGAGGCTCTGTTTTATGCTTAAAGCGGGGCTACACTGCCCCTGACATTTTTTTTTTAAAAGGTCCTTAATAAATAATCTATTTTGTAATTAATTAACTCACCAGTCCGGTTTCTAGCACTTGAGCCTTTCGTTTTTTTCTCTTCAAAAATGCCTTTATAAAAAGTCTCGTTCCGTTCTCCATCTTGCCTGTGGGCGAGTGAAACCTCCAGGCGTTCTCTTCCTGGATTTCACTGACGCCCATTCATTGAAATCTTGCGCATGCGCCGTCAGCAGCTCCTGTTGCCATCACAACGGCGGCGGCGTCGAAATTCCCGCCCCGTTGTGATAGCAGAGACCGAATATGACTGTCGTGATGACGTCACGTTCGGTTTCAAGTCTCGCGCTATCTCGGGCCAGGCCGCCGCACTGACTCCTGGAAGCTATGACACAAGCCGTATAGCTTGTAATATAGCCGTAATATCCCCGCCCATATCCGAGGGAAGGGAGAGATTAGGGTCACTAGGGAAACTAGTCTAGCCTAGGCCAGTGATGGCGAACCTTGGCACCCCAGATGTTTTGGCACTACATTTCCCATGAAGCTCAACTACACTGCAGAGTGCATGAGCATCATGGGAAATGTAGTTCCAAAACATCTGGGGTGCCAAGGTTCGCCACCACTGGCCTAGACTATCCAAGCAGAAGTTCTCCTCTCCTCCTCCCTCCCTGCAGTCTTCCGGGACACATCATAGGTCCCAGAAGACTGCAGGACCATTAACAAAACGCAGCTTGTGCATGCGCAAAGGGCAGTTGTGAAGCCGAAAGCAGCATAACTGGCTACCCACACTTAAGATGCCGGTGGCGGGATCCCGAAGGCTAGTGAAGAACTAGCCGGGGTTAGGACAGCGCTGGATTCCAGGACAGGTAAGTGTCCTATTATTAAAAGTCATAAGCTACAGGATTTGTATCGTTTTTTTATACCGTATATAGAGCACTGCCTGACTTGTTACTTTGTTGTCTTCAACTAGGTTACGGGGAGCTCTGGTAAGCTGTACACCTGCTACAAGGCATGCCACTACTGTTCCTGTCCTGCCTTCACTTTCTTAGTGCTCAGGAGAAACGACAGCATGCTGGTAAGTGATATATGTATACCAGGGGATGATGTAAAGCCTATGGAGGAGATTTACTAAAATTGGTGCATACAGTATCTAGTGCAGCTGTGCATACTAACCAATCAGCTTCCAGGTTTTTTTGTCAAAGCTTAACCTTTAGTTAGAGGCTGATTGGTTACTATGCACAGCTGCACTGCATTTTTAGTAAATCTCCCCCATATGTATAACACATTTGCTGTTAAACATTTTAACCGCTTCAGCCCCGGAAGATTTTACCCCCTTCCTGACCAGAGCACTTTTTGCGATTCGGCACTGCGTCGATTTAACTGACAATTGCGTGACCGTACTACCTTGCACCCAAACAAAATTGACGTCCTTTTTTCCCCACAAATAGAGCTTTCTTTGGGTGGTATTTGACCACCTCTGCAGTTTTTATTTTTTGCGCTATAAACAAAAAAAGAACATAAATTTTGAAAAAAACACAATATTTTTTACTTATTGCTATAATAAATATCCTCAGTTTAGGCCGATATGTATTCTTCTACATATTTTTGGAGAAAAAAAATCGCAATAAGCGTATATTGATTGGTTTGTGCAAAAGTTATAGCGTCTACAAAATAGGGGATAGATTTATAGCATTTTTATTATAAATTTTTTCTTTTTCTAGTAATGGAGGAGATCTGCGATTTTTATCGTGACTGACATTATGGCAGACATGTCGGACAATTTTGACAGCGTGTTCTAACTGTAGGGGGTTTGGGCTACCACTGACATGACAGAGATCACTGTTCCCGATGAAAGGGAACATAAGATCTCTGTCATGTTACTAGGCAGAACAGGGAAATGCTTTGTTTACAACGTCCTGCCTCTCCTCCCAGCGATCGCGGGCTGCCGGCGGACATCGAGTCTGCGGGACCTGTGGGCACGCTCCGGTGGCGCACCCGCTATCCTTTTGTTGACTGATGTACAGGTACGTCAGTTTGCGCAGGAGTGCCATTCTGCTGACGTATATCGGCGTGAGCCGGTCGGCAAGTGGTTAAACGTACCTTCTCACACAGTACGTTTATCCTGTGTGACTTCCTGAATCCCATGATGCCTTGCTGTTTTCCTCTCTCTCCCTGCATGCTCTGCACTCCTCTCTGACAGCCCCCCCCAGGACTAGAGCAGAACTTGTTCACAGCTACAAGGCAGTTTCCCTGCTTCTCTTTCTTTGGGGCGTGGGGGGGGCGGCAAACAACCCCCCCATGGAATGCATGCGTCTGGCGCCCTGCATGTAGCTCAGGGGACGGACACATGGATGGGGGGGCGGTGCCCGTGCGCCCCTAATGGATGGGCCGCCACTGGGGAGACTATCCAATTCTGAAAAAAATAAGTTTATAGCAACATACATTAATAAAAAAACATACAAATGCCATGCGTTTAAGCGTATACATATGTGAAATCTCATCTAAACATAAATTGTGCAGAAGAAAGGTAAGGCAAAGAAGTCAGATTAAACACCACATCCCGGGGGCGTGGCCTAGCGCGGCATGTGAACAGACCTGTTCCACGGAGCTCCCGCCGCTGATCCTGTCTACGATCCTTTCCTCCGTACCCCACTCGCCTGCAATTGTCCCAGACGGACACCGGAACACCCCCTGAGGCTCCCAGACCCTCTCAAACCGGTCACACCGGGCATGATGACCAGAGGCAGCAAGGGAGAAGCCGCGGCCGCGGCCTTGTCGGATTCCCAAGATGGCGCCTGGATGTCTCTCCCCCCTAAAGCACCACGAGGCCAGGAGAGGAGATCGGAGCAGGGTAAGCCTCCTAAGACCCCTAAAGCCAAAGAACAACCTAGGGACATGTTATATTATACCAGAAAGCTCACTGGCCCTGATGAGGATTGCTCACAAGCTGACATACAGCGGCCCACAGCATCTAGAGAGCAGATGGAGGGGGATGGCAGTGTATCACAGGACATGGAACAGGAGTCCATGGATTCTGTCCCAGACCCTATACCAGCTTTGCTTGATCAACAGTCGGCAGATACCCCTGAACCCACGCTGAGTGAGATACTACACGCGGTACACAAATGCACTGCCTCAGTTGATGCACTGAAAGAGAGATTTGGGGGCCTGGAGGAAAAAGTGTCTCTTCTAAGACATGACATACAGAAGATCAGAGAGCGCACCACGGCTGTGGAAGGCAGGATGAGTGATATGGAAGACCAGATGCCCCACATTAATAGGGAGGTGAGAGTGGCAGCCCAGCAAGCACGCCAGGCCTTTGATAGACAAGATGAAATTGAGAACCGCCTGAGGAGGAACAATGTTAGGATAGTGGGACTCCCTGAGAAGGCGGAGGGCAGGGACCCCACATCCTTTGTGGAAGGCTGGTTACAAGACACCTTCGGTAAAGATGCCTTCTCCCCCCAATACACAGTGGAAAGGGCACACAGGGTGCCGCCGCGTCCCTTGCCTCCTGGAGGTCCCCCGAGATCGATGCTGGCCAGGCTCCTAAATTATAGGGACCGTGAAGTGATACTTAAAATGGCTAGAGAAAAAGGGACTGTACACTACAATGGTGCCAGAATCTCGTTCTACCCTGATTTTTCGGCAGAGGTGCAACGTAGGAGATCCAAGTTTATAGATGTAAAAAAGCGACTTCAGAGGGTTCAACTACCATACGCCATGCTGTACCCGGCCAAGCTCCGCATAACTGCCAGAGATCAGAACCACTTCTTTGAAAACGCACAAGATGCTGCTGAATGGCTGGATCGCAACGAACAAGGTCTCCGCAGAAGGGCCAGAGAAGATGGCGAAGGGTGACTGTATCCTGCTATTGTTACACGCAAGCTGCCCAGGCGAGCACATATATGGTTACTACTGTTTTTTTTTTGGAGGACGTTTACATTACTCTTCACTGTCAGCAAGCAGGGCTCCCCATAGGAAGCTGAGGACACGCTCTGCTGACTCATGTGTTTAGGCGAAAGAAGTTTTTCCATACTTCTAGAAGGTTGCCTGCTGCCATGGGTTACATGGCTTCAGTGGTTGTGCCCCGTTGGCACGAGGAAAGTAACTGAACACTGCCTTTTAGGGTGGGTGCTCCCAAGGCACGCCATGTTGGCGCACCATGGCCCACCGATTGATGACATGTTTGCTACCTGTTTTAAACCTGACCACAATGTGCAATTGCGCAAAAGCAGAAACTTTTTTCTCAGTTTCCTCAAGATATGCCGACTTATATGGCGATGGTTGATTTTGGTGTGTGTACGGTTGCCCTTGACGGGCGGTAAGATAAATATAATGTTGCACGGCTGCACTGTTGACCAAATGATACCTAATGATGGGGTTACCCCTCACACATTCTGGATGATATTTACACACTCGGGATGTCATCTACGCCCTTAGTGTCCTGGAATGTCCGGGGGGTAAATGACCCGCTGAAAAGATCCATGATCTCAACTGGGCTGCGGAAGTTTCACCCGGCCATTGTAGGACTACAAGAAACACATTTGACCAAAGACACGGTTAGTTACCTGCAGTATGCATGGGTTGGGAGGGCGTACCACTCCACTCACACCGCCTACTCTCGCGGTGTGAGTGTATTGATACACAAATCACTTGTATATGAGGAGCTTGACTCCCTCATTGATATTGATGGAAGATTTGTTTTTCTGTACTGTAAATTGTATACTATAACCCTGATTATAGCATTTGTGTATATACCTCCACCATTTTCCAGGGAGGTGCTACAGTTGCTGCTGTCTTACCTGGGGAATAAACCTGATATGCCAATACTGATTATGGGCGACTTCAATTGCTATTTGGATCCCAGGATAGATAGGCATCCCCCCGTGACGCCCCCTAGGTTGGATGGGTGGATTTATGGCGGGTACGCAATCCACAAAGTAAAGAATTTTCCTGTTTCTCTAAGACACATGGCTCCCTGTCTCGTATAGATCTGTGTGTAGGTACCCCCAATATGGTTACCCTCACCTCAAAGATAGACTATTACCCGCGGGGAATTTCGGATCACTCCCCTCTGGTGTTGTGGATGTCTACCAGACCACTTAGCACGCTACCCCGGGCCCCCTGGAAGCTAAATGCCTTTTGGCTCAAGCTGTTTACCTCCCAAGACCGCGTGGAATCCAAAATTACCACCTTCTTTCAAGCACATAAACACAACCTTGACCCACTACAGAAATGGGAGACGTTAAAGGCATACCTTAGGGGGATATTCATAGAAGAAATACAAATAGTTAAACATAACTCCTCGGCCCTCTTGGAGCGGGTGGGCAACCAGGTGAGACAGCTGGAACTTTCTTATGTAACTGATCCAACTGAACAGACAAGAGAGGCATGGATGTCGGCCCAGGACTCCCTGGATCGATTGAGGTCCTCTACTGCGGAAAAAAAACGATTTTTTACAAGGCTTGCATTTTATGAGGAAGGGGAACAGACGGGCAGACTACTGGCCAAAATTGCAAGATCCCAACAACACTCCCCAGCTATTGGCGCAATAAGAGCCGCCAATGGCAGGGTGGTCAATACGCCGGAAGACATTGTCTCTGAGCTGGCGACGTTTTATAAAAACCTATATGTGTCCAGGGATGACTATACAGAGGAGGAATTAGAGAGGTATATGACTAAAATGGACCTGCCCCAACTGCCTGCTGCAGCTAGGGAACTGATTAGCGCCCCTATCACCTTAGAGGAGCTTCAGACAGCGGCAAGCTCCTTTCCCACGCACAAGGCCCCGGGGGAGGACGGTTTACCTGTGGAGATATATACTAACTACGGAGAACAACTGCTACCTGAACTCCTGACAGTTTTTAATGCCTCTCTGGAGAGAGGACAGCTACCAGACTCTATGACTAGGGCCAACATAATACTATTGCTGAAGCCTGGGAAGGACCCGGTTGACCCTGGGTCGTACAGACCCATATCCTTGCTCCAGAGCGATATAAAATTACTAGCTAAAGTGCTGGCGCTCAGGGTCAACGGGGTAATAACCAGCATTATACACCAGGACCAAGCTGGCTTTATGCCACAGAAGTCCACAGCCACAAACTTGAGACGCCTATATCTTAATATGCAACTACAGACTGACGGAGAGAATTGTAGGGCCCTGCTGTCCCTGGATGCCAATAAAGCATTTGACAGCGTTAGCTGGAAATATCTGTGGGCAACATTGGAGAAATTTGGCTTTGGGGAAAGATTTATAGCCTGGGTGAGGCTTTTGTATACGTCGCCTCAAGCAACTATCAGGATGGCAGATAGGATGTCGCCAGCATTCGCACTCAGCAGGGGGACGAGGCAAGGTTGCCCGCTGTCCCCGCTGCTGTTTGCGATTGCAATAGAGCCTCTGGCGGCTATGGTAAGAGCGAGCTCCAGTATTAGGGGATTCCAACGAGGTTTGATGCAGGAAAAGATTATGCTATATGCCGACGACATGCTGCTCTTCCTTGGGGACCCATCGCACTCCCTCCCAGGGGTTATGTCAATTATAGGGGAATTCGGCCACTTCTCCGGTTTGACCATAAATTGGTCAAAGTCGGCACTGATGATGTTGGACGAGAGCCGGGAGGTGCACATCCCCGACTCCTGCCCCATCCCGGTAGTGGACAGCTTTAAGTACCTCGGGGTACAGGTGTTGCCCAGGATTGGGGACTACTGTGCCCTCAATGTACATCCTTTATTATCCAGGTTTAGAGATAAAATAAATACGTGGAATGCCCTTAAAATGTCACTTGCAGGTAAAGCAAACTTAATAAAAATGATACTGATGCCACAGCTGCTTTATTTCCTACATAACTCCCCTGTAGTGATACACTTAAAGATATTTAGGATAGTGAACACGCTCTTCAGAAGGCTTTTGTGGCACACTAGACCCCCTAGAATAAAATTAGAACAGCTGCAGCAACCCAAGGACAGTGGTGGGTTGGCTGTTCCCAACCCATGGCTGTACTATATTGCGGCCCAGCTGCAACATCTGATTGGCGCTATGTCACCGAACCCTGGTGGGTCATCGGCTCAACTAATGCTGATGGCTACTGGGGCGGAGACCATACCGGCTGGCCTGGAGGCCCAAATGTTCCTAAAATCCAACAAACAGACCCCGACACTATCATTGGTACAAAAGGTATGGAACAAGAGTAGGCAGTTTCAGGGAGTGCAGGGATTCACGGAATACAGCCCAATTTGGGACAACAAGTCCTACGTGGAGTTGGTCAAGTTGCAACAGGGACCCAGGTGGAGGGCGTGGGGGATATCTCTGCTGTCTCACATATTTGAAAATGGTAGACTGCTATCTTTCCAAGATTTACAGGCGAAGTATAACCTGCCGGCTAATATGCACTACTACTATATGCAACTGCACCATGCTGTCGCTGCACAGGGGAGCGCGGTGGAGTGGACACGGTCTCCCACTCCGGTGTTCCGGGTAATGCAAGACAGCACGGAAACCAAGGGGTTTATCTCCCAATGCTACCAGATGTTGTTAACAAAGCACTTACGTACATTCCCAAATAGAGCAGAAGGCATGTGGGAAAGAGACCTGGGCCAGATTTCTGGAGACCAATGGATTGAGGCCATGCAAGCGGTAACCATATCCTCGCTTAATGTAGCACAGAAAGTCTCACAGCTATACATATTGTTGAGGGTACATTACACCCCGGCCAAACTCTTTAAAATGGGTAAACTACAGGACCCACTTTGCGGTCGCTGCAGGAGACAAAATGGAGACCTTATACACTTACTGTGGAGATGTCCAAAACTCCACAGGTACTGGCATGAGGTGGTAAACACACTAAACGGTGTGTTTCAGACAACGATCCCCATGGACCCCTTGTGCTGTTTGCTGGGGGTCCTGGAGGACATAATTCCAGAAGAACCCACTAGAATGGCAGCCTCTAGAGCATTGTTCCAAGCTAGAAAGCTAATACTACTTGGGTGGAAATCCACACTCCCACCTACCGTGTCTTCATGGATAACACACATGGGTAATACTCTTACAATGGAGAAATATATATATCAACACAGGGGCAGCCCAGGCAGGTTCGAAAAAATTTGGTCTAAATGGCTAGACACACCCGGCTTGAGTCCCAGGGAATTGGTCATGTCCAGACTGTTGCAATGTGCATAAATTTTGTCGCATGACTGTAGATGTACAATACGAGAATGTCAATATGTGTAGCTAATGAGAGAAAAGCAATGGATATATTTGTAATATATATGTTTATTGGGGAGTAAAAAGAACAGAATCCCCTGTTTGTGTACAAAGGAAACTGTTGTGATAAGCAAAATGTTCAATAAAAACCTTTTTGATTCAAAAGAAAAAAAAAACACCACATCCCAATTATTATGTAGAACATAGATTAAGGGGGGGGGGGGGTAACAAACCCTGGGACTTTAACGGTGTTATGAGTAGAAGGAATATGAAAGGACAATTGCACAATCAATAAAATTTATTATTTTATTACCAAGATAAAAAACATGAGGAAATTAAACCATCTATATCACAAATTGTATGTTCCATTAAAAAGCACATATAAAAACACTACCACTCAACATGTTTCGCTTTTTTAAGCTTCTTCAGGTGATTCAGGTAGAATGTATAATATGCTACGGATGACAAAAGTGACAGGAATGAGACCTCATGTTGTTTTTTTTGATCAAAAGAAGAAAACAAACAAGTCAATACTGTAATGTTGGCATAACATAGGTATTCAAATAATCAAAGAGTACAATAGTGGTCAAATAGGACACATGTACAAAAAAAGGTATGTTAATGTGGGAAGAGGTGAATCTTACCCGGGCTGCATAGAACTATATGAAAAACTGGATTTAAGATGGAATATTCTACGTCCCATATATGTTCAGAGTGCCCCGCCCAGAAGTTTGCTTTTGTGTGGTCGCAGGAGGAAATTAATTTAGAAACAAATGTTCCTGAAGAGGTACGTAGAAAAGAAATGAGGTATCAATTAATGATATTCGAAAAATATCAAAAATAAACACAGAAGAAAATTGAAAAAAACTTGATTAATGACATAGTAGTTACCTCAAGTGCATACTTAAAGGTTGAATCAATATTAAAGTCCTGCTAGTCACTGGTGAAGTCCAGCATGGAATATATATCTAGGAAATGTCCAGCTGGAGTATGAAGGAAACATCTACAGCTAGACCCACTTAGTATGGATAGCACTATTCAGGTGGTGCCCATAGCTAGGAAATCTAAAGAGTCATAAAAGCAAAAAGCAAACACTAGGTATCAAGATAAGTACACAACTGAATCTGGTATTTTGTGGAATAGATGCAGAGTAATAGCTTACCTGCATTGAAAAGACTCAAATGTATAGAGAGAGGTGGGAGAGATGTTCACTGAGACAGCCAGCCAACTTATTGATGATTTCCTCAGACCCGATGTGGAGGGCATCATGTCCTATCTTCAGGACACTAATTATCTCCTCAGAACTTTAGATGGAATTACTATTCCAAAGGGATCTTGGTTGGTTGCGCTGGATGTAGAGGCCCTCTACAATTCCATCCCCCATGAAGGGGGTGGCGGTTGTGGAGGGCTTCAGTTCCGAAAACATTGATACGCCCAAACTATATAACCAATTCATTTTGGATCTGCTCAGATTCATTCTAACAATATTTTCTTGTTTGGAGGATCCCACTACCTCCAGATACAGGGGGTGGATATGGGGACCAAGTATGCCCCCTCTTATGCTAACCTGTATCTGGGGGGGTGGGAGCGTGATCTATTCTTTAGAGATGACATGCGGTCCTTCTTTGAGCAAATACCAGTTTGGAGGCGCTTCATTGATGACGTTTTTTTTTGTCTGGGCAGGAATCGGGGACAATTTTCTTGTATTTCTGGATAGCCTTAAGAGTGAACACTACAATCTAATATTCACTTTTGAATTAAATAAGAAGAAATTAACCTTTTTGGACATCCAAATATTGGTCCACAACTATAGCAGCATTGAATCAACCCTTTCCTGCAAACCATCTGCGGGAAATTCTTTGCTCCATGCTGCCAGTTCCCATCCTGCTTCCCTTATAGCCAGTGTGCCCTACGGGCAATACTTGAGACTCAAACATAACTGCAGTAAAGACAGTAATTTTGAAAAGGAAGCAAAAGCGTTGCAGCTACATCTAAAACAATATGGATACAGTAATAAATGTCTTAAAAAGGCTTACATTATGGCAAAAAACTAAAAATAGAACTTCTCTAATACATGATCCTAAACCTGTCAAACCTAATCCAGGGGTCAGGATGATTACTTGTTTCTCGGGTCAGCACCGTCAGGTGCGTGACATCATGCAAAAACATTAGTATCTCCTGATGGGAGATGACAATGTATCAAAAAATTTGAAATACCCAGAGATCACCTTTAGAAGATCCCGATCCCTTAGGGATAACTTTGTACATAGTCACTACACCTCCCAGACAGGAATTTCGAAGGCAGCTAAAGGTACAAGACCTTGTCACAAATGCAACTTTTCTCGCTACATTCATGCAGCACCACAGATCACCCTCCCAAATGGGCGTCTATACAAACCCAAATTTACGGCAACTTGCCAATCAATTGGAGTCGTGTATGTAATGCTGTGTGAATGTGAGGCTTTTTACGTGGGAAAAACCAAGCGACCATTTTTCCACCGTATTAGGGACCATGTTTCCCTTGTATTAAAACAAAAAATGGAGACACCGATAAGCCGCCATATGGGCCTGTTTCACAATTTTGACTGCTCCAAAATGCACTTTTTTGCTTTGGAGCAAATCCCCCCAGGCGAAATAGGTGGTGACTATGACAAAACGCTATTACAGCGCGAGCCACGCTGGATACATGATCTATCTGCCCTAAAGTATCCTGGTCTAAATTATGCTTTTAGTTTTAAACCCTTTCTTTAATTGATCTGTCTGATTTTCTTTTTTTCTCTTCCCTTTATTCTTTTTTGTTTTCCTGTTGTTTTGTTCTGCTTTGTTTTGTTATATCTTGTTTTTTTTTTCCCTACTTGGTTTAGTCTTTATATATAATGTATTCATTGTCTGGCAACGTTTAATAACTGTTGTAAGGTTTTGGATATTTCTGTGCTATGTACTTGTATATGTCATTTTCAATATGTGGGCATACTTGAACCCCCTCTGGGCTGCAAATTAAATTAATTATTTTCTACTAACATTTGTACTTTATGTATTATTATTATTCACAGTGCTTTAACATTTGAATAAGTCCCTTATGTATTGTTTCTTTGTTTGCACCCCCTCTTTTTGTTTTGTTTTTCTAGTGGCAGTACAGACGCCCCAGGCACCAGTCAAGCTGAGTGTGCAATCATTCATTCAGTTAACTGGAGCCCTAGAAGTTTTAGTCCCTGGGTTGTGCATCCGGTCCATTTTTTCCTGCATTGTAATATGTGATTGCAGTATTTTGCTTCCATTCCTATTGCCTGCATGGCCTTACCCCTATTGGCTAATCCAGCCCACCAGGGCATTCCCTAAACCAAAATGGTGCATTTATCTGTGACGCTGATAGCTCCACATCCCACACGCTGCTTTTGAGACCTGGCGCTTGCGTGTGGACATCTTCATTTTACGTCCGCGTCCCGGGGGTGACATCAGACACTGCCGGCGGGATGGCTGGAACATATGAATGCGGCTACCTAGCCACAACGATCTGTCAGAGGCGCCCTGTGAGTGGGAGAGTGAACATCTCTCCCACCTCTCTCTATACATTTGAGTCTTTTCAATGCAGGTAAGCTATTACTCTGCATCTATTCCACAAAATACCAGATTCAGTTATGTACTTATCTTAATACTTAGTGTTTGCTTTATATTTTTTGAATCATTGATACCTAATTTCTTAGTTCCCCTCTTCAGGAACATTTGTTTCTAAGTTAATTTCCTCCTGCGACCACACAAAAGCAAACTTCTGGGCGGGGCACTCTGAACATATATGGGAAGTACAATATTCCATCTTAAATCCAGTTTTGTATATAGTTCTATGCAGCCTGGGTAAGATTCATCTCTTCCCACATTAACATACCCTTTTTTGTACATTAGTCCTATTTGACCACCATTGTACTCTTTGATTACTTGCATACCTATGTTATGCCAACATTACAGTATTGACATTACAGTTTGTTTTCTTCTTTTGATCAAAACAACCAACATGAGGTCTCATTCCTGTCTCTTTTGTCATCCGTAGCATATTATACATTCTACCTGAGTCTCCTGAATAAGCTTAAAAAAGCAAAACATGTTGAGTGGTAGTGTTTTTATATGTGCTTTTTAATGGAACATACAATTTGTGATTATGGATGGTTTAATTTCCTCATGTTTTTTATCTTTGTAATAAAATAATACAATTTATTGATTGTGCAATTGTCCTTTCATATTCCTTCTACTCATAACACCATTAAAGTTCCGGGGTTTGTTACCCCCTCCCTTACTCTATGTTCTAGATACATTTTGCAGTATTATGAGTGAGACTACCTAAAACTATTACCTTTTTCAACTTTTCAATTAGTATGTAATGCAACATATACAGTAAACAATTTCCCAATAATTCTCCAAAAGCGATTAGTGAAAAAAATAGGAGATGAAAATCCAGTGTTTGGTAACACTGATATATCAGGCACTTCTCAGATCTCTTATAATGTGGAGGGGTGTGGAGGGGTGAGCGCATATGCTTGGTGTGGTAAGTTGAAGAGGGTTTTTCTTTTTTATTATATCAGCATTACTAATGTTCTTTTTTTTTCTCACTAATCACTTTTCGAGTATTATTGGTATCTCACCCACAACGCTGCACAATTTATGTTTAGATGAGATTTCACATATGTATACACTTAAACGTATGAAATTTGTATGTTTTTTATTATAATGCATGTTATAATAGAGATAAATGGAGAGAGGTGTGTATGAAGGGGGGCGGGGTTGAGAAATAAAGAGAGAAGGAGGAAAGAGAGGTACAGAGAGTGAGAGATATGGAAATAGAGAAAGATACAGAAAGAGTGAGAGGTATGGAGATAAAGAAGAAATATTTTTGATATACAGTATATAGAGACACATGTATAATGGGACTTTCCAGTTTTTCTTAAATTTCATGCAACTCCCCATTCTTATTCTTGTTATAATCAGAGCTTTGTGAGACAGAATATCTGCATCTCCCCAGGTTCTCCTCCCCCAGTCACAGCAGTGTGGAGCTCACAAGGACGAGGAGAAAGCTGAGCAGTGAAATGCTAGCACACGTGCCAGCCCCTCCTATACAGGCACAAAGGCAATGATTCATGGGACTTGTAGTTTCTTATTAGCTCAGTGAACTACAATCCCAGATGGCATTGCCAGAAGGAACTTAGGAAGTAGGAAGCAGAAGAGAAGCTTTCAGTGCATTTTTTAAAATGACAAAAATGGGATATGCAGAACTCAGGGGTGAGTAATTTTTTACAAAAAAATATAATGCACATTAGGATTGTCATCAATGTTAGGCATGGTTTATGAAGGAATTCGATTTTTAGTGCTGTAATAATTAAGTCTACAGATAATTACAGGCTTTTTATTTTTGCATACTTCATTTTTTTTTTTTTTCCCTTCGCCATTCTTCTCATGGTGGCCATTTTCATGAAGGGCAGATTAATCCATCTCTCTTTACTTCCCGGACTATGGTCTTTTTCTTGGAACATGTGATTCGAAATTTCCCAGGATGCATCCACCAGTGCGTCATCCAAAAAGTAGAAGCAAAAAATGTTTAACTATGATGATTGTAAGATAATTTCATATCAGCATGCAGAGCTCTATGCTGATACTAAGGCGAACTTACACTTTAAAGAAGTATTTGCCACAATTTAAAAATCTTTGTTGAATCCCCTAGGGGACCAGGTGCATATAGCACTTGGCCCCATTTTGATTTGTGACCAAATTGCACAGAAAAGCACATTTTTGATTCTGTTTGTGATGTGTGACAGCTACACCCTAGCTCCACCCTCTCCATGTGCTGTGAAATGCCTCGAAGTAAATAGCACAGCGAAGCTCCTCTTTCTCAGAGAAAAAGTGGCCAAACTGTACAGAGGTTCCCTAATACTAGCACGTGGTATACAAATAACATTGGCAGATATATGCACTGTTACTACTGAAATATTGGAAGCAGGTTGGCTGGGCAGCCAAAACAACTGTGTAAGGAACAGTGGTGAAACCCTCTGTGAGCCCCTGTGGTAGGTTTCCAGCGCTTACAAGTGGGATCAGGAATGAGCGGTGGTTAGGGGAAGCAAAAGTGGAACGATTATGCACTGCAGATTGCAATTGAGGCTTGTATCACAATCTGGCACATTGAATTCCGTACTCTGGCAGCAGAAGTCGCTTGGAACAATGAGGCCCTCGTGGCTGCTTTTTTCATGGTCTCTCGGATAACATCAAAGATGAGATAGCAGCCTGAGACATACCTACGGATCTGGAGCAGTTGATCACTTTTGCCATTCTCCTTGACTCCAGACTCAGAGAGAGACCTTCCTTTAATGAGCACTTGCGGAAGCCTCCTGTACATTTGTCTCCGAGCTTTGCAGTCCCACCCTTGCCTCTCTCACCTTCCCAGTTATCCTGAAGGATAAGCCTTTAGTTCTGGTTGCCCTATCTTGGTCTGAGTTGTTCATCGAGACACAGGCTCTAATCGACTCTGGGGCTGCAGGCCTGTTCATAGATAGTGCCTTTGTGTCTAAACACTCGATTCCGCTGCAGCTTCTTGCCATTCCACTTGCCATTGAGGCTATTGATGGGAGACCTCTACAGCCTGCCCATGCGATTCATGAGACTGCTCCATTGACCATGGCCGTAGGGGCTCTTCACCATAAGATAATCCAATTCCAAGTAATTTCTTCACCTAATTTTCACGTGGTTATATGTTATCCTTGGTTACAGAGGCACAACCCCTCTTTTGATTGGCTTCGTGCTGAGGTTCTTTCCTGGTCGCCACGATGCAGTAAAACATGTTTTCAGAAAGTGGCTAAGGTCTTGTGCACCTCTTCACTCTCCTCCCTCCCAGCGGAATACTGCAAATTTAGCGATTTCTTTCGGGTTTACCCTTTGTCTGTCTTGGAGGATAAAGCCATGGAGGAGTATGTTGCCGACGCACTATCTTGAGGGTTCATCCGCAAATTCTCATCTCCTGCTGGTGCTGGCTTCTTCTTTGTGAAAAAGAAGAGTAGTGAACTGAGACCGTGTATTGATTTATAGGGGTCTCAATCGTTTCACGATTAAGAATGCGTATAATGATTCCATTGAGGATGTTTCTGAGGATTTGACCGCCTCAAGGGAGCAACGGTTTTCACGAAGCTTGATCTGAGAGGGGCATACAATCTTGTGAGGATCAAGGAGGGCGACAAATGGAAAACTGTGTTTTAATACCAGGACAGGACAAAGTGGTAAAGTGCAATGCCTATTTCCAAGAGGATATGGGACTGGCTGTGGCTGACCAGTATGATAGTAGGGCTTGTTGAGCACAGGGGGTAATAAGCTTGACAGTTGGTCCAGGGTTTTCCATATACAAAGTGGTAGGTTACAGCGCAGGGTAGGGACAGAGTTCTGTGCTCAGCATAGGTGTAAAATGAAGGTGTACATTTCGGGAGGTCTGCTTAAAGAGCTTATTAAACCTCTAAAAAAGGCAGCTGGTAGGGCAGCTTAGCCTCCTGTTTAGGCTGTACTAAGCAAAGCCAGAGACTGTCAGGGCTTGGGTGGTCCTCATGAACTTACATACTATACCTCTTCTAAGAATGATAATGTTCAGAATTTTACATGTAGTATACAAACTGGCAGCATCAAACATTTGTAAAAAACATGCTATTGCTGACACTAAAACACTATTTACATTATTCTCCTACAGAATTTCCAGTTTTATGAAGGAGCTGTTCTGTGCTATCCTATTATTTAAACCGCCAGGCTATATTTAGAAGTTTGATTTGTGCCTTAAGACCTAATATCCTTTACCTCTGTATGCCTAAGGCATTATGTTATAGCTCTTTTTTTATGACCTGTTATAATTTGTTAATATTGTGCTCTATGCCATGCCTGGCAATAGTCATCAAGCTAATGAAATAATTCTCTTCCACGTGATATAGTAAATAAGCCAGGCTCAAGGGCTTGATCAATAATGAATTAATGTGAATACATCGTTCAGACATCAGATTCTTCCTGCGTATAATATCAGTGTAATTTAATGCCATAAGTAAGACATTAAGAAATGCTGT
The DNA here is from genome assembly GCA_028564925.1 of Lithobates sylvaticus. Lineage (NCBI taxonomy): Eukaryota > Metazoa > Chordata > Amphibia > Anura > Ranidae > Lithobates > Lithobates sylvaticus. The sequence continues at coordinate 95,800,156 of CM053027.1, forward strand.
TAAAAGAAAAATCTGAGTTCATTAGGGCCATTTGTCTGGCCTCATTGACAGCCGTTGCTATGGTGACAGGGTGAATAACAGCTCCATTTGTGTCAACCTAAAACATAATGGTAGCCATGAAGAGAAAGTCCAGCTGCAGTATGTCATCAGTCTGGAGCCTGTATCCCAGAGAACCAGTGAACCATATATGTGAAACAACAAATCCTTACAGATGGCGTATTGTTATTTCTGCCACAAAATTACTGTAAAATACAACAAGGGGGCCACATATGTGGGAACTAAACTCATCCAAGACCCCACAAGAAAACATTCCTGTCTATAGGAAGAATAAATTGTCATATAGTACCAGCCCTTCATGCAAATCATTATTTTTAAGGACTACATCACTCAACTGCTTCTTATTTCATACATATCTTATATCTGTGTGTACAGAATTTTTTTATTTTAATTGACTGTAACTGCCGTTTATGTACAGTGCAGCTCACAGTAGTCTCAGAAAGAAACAGAGATGTCTGCATGTTCAGTTATCAGAAATAACAGACCCAGCATTTTATATGGATTTAAATGAATAAAAGCCTTATTTAATGTGAATTATGGTAAATATTCAAATAAAATCTATGAGCATATGGGAAGCATTTATGTATGTTTTATTTTGGGGGTTTTCACTTTTAAAGACTAATGCACCGTACACACACGATCGGAATTTCCGACAGCAAAACCGTGGATTTTTGTTCGAAGGATGTTGGCTCCAACTTGTCTTGCAAACACACGGTCATACAAATGTTGGCCAACAATTACGAACGTAGTGACCTACAAGACGAACGTGATATCTCCATTACGAACGCTAGTTATATCTCCGGCTAATACTTGATTCCAAGCATGCGTGGACTTTTGTGCGACGGACTTACGATCGGAAAGTCCGACAACAAACCTTTGTTGGTGGGAAATTTGAGAACCTGCTAGCCAACATTTGTTGGCGGAAAGTCTGACAACAAATGTTCGATGGACCATACACACAGTCGGACTTTCCGCCAACAAGCTCATATCCAACATTTGTTGTTGGAAAATCGTGTGTAAGGGGCGTAATTCTACCCAAAACTGATATTCACTTGTTGGGTGATTACCAACAGGTTAAAGTGGCCCTTTATGCAACCTGAATGGCTTTACTTCCATGCACTCCCCACCTCTCAGTAAAGTAAAGTAAGAGCTAGTTTTTTTTTTGTCCCTGCACATCATGCACAGGAGGCTGCAGGAGCAGGGACACATAGAAGCCTGTAGAAGGACCTGCGTGCAACATCAGACTGAGAGGGACAGACGCAGGACCCTATGTGAGGCAGATCTGCAAATCACAGAAGGATAAAATACAAAATAGGAGAGAGAGGGTTAAAAAAAGGAAAAAGGAGGGGTATGAAGTTCCTCTTTAAGGCCTCATGCCAGGAATGTAAATGTTTTTTGAAACTGTTAAATTGATAGGTTTACTTCCGCTTTAACGGTTTCAAATACTGTTACATTCCTGGAATGCTGGGATTGCTAACTGTCACATTTTCTTTTGTCCTCAACCAAACTGTCAAACCATTTAATAGCTGGTGTCATAACTGACCACATGTGCAGCACCATGGCAGTTGCAGTTTAAACAGAAGCAGCTTCCTTGGCTGTATAGGATAGGAGGGTTTAATTCCGCTTTAAGGCTGTCAGCAGATCGGCCTCTACAAACTCAGCAGTACCTAAAATGGGAGAGCAACTGAGCATGTGCAGAGCAGGGTGAAACAGTGTATTACTGGACCACTTCAACCCCGGAAGGATTTGCCCTCTTAATGACCAGGCCATTTTTTGTGATCCGGCACTGCGTCGCTTTACCTGACAATCGTGTGACGTGGTACCCAAACAATTATTACCCTGGTTACATGTAAATGTTGCAGCAAAATATTGTTTCTTAGTAGGTCAGTAGAGCCATTTTGGTAATTGTCTTTATTAAAGGGTTAGTTCACCTTTAAAATAACTTCCTATGTTTTGGTTAAGGGGGCCCCTATTAACAATAAGCACTGTTCAGATTTAAAAAAATCTGCTATTTTCATTATCTTTAGTCCCTGCAAAGCTGCTACTTCTGGTTGTAGGTATTTCAAAAGATGCATTTAGATTACGCTTAACCACTTCAGCCCCGGAAGATTTTACCCCCTTGACCAGAGCATTTTTTGCGATACGGCACTGTGTCACTTTAACTGACAATTGCGCGGTCGGTCATACAATGCTGTACCCAAACAAAATTCTTTTTTTCCTCACAAATAGAGCTTTCTTTTGATGGTATTTAATCACCTCTGCGGTTTTTATTTTTTGCGCTATAAACAAAAAAAAGAGCGACAATTTTGAAAAAAAAAAAAACAATTTTTTAGTTTTTGCTATAATAAATATCCCCACATTTTTCAAAAAATAACTAATTTCTTCATCAGTTTAGGCCAATATATATTCTTCTAAATATTTTTGGTAAAAAAAAATCACAATAAGCGTACATTGATTGGTTTGCTCTGGTTTGTGCAAAAGTTATAGCGTTTAAAAATGTGATTTATGGTATTTTTTTTTTTACTAGTAATGGTGGCGATCTGCGATTTTTATCGGGATTTCGGCAGACAGATCGGACACTTTTTTGTGACCATTGACATTTATACAGTGATCAGTGCTATAAAAATGCACTGATTACTGTGTAAATGTCACTGGCAGGGAAGGGGTTAACACTAGGGGGCTATCAAGGGATTAAATGTGTTCCCTCGTTTGTGTTTCTTACTGCTGGGGGAATGTGACTGACTAGAGGAGGAGACATATCGCTGTTCCTGCTTAGAAGGAGCAGACAATCTGTCTCTCCTCTCCTGACAGAACAGGGATTCTGGCTCTCGTGTGCATTAGGTCCCCCGCCGGGCATCTGCTATAGCTGTTTAAAGGGCCGACGTACAGCTACGGCGATTTGTGGGAGAGAGCCGACCTGCCGCAGTTTAATGACAGCGGCTGATTGGCTAGTGGTTAAACAGTAAAGATACTTATTTTTTCCATAGCTATACTTGCAAAATGATCCACCCTGAAGTGATCTAGCAGGACTTCATTTTCTGACTAAAGTTCCACTTTAAAGCGGTTCTGCACCCATTTCATTTAGTAAATCTCTTTGCCTTCCAAATCAGGCAAAGAGTACTAAATGAAATGTGTTTTTTTTTTTTTTACTTACCTTGTAATTGATGACTTCCGGTCTTCTGTCTCTTCGGGGGTGGGCGGGGTCTCTGCGTCGATCGTCGTCAGGCCGCACTGTCTCCTGGGATCTGGTGTCATTGTTCCCAGGAGTCAGTGCGGACATCTTCCGAAATCTTGCGAGATTTCGGCCACATCTTCCGAAATCTCGCGAGATTTCGGACACATCTTCCGAAATCTCGTGAGATGTCGGCAGATGTGCCGTTACTGCGCACGCGCGAGTAACGGCGGTGCATGCTGGGCCATCTAAAGTGCCTGTGGGGTTTCACATGCCCACAGGCAAGATGGACCCCAGCAGACAAGAAGAAGATGAAGAACTTTATCGGAGGAAAACCGGCGGCGATCGAGATGGAAGATGGAACAGGTAAGTCCCCCAATTGAGCTATATGCCCTTGGCATATAGCCCAAAAAAAAAAAAAAAATAACGAGTGCAGAACCGCTTTAATCAATGCTAGGTGTCATAGATGTTCAGGTACTCCAATGGTGAGGTCTCCCGCTTTGAAGAAGACACACAAATACAACTGTTAAAATGCTAATTTGTGAACTGTTTTACCTGACTGTAGTAATTCCATTTAGCCGATTTAGTAGTTTACTAAATCTGCCACTGCTTAACCAGGCAGGTAACGCCGCTGTGTCTAGGTTCAGCTTTGCAATTTCCATTGTCCAAACTCAACTCCCTGTCTATCCATTGTCTCTGTCCAATGAGCAGGCAGGTGACCCAGGATGCTGTAAAGTTGAATCAGGAAAGAATGGCTTTATATTGTGGCACAGGTGTAAATCATAATGCGGGCTGAACAGAATTACAATTACAAATCCCTTGGAAGGTCTAACAGTAAGCATATACAGTGCCTTGAAAAAGTATTGATACCCCTTGAAATTTTCCACATTTTGTCATGTTACAACCAAAAACGTAAATGTATTTTATTGAATTTTTATGTGATAGACCAACACAAAGTGGCACATAATTGTGAAAAGGAAGGGAAATGATAAATGGTTTCCAATTTTTTTTTATAAATATCTGAAAAGTGTGGCATGCAATTGTATTCAGCCCCCTTTTCTCTGATACCCCTAACTAAAATCTATTGGAACCAATTGCCTTCAGAAGTCACCTAATTGGTAAATAGAGTCCACCTGTGTGTAATTTAATCTCTGTATAAAAACAGCTGTTCTGTGAAGCCCTCAGAGGTTTGTTAAAGATTCTTAGTGAACAAACAGCATTGTGAAGGCCAAGGAACACACCAGGACAGGTCAGGGATAAAGTTGTGGAGAAGTTTAAAGCAGGGTTAGGTTATAAAAAAATATTCCAAGATTTGAACATCTGACGGAGCACTGTTCAATCCATCATCCTAAAATGCAAACCTACCAAGACATGGCCGTCCACCTAAACTGACAGGCCGGACAAGGAGAGCATTATTCAGAGAAGCAGCCAAGAGACCCATGGTAACTCTGGAGAAGCTGCAGAGATCAACAGCTCAGGTGGGAGAGTCTGACCACAGGACAACTATTAAGCTACTTTCACACTAGGGCTGGCGGGCGTCGGCGGTAAAGCTTTACCGTCGTTTTCGCGGCACTATTCGGCCGTTAGCGGGGCGGTTTTAACCCCCGCTAGCAGCCGAAAAAGGGTTAAAACCACCCGCAAAGCTGCAGCGGCACTTTGCCGGCGGGTTTGCTGCGCTGCCCCATTGTTTTCAATGGGAAGGGGCATTTTAGGAGCGGTGAATACACTGATCCTATAGCGCTGCAAAAATGCAGATTGTAGGACTTTTTGGACCCTTCACTCAAGCGCACCGCTCCAGGTGAAAGACCGAGGGCTTTCACATTGGAGTGAATTGGGCGGCTCTTTCAGGGCGCTTTGCAGGCGCTATTTTTAGCGCTATAGCACCTGCAAAGCGCCTCAGTGTGAAAGTAGCCTTTTTCATGCACTCCACAAATCTTGCCTTTATGGAAGAGTGGCCAGAAGAAAGCCATTGTTGAAGAAAGCCATAAGAAGTCCCATTTGCAGTTTGCGAGAAGCCATGTGGGGGACACAGCAAACATGTGGAAGAAGGTGCTCTGGTCAGACGAGACCAAAATTGAACTTTTTGGCCTAAAAGCAAAATGCTGTGTGTTTCAGAAAACTAACACTGCACATCACCCTGAACACACCACCCCTACCATGAAACATGGTGGTGGCAGCATTATGTTGTGGGGATGCTTTTCTTCAGCAGGGACAGGGAAGCTGGTCAGAGTTGATGGGAAGATGGATGGGGCCAAATACAGGACAATCTTAGAAAAAAAACTGTTATGCCGCGCACACACGATCGGAATTCTCGTTGGAAAAGCCTTGGATGTTTTTTCCGACGGAATTCCGCTCAAGCTTGTGTTGCCTATACACGGTCACACCAAATTCCGACTGTCAAGAACACGTTACGTACAACACTACGACGAGGCGCGAAAATTAAGTTCAATGCTTCCGAGCATGCGTCGAATTGTTTCCGAGCATGCGTCGGAATTTTGTGCGTCGGAATTGCCACAGACGATCAGAATTTCCGATAGAAACTTTTTCCGTCTGAAAAATTGAGAACATGCTCTCAATCTTTTGCTGGCCGAAATTCCGCCAGCAAAAGTCCGATGGAGCCTACACACGGTCACATTTTCCGACCAAAAGCTCACATTGGTCTTTTGCTGGCGGAATTTTCCATTCGGGTGTACGCGGCATTAGAGTCTGCAAAAGACTTGAGACTGGGGCAGAGGTTCACTTTCCAGCAGGACAATGACAGCAATTTTATGCCCTAAATATTCTTAGTGCTGCTGTGCCACCGACAAAAAATAAATAAATAGTATACCACTGCTGTGCTGACGCAGAAGGAATAACACCTGCGACACAGAAGGGGGAGTACTAATAATGCAGCATCAGAACCTGAAAATAAAAAATGACTAATGAAATAAAAAAATGGGATCAGTGGTAACACAGAATTGTTGTATACACCAACACTTCATTAGCACCACGACACTGTGTTATTCACACTACACTACACTGTATTATATACACCACACTACACTGTATTATATACTCTGCACTACACTGTATTTTATACTCTGCACTGCACTGTTTTTTATGCACTGCACTATATACTCTGCACTGCACTGTATTATATACTTTGCATTGTATTATATACTCTGCACTGCACTTTATACACTGCACTGTATTATATTCTCTGCACTGTACTATATACACTACACTGACTGCACTGTATTATATACACTACACAGACTGCACTGTATTATATATTCTACACTGACTGCATGCTCAATCCACAAACTAACCTGCCTAATCTATCTCCACTATAACACACTACATACAGCCGCCGTGTGATGTGTCGACTTAGTCCCTAAGCCATGATTGGCCAAAGGCACCCTGTCTTTGGCCAATCCTGGCTCTAACAGCAAATCGTGCTGTCATTGGCCAAAGCATACAGGTCAGGTGCATGCTTTGGCCAATCAGCAGCCCTTGATGCGATCTCGCAGTGCATTATGGGGCGCTTCATGTCGGGTGAACGTCCCACGATCGCCCCATATGTTCTACGAACAAACGAACATCGGGCCCATCTCTAGTTGTAACATGACAAAATGTGGAAAAGTTCAAGGGTTATGAATACTTTTTCAAGGCACTGTACACTATGGGGGGAACTACCAAAGAGTTGTGCAACTCCTCTAAACATAAAAAAAGGGCAGATGCTGCTCCCAATTAACAAAAGGGGTGAAAGCAAGTTAATTAGGAAATATTAGTTCTCTGTTCTGCTTTCTCTGTGGCACACACCGTTTCTGAGAGTTTTATGGCACAGGAAGCTTAGTTAATTCCCCGGCATGTATTTTAATGGTGTATTGAGCTGGTGTCTCTATTCCACTTGGGATGAAGTAGGTGGAGTTGTGTGAAATAATGCAGCTTTCACTTGCCATTGTGCCCATTCTCTGCCTGTGGACTGTTAAGCTATGTATTGGCAACCTAATGTATCTTCTTAATTCACCTTCATGTGGCAAACATCACTCATAGAAACGTTTATGAAGAATGTTTAAAGGATGCAAGCCAAAGTATGAGATGTAGAACAGAGCCTCAGGTGAATTAAATTTATCCACAAGCAAAGTTCTCATATATGTACCTTTGAAAGCTAAAAATATTTTATTAAAACGTATTTGGAGAATTTAAAAGGTCTGTCAGAAATGTAGGTGAGTCAGAGGTATGCATGGCATGTGTCAGAACCAGCCTGTGTGATTGATTTTTTTTAATTATCATTTAGTGGTACCTATTCATCAAGACATAAACTGAAATAGACAGTGACAGAAGCATTGTAGGTTGAGTTTGGGTAGGATGTCATGACTATCATTCCTTCAGTAGTTCTTACATCCATTCACATATTGCATGTTTGCCATCCCTTTTACACATTCCTTCATTTATGCTGTAGATGATGTTTGATTCTGTTTGTCCTATATTGTATTATGCCTTAAAGTGTGAGGATTCCAAGCAGAAAGGAAGCCCCCAGACTGAGCCCCCACTGTGTGAAACCATTTGTAGTGAACAGTAGCCCTTCCGTAATTTTTCAATTGTAATCCCAAATTTTCTCAGCAGTTGGCTCTGCAAATGAAATCCTGAATTTTTACCTTAAGGCCCCTTTCACACTGAAGCGTTTTTCAGGCGATACAGCGCTAAAAATATTGCCTATATAGCGCCTGAAAAAAGCGGGTCCTTTCACTCCAGTGTAAAAGCCGGAGGGCTTTCACACTGGAGCGGTGCGCTAGCAGGATGGTAAAAAAGGTCCTGCTAGCAGCATCTTTGGAGCGGTGAAGGAGCGGTGTATTCACCGCTCCTAAACTGCTCCTACCCGTTGAAATCAATGGGGCAGCGTGGCAATACCACCGGCAAAGCGACTCTGCAGCAGCGCATTTGCGGGGGGTTTTAACCCTTTTTCGGGCACTAGCAGGGGTTAAGACTGCCCCGATAGCGGCTGAATACCGCTGCTAAAACGACGGTAAAGCAGCGCTAAATATAGTGCTGCTTTACCGCCGACGCCCGCACCGCCCCAGTGTGAAAGGGGTCTAAAGCCAGCCATACAAGGATCTAAATCTGCTGAACCAGCTGAATGTGCCTCTGTTCTGTCAGGTGTGGAGCTGAAGGGCACTAATGAAGAAATCTGCTGGGCCTGCATCCCTTTAGACGTGTTCCTATTGAAAGTATGCAGGGGATGCCTGAAATTTGATTTGAATCTTGGGCAGACTTCTGGGAAAATTCATGAGCCAAACACACAAGCAGGAAATTATGTTTCTGGGGAGTGGTCAGTACACATTCTGTGTACAGAACAACTCCAGGTAGCCATATTGCAATGCATTCTCAGAAAATTACATTGACTGCAGATTGAAAAGGAAAGGTAATTTTTTATAACAATGAATTACAATATGATTAGTGTCGCAATTGTATGCTCTATATTATTTTATCTTTATTTGCTATGTTTTTTCCCCACGAAAGTGGAGTTGCCCTTTAATTAAACAATTTGGATGAGAGACACCGGCTAAGAAAGAAAGTTTCTGAAACATTCACACCTGATGTTCCAGAACAGTCAGGATCAGCCTTGACACATTCCATGATAATTTGGATTATGGAACTAGAACAGGGTGGTTTCTTAAACTTTCCGCATCAGCCTTGACACATTCCATAGTAATTTGGAATATGGAAATAGGCAGTTTCTCAAACTTTCATCCTATTCCACCCTTTATCTCTTGGGGTGATGCCCTTTACATAAAATGACTACACAGATCCATTACTTTGCATACACCATGACTTTTGTGTACCATTAGGGCCAAGTCCACTTTATTTACTTTCATTTTTAATTTGTTTTAATTTTTCCTAAAAAGATATTTAGCAAAAGTGTTTTTAGGTTCAGGGCACTCAGTCTGACAGATTTCAGTAAACAGGGAGGATGTCGCCCTTGTGATAGCCGCCAAGGAGATCAGTCCTGTCAGAGTATAGTTGTACCTTGATTCAGTGTCCTAGATCTCTCAGTGATGGAAGCAAGAGCCTGAATACCTCCATAAAGCTTGAGTATTGTCACACATTATGGCTATTGACTTTGAGTTGTGATCCTGTCCTTTGTGTATGCTAACTGTATATAAAAAAAGAATTGTATTCAGTTTGTGTTAATTAAAATTTGAATTTTAAAGTGGACTTAAACTTACATAAAAAGTGCCACGTAATGTCTGCAAGTACCAGTGGTAAGTTGGCCTTACACCTGTGGATTTTTATTTGACAACTCTCATTTTTGGAACGTTCATTCGATTATCTAAGAATTTATTTGGCCAGTTAGCAGAAAAATGGAAGGATAATGATGGAAAAATTTTCTCAAATCTAATGGTAACCAACAAATTTCTATTTGATAAATTGGTTCCCTGCCAGGAAACATCTTAACAAGCGTTATACACATGCATTTGTCAAAGTTAACCCAGATCATCAAAAAAATAATCGAGACATTGTCATGGTACTCAAATGAAAAGTTGTTTAAAGTTAGCTGAGTCTTGTGACCGGCCTGCCTGAGTATCCCGAGCCTATATCCCAACTACCCTTTCTACCCCTTTTTATGTGTGATACTGATTTATGTTGGCATCTCAAGCCCCTTAGTTTGAAGATTGGACCCTTTACTGTCATACCTTTTAACCACTTGCTTACTGGGCACTTAAACCCCCTCCTGCCCAGACCAATTTTCAGCTTTCAGCGCTGATGCACTTTGAATGACAATTGCACGGTCATACAACACTGTACCCAAATTACATTTTTAGCATTTTTTCCCACAAATAGAGCTTTTTTTTGGTGGTATTTGATCACCTCTGCAGTTTTTATTTTTTGTTAAAAAAAAATTTAAAGACTGAATTGTTAAAAAAAATTATATTTTTTTTATATTTTGTTATAAAATTTTGCAAACAGGTAATTTTTCTCCTTCATTGATGTACGCTGATGAGGCTTCACTGATGGGCACCGATGGGCTGCACTGATGGGCACTGATGGGCTGCATTGATGGGCACCGATAAGGTGGCACTGATAGGCGGGCACTGATGAGGTACTGATTGGCACCACTGGTGGGCATTGATAGGTGGCACTCGTGGGCATTGATAGGTGGCACTGGTGGGCACTGCCAGGTGGCACTGGCAGGTGGTAATTGTAGGCACAGATGAGGCAGATGTGCCTCCTTCCTCTCCGGGGCCGATGTCCCTTGCATATAAGCCGGTGATCGGCTTTTTTTTTCTCCTCATGCTGTCAGCGTGAGGAGAAAAAAAAAACGTTTACCGAGTTTAGTTTACATCACGTGATCAGCTGTTATTGGCTGACAGCTGATCACGTGGTAAGGGCCGGGATCGGCCCTTTACTCAGATCTGTGATCACCCGAGTCTCAGTGACTCCCCTGAAGGGGGCGTGCAGGGAGCGTGCAAAGGGGAGGATGTCATATGACGGCCTCCCGGAAATTCAGGTCCGCGCTGTGGTCATCATTTGGCTATAGCGTGGACGCCAAGTGGTTAAATAGAATAAACGAATTGTACCAGAAATTAGTCTAGTCTACAAAAAGTACAATCGTATGCACTGATTAATGATTTTGATCTTTTTACATGTCAATGAAAATTTACAGGCGTAAGGCCACCTTTAGTCTTTGTATCAATTTGTTTGTGTGGACACCCTCTTGAATCCTAGCTCCAGTGTGTACATAGCTTCTCTGCAAGTCACACTGAGGTCTGCCGACTCATGGCATTAAACCTCAGTGGATAGTGACGGCTGTGGCATGTGACAGTTGAATGGCTGGAACAGGACAGCGGGATTGATCTGAAGACTAACACAGGCAAATGTAGATACTACAGTTTTTTTTTACTACTTCTATTACTATAGCCATACAAGTTCAGTTTCACTTTAATTTCAATTATACATATATCTAGCATAAGAGCACAGTGACCCAATCAGGCTGTGATGGATCTTACTGTATTGTCTGTGTAACATAGGACATTTTCTAACTGGAGAGAATGCAGAGTGATGATTTATGCATGTGCTTCTGCTCCTTAGCTGCGAGCTGGATAGATCCTAGATCATGCTGTATTGCTAAACTGCAGTATAGCTTGCAGATAGATCCTGGAACCGGCTGTGCTATGTTTTGGCACCTAAGGCAGCTTGCATGTTTGTTTTTCAGCTATGTGTTTAGCTGTTTGCCTGAATTCAACTTTAACATTTAAAGCATAACTAAACCCAAGAACAAAAAAAATAAATAGCCGTTTGCCGTCATTTGCCATCATTACCGCAATTTACTACACATAGGTACCACGCTGGAAAAAATAGGCCTATACGTAGACGACACCATACTGTACTTGGCCGACCACGGACCATCTTTACAAGCTGCACTAGAGATTATTGAGAATTTGGGAAAGTTCTCTGGATTACTCATTAATTGGGATAAATCACAGATCCTCCCCTTGGATCAATTCCTTCCACCCCCCATATATCCTCCATTACCCCTAGCTAGAATGTCAACAATTAAATATCTGGGAGTGGTAGTTACAAGGAGTCTCAGGGATTATATTCCTTTTAACATAGAACCCTTATTCACCTTGTTCAAAGCTAAAACACAAGCATGGGCTAGACTACCATTGGGCCTAATGGGGCGTATAAATACAATTAAGATGATTCTCCTACCTAAGATTCTATATATGGTGTGGCATGCCCCCTTATATATCCCCCTGAAACTTTTCAAGAAGATGGAATCTATTTTAAACTCTTTTGTCTGGGGACACAGTAGACACAAGCTAGCCTGGCATATCCTTAAAAACCCCACATCCATGGGGGAACTTCCCTTCCAGATTTATAGGATTACTACCTAGCCTCTCAACATTTTTATTATTTTAATACGACTGAGCTACAGTGATATAGATTCCTAGTCTGCGACTGTTCCGGGCATTCAGCGTATACTCATATTTAAGACATTCTATGAGGGGGACAAACACAAAGAAGATCCCATCTGTACAATGACAGGATGCTTCTGCATCATCAAAGGGTATGGGGAATCACCTTAAAGAGACAAAACTTTTGGTTAGTTCCACTCCCATACCCCATTATGGCTCAATGGCCACATGTCAGAATTGCGCTCCGTACCGGACTCTACTATATGGGCCTCATATGGTGTTATCTACCTACACCAAGTCATAACTACGTCTGGGCCTAAAACGTTTCAGTCACTTAAAGACAAATTTTCCATTCCAAACCATCTACTGTTTAGATTCTTATAGCTTCGCCATGCACTGCGGACCCAGTTTACGAATCTTACAGTCACACTAGACACCCACCCTGTCCTGAATATTATTTTGGGCACAGAGCCGTCTAAGCTAATTTCTACTCTTTACTCTACTATTAGACTTTCAAGTACAATGGCAGTGACCCAGAGGGCTTAAACCGCATGGGAGCAGAATGTTGGGGCCATTAGTGACTCAGACTGGGAAGAAATTCTTAAAGGGGGGTTAAAACAGCACCACCTAAACTGTTGGATAGGTTGACACAATTATATATTGTACACAGAGCCTACCTGACCCCACAAAGGTTAGCTTGTTTTCAACCTACACGCAATCCATCGTGCCCCCTGTGTGCCTCAACCCCAGTACATTCTATTATCTGATATGGAACTGCCCCAATATCCAAATGTACTGGCTTCAAGTTGTCCACTTCCTACATGATAAAATGGGGTCTCCTGTGGTCCTGGACCCAAAAATATGTCTGCTGGGCTTATTGCGAGATGCAGAGGTAGACAAACTTCTGGCCACATTTATATATAAGACTCTCTTTTTGGCACGGAAGGCCATGGCCCGGTCTTGGATGCAGGCATTACCCCCCACAATTCATAACTGGAAAAAGGATGTCAATAATATTCCATTTAAGAAACTGATCCATACCCATAGAGGGTGTGCACTTAAATACTCCAGAGTGTGGGATAGGTGGCTGGGAGATGGCGAGACCTGTACCTAACTAAAAAAAACATACCCATAGCCTCAATCTCCCATCTTTAGGGTGGGTTATGTCCTGGTTCCCAGGAACCGAAATTAAATTGTTACCATAGAAATATGTTGTTTTCCCTTTCTGAATTGATTGGATCAACGGGACCATGACAAATGTGTTTCTAATTACCATATCTGACATATGTATCCAAAACTGTTGTAATATGTGCATTTCCTCTCAATAAAGTTGGTTTTTCCAATAAAAAAAAAAAAAAAGAAGAATATAGTCATCAGATCAGCTGATAAGGGGGGGCGGGTTGGTCATTTTGAACAAAAGTGATTATCTGGAGGAATTCTATAGATTGGTAGGAGATAAAGCAACATATGAGGAACTCAAGGGAAATCTCAGCAATAAATTTAAGGCCAAACTAAAAAGGCTGATTAAAGAAGCACATAAGGTTGGAATAGTTAACAAGAAAGAGGCAAGGTATCTTATTCCTGATGCCCCTTAGGTTACAGTTATTTATCAGAAGGAAAGGATTCCCCCACTGTGGGGTTTTTAGGCAGCTTGCGACAAATGGAGTCGAGAAAGGTATATAAAGTAAAATAGTTTATTCAAAAATGGGTATAACAAAATAAATAAATTAGGACATGAGCTCCAGTGCAGAACAATTAAAACATGGATATATAATGCGGACTTGTCAAAACTATTAACCACATGTACAATGTAAATCATGGGGTAGTAGGATGACCCTGACGCGTTTCAACCCACTAGGGGTCTTCTTCAGAGGAGTACGTCCACTAGAAGAAACATACTGTCAATATATTTATCACAATATCGTTGCAGTTAGGCAATAATCTATGATGCAGTAATGTTTAGTATAGTTACCAAAAAGGGCATATATCCAAAAGGTAAAAATGAGGAAAGAGTCCTCCCACGTGGAGAATCCTTAATGAAGAGGTGTTTCTCATCTCACCCGGAGGACGCCAGAGTGTTCTAGGTCTGCCAATGAAACCACATGGGCCAGTGTTTCCAAGCGTGTCTTACGAGGAGTCACACTATAATCCCCCTTCCTCCTTCCGCCGGAATCGGCGGAGGTGTCAGAGGGAAAAGAGGTGCAATCAGATGGAGGTAAGGATAATACTGGCCCAACCTATAATGGGGATTTTGAACAAAAGGGACTGTGTTAGGTCTGTTGTACTGGAACATTCTATATGCAGTCTCATAGGTTATTTAACTATTCCCATGGCCGTATTTTATGTGCCAGGGATCCATGACATGGGTGTGCCAGTGTTGGGAATCCATGCAAGGTGGTGAAGTATAGTGTCGGTATCACCAAGGGAGTGCCAAAACAGAAAGGATATGAATACGAAAATAGAAGAGTGAATGTGATGCGGTGAGTGTGAAGGAATGTGAAAGGTGTGGTGAGATAGTGTGTGAATGAAAACAAGGAAGGGGGTGCAGGGAATGACGTATGATAGCAAGAACTGCGTCAACGAAAATAGTATAGCTGCAGCGGGGCTGAATGTGACAAGCAAGAATGGAATTGAAAGTAGAGGGTGAAAAATGAAGATGATGATAGATGTGAAAAATGTGTGAAAATAGAAAAATATAAAGAAAAAATTATGTTAAAAAAAAAAAAATGTGTTGTATGGTGAAAAGAAAGGCAAAAACAAAACTAAGGCAGACCCAAATGCAACACACAATGCTGTGATGAATGATCAAGGATTGTGAAATGAAGTGGAAGGGGAGGGAATGTTGTATGGTAGGTAGGGGGAGAAAAGGGTGGGGGGAGGGAGAGAATATATAGGAAAAGGATTGTATAGAATGTTGTGCGGATGCATCTGTAGCGCCTAAGATGTATCCTTAGGGAATTAGGTGCAAGGAGTGTGACAAGTGCTGATGGAAATAGGTGGGGATGGGGACACACCAGAGTTACCTATGTGGTTAAAGTAGGAGAAATGGATGCCACAGTCCACTGTTTGGGGGTAATATAGTAATGGTCAAATTGCTGGTAATTAGCTCCAGAAAGATGGTCACCAATACAGTGGCCCCTTATTTGAATAAGGGTGGCACAGTCTATGAGTAGATAGAAATGGAGGTAAAGATTAGTGGACATATTTAAGTGTGTCAATATTAAGCGGTCAAACGCAAACATTAGACACAGGGTACATACCTTGTAAAGACAGTCAAATTGTATACCTCCTCTTGCTGGGGCAGTGGGAATAAAGTGTGTTTCCACTGGCCCAGCATATATAGGGCAGATGGGGAAATTAGGTTAATTGAAAAGTTCCCACAGGTGTGTGTAACCTGAAATTAGTCCACCCCCATGGGAGGATTCACATAGGTATATACGGCCAGAAATAAATCCTACCTCCACTGGCTGCTATTGGCCGCCTTGCAGGGCGGCCATAGTGTGGCTTCCCCGGCGTCCCTAGAGACCGTTGGTCCGTAATTACGTCATCCCCGACGTAAATAACATGACGTGCGTGCATCGTGCGCACATGCGAGCTCCTCCTTTTGTCTCTGATTGGCTAATCCCGGGCTGGTCCCAGGCACCCAATCGGGACTATTCTCCTTGCCGGCGGCGTCCCTAGACATCCCCGGACGGCGTGCCCTAGTGCGCATGTGCGTGGCCTCGCATGTGCGCACGATGCACGCACGTCATGTTATTTACGTCGGGGATGACGTAATTACGGACCAACGGTCTCTAGGGACGCCGGGGAAGCCACACTATGGCCGCCCTGCAAGGCGGCCAATAGCAGCCAGTGGAGGTAGGATTTATTTCTGGCCGTATATACCTATGTGAATCCTCCCATGGGGGTGGACTAATTTTAGGTTACACACACCTGTGGGAACTTTTCAATTAACCTAATTTCCCCATCTGCCCTATATATGCTGGGCCAGTGGAAACACACTTTATTCCCACTGCCCCAGCAAGAGGAGGTATACAATTTGACTGTCTTTACAAGGTATGTACCCTGTGTCTAATGTTTGCGTTTGACCGCTTAATATTGACACACTTAAATATGTCCACTAATCTTTACCTCCATTTCTATCTACTCATAGACTGTGCCACCCTTATTCAAATAAGGGGCCACTGTATTGGTGACCATCTTTCTGGAGCTAATTACCAGCAATTTGACCATTACTATATTACCCCCAAACAGTGGACTGTGGCATCCATTTCTCCTACTTTAACCACATAGGTAACTCTGGTGTGTCCCCATCCCCACCTATTTCCATCAGCACTTGTCACACTCCTTGCACCTAATTCCCTAAGGATACATCTTAGGCGCTACAGATGCATCCGCACAACATTCTATACAATCCTTTTCCTATATATTCTCTCCCTCCCCCCACCCTTTTCTCCCCCTACCTACCATACAACATTCCCTCCCCTTCCACTTCATTTCACAATCCTTGATCATTCATCACAGCATTGTGTGTTGCATTTGGGTCTGCCTTAGTTTTGTTTTTGCCTTTCTTTTCACCATACAACACATTTTTATTTTTTTTTTTTTTTTAACATAATTTTTTCTTTATATTTTTCTATTTTCACACATTTTTCACATCTATCATCATCTTCATTTTTCACCCTCTACTTTCAATTCCATTCTTGCTTGTCACATTCAGCCCCGCTGCAGCTATACTATTTTCGTTGACGCAGTTCTTGCTATCATACGTCATTCCCTGCACCCCCTTCCTTGTTTTCATTCACACACTATCTCACCACACCTTTCACATTCCTTCACACTCACCGCATCACATTCACTCTTCTATTTTCGTATTCATATCCTTTCTGTTTTGGCACTCCCTTGGTGATACCGACACTATACTTCACCACCTTGCATGGATTCCCAACACTGGCACACCCATGTCATGGATCCCTGGCACATAAAATACGGCCATGGGAATAGTTAAATAACCTATGAGACTGCATATAGAATGTTCCAGTACAACAGACCTAACACAGTCCCTTTTGTTCAAAATCCCCATTATAGGTTGGGCCAGTATTATCCTTACCTCCATCTGATTGCACCTCTTTTCCCTCTGACACCTCCGCCGATTCCGGCGGAAGGAGGAAGGGGGATTATAGTGTGACTCCTCGTAAGACACGCTTGGAAACACTGGCCCATGTGGTTTCATTGGCAGACCTAGAACACTCTGGCGTCCTCCGGGTGAGATGAGAAACACCTCTTCATTAAGGATTCTCCACGTGGGAGGACTCTTTCCTCATTTTTACCTTTTGGATATATGCCCTTTTTGGTAACTATACTAAACATTACTGCATCATAGATTATTGCCTAACTGCAACGATATTGTGATAAATATATTGACAGTATGTTTCTTCTAGTGGACGTACTCCTCTGAAGAAGACCCCTAGTGGGTTGAAACGCGTCAGGGTCATCCTACTACCCCATGATTTACATTGTACATGTGGTTAATAGTTTTGACAAGTCCGCATTATATATCCATGTTTTAATTGTTCTGCACTGGAGCTCATGTCCTAATTTATTTATTTTGTTATACCCATTTTTGAATAAACTATTTTACTTTATATACCTTTCTCGACTCCATTTGTCGCAAGCTGCCTAAAAACCCCACAGTGGGGGAATCCTTTCCTTCTTGTATCCTATAGGGGTGAGCAGCACTCTCCACACCCTCGGGTATGTGTCTTTTCTCTGACAGTTATTTATCAGTTACCGAAGGTGCACCAGAATTCACTTAGACCCCCAGGGAGAACCATAGTCAGTGGAGTTGACTCACTGTTCTCCAGAGGCGAATATTTGGATTGCTTCTTGCAACCCCTTACCCAAAAATGTCCGGCGTTTCTCAAAGATAGCAAAGACCTTATTGAACGTATCAAAACCTTAATAGTATATGATCATTGCATTTTGGCCAGTGTAGATGTCAATTCACTATACACTAATATGCAACAGCATCATGCTTTGAAGGCAGTTAAGTGGGTCTTGGGCAATATTAATATCTAGTCCAAACAAAAAGGTTTCTTATTACAGGCCCTTGATCTAGCAATGAGTCATAATTTTTTCTGGCATGAAAAGAAGTACTAGAGACAGAAAAGAGGGGTTGCCATGAGGGCCAAGTATGCCCCGTCAGTGGCAAATCTTTTCATGAGTTGGTGGGAGAAAGAAGCCATTTATGATAGAAATATACCACAACTGAGATTTTATAAAATATACATTGACAACATTTTGATAATTTGGGCAGGATCCCAGGAATCATTTCTCAATTTCCTAAGGGAGATGGGAGATAATCCCTATGGCATCTCCTTTTAGGAAACGTATGGCTATGAGGCAGTTCATTTTTTGGATCTAGTTCTAAAGAAAATGCAAGGCTACTCACCCGTACTTTTTTTTTTAAAGAAGTTGACAGAAATGGATACATACCACTGGGAAGCTGCCACCATCCAAGATGGTTGGGTGGCATCCCAAAAAGCCAGATGCTGAGGGTGAGAAGAAACTGTAATAAGATAAAGGATTGACACTCGGGCTCAAATTATTTCTGATAGGCTCCATGAAAAAGGGTATGATATTAGAGATCTAAATATAAGAGATATAGATAGGGAATTTCTCTTCAAGAAGAAATTAGACAAGAAGAGAGGTTATGGTGTTGCTTTTTGTCAGGTTTCACCAGGCAAAATAAACAATTTGAAAAAATAATAAAAGAATACTGGCCTTTGCTACTTAAAGATAGAGAGCTTAGAAGTGTTTTACCTGTTCAGCCTCAGTTTATCTATACTAAACCTCCAACACAACATTAGCACATAATGTTATCAACCCCACAAAGTCTTTTACTTTCTTGGATCAAACCCTTTTTTTTTTATTTGCTGCAAATATGTAAATTGTCGAACTTCTAGACATAGGACTAGGAAGACTACCCATTTTAGTTCTTACTCTCAGGGGAAATCCTTTGAGATTAAAAAGTTTTTTACGTGTGGGACCACACATGTCACTTACCTTCTGTCCTGTCCTTGTGGCCTCTAGTATGTGGGGAGGACCAGGAGGAAGTAGGGCATTAGGCTAAGAGAGCGTGTCAACAGAATTAAGAAGGGTTTCAAGCACCACAGCTTGTCCAATAATTTTAGATTGTTTCACAACAGTGATCCTATGGGTTTGACATTCTGTTGGATAGATAAGGTGGAGGGCCATTGGAGAGGATCCAACCTTAAGAAATCTATCTCACAGAACGAGACCCAATGGATATATAGGCTGGGTACTATGAGTCCCTTTGGCCTAAATATTGAATTGAGTTTGAACTGTTTCCTGTCTAATTGGTAATCAGGGTCATTGTATACAATTTTTATTATTTTTCATTTTTAGTTTTTCCATTTTATCATATATTTTTCATTTTTATTTTTTATTTTTATTATTTTATTACTTTTATATTTATTTTCCTTTTTTCTGTTTATTTACATTTTTATTATTTTATTTTTATTTAATTTAATTTTATTTCATTTTTATATTTATTTTCATCTTTAATTATTTTTTATATTTATTTCTATTATTATTATTTTCTTTATGTAAACAATGGATTTCTATTGAAGTAATGAATTATGCATTGTTGCTCTCTTTTTTATGAAGTTTTAAAGTAATGAATTCTATTTTTTTGTACGTTGTTTTCTAATTACTTTATGTATAGAACATTAGTCAATAAAGTTTTTTGTTATCACTTGGCAATAGCAGGAAGTGATTGTTATTTAGAGGAAGCTGGTGTTTGATTACACCAGATGGTTTTGGTTGTCCATTATTGGCTAATTGGAGAGGAGGCGGCCACTGGAAGTGATGTCCTTGATGACGCCCTGGAGGAGGGGCGAAGCGCGTCAACTCATTTCCGGTTTCACGAACCAGTGACGCAACTTCCGCCATCTGTGGAATGCACGCCGTCCAGTGTCGACCCCAGAACATACACTGATGCCTGTTTTACAGAGTTGTCTTGTGAGTGGCGTTGTTGGATTATGCCGTACATTTAGTACCAGCGGTACTTCACTATTGTGTTTTTTTTCTGTTTTTCCCATTATGATTGATCTACCTCGGTCCATCCGAGTGAATACCCATATGGAAGTTTCTCTGAGAGTCCAGTTCATATACACCAGATCTTTTAGATCACAGCTTTATTGACCGCAAACTGCAAATCTAAGGGGCCATTAACTTTAGTGAGTGGGGTCACAAGAGGGGAGTGTGGCACGAAGCACCTTAATTTGGAGCACTTAATTATATATGTATATATTTTAATAATATTGTCACGGTCAATTTTCTTTGAGCACATTATCAAGTTGTTGTTCAATATTCTGCTAACGCTTTTAATTCATATATTCACTTTTTGAAGTTTTAGCAGCTTTGTAATAGCTGCTGCGGCTTATTTATTGTTTATTTACTCACTATTCCATTCAGCGCAAGTTCTATGTAGTATACATGTATATTAATGTGTGACACGTGATAGTGCTAAAATGTTAATGGGCCCTACATTGTATATGCCTGCTTTTATTTTTAATATTATTATGCAGAACGGTGAGAGCGGCATTATTTTATGTGAGAATGCATTGTGTATAAGAAATCTACACTTTCCTGTGCACGTGAGAGGGGGCATCTCCCAAAGAACCTTTAATGTAGCTTATACTGCATGGACGGGCAATGTGAATAAGCAGCTAAAGATGTCAAGAAATTAAGTCACAACAGCCCAGAAACTACACAATACAAAAAAATATTTACATACCAGTGGACGCACTTGCCTTTTAAAATGTGCATTTACTGATCCACAATACTTTACTGCAGGATGGCATTTAAAGAGTGTGTTTGAGGCTGGTAGAATATTAGTTTAGTCTATGTGCCAAACCATGGTCAAATAGTTACATTCATTATGGAAAATACAGACGTTTTTGAAGCTGTCTATATGGGAAATAATATAAATTGGGCTTAGAGCTCACAACAGAGTGGGAATATCAATCTTCGTTCATGTACAGTGCCTTGAAAATGTATTCATACCCCTTGACATTTTCCACATTTTGCCATGTTACAACCAAAAACGTAAATGTATTTTATTTGGATTTTATGTGATAGACCAAAACAAAGTGGCACATAATTGTGAAGTGAAAAGAAAATGATAAATGGTTTTCAATTTTTTTTTACAAATACCTATCTGCAAAGTGCATTTGTATTCAGCCCCCCTTTACACTAATATCTAGTGGAACCAGTTGCCTTCAGAAGTCACCTAATTAGTAAATAGAGTCAACCTGGGTGTAATTGAATCTCAGTATAAATACAACTGTTCTGTGAAGCCCTCAGCAGTTTGTTAGAGAACCTTAGTGAACAAACAGCTTCATGAAGGCCAAGGAACACACCAGACAGGTCAGGGATAAAGTTGTGGAGAAGTTTAAAGCAGGGTTAGGCTATAAAAAAAATATCCCAAGCTTTGAACATCTTGCGGAGCACTGTTCAATCCATCATCTGAAAATGAAAAGAAAATGGCACAACTGCAAACCTACCAAGACATGGCCGTCCACCTAAACTGCCAGGCGGGGCAAGGAGAGCATTAATCAGAGAAGCAGCCAAGAGGCCCATGGTAATTCTGGGGGAGTTGCAGAGATCCACAACTCAGGTGGGAGAGTACTGGACAACTATTAGTCATGCACTCCACAAATCTGGCCTTTATGGAAGAGTGGCAAGAAGAAAGCCATTGTTGATAGAAATACATAAGAAGTCTCATTTGCAGTTTGTGAGAAGCCATGTGGGGGACACAGCAAACATGTGGAAGAAGGTGCTCTAGTCAGATGAGACCAAAATTGAACTTTTTGGCTTAAAAGCAAAACGCTATGTGTGGTGGACACTGTAATCACCCTGAATACACCATCCCCACCATGAAACATGGTGGTGGCAGCATCATGTTTCGGGGATGCTTTTCTTCAGCAGGGAAAGGGAAGTTGGTCAGAGTTGATGGGAAGATGAATGGAGCCAAATACAAGGCAATCTTAGAAGAAAATCTGCAAAAAGACTTGAGACTGGGAGTTCATCTTCCAGCAGGTCAATGACCCTAAACATACAAGGTGCTGCAGATTGGACCTTTTTTTTTTGTTGTTATATATTACTGTGCAAAAGTCTTAGGCAGGTGTAAAAACATGCTGTAAATTAAGAATCCTTTCAGAAATAGAAGTGTTAATAGCTTATTTTTATCAATTAAAAGAGAATTTCATGTGCAGAAATGCAGCCCCAAACTTGCAAGGAACTTCCACCATGCTTCACTGTTGCCTGCAGACACTCATTATTGTACCGCTCTCCAGCCTTTTGTTATAGCCAAATATTTCACATTTTGACTCAGTCCATGGGATCGGGTGCAGGCGCCGCCATTCTAAGGGAACCCGGCAGTGGAGCCATCAGGCTTCACCACCGGTTTCCTACTGCGCATGCGCAAGTCATGCGGTGCTAGCTGAATGGTCCTGTCATCTTCTGGGACACAAACAGCTCCCAGAAGGCAGCGGGGAAGCAGGTGGAAATGACGCCCTGGGCCATGGCCGAGCTAGGACGGAAGTACATTATGTACTTCATTTAAGGTGAGAAAGAAAAAAAATAATAATTATCCAATAACGAGTGGTGGAGTTGGAGGGGTGGTCATTCCTTTAAGATCAAGTTGTAAAAGTGTGTGAAACTCAGAAACCTATTTTTGGTCTGATTACTAACTTTTTGTTGTCTTTTTTTCAGTGCAAACATATCCTTGCCATCTACCTCTACCAGGCCTTAGGAGTGTGCCAGGAAATCACAGTGTCCGACAAGCAGATGATTGATATTCTTCTGGCCAGAGAAGACTAAATTGCGATAATGCTCTGCAGTGACTTTTTTCAATGTGGGACTATGTGATCCAGAGCTGTAGAATCATAACCCTGTCGGTTACATTAATCCACTATACATTTCACTTCTATCTTCCTTCAGACATAATGAAATCACTTCTTGGTTCATCCTTCTTGGTTCATCCTTTTTATCTGAAATCTTTTTTCGTACAGTCAACCCATGCCAGATATAATTTAAAGTCAGTTTTACAGCATTGGTAAAGGCTCTGTCACCTGAGAAGCAGGAGGGGTTGGTGTCACCATTGTGGTTGTGTGCATTCATTATCTACAGTAAAGAGGAGATAGAAATCAGGGTGGTAACTCTGAATAGAGTTGTCACTTTACTTATTATAGACACTGATGTAGCTCAAAAGGCATTCACACTTCTTTTTTGGCAGGTAAAATTGTACATATTTGTATGTTTTTAGTTTTGTTGTTTTTCTTTACATTTGTCCTTAGGCACAAGTCCTCCAGATCAGCTCAGATTGTGCAACTTTTTTCTTGTATGTAATTTCTTGAGTACAGGGATTTCTTCATACATTTATAAATAATAATTTGTCTATTAAATTTTAAGAAATAATAAAAAAATTTTTTTTAGCATACACTGTGACTGATCTATACATTTATCAGCAGAAAGGAAAAATTAATTTCTAAACAATGTTGTTACATGATAATACACTACACCTACTGTTATGTAAGGGAAATTTTCCTATATACAAACAGCAGTGAACTGAGATTTCCTAGGAAGAGATAGTGTTTGTCTTACACCTGTTTATTCCAGATCTTCATCCATCAGTGACAGACTCCCACACAATGGTGTTTATTAGATGAATTTAACAGAATGTTTAGGCTGATTTTCTGTTTTCTGTTTTTTATCATGGTCAGTGTCCTCATTCGGGAGATGTCCCCTCATATTCTGTTGTGGTAACACCCTTTCATACCTTAAACACCCATTCTTAACCGGGGTTCGTCCAGAGGTTTCTAGTATTCCTTGAGCTGTGGCTTATTGACCTCCTATTTGATGGTATAGTTCCAGAGCCAATGCCACTTGGCAAAACCAGAAGCATCACACCAACGATCTTTTTAGTTCTCAGTAAAGGAGGCATTCTTCCTACTAGCCACCAAAGGGGCATTTTTGAAGTTGACCCTCATTTTTTTGGTGTATTTCCTCTGGGGTAAAAATGTTGCGAAAGGCTGCCATAATATATACTCTCACTAGAACAGAAATGGAAAAGAAACTGCAGTTGTCCTTTAGTTATAAACGTCTTTAATCCCTTCTTGAACCTCTCAATAGGGCAAGTCCACCCAAAACTGATGTTTCAAATTGCTGGAGGAAGATGTAATTAAATAGTTGTCACAGATGACATCCAGGCCTCGCCCATTATATAGTAAGCAATAAAGCCCCATACACACGGTCGGACTTTTTCATGGATTCTGTCCGATCGGACAATGTTGTTGAAAAATCAGACCGTGTGTATGGGGCTTAAGAGTGGTGGCTTTTGGTGTTAACTGTCACAGTAGGACAACCAGCACTGTAGACAATACATGCACAGCAGTTGTTAGGGCCAGCAAGAGGGCAAATATTGTATTTTAATCATACAATAAAGGACACAGGCTGGATATTCATAGACACTGGGCTATAGACTGGTACCTTCAGGTGATTGGAAGCTGGCTAAGATTTTCTGGAAATGCCCCCTGAGCATAGCCCTATAACCCTACCCCACTCCATGAGACCTGATGTATGCTTGTGTCCTTGGGTAACGGGCTTCTTCTCCTTTTATGGAGCAACCATTCTATGCTTAACTAGTTTATTTTTCTACTTCAGAATCTTCAATCAACGCTTCAGTCAATTCCTCGTTCTCTTCGTATACAAGAATAGAAGCAGTGCATCCGGGTTGGTACAACGTTGCTAAAACTTAGAGTACCAGTCCCGGACCCACACGGTGGGGACAGCCTGTAATGTTGCTGCAGGCACTGTGTCCTGCATAAGCGCTTACCTCTGCACTTAGTACAGTGTGGGTAGTTAACCAAAGGGTGCTAGATTAGTGTTCCATCCCTATTGAACCCACACGCAAAATAATAATTGTGATACAAGGTAGATTTTTTATGTAAAATCTGTATTAATTTTATATAAGTGTCAACAAACATTACAACAATGAGACAGATTTTTACAGGTATATGACGAGGAAACAATAGTGACAAAACACAAGAGATTTTTTGTCATGTTTTTAAATATTAAATATCTGTTAAAAGCTGTTAAAAGCTGTTTTACACACACTCAGGTCTAACAGTCACATCCAACAACCCACACTTTCTGCAGCAAGTCACAGAACCACATGGGAGAAAAAAAAGTAAACGGGTTGGAGTTAGATGATACACCATGTAGTCTAAGTAGAAGACACATTTAATAGCAGCAAATATTTAGTAATGGTAAGTGCTAATGTATTAGCTACAAGCAAGGTGAAAGAATAGAATTGCTGGTTAGGAATGGGATGTGTATCAAAGGAAATGCATTTAAGGGGAATATCTCAAATAGTAAAGTACATGTATAAAAAGCTGCCATTCTCTGACTAAGACCCCATACACACTATTAGATTATCTGCAGACTTTTGTCTTCAGATTTACCAAAACCATGTAGTGCAAGGGCCTGCCTGATTGCATACAAATCTTAAGGTTTGACCTCGTATTATATGGTTTTGGTAAATCTGATATAATCTAATAGTGTGCATGGGGTCTAACATAACACAGTGAAGTTGCAACTATTCAGATTGATTTCAAGTGACATCCCTAGATTCCCTTGAAGAAAGTTACATTTTTTTTTGTTACCTGCAATTGAACGGAACCAATCTCTGTGTCTAAAACACACAATGATGTTGGATTTTTTTTACTGAAACAGTATCTGTAAAAATGTTTTACCAATTTATCAGAATGCACCATCATCATTGAATCATCATCATCAATAATAGTTTTAGTCCATAACCATCAGATGTTTTTATTTTTCCAGAGTAGGTTCACAGTTAAAGCCATGGCTCTCTCTACCCATGTGCAGGGGCATTAGGGTCTTCCCTATAACGGTCACTTAGACTACTGTTTGCATGTGGTTCTCATGCTACCTATTTTTAATGCAAGTTTAAAAAGTGTGATCAGTATCTCCTATGCTGGCATAAACTACATATTGTGCATAATCTGCAGTACTGTACAGGATTCTTCTGAACCCCACTGTCTCCCTGATTATAGCTTATATGCCGTACACTATAGGAATCCCCTATACCCCACCGGATTATAGAGTAATTACCATACAGTGTTATATAGGCCTCCCCTGCATCCCAGTGTCTCCCGGATTGTAGAACATATGCCGTACAATGTTATGCAGTCATCCCCTGAACCCCACTGCTTCTTTGATTTTAAATATATACTAGACAGTGTTTTTCAAGCATCTGCTGAACCCCACTTTATCCCTAATTGTGTATAAAAAAATACATTGTTATGCAGGCATCCCCTGAACCTGCCGTGTTTCCCCAAAAATAAGATCTATTCCGAAAATAAGCCCTACTGTGATTTTTGGGAAGGGCTGCACTATAAGCCCTACCCCAAAAATAAGCCCTAGTTTAACTGCTTACCAACCGCCGGCTGTCAGTTGACGGCCAGGCGGCGTGGCGGGAGGGCGTCATATGACGCCCTCCCCTTCCCGGCCCTCCAGGGAGCAATCGCACCCCTTGTGTCACTGGGGACTCGATGCGCGTGCCCGGCGGTCGCGATGTCTGCCGAGTGCCCGCGATGTCCGCTGGGCGCCCGCGATTGCCCGGTAACACAGCAGGGCCGTGGATCTGTGTATGAAAACACACAGATCCACGGTCCTGTCAGAGGAGAGGAAACCGATGGTGTGTTATCAGTTCAGAGAAACACTGATCGGTCTCCTCCTCTTGTGAATCCCCTCCCCCTACAGTTAGAATCACTCCCAGGAAACATATTAACCCCTTCAGCGCCCCCTAGTGTTAACCCCTTCACTGCCAATCACATTTATACAGTAATCAATGCATTTTTATAACACTGATCGCTGTATAAATGTGAATGGTCCCAAAAATGTGTCAAAAGTGTCCAATATGTCCGACGCAATATCGCAGTCACGATAACCGCCATTACTAGTTAAGAAAAATATAATAATAAAAATGCTATAAATCTATCCTCTATTTTGTATGCGCTATAACTTTTGTGCAAACCAATCAATATACAGTGGTGTGAAAAAGTGTTTGCCCCCTTCCTCATTTCCTGTTCCTTTGCATGTTTGTCACACTTAAGTGTTTCGGAACATCAAACCAATTTAAACAATAGTCAAGGACAACACAAGTAAACACAAAATGCAATTTGTAAATGAAGGTGTTTATTATTAAAGGTGAAAAAAAATCCAAACCATCATGGCCCTGTGTGAAAAAGTGATTGCCCCCTAAACCTAATAACTGGTTGGGCCACCCTTAGCAGCAACAACTGCAACCAAGCGTTTGCGATAACGTGCAATGAGGCTTTTACAGCGTCCTGGAGGAATTTTGGCCCACTCATCTTTGCAGAATTGTCCTAATTCAGTTACATTAGAGGGTTTTCGAGCATGAACGGCCTTTTTAAGGTCATACCACAACATCTCAATAGGATTCAGGTCAGGACTTTGGCTAGGCCACTCCAAAGTCTTCATTTTGTTTTTCTTCAGCCATTCGGTGGTGGACTTGCTGGTGTGTTTAGGATCATTGTCCTGCTGCAGAACCCAAGTTCGTTTCAGCTTGAGTACACGAACAGATGGTCGGACATTCTCCTTCAGGATCTCTTGGTAGACAGCAGAATTCATAGTTCCTTTTATCACGGCAAGTCTTCCAGGTCCTGAAGCAGCAAAACAGCCCCAGACCATCACACTACCACCACCATATTTTACTGTTGGTATAATGTTCTTTTTCTGAAATACAGTGTTCCTTCTACGCCAGATATACTTGGACACACACCTTCCAAAGAGTTCCACTTTTGTCTCATCGGTCCACAGAATGTTGTCCCAAAAGTCTTGGGGATCATCAAGATGTGTTGTGGAGAAATTGAGACGAGCTTTGATGTTCTTTTTGCTCAGCAGTGGTTTTCTCCTTGGAACTCTGCCATGCAGGCCATTTTTGCCCAGTCTTTTCCTGATGGTGGAGGCATGAACGCTGACCTTAACTGAGGCAAGTGAGGCCTGCAGTTCCTTGGACGTTGTTGTGGGGTCTTTTGTGATCTCTTGGATGAGTCGTCGCTGCGCTCTTGGGGTAATTTTGGGCGGCCGGCCACTCCTGGGAAGGTTCACCACTGTTCCTTGTCTTCGCCATTTGTGGATAATGGCTCTCACTGTGGTTCGCTGGATTCCCAAAGCTTTGGAAATGGCTTTATAACCCTTTCCAGACTGATAGATCTCAATTACTTTCTTTCTCAATTGTTCCTGAATTTCTTTGGGTCTCGGCATGATGTGTAGCTTTTAAGGATCTTCTGGTGGACCTTACTGTGTCAAGCAGCTCCTATTTAAGTGATGCCTTGATTGTGAACAGGTGTGGCAATAATCAGGCCTGGGTGTGGCTAGAGAAATTGAACTCAGGTGTGGACAACCACAGTTATAGTATGTTTTAACAAGGGGGGCAATCACTTTTTCACACAGGGCCATGATGGTTTGGATTTTTTTTCACCTTTTAATAATAAACACCTTCATTTACAAATTGCATTTTGTGTTTACTTGTGTTGTCCTTGACTATTGTTTAAATTGGTTTGATGTTCCGAAACACTTAAGTGTGACAAACATGCAAAGGAACAG
Source organism: Lithobates sylvaticus (assembly GCA_028564925.1). Classification (NCBI taxonomy): domain Eukaryota; kingdom Metazoa; phylum Chordata; class Amphibia; order Anura; family Ranidae; genus Lithobates; species Lithobates sylvaticus. Next base: position 95,829,028 of record CM053027.1, read on the forward strand.
GAAATGAGGAAGGGGGCAAACACTTTTCCACACCACTGTATGCTTATTGCGATTTTTTTTACCAAAAATATGTAGAATACGTATCGGCCTAAACTGAGGGAAAAAAAATTTTTTATATATTTTTTGGGGATATTTATTATAGCAAAAAGTAAAAAATGTTTTTTTTTTTTCAAACTTGTCACTCTTCTTTTGTTTATAGTGCAAAAAATGTAAACCGCAGAGGTGATCAAATACCGCCAAAAGAAAATCTCTATTTGTGGGGACAAAATGATAACAATTTCATCTGGGTACAGTGTTGTATGACCGCGCAATTGTCACTCAAAGTGTGAGAGCGCTGAAAGCTGAAAAATGGCTTAGGCAGGAAGGGGGTGAAAATGCCCTGTATTGAGGTGGTTAAAGTGCTTATAAAATCCTAGAATACACTACATTACAGTATTATATCATGTAAACTGTGTATGTTTCTGTAATCTATTTGTGATAAATACCTTTGTTACAGTGCAGCTCAGGGCTCAGCTGACCTCCTGCTGCTCTCCTCCTAGCTGTCAGCGGGGGATCTCGGCCCCACCCTCTGCAGTGCTTGGAGCGGGGGAGAGAGTTTCGGAGGGTCACGGAAGCGTTATAAGAAGGTATTTATCACAAATAGATTACAGAAACATACACAGTTTTCATTATATAATACTGTAATACAGTGCATGCTAGGATTTTACCAGCACTTTTACTCAATTCCACTGGCCACTGGGGATTCCGGACAGGCAGGGAGGGAGATGGGGGGAGAAGACAGCACATGACAAGCCCTACCCCGAAAATAAGCCCTACTGGGTCTTTTGGTGCCAAAATTAATATAAGACCCGGGCTTATTTTCAGGGAAACACGTATATGTATTGCGAATTGTATACAATGTAATACAGGCATCTCCTGAACACCACTGTCTCCATGATTGTAGAGTATACACTTTACAATGCTATGCAGGTATCCTCTAAACCCCACTGCCCCCTAATTGTAGAGTATTTACAGTACAATATTTTACAAACATCCTCTGCACCCAACTGTCTCTCCCATCCTTTCAAGCATACAAAATAGTACTCTTCCATGATTATTATGACCTGGTATTTACACCTTTGTGGGTGGCAGATTTTCTGTGCTTTTAGTTTATGAGCTGATGTAATAAAGCTGTATAGATTGTGGCGTGCCACATCATTCACATATACAGGGTGTAAGCAGGGTCAATGCGTTATGCTGATGGAATGCAACTATACCAGTTAAAGTTATTTTCAATTGAAGATTAAATTATGCAAATTTGATTTACACATTCATTTTCTGAAACGTGTCCATGGTGTGAATTGAGACAGCCCTTTATGTAATTAACTTTTTATAAGCAAGAATGTAAAATGTAAGCATCATTTCAATAATTAGTTCATGGTAAACATCAGATTAATAAATCAAGATCTGTCATCTGTTCTCACCAAACTAGCACAATCATACCTTACATCTAATTAAATTCTATATATAGCAGAGAGAAATAACAATTGTGCTATCCCTGTAATGCAAATTTGCAACTGTAGCAACCAACCAAAATTCAGCTTCCCCCGATCTGATTTTACCAGACTGTGATCTGGTTACTGTGTTTCCACACCCTACAGTGAGGGGAAAGTATTTGATCCCATGCTGATTTTGTACGTTTGCCCACTGACAAAAGAAATGATCAGTCTATAATTTTAATGGTAGGTTTATTTTAGCAGCGAGAGACAGAATAACAACAACAAAAAATCTGAACGCATTTCAAAAAATGTATAAATTGATTTGCATAGTATTTGACCCTTTCGAAAAACATGACTTAGTACTTGGTGGCAAAACTCTTGTTGGCAACCAGAGGTCAGACATTTCTTGTAGTTGGCTACCAAGTTTGCACACATCTCAGGAGGGATTTTGTCCCACTCCTCTTTGCAGATCCTCTACAAGTCATTAAAGTTTTTTTGGCTGACGTTTGGTAACTCGAACCTTAACATCCCTTCATATATTTTCTATGGGATTAAAGTCTGGAGACTGGCTAAGCTTAATGTGCTTCTTCTTGAGCCACTGCTTTGTTGCCTTGGCTGTGTATCTTGGGTCATGGTCATGCTGGAATACCCATCCATGACACGTTTTCAATACCCTTCCTGAAGATTTGACAGTACATGGCCCCGTCCATTGTCCCCTTGATGCAGTGAAGTTGTCCTGTCCCCTTAGCAGAAAAACACAACCAAAGCATAATGTTTCCACCTCCATGTTTGACGGTGAGGATGGTGTTCTTGGGGTCAAAGGCAGAACTCCTCCTCCAAACACGGAGAGTTGATGCCAGAGAGCTTGATTTTGGCCTCATCTGACCACAACACTTTCACCCAGTTCTCCTCTGAATCATTCAGATGTTCATTAGCAAATTTCAGATGGGCCTGTATATGGGCTTTCTTGAGCCAGGGGACCTTGTGGGCGCTGCAGAATTTCAGTTCTTCACGGAGTAATATGTTACCAATTGTTTTCTTGGTGACTTTGGTCCCAGCTGCCTTGAGATCAATGACAAGATTCTCCCGAGTAGTTCTGGGCTGATTTCTCACCGTTCTCATGATGATTGAAACTCCCTGAGGTGAGATCTTGCATGGAGCCCCAGACCGATGGAAAGTGACAGTTATTTTGTGTTTCTTTCATTTGCGAATAATCACACCAAGTGATGTCACCCTCTCACCAAGCTGCTTGGCAATGGTGTTGTAGCCCATTCCAGCCTTGTGTAGGTCTACAATCTTGTCCCTGACATCCTTGGACAGCTCTTTGTTCTTGGCCATGGTGGAGAGATTGGAATCTGATTGATTGCTTTTGTGGACAGGTGTCTTTTATACAGGTAACAAGCTGAGATTAGGAGCACTTCCTTTAAGAGAGTGCTCCTAATCTCAGCTCGTTACCTGTATAGAAGACACCTGGGAGCCAGAAATCTTGCTGATTGATAGGGGATCAAATACTTATTTCATTCATTAAAATGCAAATCAATGTATAACTTTTTTGAAATGCGTTTTTCTGGATATTTTTGTTGTTTTTCTGTCTCTCACTGTTAAAATAAACCTGCCATTAAAATTATAGATTGTTCATGTCTTTGTCAGTGGGTAAACGTCCAAAATCAGAAAGGGATCAAATACTTTTTTTCCCTCACTGTATCATTACTCTTTGCTCTATTAAGTAAACCCAGTATGTGTGCTGTTCATGTAGGAAAAAAATTGGCCTAGAGCTGGTGTAGCTACAAGACAGTGTTATCAATGTTTTCAGAAGGAAAAACTGATGAGCACTTGGACTGATAGAGAAACAACTCCTAGAAACAACATAGGGCCATTTTCAGTAAAACAGAACACACATTAGGCTAGGTTGCCTTCATCAAGAAGACCTGAACTGAGCTATAAAAAGACAATATTCCTTATGCCCCGGTCAGATATTCCGATGGAAAAAATCCGATCAGATTATGTCAACACAAAAAATTGGAGAGCAGGATCTAAAATTTTTCGACAACAAAATCCGATCTGACTTTTTACGATTGTGTGTAGAGAATTCCGATGCACAAAGTGCCACACCTCGTTCGAAACTATTGGATTTTCCAACAACTTTGTCTGACCGTGTGTGTGCAACACAAGTTTCGTACAAAATACATCAGAAAAAATCAGACGGATTTTGTGGTCGGAATGTCCGACCGTGTGTATAAGGCAATACTGTTGCAACCATTCACTGATAATTAAAGAGTGTGCTGGGAAAGATAAACACTACCTATGCTGTACATAAACCCAAAGTAGCACTGTCAGCCTTGCCTGGGTGGTCCATTGCTGGACTACTGAACCCCCCTTTTGTTATGGTGATGAGGGGAAGGGGTGTTCAGTGGTCCAGTTGAGGAAAACTGCACAAGACTGGCAACCCTGCTGCAATTTCAGTGTTCCACAGGCACAGTGTTGTTAGTTCATTACAGGAAGTTAGGAGCTCACTGGATGTTTGGCAGGATCTACAGTTTTTTTGTTCTATACTTTCAGCATTTTTAAACAGACAAAACACTTATTGCAAAGATGTGCTGCATATGTTTTCTTTTTTTATTTTGCCCAGAAATATACTTTAATTTCAACCAGTAAAAGATGCTTAACCACACTGCAGCTAAAGAGTATATACTGTGAAGAATTTATTGTATAAGGTAATTGGATGGTCATAGTTTGAAATTTAACAGATTTCCCAAAACGTATGCAGTATAATGATGTATATGTTAGCGTGTGTAAGTGAATATACACACCGGGCTTGTTTTAATGTATTGCGCCAAGAAACTTTACAACCAATCAGATATAATTTAGTAGCAGCTTGGAGTGGGCTGACTAAACAAATAAAATCTGAGTTCTGATTGGTCACTACAGATCACTGCACTGTGTGCTGCTGTTCATTCTTGTACATTGATGCAAAAGTTTGTGCATGTATCGCTGTATACCGGCATACATCTGCATCCTGTCATTTCTTTCTATAGGTGGCTGTATGCATCAGTTGAGGCTCACAGGGAAGATTTAAGCAGATTCTGTAAGCTCTTGCATGCTGTACGACCCCCTTGCAGCCATGTGCTCACTGTATGTCTTAGTGCTCTTCTACACCTTACGTTGAGTATTTAAATAAAGGTATTTAATTATAATATATTGAAACCCAATCACTAAAATCTCTTATAAACCTTAACATGGTAATTACATTCATTTGCATGTTCTCCCTGGGCCTGCGTGGGTTTCCTCCTGGTACTCCAGTTTCCTTCCACACTCCAAAGACATACTGGTAGGTTAATTGGCTCCTGTCTAAAATTAGCCCTAGTATGTGTATATATGAATGTGAGTTAGGGACCTTAGATTGTAAGCTCCTTGAGGGTAGGGACTGATATGAATGTGCAATCTATATGTAAAGCGCTGCATAAATTGACGGCGCTATATAAGTACAAATAAATAAATAAAATAAATACATTTTCAATGTCTTAAAACTTCTGGATTTAAACTAATAATTGGTGATCCTGCCAAAAGATCTTCCCTTTCTGTTGTAGTGTGACAACACTCTGTCCCTGTCTCCCAACTGTGTTCCTGCATTTTTATCATGTCACACAATGGAGACTAAAATTTGCTTTTAACCAGCTTGGCATAGGAAGCCTACCGTGAAAAATTCCATGTAACCATCACTGGAGTGCATGAATGTAAACAAGTGGCTGCAAAGGTGCTGCAGAAGATCAGCAGCACATGAGATGCAACAAAAGATAAAAAAGGGTAAAAACAAGTATTTTATTATAAAAAAAAATGTTTATGATACACAGTGCTTTAGCAAACAATGTAATTCAGTTAGGGTTTACATTTAAATGTTAAGACTGGTGGCCAATATTTCACTCATACAGATTCATTCATTTCATATGCATCATGTGGTAATCTGTAGTGTATTTTATAAATGGACATTTACCAATATGTGTAATAGTTAAACAATAATAGAAACAAAATAGTACAGTCATTAGCAATCACATTTTCTTTGGTGTTTTATTATGTTTTTTATACTTTCCATTTTTACTTGTTTGGGGAATGTATGTACCAAGCCATGATGTTTGCCTGTTCTCTTGACAGGATGTTACAAGTAGCATCTATTGTTACATGCATATCCACATATTAAAATACTTAAATTTCAAAGTTTTTACAAAAAGAAATTCTGAAATACTTATCATGTGGAGAATCTTGCCCTGAAGTTGCAAGGCCGCTGGCCATATGGCCAAATTTTAAGGCATTCAAATGTAATGATTAAATGATAAGTTCACCTTTTTATAAAATAAAATAAATGCACATCTTTTTGCATGTAAAATAATGTGCATTTACTGTATTATTTTTTTTTACTTGGAGCCTGTAAGGCATTGCACCTGCGGTCAGTAGATCACGGGTGCCATGCAGGACTCCTATAGACTTCTCAATGTATCTGTCTGTTCGTACATCGTAAGGGCAGGCAGATGCACACTACAAGAAGAGACAATGAACTGCCAGAGTGCTCAAAAGCGCCATGGTAATTCATTGAGAACTACAAGCCAACATCCACAAAGGCTGTCGGTACTTGTAGTTTCTCATTCACAGAACTCAGAGAAAATACCCGCTCGTTGTCACTGAGAGGGGGGGTGGGGGAGGCTGCAGCTGCTGGAACATACATGTTCCACCCTAAATATGGGTGGAACATGTAACATGTTTCAGGAGGTGAACTTATCCCTTAAGGCTCCATTTACATTAGCGCGTCTCCAAAGTCTCCTAATTTCCAGTGCAACATGGTAACGCTACTTTGATTTGAGTTTTGGTCAGATTTTGATCCGACTTTACATTTTATGTCTCAAAGTCGCATCAAAAGTCGCACCAAAGTAGTGCAAACACCTTTTCAAAGTCGCTGCAACTTTAAGTTGCACCTATTTGAATAGGTGCTGTTGAAAAGAATGGGGTGCGACTTATGACAGAAAGTGTGAGTGGAGCCTAAAGCTAAATTCCAGGCATAACATCTTCAATTTAAATCTTTTCCCTAACAGCCACAAATAATATAATTTCCTTTTGAGTGCACCAAATGTCCTTACAAACACAGGTGAATATAGCAGTGTCATCATCTTGACAGCCTGTGCAGAGGGCGGAGCTGTGAGGGGAGTTCAGCAGGCCTCAAGCTGGCTGGAGAAATCTACAAGAAGGGGGCGGGTACAAGACCAGTCAGCATGCACAGGAAGAGAGAGCAGCAGTGACCGGTCTTTGTTACAGGAAGCTCCTGCACAGAGACAAAGGGGTTGATTTACTAAAGGCAACTAGACTGTGCACTTTGCAAAGTGAAGTTGCATTCTGTGAGTGCAATTGCTCCAGAGCTTAGTAAATGAGGTAAGGCTTCAGTTTGCAAAGAATGCCCAATCACATGCAAGGTAAATAAAAAAAAAACTGCATTTTTGCTTGCACATGATTGGATGATGGAAGTCAGCAGAACTTTTTACTAAGCTCTGAAGCACCTGCTCTTGCAGAGTGCAACTTCACCTTGCAAAGTGTACAGTCAATTTGCCTTTAGTAAATCAACCCCATAGTGTCACACTGGATTACTGCACAGATCTGGAAGATATACACAATGCACACCAATATTCAGGTAAGAATATTCAAGCAATGTTGGCTGGAGTTCAGTTTTAAATCAGGAGATCTCCTTGGAAGGAAAGGATCAGCCAATCCCCTTTGGCAGAGATTAGGTCAGATGCTTAGGATTTTTACTGACCATTGTGGGATTTTGGAAGAGTGGTTTCTTACAGTCAGGTAGGTATTCCAGATATTCTTTAGGTATATTTGAATTTAGTTCAGTGGTATTAGCAGAGGGGATGTTATTTTACCTGCCGTCTGCTTTAAATTGGTAATTGTATCTATTAACTGTATGCAAAAGAGATGGACATTTTTTTGCAGAACATTACCAAAGTCCATCATTCAAAAAACAGGTTTGTCCTTATCAAGACTGAAAGGAACCAGAGGACCAAATGAGTGACACAGCATACAATGTAGGGATAAGTATGGGATGTAGGGATGATTCCGGACTGCATCACAGCAACTGTTTCCTCGTTGAAATATCCATTTTTTCATCCATTACTTTCTACCATATACAGACACCATTATCAGTTGACTTCTCAGGCTGTTCATCAGTCTATCCCCTCCCGCTCTTTCCATCAGTACCTCGCTGGCTCGAGCCTTCCAGGGACCTCTGCGCAGATGCCCATGCCATATTTTCTACATTATTTATAAAATACATTTTTAAACCACGCAATAGTCGTGGCATGGACATCCACGCATATATTTCTGGCGTTCGGACGAATGTTTATGTGTTTTATTTGTAGTGTTTTTTTGTTTACTGTCTTGTGCTGTGTGTTGCCACATCCGGAGACTATTTGACGCAGTGGCCTTTGGATATATGTCATGTTTTTGTGTCTCAACTACCACCTCCCACTGGGGAGAGTTAATCTTTTAACACATTAATAAATGTAATATTTTTTCTACTTTTCCCTACATTGTATTCTGTGTCACTCATTTGGTCCTCTGGTTCCTTTCAGTCTTGATAAGGACAAATCTGTTTTTTGATATGCTACCTACACTTGGTAAACAATGTTTTGAGGATATTATAGTGTGCTATCACACATAATTCCAGGCTCTTTTATTCCTTTTTTTGGGGGGTTTGCAAAGTGCATCATCATTCACCTGTTTAACCATTTTCTCATCTTTAGAACTCCATCAGTCTTATATAATAGACCGGGTAGCAACCCATACCAGCCAATCGGAGCTGACATTACATAACTGATACACTGCGAGATGGAAACTAACTGGTTGCTATGTGTACTACAAACTTGTTTCTTGAGTATTTTATTAACCAAGCCTAAATACATAAGTAGAGGAAAATACACTTTAATAAATAAGGCGACCAGGTTTCTAAGCATTCATACTATAGCTTTGTACATCATTCAGACAACAGTATATATTTAGTAAAGGTTCTTTTCTTCTCCTGTCATATATACAATTACATTGTTAGTGCTTATAATTGTACATAAAAGATAAAAAGCCTAATATCGATATGTTGGAACTGTCCACAGAGTATTACACCAGATTGTTCTCCCTAAGAACATCAATTCAAGGCAAGTTGGCTTTTTTCCTTCAGTAAAATCTTCTTGATCTGAGGCATCATATATCAAAAGTTCAATATCAATGCTTTTAGTGTGTGCAAAACAGTAATGACAAGAACATCAAGAACAGTTAAGAAATGTTGTCTTGTGCTGAATAGTTCCAGAACGTCCACTGTTATCACATTTATTTTTTTTCTCAACTTTTTGAAAGTATTCAACCCTTATGTTGACTCTGTTGTTAAAATCTATTTTCAAAATAAAGGGTTCCTCACAAAGAAAAGATTTAATATCCACCCATTTTGCCCCGCTGCCTGTAACTTTTGGGAATTCCAGTTTCCTGGTCCCCTGCCACACTCAATGGTTTAATCCTCTGTCTTCTATGTCACTACTGTAAGGGTTAACAGGAAGGACCACAGCATGTGGCAGGGGACCAGAAAACTGATACTCACGGAAAAGTCAGGTTCAGAAGGATCTTCAGCCAGCACATGCAGAGATCTAGGACCAGGGCAACAGGAGAAGTGAACAATTCATGTCTTCTTTGCATGGATCTCTTTGTTGTAAGTGCTGATTTTTAACAACAGTCTCTTAAAGCATCAAATGGGCCCTTTACATTGTGCAACAAAGGCTACTGCACCCTGTTTACAAAGTATGGGCCCCTGACAACGGGTCGTTATATTCTAATAGAGATCACATTACAAGGGTTATGATTGACATCTCTGTGCAGGAACAATTACACAAAAACATACAGTGGATGACACATTTTTTTCCAATTTTTTTTCTTATTTACATTTTATGTAAAATAAAGTTATATTTAAAAATCAACTTGACACATATATAGCTTGTATATTTCCAGGGAATGTACATAACTAAAACCAACATATCCTTTATAAATATTGTAAAATTCTGCATTTTTTTTCCATTAAAGTGCAAAACAGTACAGTATTAAAAAAAAATCACAGTATTCAAATAAAGATACATTATCAAAAAGTTAACAGTAGATGTGAAATGTGTTGTATGACTTTAGACTGGTAGATGTGATACGATCTCTTGTGCCCTTTTTTTGTCTGTGTTTCCACATGGCAATCCAACAGAATCCTACTGCTACCAAAAGGTAGCTTTGGAGTGTTTCATTTAAACAATGTTATCATATACAGTGAAGGGGAACAATACCAAAATAGGTAAGGCTTTGTATTTTGTAATATGCATAGCTGAATAACTTAGACAATGCCACGGACTATCAGAAGAAAAATTCAATGGGAAGCAGCAATTTTGTGGATTGCAGTCCTCATGTGAGATAGTGGAGTCATTTCTCAAGTTTTGCACGATCAGGGAAGTAAAAAAAAGGTAGTTTCCCCCGAATCTGGCATTACTTGTAAAGCATGGAATTGGATTGTGGAACAATGATCTTATTTTACAGGTATAGTTCTCCTTTAAGGGACCACTAAACATAAAGTACAGGCTGCTCTTTTTACAAAAGATATACCCTCCTTTATGCTGTGATGATGTCAGTATGCTAGTGGCTAAAATACATCCATAGACTTGGCAACTTTCAAGCATATTAGGCTGTTTTAAAGTCTCCTATGGACCATCCATATGTGACTAAAATGGGCTTCCTAGTTGCTTTACGATGTCATTGTATACAGATGCTTCATTTGCTTTCTGCTAGTTCTGGAATCTCCTATTGATACCATTCTTAGAAGTTAAAATGTCTCATATTCACAAGCTAGCTACAGTGTGATTTAGAGAGGCCCACTGCAGTCACTGATTCTCTTTAAGGTGTGCTGGCACATTACCAAAACTAGCCATGAAAGGCCTAAACTGGAAAAAAAATGTTTCCTGAGTGTACACAGGGCCACACTAGTGCAGCTCAGTGTACAGTTTTGGCACAACTCTACTCTGGGACAAGGTAACCCCCGTGCAAACACACACAGGAGTTACATCATCCTGACCCAGCCAACAAAGATGGCCAAAGACTACGAAACCAGAAGAAGACCAAGTGAAAATGGACGCATCAGTGATAGAGGGCAGCGCAGACATCACAACGCTGGAGGAAATTGCTTTGCTAGTTTAGTGTGCCACAATGTGCAAACATGCAATGCATATTTGCATTTTAAAGCAAAAAGCTCCTGGAGTGCCATCTTTTTTTCTTTTACATTTTTATGATGCTTTACTTTTGCTGTGAAATATGACAATTGTATAGGTTTACCTTGTAACTACAGGGTCCTGTTATTTAAACAGAGTTTACTAATCCTCAGGAGTTAGTAGATTCTGCATGAGGTAATAAGAAAGTTGGCAGGGCAGTAACTCTCCATCTTCAGGTTACCTCTGATCCCTGACACTCAACCTGAAGTCATGAGAATGCTGCACGTCACATGTATAGACCATCCTCAAAAAACATAATTGATCCAGGAAGATGTTCAAGACAAGACTCTCCCTGGATCACCACACTCTGACAATTTTTACTCAACATGTGGCCTTAAAGGCTAATTCCACCTTTTGAACAAAAAATAATAAATGTACCAACATTGATCCCAACTTGTGCATTTAATACTTTAATGCATTAGAACCTGCAAAGCATTGCAACTGCAATCAGTGGATCGTGGATGCAATGCACAGGCTTCTGTAGACCATTCTTTCAGCCACAGGTCTGTACCTCTCAAATTATGGAGCTAGAAGAAATCTCTATGGACTACAAGTGCGATGACGTCACTGCACTCATGCTCAATTCAGATTTAGGAGTTCTTCTGCTGGGGTGTTTGTTTCATGTTACACTTAAAAATGGGTGTAGCATGAAGCATGGTCAAAAAGGTGGACTCTGCTTTTAATCGTAAGGACCTCTACAATTATTAGCAGGGTTGAGCCCCTGAGCAGAACCGACACCTGTTAGTCAGGAACAGGAGCCGTTTGAAAATTGGGAATAGTGTCACTTTCTGCTTCAGCCAAATCTGTGCGTCCGGCTAAAAAAAAAAAACAGCCTAAATATGTAAGTAAAGATAGATCTTCCATAATGAAGTTCAAAGTCCGCATAGGCCTATTTGTGACTAGTTCTCCTTAGGTTAGAAAGCCAAATGTAAACATAAGAAACTAGAAAAATCATAGGCAGTTGGCCAGTATGAAAATCTGTGATGTTCCACAGAGCAAAAATTCCCTAGGATTGAAAATCTGGAACTGTCACTGAAAACAAGGATTTATTTGTGATAAATATGAGCAAGCACACACACATACACTCATTCTTGTGTGATCGTAGGAACCTGCCAATATTTGACCACTAAAGTGTCAGTGACTTACTAAGCAATGAGGCAAGGATAAGGATGATGGTCCAAACATCTGCACCTCAGGAATGAAAGCCCTGTAAGGCAACACATAAATAATCTCTCAATGATCTGATTTAAAATAACTAAAATCTGATTGGTTGCTATGTGTTCCTATACTCTTTGTTCTGCTCTCTTTAATCTCATGTACATTTTGATAATGGCAGCCAGTATTTTATGTCTCCTTCCCTTTAAGAACTTTTACAGTACAGCTTCATCCATTTTCTTTATATAGCGTAACTGGTGAATGGTCAGTTTTCAAAAATGGGTAGCCCTTCACCAAAGCAGTGAACCTAAGATTGTCGTTAACACAATAAATTTACAAGAGACTTAACCACATAAAGGTTTTCAACCCAGTGACCTGCTCTGTGTTTTGTACATCATTTACAAGATTTCCTTCTGCAACACAGAAATAGTACAAATATATAAATATAGATCTATTTACAGCAAATTGTAGACTATGCTCTTGGATTCTTAGGAGTTGTGCTTTTCCCCTTGGACCTTGTCTCAGCATTGCCTTTTTTTGGTTCCAGTCTAATTTGAGCCTTCACTGTTCCTAGACTCAAGCCGCTGAAAGGCAATGCAAGGCAAAGCCAGCTAATTCTGTTCCCTGCTCCAGTCATTGTAAAGTAAGAGTTAAAAATCAGATTATATGGATGGAGTTAGATGTCCATCCTTACATGGGGCTGTCTCTGATGTTTTCTTTTTCACTGAACGCAGGAAGGATTCTGTAGTATCCCATTGAGCAATGCTGGCAATCCACAGTTGTAACATAAATAATTGCGGTAATATTAAGTCCTGGGCTGGATTATAGAAGTACAAAAACTTTAGTTTTGGAAATCATTTATTGCCTGTTTTGTTCCTTTATGCTTTAAATAGACTCCTAAATTACCCACTGTGTTAAATGGAAAATCTTACCATATGTCTAAACCAGAGATCTCCAAACTTTCTAAACAAAGGGCTAGTTTACTGTCCTTCAGACTTCAGGGGGGCCAGAGTATGGAAAGTGAGAGTAGAAAATGCCCCAGCATTAGGCTTGGTGATCAGTGGGAGTAAAAAAATTACATAATGCCTGTGGTTAGTAAGAGGAGGAAGGATGCCTCAAAATTGGTATTAGTTGTAGGAACAGTCCCCCATTGTTGGTGTCAGTGGGAGGAATTATGCCCCATCATTGGTGTCAGTGGGAGGAATGATGCCTCTTTGTTGTCAGTGGGAGAAATAGTGCCTTGTGTCAATTAGAGCAATCATACCTCTTACCAGTAAGAGGAACTGTGCCCTAAGGGTCACATTCAGGCAAGCAAAGGGCCGCATTTGGACCACTGGCCACAATTTGAAGACCACTAATCTAAATGGATGACATGCATACAGTATGTGGAGATGCCATATTGGTTGGGGAAATTTTTAAGAAAATCTGTACTGAGAGAAATATGTAGCCTGATTAACAGATCAAGGAGACATGCAGGTCAGAAAACTCATACTAAAGTCTCTATTCTTTACACTGGTTCCTCATTCTATGAAAGAGGTTCAACACGACAACTGGCAGCTAGCATTTAAGGAAGGTAAGCAATAATAGGCTCTATATTTCTCCCAAACAGCTTTATTTAAAAAGGAAATATTGCCAATGTGTTTTGAGGGGATGTCACTCCTACATTTAATAGCTGACTTGAAACAAGTAGGCAAATCTGGTGTCTGAACATTGGCTGCATGCAAACACAGTGTCTGCACCATTAAAGAATATTGTCACAAATAATACAAGCACATTTTCTTTGAGAAATACAAGCTGCTTGCGGTGGTGGCAGATAGGGCATGTAGTTCATTCATTGACAGATGGATGTAAATGAACAATTTGGGGCTGGGTGGGAGGAACCCCTGCCCACAATGGGGGATCAGGGGGTGCAGGGCTGCTGCTTTAGCAACATGTGCATGTTATACTGAATATAGGTTTAACATGTACTAAAGATGAACTTTGCTTTTAAAAAAGTCAGCAGTGACAGCTCCCATGTAGATATTGTGAGAGGTTCTATTTAGTACCAAAAAATCAGGTAACCTTCATCAAATGCAGGATATGGATGTTTATTGTCAATTACATGAAGTGTTTTGCACTCTGCAAAGACCATTTTGCAGCCATGTGGTAGCTTAATTAAAAGAACCTGGCAATAATATCTGATCTATTTGATCTTCCCATGGAATATTTCCACTTGGGTACAATGCACGACAATAAATAGGTTCCTATGAAAGAATAAGGGAACAGAATAGGCAATAATATTTTCTCAATAGCTGACTTTTCACTTAAGTGATTCTAAGTTTGTTAGAAGCTGGGCTTTAACACCATCTAATGTATTCAGATGATTTAATGTCCCCCATGTTTTCTAACCTCTTTACATATACTATGACTGTATGCATAAGATTACAGATGGACAACTTCCGCATACAGTCTGACATATATGGCAGATAGGACTATATGCATAATCCTAACAAATAATGGATCTAAATATAGAAATTAACTTTACATTCAAAAACATATATGACATTGGTTATATGATGTATCCTAAAAAATGTAAGTAGCTATGAAGAATTCCTTCCATAATTTCTAAACATGATTTTAATTGCTTAGTCTAAGAATGTTTACCTGTTAAAAAAAAAAAAAAAAGAATGTGAAAACACCAGTTTAGGGATTATGTGCACAGCCCTCTAAGTAATGTATCTGTTTTTAAATGAAGTTCCTTAACATATTACATGCATCGATGAGTAGGTATCTCATGGCTTCTGTAAAATTAGTAAGACTGTCAACAGTGCAGAGAAGACTGGAAATTTCAGTAATACCTTCATAGTAAAAGTAAAGGTGAACATTTTCTATGAACAAAGTGCAGCAGCAAAGTGGTCAGTCAGGAAACCCTTCATGGTCTCAGAAATAAGTTCTCATAATGTGTCCAGGAAACCAAACTACAGAAGATTCCTTCACCCAGTTGAAGGCACCAGGGAGTCTATGAAGTCACATAAAAACATTGCCAGCACTTACGCTGCTGATATGCGTTTGTCTGGCATGCCCAATGCTGCCATTAGGAAACTTAGAGAAGTTTTCCTTCTTGCAGAGAAGGTTCTTAGAGATAATCTTACGAAAGGTGTAACGAAAGTCTCTTATTTTGTAAGCATATATGATTGGATTGACCACAGAGTTGGCATGAGACAAGATGATGGCTACGTACATGACCCAGCCTGGCTTTCTCTTGTGGAACTCAGGGTCGAAGAGGGTGATGCAGTTCAAGATGTGAATGGGCAACCAGCAAAAAGCAAAGAGACCCACAATGATAGCCAATGACTTGGCTGCATTCACCTCCTTCTGAAGAGTGGTCCTTGAGTTGTCAGCACCGATACATTTCATTTCAATTTGTCTTAGCTGTTTTCGGGCCACCATGAAAATCTTGATGTATATTCCCAGCATGATTAACAATGGAAGTAAAACGCACCCAAAAAAATTGAAGTACACCATGTAAGTCATTGTAACCACTTTTTCGAACAAACAGGAAATCGTTCTGTTGCGGCTAGATATAGTTTCATTTGAACCACAGTCTCCTTCCATGCAGTTCCAGCCCATCAGGGGAGTTAAGCCAATGCCAAAGGATAGAATCCAGAAGACAGCAATGATAGTTCTTGCTCTTTTTCCAGTGACCAGGCTCTTGTACCTGCAAGGGAAAAAGATGTTCATGTTAAAAAGTTAAATGTCTATAAAAGTAAAGAAGTAATTTTCATCAGTAAATTTAGAAAATATAACCTGACAGGTTACAGTAAGGAGGGCTAAAAGGAACCAAAACACCAACTGTCCAGTTTTAAATAGGGGTAGATTTCGAGCTACGGTCTATAAATTATATATTTTTGTGAGTACATTTTGAATAGCAAACTTCAGCTTTTTTTTTAGGCTCAAATGCAAAATGTTTACGTTCACCCTGAGTGCTAAGCATCTTACATGCAGAGATTTTCTTTTTTTTTTAACGTTCAACCAGTATTCTGACTGAAAGCTGGTTTTCCTGCTGGTGGTCAACCAGAAGGCCGATTGACTGTAGGCTCACATCTGTGCAGGTGGTTCCCGCTGAGGGCCTTTACCTGTTTCTGCAGCTGCAAATATCTGCACAAAAAAACATGCTGGATGTGTGCTGGTGCCATTAATCCTAATGGCTCACCGCGCACATTGGAAATCACACCCGCACAGGACACTGCACTGCACTTGCAGTTCCCATGCGGGCTGCAATTTCTAAAATGCTGCAGGGACCTTTGCCCTGTGTTTCAGGAGGCACGGCAGCTTATTCAAATAAATGGACTGTTGTACCTGCTGAAAATGTGTCTGGCAAAGCTGCATATGTGGGAACCTAGCCTTAATGCTGGTTTTCCAGCATGACAATTTGACAGAAGCTGGTCTAATGACCAGCTTCTGTTGAACAGACAGGGCTACACATGTACCAAAATTCATCTGGTTCCTGCTGAACCAGCTGAATTTTGATGAATGTATACCCAGCTTAATTTTAACAATTTGTTCGCTATCTGTAGATCAACCATCTCAAAAAAGATTTCCTGTACTGAGGAAACCATATATATTCTGACTGTGAACTAGCATCGCACGCCTGTGCACTCATCCAGATCAATGTCAATGCTGTTAGCTGCAGGTCTCAGGCCAGCAATCAGCAGTGTTCCTGATCATGTGGTCAAACGGCAGCAAATCACAGTGATCAAATGTGGGCTGGAGGTTTGCTGACAAATGTCTCCAGCAGATGGCATTTTGTCTCTCTCTGTGCACAAAGAGATACATTGTTAGAAATCATGAGAAGGTAATTTATTAAAAGTGTATCAAATGAAACCCTTATATTTTCCTAAAAAAGTTAAACATTAGGCCAATTAGTCATTGCCTAGTTTATCAATGCATACTAAAGCTGCTTAATTCGCTCTTTGCATAATAGCTTTAATGACCTCTGCTCCTGGGCTGATATTCAGATTTACATTATACATGCAATAAAAAATGTACTTTCCATTTCGTTCATATGCCACTTCCTTGTAACCAGGACAACACTGTTTTGTATACTGTGTACTGTGTATACTGTGTACAAAATTGCCATTTTCTTTTCATGTGATTGTTTTGCTGCTTTTCCCTGCACTGTTTTTTTACAGCTTTGGGGCAGCTCATGTGATTATAGCAGGCAAACCCTCTACTGAGCTCTCAGGTAGAAGGAAATTAAAGAAAGTTTATTTTTTTGTTTGGAAAACAGAAGCAGGTAAAAAACATCTATTAAATTATAACTTAAGACAAAACTTTTTTTTTAGCTTTGGATAAAGGGGAGAGGGATTAGAACCCCTGTCAGGTTTTTTTTTTGCTGTCTGTGCCATCGTCAAAGAGATTCACCCTCTCTATTTGTCCTGTTTACCATTATCACTGAAAGTGAAAGTAAAAGAAAATCCCAAAGTTTGAGCTGTCCCCAGAAAAGTGAGGAAACCTTCCAATGGGGACATTAGTTCTGGTGACCTGGGGGTCACCAAGGGATCCCCTTAATATGCAAGGGTTTTCCTGTCACTTCCTGTTTGGCTATGGGACAGGAAGTGAAGGGAAATCTTTGCAATGGGACACAGATGGTGGAAAAAAAATCTAACAGAGGTTATAACCCTCCCTTGCTCTATCCAAATAAAAAAAAGTTTTTCCTACAGTTCTACTTTTTATTAATATACACTATATTACCAAAAGTATTGGGACACCTTCCTTTACACGCACATGAACTTTAATGGCATCCCAGTATTAGTCCGTAGGGTTCAATATTGTGTTGGCCCACCCTTTCCAGCTATGACAGTTTCAAATCTTCTGGGAAGGCTGTCCACAAGGTTTAGGAGTGTGTCTATGGGAACGTTTGACCATTCTTCCAGAAGTGCATTTGTGAGGTCAGGCACTAATGTGGATGAGAATGCCTGGCTCTAATTCCTCCCAAAGGTGTTCTATTGGGTTAAGGTCAGGCCAGTCAAGTTCCTCCACCCCAAACTCGTTCATCCATGTCTTAATGGACCTTGCTTTGTGTACTGGTCCAAATCATTTGATGGAAGGGGATTATGGTGTGAGGTTGCTTTTCATGGGTTGGGCTTGGCCCCTTAGTTCCTGTGAATGGAACTCTTAAGGCGTCAGCATACAAGACATTTTGGACAATTTTGTGCTCCCAACTTTGTGGGTACAGTTTGGGGATGGCCCCTTGCTGTTCCAACATGACTGTGCACCGGTGCACAAAGCAAGGTCCATAAAGACTTTGGCCTTGACTGGCCTGCACAGAGTCTTGACCTTAACCCGATAGAACACCTTTGGGATGAAATAGAGCTTCTCGTCCAACATCAGTGCCTGGCCCCACAAATGTGCTTCTGGAAGAATGGTCAAATGTTCCCACAGACACAATCCTAAACCTTGTGGACAGTCTTCCCAGAAGAGTTGAAGCTGTTATAGCTGCAAAGGGTGGGCCAACTCAATATTGAACCCTACGTACTAAGACTGGGATGCCATTAAAGTTTATGTGCGTGTAAAGGCAGGCGGTCTAATACTTTTGGTAATATAGTGTATCTGATGTTGACAGGATTGTTTTTTTTTTTTTTATCTCAACTAAAATGACAATGTTCACATTTGTCTGGAGTGTAAACTTAACACGCAGATTTACTTTCTAAACGTTCCCATCAGTTTTTATTCTCTTAGCCGCAACTGCATCACACTTTTCACTTGATAATATGCACCCAAGGTATGGATCAGCAATTTCTGGGTTTTTATAAACTAAACTAATCTGTGGTGTGATAAGCAACAGTCATATTGTAACAAACTAGATTTCACAATGCATTACTAGCCGCAATACTGCCATGAATTGTAAGCAGTGCCTCTCCATAAAGTCCACTGAACTGAGAACATTTTTATTATATATGGTGCAGGTGACGTCACATACCAAGACAGCCTTTTCACCTCAGTCTAGAAGTGGGGTCAGATAATAAAGTATGTATTAGTATGGATTATCACGCCTCAGAGAAAAAAAAAAAATAACAGCAAACCTCTTGCAGAAAATAGAAGGATTCAGGAGACGCTGTGAAAATGTTTTTTTATGGCATGTTGTTAGTCTTATTATTAGCCAGTTAATTTCTTGAGTGATTAACATTCAACAGCTTAATGTAAGCTGTTTTCCTTTTGTTCTCTTGTCCGCAAATCAGATAAAAGATTTATAGAGAATGTAATCAATATAAAGGACATTAATCAGGTGATATTTTTGTTATACCAGTCAATAATTATCCATTCAAACTGAAGACTGCTCTCAATAATGGTCAATTAGTGCAATGATTTCTCCTCGGACTGATACTTTGGTGACTTTTGCTTCTTTAGCCTTTGCCAGCAAACCATTATTGTTTTGAACAGGTGAATTAACATGCACGCTTGGATTGCCTGAACGAGTATATTGACACTAATGGCTATGGGAGAAGGTGCATCTTCCACCTTATCTGCACCTATCATGCACGGAGGAGAGAATATGAACAACATTTTTGCTGTCAGTATTACTGCCAATCGCATGAGTACATGATAGAAGAACTTTAAAGTACAATTGAACTTTCAGTTTAAATGAGCTAATTCAATTCTAGGTTCTTTTTAAAGCAAAAACGATAAGTGGATGAACCCAATGACCTACCCTTCTTCTTTCTTTTTTGAATCAAAACGGTTTTTATTGCACATATAATGAACATTACATGTCGGAATGCAACTTATTCTACAATCTGCAAACAACTGTGTATTATCAATTATCCATCCATTGTTACAAGTAATCTTATGCATTAGCATTGGGTACACACAGTATACCTAAATTACCACCCATTCCCCTCTTTCCCTTCCTGTAAACAATCTGTATCATCATCCACACTACCGTCACCTGTTATTGTCCTGTCTCTATGGGCATATTCCCTCTCCTCTCTACATCCCACAAATTAGTCTCGTCTGGACGAGTTCCAGTGGACTAAGTCCCGGAGTGTCAAGCCAGGCTCCCCACAATCTGTCAAATCCCTTCTTCTTTCTTGATGGCTAACCTTTTTACTTTAGACCCTGTTCAGTAGAGGATATTGCTGTTACTTTGCCTCTAGCTTCCTCGTGTAATCACATGGGGGGAGATTTACTAAAACTGGAGCACTCGGAATCTGGTGCAGCTGTGAATAGCAGCCAATCAGCTTCTAAATTCAGCTTATTCAATTAAGATTTGCCAATAAAACCTGGAAGCTGATTGGTTTCTATGCAGAGCTGTAGCAGATTTTGCACTCTTCAGCTTTAGTAAATAACCCCCCACTGCATCATTATGCTTTATTAGCAAGACAATTTCATATTGTGGTCGACCATGGTCACTACACTTGTACATAATGTTGTTACTTGATATCTCTTACATGTAAACAATAATGAAGAATGCATAAGAAACAAAAGGTGTGCTGTAGAAAAGGACTTTTAATTTCTGTGTGAAAGCAGTGGTCTCTCTGCAAAGGTCCAACACATCCCTGACAAGTCAGACTTACAGCTCCCCTATCTGCAGTGATCTTGAGCACAGAGGGCAAGGGTCCTTCCCTATAGCATGCATGTAGGGGAAGGGTTTTACTATTTTACTACTCAGGATGTGACTACTTTGTAAAGTAAGTGTACTAGAAAACGTGGCACACCATTTGTTTGGATGCACCTCAAATTTGCTTAGCTGGTTTACCACTTGCCAACTGGGCCAATTCTGAATTTTTTCTCATATATGTAAAAATTGTTTTTTTTTTGCTAGAAAATTACTTAGAACCCCCAAACAATATATATATATATATATATATATAGTTTAACAAAGACCATAGGGAATAAAATGGCGGCCATTGCAATTTTTCATGTCACACGGTATATGTGCAGCAATTTTAAACTGCCTTTAAAAAAAAAAACACTTTCATGAATTAAAACAAAACAGAATATTTACCCCATTTTTTTGTATAACCTGAAAGATGATGTTACGCCGAGAAAATAGATACCTAACTTGTCACGCTTTAAAATTGCGTGCGCTTGTGAGATGGCAACAAACTACGATAATTAAAAATCTCCATAGACCACACTTTAAAACTTTAGAGTTACAGAGGACTTGGGCTAGAATTATTTCTCTCGCTCTAACTTTCGTGGTGATACCTCACATGTGTGGTTTGAATGCCATTTACATATGCAGGTGCGACCTACATATGCATTCGGTAAAAAAATTTTTTTTTAATTGATTATTTTTCTTTTTACACTTTCCCTTTTATTTTTTTTTGAATTTTGTATTCCTATTAGGGCATGACGAATCCTTTTTATGAAGCGCTCTGGGGTCTATAAGTCCCCAGATCTCTCCTCTCTCTATGCTGGAAAGCCTGAGATTAATAAAAAGATCTCAGGCTTTCCAGAAAAAAAATGTCAGTGTTTACATCTACCAAAACCGGAAGTGATGTCATGACATCACTTCTGGACTTTGAGGATCATAGAGCTGGCCGGGGACCATCTGGTCCCTGGCCAGCTCTATGGTAAACTGCCGCCACTGGCGGTTTCATTCTCCAGTTCTCTGATCGCACAGGAGAGACTGGAGAATCACCGGAGGGCGGAGGGGGGGGGGTCTCCTCCCACCGCCTGTAAAAGCAATCAAGCGGCTAAACAAAAGCTATGATGGCTTTTACATTGCAAGGAATCGCAGGCTGAAAATAAGATATCTGAATGATGCCTGCAGCTGCACCCATCATTCAGATATCTCCACTTTAAGTCCATGGTGTCATATGACGGCCTATGGTGGGCAAGTTTAAACTGAGAGATTGTTTAGATTTTAACTATTAAAATAATTGAAGATGACAAATGGACCTAACACAGGAAAGACAAGAAATCTTTGCAGTTTATAGTCCAGCAGCTTAAATATACCTCAGGGTCAGTGGTTTGGAAGAAAAGGTTATAGAGGAAAGGATAAACCCAGGCAAATGGACAGAGACACAGAAATCAATACTAGATCGCTTTGTAGGTAGAGTTGATTTCCCTTTGTGAACCATATTGATTTTTTTTTTCAACCTCAATAGCAAGCAGCGATCTATTCTTTCAAACATATAGAAGTTCTTTAGCCTTCCACTGTGAATAATCTCATTTCTCATGGGTCACAATCTACGGCATAAACTACTGTCAAGTGACTTCCCCAGATGAATTCAAATCTCATGGTCAGCCCAGGTTACCTTTACAAATGAGAATCAATAATCAAATGCAGCAACAACACATTTATGCATGTATTTGTATATAGGTGTGTGTGTGTAAGCCACAATAACTTCTACCAAATGCTTGACTCTGTGATCATAATTATTTTACCATAAACTATACTCTTCATGGGTCACTCTGCATCACTGCACCCAAACCAAGATGCGTTCTCCACTTTCCATGCAGAGGAACTAGATGTAGATTTATTACTATTATTTATGTCCTTCATAGCCCTCTCTGTTATTCAGCATCCTCAACCTGTCCAAGACAAGTCCAGCACTACTCCTCTATCACGTGACTATCTATCACAAATTGTTCCATCCACTTCCCAATCTTTGTATCCATTGGCTATTCCCATCCTCATCAGTACAATTACAGGATTTATTCTGGTACTATTTATTACAGTAATATGCACACAATTGGCTATGCGATTTAAAGTCACCTTTAGTATATATTACCATTTATAAACATCTAAACAGGTTAAATAATACATCACTGCTCTTCTACTTTTAACTCTCACCATGACAAGGAGGGGGAAGCATGGGCAGGTGTATATAGCTAAACTGAGTAAAATGCATTATTACCAAGAACTTTTAACTAGATTTGAAACCTCTTTACCAAATGTAATAAATTATCTCCGCTAAACAGAGCATGTTCCAAAAAGTGTAACAAAGCATGGTTTCATTGGGCAGGGCATAAATATACCCTAACAATGTTCCTGTTCCTTAAGCCTATTTTGTATTTTGATGATGCTTTGATTTGACAACTATAACTCCAAATTTTCCTCTTCTCTTTCCTCCAGTATTCACACGATCTCTGATGAGTCTTCCAGGTTGTCTAGGATCTCCACTAGCTCCAGGACTTCTGGAGTTCGCATAAACTATACTGGGTGTGTCCTCTGACCAGAAGAGTATTTAAGCACCAGCCTTTGAAGTGGCTTATCGACAGCTACCTGAGCGCTAAAGCACTATAATACTTACCTGCCAGATGCCTGTTTGTTGTCAGCCTGGATTGTTCTGACTACTCTCTTGCTTGCCATCTGCCAAAACACTTACCTCTACCTGACTAGTCTCTCTTTTGCTACCTGCTTAGACCCTTTCTCAGATCTGAATTCCTTCCTGCCCTAATGCCTTGTGAATAATCTCTACATTGTAACCTTCTCATTCCAGCCATCCCTTGATGGGGTGAACCTGTTAACAACACCTGGTGCAGAAAACAAGTGACCACTAGGGTCTTGGCCCATCATCATTGCTTGTAGAGTGCTCTTGTGAAGACCCACTGTCATTTAGACTCCGTGCCTCCAGTGAGCTTCTGTCACCTGCCAGGGGGCAGTTCCAACTTTTAACTCCTTTCTCTTTCACTTCCTGTGTTTTGCTTTCTAACCAGTGCCAGTGTGTGTTGTGCAAAGGGCCAAGCAGTATAACTTTAGTTTGCATTGTCTTTCTTTTTTTCAATTTATGTCAGGTACTTATATAGCACCATCAATTTACATAAATATATATATATATATAGTACATTCACCTCAGTTCCTGCCCTTAAGAAGCTTCCAATTTAAAGTTTAAAATAACTCAAATTCATACCTACACATACTAGGGCCAATTTACCTACCAGTGTGTCTTTGGAATGTAGGTAGAAACCCACGCAAGCACAGGGAACACATGCAAACTCTATGTAGGTAGAGCCATGGTTGGGATTCAAAATTCTACCAAACTATTTTTGAAGAAAACATGGTTTAAAATATTTGCAAAGCTTTATATACACTTGCTAGTGCAGAAAATCTCAGCTCCACAGCTTACTGACTTGGCTATGCAAATTGTGACTTTATCAGAGTCATTTGCCTCCAGCATTAAAGTTCTCGGGCCTGCTAACATGTAGTTCAGACTTCAGATATTGCACAGTGGGGTAATAACACATCTCCATTATCAGTAAGTGGAGAATTTCCTGCAGGCTGGGTAAAGCGTATGTACAGCCGCAGGTTTTTGCGGATAACACTCCATCAGCTACTTGCTACTGCTAATAACCAAAGGCTGCTTTCAAAGAAGTGGAATCAGCAAGGTGAATTTTAGTATTTGTCTTTCTATAATGAAGAAAACATTTCTTAATAATGACTATATAAGTAGCTCTGTATATTTATGTAATAGCCCTACCAGCGTGTACTCATATGAGCCTATGTATCATTGTCCTCTGTACAGCGTTCTAATACAGTTTAGTGTTAATGCCTCGACCCTGTACAGTGACAATGATAAATGGGGTCAGCCTGTTTTCTAAGCACATATGATAAATTAGCCATGTGTTCAACAAGTGAACCAGCACAGAGAGGGTCTGCAACTGCAAATTGGTATTTCCATATTTAAACATCAGACATTAGCTCTATAGGCTCTCTCTAACCCAGACAGCTTTTGCCCCTATATAATGACTGTTATCTTTATAACAAGGATTCCTGGGTGCTCCCCTCTCTAACCACAACCGAGGAACACAATTAGGATTATAGGCTTTAACTCAAACCAACCATGTAATGTACGTGCTCCTATGACTGTTATAGGGACATTAGCTTGTCAGCTCCATGGAAACCAGTGGAGGGTTTGGTCTACTCTGTAAACACGCATTATGTTGGCCATATATATCTACACAGTATATATACTGTACAAATACTGTATATGTAAATAAATAAATATAATTATTTAGCTGTTTCCACATCCTCATGCACTAATGCCAACGACATATTTGCTAAATTTGTTGCCAGTTTTGGAGCATTTCATCAGTGCTTCGCCACCACTCTGTTCAGCTACTAGGAGCGGAGATGCTGCCCTAACAGAGGCCTATAGAGACTCTGCCCATTTTACAGTGCTTGATGATTGGCCCAGTGCTGCCCCATGCTCCTCAATACCAAGAAGTAACATTGGCCCAGCACTCTCACATGCTCTTTCATACCCAAAAGTACCCAGAGGTATTTTCTTTGCTCCTGGCAGTTGAACAGTGGAAGATCCAATGTGAAGATAAAGTAGCCAAAGGACAAGAGTAAGTAAAAACCTTGTAGCATTTATTAAAAAGACAAATATCCACACTTACAATAGTGTGCTACTTGATCGTGCATTAGAAACCAGTGTGTGTGCAGATGGAGCTCTGGGACGGCTGCATTGCAGCAACTGACAGACACTGACATGGGAGACCCGCCGACATGATGGTGCAACCACAGCGTCCATGGCTGTCCTCTACTAACAAAGCAACACTGGGGGTTAAGCAGGGGGCATGCACAATGTGTTTCGGAGGACCCCGACTTCTTTGCGAAGTACAGGCAATGATGGGGCAGGAACGACATTTATATCGACAGCTGCGAGGTGCTGCAGTGAAAAGGGAAGAATGGGCAGGAATTGTCCATATAATGACAGGTATAAATTGGCCAATCAGCAGGAAGTGTCAAGAATGCATGCCAGTGGGAGCAGCCAATGGTGGAGTAGGAGCGGCTTTAATACAGGCAGCTGAGAGCTGGTGAGAGAAAATGAAATCCGGACCAGAACTGTTATTATAGTGACAGCTTCAAAATGTCGGTCTGCAAGAGACACGCCTATGGGGAGAAAAAAAAGGGGGGGGGTAAGAGAACAAAGACAGGGGACATACAAAAAACGAAGCTCACCAAGGCATGTGAAAAGTGAAATACAAAAATAAAAAGTAAAAACCTAGCAAGGGGAAATAAAGCTGATTTGAAACCAATTGCTAAAAAACTAGCAGCAGATCCCAAAAAGATGACAGACAGAACCAGACTGAGGCTCCATTCAAACTTGTACAACTTTTGCAACTTTAAACATCAAAGTCACCTGACAAGTCGTTCCCCATGTTTTTCAATGATAACCATACATATATGTGCGACTTGAAGTTGCAGCGACTTCAAAGTAGTTCATGCACTAATTTGGTCTGACTTTCATGCAACTTGAGGGCCATAGACTTCAATGTTAACCCTCAAAAGTTGCATGAAAGTCATACCTGAATGTTATACAATGCAACAGTTGTCCATTATCACTGGTCAAAGCTAAAGTTTCAAAGTTGCACACCAAAGTCGGCGCAACTTTGGAGTTGTATAAGTGTGAATGGAGCCTTAGTGCTCGAGATGCATAGGCAAACACACAAAGCAGTAATAGATGGGATATAAATTATATACGTATATATATATATGTGTGTATAAAAGATTAATACATATACAGTATCTCACAAAAGTGAGTACACCCCTCACATTTTTGTAAATATTTTATTATATCTTTTTATGTGACAACACTGAAGAAATGACACTTTGCTACAATGTAAAGTAGTGAGTGTACAGCTTGTATAACAGTGTAAATTGTAACACACAGCCATTAATGTCTAAACCGCTGGCAACAAAAGTGAGTACACCCCTAAGTGAAAATGTCCAAATTGGGCCCAATTATCCATTTTTTCTCCCCGGTGTCATGTGACTTGTTAGTGTTACAAGGTCTCAGGTGTGAATGGGGAGCAGGTGTGATAAATTTAGGTATTATCGCTCTCACTGTCATACTGGTCACTGGAAGTTCAACATGGCACCTCATGGCAAAGAACTCTCGGAGGATCTGGAAAAAAAGAATTGTTGCTCTACATAAAGATGGCGTAGACTATAAGAAGATTGCCAAGATCCTGAAACTGAGCTGCAGCTTGGCAGCGAAGATCATACAGCGGTTTAACAGGACCGATTCCATTCAAAACAGGCCTCGCCATGGGCGACCAAAGGAGTTGAGTGCACGGGCTCAGCATCATATCCAGAGGTTGTCTTTGGGAAATAGATGTATGAGTGCTGCTAGCATTGCTGCAGAGTTTGAGGGGGTGGGGAGGGTCAGCCTGTCAGCGCTCAGACCATACACCGCACACTGCATCAAATTGGTCTGCATAGCAGTCTTCTAAAGATGATGCACAAGAAAGCCTGCAAACAGTTTGCTGAAGACAAGCAGACTAAGCACATGGATTACTGGTCCTGTGGTCTGATGAAGATAAAACTTTTTTGGTTTAGATGGTGTCAAGCGTTGTGTGGCAGCAACCAGGTAAGGAGTACAAAGACAAGTGTGTGGGGCTGCATGAGTGCTGCTGGCTCTGGGGAGCTACAATTCATTGAGGGAACCATGAATGCCAACATGTACTGTGACATACTGAAGCAGAGCATGATCCCCTCCCTTTAGAGACTGGGCCGTACGGCAGTATTCCAACATGATAACGACCCCAAACACACCTCCAAGACGACCACTGCCTTGCTAAAGAAGCTGAGGGTAAAGGTGATGGACTGGCCAAGCATGTCTCCAGACCTAAACCCTATTGAGCATCTGTGGGGCATCCTCCAACGGAAGGTGGGGGAGTGCAAGGTCTCTAACATCCACCAGCTCCATGATGTCGTCATGGAGGAGTGGAAGAGGACTCCAGTGGCACCCTGTGTAGCTCTGGGGAATCCATGCCCAAGAGGGTTAAGGCAGTGCTAGAAAATAATGGTGGCCACACAAACTATTGACACTTTTGGCCCAATTTGGACATTTTCACTTAGGGTGTACTCACTTTTGTTGCCAGCAGTTTAGACATTAATGGCTGTGTGTTGAGTTATTTTGAGGGGACAACAAATTTACACTTTTATACAAGCTGTATACTCACTACTTTACATTGTAGCAAAGTGTTATTTCTGCAGTGTTGTCACATGAAAAGATATAATAAAATATTTACAAAAATGTGAGGGGTGTACTCACTTTTGTGAGATACTGTATGTATGATAATAGGATCTTAAAATATAAAAAACACACATTACTCTTATAGAAACTGAAGCCAATGTGCACATGGCCCTAGATTTGGACAAACTTTAAAGTGGAACTTCATCCAGAACCTTAGTTTTGGATAAAGTAGAGAAGGGTTAGGGTTAATAATCATATACACCAAGACATTTTTGCTGTTGTCTGCAGCCTTTGTACTGTATCCATGACTGGTCTTAGGCCCCTTTCACACTGTTGGACCGCTCAGGTCCGCCTGTCAGTTTTGACGGCGGACCTGAATGGGAGCTCCATGCTGGTCTATGGAGCGACCGATGTCAGCAGTGATGTGTCCGCTGACATCCGACCCTGTCCGATCCGC
The DNA here is from genome assembly GCA_028564925.1 of Lithobates sylvaticus. NCBI lineage: Eukaryota > Metazoa > Chordata > Amphibia > Anura > Ranidae > Lithobates > Lithobates sylvaticus. Next base: position 95,857,355 of record CM053027.1, read on the forward strand.
CAAATGCAGACGGATGGCTCTACGTCCGGATCCATCGCTGGCTGATTGGATCGGGTGAGATCTGATGAAAACAGACATGCTGTCCGTTTTCATCCGATCGCTCCAAAGAATCCAGCGGCGCTCGACAAGCCCCTCCCCGCTCAGTGAGCAGAGAGGGACCTGTCATCCGCCGGCTCAGCGGAGATCAACGGAGAGATCTTCCACTGAGCCGGCGGACAGAGGCGGGCTCCGCCTCGTCTGAATGAGGCCTCAAACAACTCTACAGACTGTTAACTAAAAAATAAATAAAAAAACTGTTAACTAATGTTTGTGATAGTTAAATGACGCAATACCTTTTGGCAAGCAGGAATAGACAGATCCCTAAATATCCAATATCTATGCCACCCTAAACTCCAGCTGCCTAGGCATTGACAAAAAAATAAAACCATATAAAAGAAGGGGAATTGGGGTGAGTGACAGTATGCAAACCTGAACTTTGCAAGACCGGGCACCTTCTTCCTTTAACTTCCAACAAACTGAAATAAAGATCGGGGCATAAGGTTGGCCATACATTATACAATATTCTTGTACAATTTTCTTTCAGATTTACCAAAAACATATAATAGGAGGTCAACACTTTCAATTTGTATGCAATCAGGCAGGCCCTTGCACTACATAATAAAAGAAAAACAAAAAGGTAATATCAGCGCCAAATTAATAATGCCTAATCATCTGTTAGCTGTTGCCAAATAATCAAACACAGCATTCACAAAACTACTTGCACTACATTATTGAAGGTAAATCTCAAAGACATTGCATAAGAAAATTATATAATGTATGGCCAGCTTAAGAAAAACTGTATACTGTTGGGAGACACGTGCTTGAAAACGTTTGCTATACAGGGTATAAAACATATAATCCTTTCTTTTTAGATTGTAAGCTCTAACGAGCAGGGCCCTCTGACTCCTCTTGTACCAAATTGTAATGTCATTGTAATGTCTGCCTTTATTTTGTTAAGCGCTGCGCAAACTGTTGGCGCTATATAAATCCTGTATAATAATAATAATAATATAATAGGAACTGCATTCATGCAGCTTCCTTTGCATGCAATGTATTACACGATCCCTGCTTTGCACAGTGTACGGGATCTTTCAGGTACACAACACTTGCCAGCAGTCTGTAAATTACATGTTATTATTGGACTCATGCAGATGATTTCTGCTTGAGCTTCTAACAAACTACAATAAATGTGTTAAGTTGCACCTCGAACAGTCTCGCCAGCTATTTAAGACTTTCTTTCTTTTTAGGTAGCTAGACTGTTGTGATGTGCATAAATGCTATTGCTTAAGCAAAGCCAGCATGCTACAAACCGCTGTCTGGTCCAGTGGCCTGAATAGCCTCATTTAATCAGCAGGATCATTTCTGGCATATAGGACAACTAGTCATTCTGGAGGCACCTGCTGCCTGACACCATGGAACACTGTCTCTATTATAGAAGTCCGCCAGGGGAGGGATTAACTGGCATTACCATGACATCTTCTGGATCCAGGAGCTTCTATTTCTATATGTTCTAAATAACTCTCACTAGAACAAATCTTTGATACACAGGGATGACAGTCCTTGGTTGTGTTTATCCTTTTGGCTGCAATTTGCCCAGAATGCAAAGGAGATCCCTATCCAAAGAATGGGCTTACTATGAGATCGATCTGGATATGAGAGGTTTACTGTAAATTATCACACTAAGCTGACACAGCATAACCATAACACATTTTATGGGAATTTTTATGGGTTTTACAGGCAATGTCTATTAATGTTAGAAAATGTGACTTTCCTGAAAGTGTAGAAAAGTCTAGCTACTTGGAGATGTTTAAAGGGTGTTTAAAGTTGGTTGCAGTACAAAAATCTCAAACAGAAAAAACACTCAAAACACTCAGACAGGATGTGATTCCCTACTGGGTCTTCACTGGTATACAGAAATCCAACAGTGTCACCGGGTTGGTTAGTCTTCCCAAATCCTTTTTTTTTTTCTAGTTTACATTCATTTTTTATTGTGTTATATATATATATTGTTCATTATATTGCCTGCTGAAGTTTTTGGCTCCCTTTGTGTTGCTTTTATAAAGGATAACAAAATTATGCTAGGCAAATGCAGGTTTTGTGGTTCACTTCCTAAAGGTGGTCCATGCATGCCTTACCAGGAAGTCCCAGTGCTGGAAAACGTGCATTTTAGTGTCTGTCTGGGACCTTTACCTTGTTCAGTTTGGGCCAACATTATTATTGGGAACTGACTGTTGCAGGATGGCAATCCAGGGCTCCTGAAAGGAAGGCTAGCAGTCCTCCTCAACTGACTGAATGGAACATAATTGAAAGCATTCCATGGTTAGAATTGAGATTGTGACCTTGCTGCCCCTTCTATCTACCTCGTCCAATCAGAGAATGCCTTGTTACAACTCATGGTGTTTTGGAAGGTCAGCACTGTGAAAAGAGTGACCCCCTGTGGTCAGTATGTAGTGGGTCAGCGGAGGACCCAAAAGATCACGGCTATGACTGTATGTAGTGCCGATCATTACCGTGATTGTCAGCTTCCCAGGTATATGATATCTGTACTAACATTGGTCAAAGCTGGACAGATGTAAGTATACAATAAAGGTCATACTTGGAGTTCAGCTTTAATATATGAAACAACAGAATTCAGTACATGCCTTTTTTTCTCGTCACAATTACATATGACCAAGCTGAGCGTTGCCACATCTAAGCCCATGCAGGGGATTTTTCACGCATGCACAAACAAAGGAAAGGTTTCAGCCTACCCTGGTATCAGTCTTTATGCATGTGTGGGAAACCCTGCATGTGTGCAAATGGCTAGGGAAATCTCTTTTGGGATTCGAGCCTTGCAGCACATCTGCACGTGCGCAGGCGAGACATTCCCCATGTCTCGCCTAGGCACAAATAAAGTACTTTTTATAAATAAATAGATAAATAATGTCCATTTGTAAGAAATAAAGGCGAGAGGGGGCAGTGTAGCAAAACATGACATGAGAGATCCTGTTCCCTTATTGCAGGTTAAACAGCACAGTGCTTGTGCTGTCTAACCTGTCCCTCTGTAAGCTGTAAAAAACCTGGCTGATCCTGCCAGTTCCTGTGTCCCCCTGACTCTGCTGACCACGGTAATCAGGGCTGATTACCGTGGTCAGTTTATCTCCCTCCGTCATCCGCTGCTCTCCTTTCTCCCCCTCCCTGCCTGTCAGCTCCTGTGTAAGTGTTTGTTGAAAACAAAGCCTCTGAATACCTTATTTCAGATATCTTTAGGCTGGTCACGTGACTCACGGCCGCTGTCCTCCCCCATCTAAGGGCTACATCAGGAGTGGCAGAGTGGCCAGCACAGTGGTCACGTGACCTCCCCAGATGACGTCAGAGGGAGATCTTGGCTCCTCCCACTGTTGCCCATAAATCTGAGTAGGAGAGGCACCGGGAAACACGTGAATATGGATATGTTTAAATTATTTTTGGAGAATAGGGATATTGTTTAGTGTCACTTTAAGGCATAATAAAATAATGTAAATAAAATATGACCGTTCCAAGCACCCCTGACAATGTTTTAATTGACTCAACCCTTGTCACTGTTACATTTTCTGGACAGCTGGGTCTTTAATGTCAATGTGGAGGAAATTATACTTAAAGTGGGGTGCCCCTTAAAAAAAAAAAAATTCAAAGTCAGCAGCTACAAATACTGCAGCTGCTGACTTTTAATAACTGGACACTTACCTGTCCCAGGGTCCAACGATGCGGGGGAACAAAGCCCTGCTCGTTCCCCGCTCCGCTTGGCGGCGCCAGCATTCTTACTGTGGGCATCCGGCAGTGGCTTCACAGCCGGGCACCCACTGCGCATGTGCGAGCGGCGTGATTAGCCACGCAGTTATCTGGGACCTGTCACATGTCCCAGATGACCGACTGCGCTGAGGGGAAGTGATGTCACTTAACCCGGGCACTGAAGGAGGCAGACTACGAGGGACCCCCTAGCAACAGGCATTTAGAGGTGAGTTACATTTTTTTTTTTCAAAATGTTTTATTTAAATTTTTTTTAGAAATTTTAATCATATTTTTTTTTGGGGGGGAAACACCACTTTAAAGGCACTTGAATCTAAAAAGTACAGACGTCACGATGATCTGGCATAGATTTGTGCCATAATACTTGAACTTTGTAATTAAAACATTAACAACTGTCCACCACTTCTTCCGCTTCATAAACACTAGAAGTAATCATTCGGCACATAGCTGTAACATTTCTGCACTGGAAAGAGTCGTTTAGACTATTGCTAGAGTTGTATTCCGAGTAATCATTTAGGAACTTTTGGTTAACTATTAGTGACCTACAAATAAGAGGTTTTAGAAACATTCGTTATTTCTGTTTCACTCTGAATTATCAGCGACTGCAGTAACATTGTGACAACTTATTGACTCAAGACAACAATGACTGTTGTACAAAATATCGCAGGTAAAGCAGTATTAATCCCACAAATAAACATTTATTATATTGCAGCTTACCAATTCTTAGATGTGATGGCTGCATTTGTTTTCTTTTTTAGGCTTTGTTGTCTTTATTTTCATCTGGTAAGCCAGTAAAAACCGGACACTTTTCTCCTGACAGTAAATGCCAGTGACAGGAAAAGGTTGCCAGTAAAAAATATGGCTGAGCTGGCCCAGACCCAGAGTGCCTGCTACAGTGTCAGAGGGAACCTGAGCAGAGTGGGCAGAGCCTCGTGTGCGGGACTGTGGGATTGGAGACAGGCAAGCCGGGAGTGGGACTGTCAGTGCTATTTGGACTTCAGTGGACTGAAGGGACCACCCGGCGTGGGGAGAGATGCCCTCCTGAGTCCTGTCCCTGAGCTACTTACTTACTATATCAAAAATAATGTAAGAAATATGACTTTTTCTATTATATCTACCTTATATCATATTGCTAATTGCATATTGTACTTGTTTGTAGCCTAAATACTAAAATTTTCTGGGTGTCGTGTCAGTAAATTTCAATGTGGTAGGTTGGCAACACTGGCGCTGAGGGGGCTGACATGTTGCCTCGCCGTTTCTTCCGGGGTCGATGGCTCCGGCGCTGTGAGTGGCCGAAGCCGCGATGACGTCATGTGCATGGGAGTCCTCCATTCCGGCAAGTTCCGGCACGATATGCCGGACCTTCGCCAGGCCTTCAATGCACATGCACCGCTGATGTCAGCGGCTGCATGCTGGTTTAGGAGATATTTATTTTACCTACAGGTAAGCTTTATTATAGGCTTACCTGTAGGTAAAATTGTCCAAGTGGGGTATACAACCACTTTAAGGTTTTTCACCTTAATGCATTCTATGCAACAAGGTGAAAAACTTTCTGTGCTGCAGCTCCCCAGACCCCTCTTCTTCTTACCTGAGCCCGGTCTGATCCAGCTATGTGCATGAGCACAGTGGCACCAGCTCTCCTCATTGGACAGATTGATAGCAGCAGATGCCAATAGACGCAAGCAGTGGGACTCAGAAGCAAGCCCACATGGGTGCCCCAATAAAAGCAGCTTTCCATGGGGCCACCCGATGAAGAGGAGGAGCTTGGAGTGCCGGCGGGGACCCCAGTAGAAGAGGATCAGGGCTGCTCTGTGCATATTCTGGGTGGCCTGGTCTCATCCTGGCAGGTCTATGCCCTGGCCCCCTAGTAGATTAAAGGATAAGGGCACCTTTAGTGGACTAAAGATAAAGATATATATAAACAACTTCAGTCAAAGGGACATTTTTCCGTTGATCAGCGGCTGCAGTCAATCGGCTGGAGCCACCTATCTGTGTATTCTAACACCAGTGGGTACAGCTGACATAATACAATGTCCCAGCAGTGGAGATTCCTCTATCCATGTAAGTAATCAGGTTTTTTTTTCCGCTCCGTCTGCTGGAAAAAAATTAACAAACATGTAAAGTCAGCTTTACTGTCAATTCCTGTCAATTCACTTGTGCGACTTGTCTTGCGACTTGGGATTGCAAAGTCGCATGACAAGTCATTCCCCATGATTTCCAATGATAACCATTCATATATGAGCGATTCTGAGTCAAGTCCCTGTACTACTTTGGTCCGACCTCAAGTTTACACAGGCATTCCCTGAAATTGCATTAAAGCGCGGCCACAAAATCGCGGTAAAATTGTGTGACTTTTAAATCGTGTGACTTTTAAATTGTGTGAAAGGGGCCTAAATCTCCCGAATGATGCTCTGCATAGCAGCACAATTCCCCCTTCAACAGAGATAGTGCTGATAGGGGAATCAGCAATTGTCTTCTCCTGTCCACACCAGAAGAAGGCAGAGATTGTTGCTAGCGGCTATAGGAGTAATAGTGATAATCCGGCAGGCTGGTTGTACCCAAGTTGATCAGCTTGGTACATTCAACTTTCTCATTAACGGTTCAAATCTAGGCCAGTTCATCAGGAGATCTGTGTAAGGCCCGGCCTAAGAAAAATATTCAACTTGACATACACTTTACCTGCCCAGGTGGTGACCATTCATTGAATTTCAGTGGTGCTTGGTGGCGTTCTTCAATTGCCATAAAATAGAAAAACATTGTTGTATCTATCTTAAAAAATTCAGGAAGAATGTGCACCTTTTTCTCCTTATAAATGTCCATCTCGTCACCCTCTTCAGTAAGTGCCCATTTGGCTTCTGAGCATGAATTCTAGGAACCGGTTCCATCACATCTTGTGTGAACTGACTAATGTGATTGGGCTCCTCAAATGTAATTGCTTCTGCAGGAAGCCAAATGTAATGATCAAAGCTCATTTACAACAGGTTTGTTGTAAACTAGAAGGGGTTTTTAATAAGACAAGGGTAATGATTTATCAAACGATGTGAACTGCAAGTCCAGGGCAATATCAAGGGGATAAAAATCTATAGCTAATAAATAAAAGTAAAGAAAATCCAATCTCTTATTTGCGCCATTTGTTGTGTATTGTATGTCGTTATTGGATTGAAACATGGTTCTTATCTGTCCTCTTTCACCTCTGCTGTCACTAATGGTTATATCAGTTCCCTTTATGTAGCACCAAAACAGCTTTTTTTTTAACATTATAAGACAACTGTGGTCAAGACAAAAACACCAAGCAAACCTACATAGAGCTGTGATGTGTTGTACATAAGTGTCTGTATAGAATAAGATTTCAATGGGTGCGCAGGTCAGAGTACTGTACAGATTGGGCCTACCATTGTAGAGAAGAAAGGGACACATAGGAGAGAAGAAAGAAGGGACTGAAGCCGGCCATAGATGGATCTAAACTTGACCGGTTCAGCAGAGACTCAACGAATTTTGATTCATCTACGACTGTTACCCCTCAAAAGAAGTCAATCTAACGATCAACTTCTGTCCAAAGAGACTGCAGCCGCTGATTAGTGTATTCTAAAAGCTAGGGAGGGTTCCCCCACCCATCCCATTTCTGTGGACGGGGGAATCTGTTCATTTTAGCGGGATGATCAAAAAAAGAAACAAGACATCAATGTCCAGCCTAAAGCTGGCAATAGACTAATAAAATTGTGGTCAAAATTTGTTTACGAATGTTCGAAGGAATAATTGTTTGCAAAAATGTTCATTTGATGTTCTAATCATTAGTGGGATCAATGGTTTTTGACTGCAGTGACAAGAAAATTGTGGGATAGAAAATTTCTCTAATGCCGCATACACACGGTCGGAATTTCCGATGGAAACAGTCCAATGAGAGCTTTTCAACGGATTTTCCGACCGTGTGTATGCCCATCGGTCTTTTTCTGTTGGAATTTCCGACGGACTTTGGATTGAGAACCTTTCTATCGGATTTTCCGATCGTGTGTATGCAATTCCGACACGCAAAATTCTGACGCATGCTCGGAAACAATTCGATGCATGCTCGAAAGCATTAAACTTCCCTTTTATAGTGCTGAACGTGTTTTATGCCGCTGTGTTACTGACCGTCGGAATTTGGTGTGACCGTGTGTAGGCAAGACAGTTTGAGCGAAATTCTGTCGGAATTCCAACGGGAAAACCATCAGAGCTTTTTCCGACGAGAATTCCGACCGTGTGTACGCGGCATAATAAGAAAAAACTTCTAACAGTTTTTGTTTGGTATAGTCAATTTGTTCCAAAATTGAATGTTAAAAGCAAAGGAAGTTTGGAAGTTCTTTCAAATGACAATCATCAAGCAGTTGAATGTACTATACATTTTTAATATGAATATTCATACAACCATCTATTCAAAAATCTACTAGTGTATGGCCATCTTAACAATGTGACATGTATAGCTCCTAATTTCTAGGGTATTACTGGGTGACACAATACACAGTGGGGAAAATAAGTATTTGATCCCCTGCAGATTTTGTCTATTGTCTAGAGTCAAACATGTAGGTGGAAACATTATGCTTTGAGACTGTTTCTCTGGTAAAGTACAGGCCGACTTTGCCGCATTGAGGGGCCAATGGACGGGCCATGTATTGTAAAATCTTGGATGAGAACCATCTTCCCTCAGCCAGAACACTGAAGATGGGTCGTGGATGCATCTTCCAGCATGACAATGACCCAAAACATACTGCCAAGGCAACAAAGTAGTTGCTCAAGAAAAAGCACATTAGGTTCATGAACCAGACCTTTATCCTTTCAAAAATGTATGGAGGGAGCTGAAACTTTGAGTTGCCAAGCGACAACCAAGAAACCTCAAGGATATTTAGAGAAGATCTGTAAAGAAGAGTGGACCAAAATCCCTCCTGAAATGTGTGCAAACCTGGAACCAACTACAAGAAACGTCTTACCTCTGTGCTTGCAAACAAGGGTTTCTCCATCAAGTACTAAGTCATGTTTTGCTTGGGGATCAAATACTTATTTTACTCACTGAACTGCAACTACATTTATAACATTTGTATCATGTGTCTCTATCATTTAAAATACACCTATGATAAAAAAATTTAGACCCTTCATTTATGTAAGTATACAAACTTACAAAATCTGCAGGGAATCAAATAATTATTTTCCCCACTGTATACATATAGTTTATCCCCATATTCTTGTACATAGTGCCCTGCCAATATTCCTGTTTTCAACAGGAAAATAAGGTTTGTACTGGACCCATAGAACATGGAAGGAAGAGGAACCCAACTGGACCAAGGCTAAACCCATCAATTTAACTGTTTCCCAAAACAAAATAAAATGCGTTATAAAGGTATAAATTATAGATTAACTAACTAACGCAGGACTGGGGGGCAGTGTGTTATGCCCGAGCCTATAGACCCAGGGGCTAAGGTTGGTAAGGGGGAGCGGAGCTGTCTGCAATAATGGGGAAAAAAGGAGAAAAAAAGGGGGGGGGGACAACACAAAAAAAACACACATATACACACACAACAATGGGGAGGGGGGGGGGTAGGTGAGTGGAGAGCATAGCGGCGGGCAACAGGCCTTGAAACAGAATGAGTAAGAAGGGGGAGGCAAAGAGGAAGTGGGAAGGAAAAAGAAAATAAAGGTCCCTCAGGCTGGGGATGGGGTCAGGTTCGTTTGAGAGTCTTAGACTGGTCGGGTGCAAATTGGGGAATGCATAGGTCCACCACGAGGCCCACACCTTAAGAAATTTGGCATGAGAGTCCTGGAGGATACTTGAAATTTTTTCATGAATCCCGAGGGTCGTCAAAGTATTTTTAGCCTCTGTAAATGAAACAGCCGGCTTTTTCCAGGCCCTTACTATTGTGCATTTAGCTGCGATAAATAGGTACATGGCTTGTTTCTGCTGGTGAGAGAAGAGGCCTAAGATCGGGCAATGAAGTAATGCAAATTTGGGGTCCTTGCGTAAGGGTACGTGAAAGAGGGAAGCTAGGAGACCGAAGACCCTTGACCAGAATACCACAAGGCAGGGGCAAGACCACCATATATGTATTTCATCTCCTCGCTGACCACATCCCCGGAAGCATCCATCACCGCAGGATGTGTTTGATTTGGCGATGCGGGCTGGATCCCAGTACCAGCATAGGAGAACCTTATAGGCGGGCCTCAAACAAAGCTGTGTTAAAAGAGCATTTTGCTATGCTGGACCAGGCTTTACTCCAGTCTGCAAGGTCTATGGGGGACAGGTCATGTTCCCATTTAAGCACATAGGAGAGGGCAGTGGAGGTGCTGCCGACAGTGAGTGAGAAATAGATCATGGAGATGGTGCCACGAGCGCCTGGGCTATGCTGGCAGGTGTGTTCAAAGGCAGTAATTTGATAAGGGAGGGATGTTTTTCAGTGTCGCAGCTGATTGTAACGAAAGAATTCAGCTGGCGGAGCTTCATGGGTCTCTTGGATTGAGGACCATGTGGGGAAAGCATGGGAACCAAGAAAGTGGGGAACCTGTAAAAAACCCATGGGCAGGCCACCACGAGAATATGTGAGATTGTTCTGAGCCAGGAGGGAACATAGGATTATCCAGGAGAGGGAGTAGCGGCAGGAATGGAGTCATGAGTTTGCCAGAGTCCAAAACAGTTACATTCAACACATGTTGTAAATGATAACTGTCACAGTTGCTTGCTCACCAGACTGTCAAGCCATCAAGTGGCCGGTGTTATAACTGATCACATGTTCAGCACCATGGCAACTGCCGATCAAACAAAGGCCAGGATGGCTTGATCCCTGCCTGTAAAGGATAGGAGGGTTTAGTTCCCCTTGACTTTTAGAGCCTTGCCCTCAGGATTCTACACTGGGATCACAAAGTAGCAATATGCACTCAGTCACCTTCCCAGGTAGAAGCAATGTTTGAACTTGAGGACTGGCTTTATTAGAATGACCCTTGTGACTGAGGACAAATTTGCTGCTAATTTCCAACAGAAGTATGAGCAACAACTTGGTAGTGTCCCTCACTCATGTCAACTCTCATGTCAAAGCTAGGCTTCATTTCCAGCTATAGGCTAAGACTTTAGGAAGTGTTACCGTCTCTTCAGTACCAAGCAACCAAAACCAAACAATGGTAAAGAGCTCTTTGCTTTCTACAAACTTTTATTCTGATGTTTTTGGTGACCTAATCTATGTATTTTTTGCCTTTTATCTAACCTGTTCCGTAATAGCTCTTACTTTTGTATTCTTAGTAGGTGACATAAATGTCCCAAGTTTGTACATATTTTCTCCATGACGCAAGTGAACACTGGAAAATGTCAGTTTCCTAATCACAGATCATTGTTCGCATTCATGAAACTCTCAGTACGATTACACTATATGCATGTTGCAATTACTGTATGTGAAGTATGATACTAACTGATGCCTGCTGTATCTTTGTTTTTAATCTTAGTTTATTACCATTTTTTCTAGCATGCACAATAAAGATAAAGTACTTAACATATAGATGTTAAGTCCATCCTGCTGCAGCATATAGAAAGATATCACACCGCTTTCTGGAATATGGACAGGCCAAATGAGATATAATTCACGTATAGGTAAAAAATAATACAGGAAATACAAATGCATATATATGTGGTAAGCAATATAATATCTGTGACACAGACAGACCTTTCTAATGCACATACCATATAACTGGTATCAGAAGTGAATCCTCTGAAAACAAGGATGACTGCATGGAGAGGACAGGAAGCCGAATTCTACGTAGGAACGCCTATGAACAGTTTACAAGGCCAATGGGCGCAATTAAACAGAAAGGAAAAGATAAAGGGGAGGGGGGATAGATTCCTGAAATAGAAGACAAGGTGGGAGAAAGTGAAATAGAGGGAGAGGAAAATAAATTGAGGGATTGGAAGGGAGGGGTGGCCAGGTCCCCCAGGGGCTAATAACATGCAAAAGAGGGTGGTAGGTGCCAGTTTAATATGCTGCAAGGGGGTCTTTTAATTCTTGAGGTAATCTAAAGATCTTCCAGAAAAGCCAGGTTTGATTACATCAGTCATAAGTGCACAGTTCACATACGGTCCCCATACGCTCACTGTGGCCCATCTTGGAAACCCATTCCAGAAGAGTTGGGGATTGTGTAGATTTTCAAAGGTGCTGGATAACCGCCCAAACCACTGTCAGGAAGTGTCATACAATAACTTTCTTGATGCATTTAAGAGAACCAAAAATAATGGAGAGCAGTACAATCTGGGGAGAGTTCGGAAAAGTCGTATCTGTTATTTTTGCTTATACCTCCAAGATTGAGGTCCAGAACCTATGAATAGGGGGGCTAGCTCACCAAAGGTGGGTCAGGGTACCCTGACTCTGCTGACAACACCAGCACGGGTCAGTCACAGATGGGTAAAGATGGTGACTAAGGGTCAGGCTCCTGTACCACCTAGTTAGTAGTTTGAAGCTAGTCTCTAATTGCTGTACAGTTCAAAATGGTAAAACTCTTGCAACACGGATGGCATTGAAATATTAGAAAATGGTAACATAGACCAAGAGATCATCTGAAAATGTCACGTTTTGCTGGCTGTGATCCCAAAGGTAATGCTGAGATGGATTATTACAAATAGTGACTACTAAGTGTTCCATCACCAGTGCATACAACAGGGGGGACTTGTCGGGTGCCATTACTATTTTTTTTTTTTTAATTCCTTTATTTAAGTAATAAAAGGTACAACAGAACGGTATAGTGAACATTGTCAGAGTACATGTAACAGGTCAGAGAATGCAAAAAACATTACAGAGTAAGAAATATCATTTGGGCTGGGTGCCATTACTTTTAGAGATTCCCGGTGACGCAAACCCTTGGATTCGGTTTGGAATATAGAGCCAGGATTTTGTGCAATAGGCAAGAACCCACTCCTATTTACAGGAACATCTGTCTGAGAAAGAGCCAGCTAACCCAATCAAATGCCTTCTCTTCATCTACGGAGAGAAGGCAAGATGGGATGTTAGAAACTTGAGGGTAGTGTCCCTTGCCTCCCTCTCCTGGGCAACCCCTAAGGCTTGGTTCACACCTATGCATTTTTTAGTGCGCTTTCAGTTTTGCAGAAACACACTACAGTCCATTTAACATGGTTGCCTATGGGTCACCTTCACATCTATGCATTTTATGGAAAAGGGCAAGGAACTTTTTTCTGGTTTTTGGTTTCATAGACTTCAATTGATCAAAGACATGTATTGAAAAACGCAAAATGCACCTAGAATAGGCAAACTGCAACCTGCATAGGTGTGAACCAGGCCTTACTGGTCTGTATGTATAAGTGTGGGTAAAAGAAGCTGCAGTTGGGAGGCGATCATTTTGGCTTATAATTTCAAATCCACACCGATAAGCGAAATAGGGTGATACCTGGAACTTAATAATAGGTACTTACCCCGTTTTGGAATAAGAGATATATGGGCTTTTAAAATTTGAGGCAAAAACTGTGTGTCCTTGGAGATAAAGTTAAAAGTTTTCAGCAAAAACGGGGCGAGGTGTTCCTTATATGTTATGTAGTACTTAGGGGTAAATCTGTCTGGGCCTGGGCTTTTACCCAGTGCTTTCATAGTAAATGGACAATCCAGACAGATCCTAGTGGTAATGTCTAAGTTAGGAGCACAGTGTCAACAACGTATTTACAAAGGTGGTGGTTATAAGTGTCAGAGTCTGCAGAAGGTGGGGGTAATTTATAGAGGAAGGAGAACAAGTCCTGAAGGGTTTCGAGGAGCAATGGGAGTGAGGAAGTAAGGTCACCCCCTTGAGTCCTGATGCTGGGAATGTAGGTTTGTGAGGTACGTAAGTGAAGGGAGCAGGCCAAGGGTCTTTTACATTTTTTCCCACACCTTTAACTGCTGAGAGATCCGCTCACAGTAAATGTGGTGGGTGACATCATATGGTTGTAAGAGAGATGATCTAGTAGATGAAGTATCAGCCAGCAATTCAGAGATTAAAAGAGATGGTTTCTCTGTAACATATGTAAGAACTAAAAAATTCCACACCATGGGTATTTCTGTAAAGTATATCTAGACCTAAAACCAATTTTTAATATAGCAGTTTCCTTTTTTCAGGTTTTTCCTCCTTAATTTTTACCTGCTAATCCTTCCAATAACACACTTCCTGTCCCAGGGTGGCTACAATCACTTGTCCACTATATCTATGGAGGGAGCCATGGCTGTCACTATGCTCTTTGTATTTTTTAAAGCGGTGTTCCAGCCGCAATTTTTTTTTTTAAGTCAGCAGCTACAAACACTGTAGCTGCTGACTTTTAATAAGGACACTTACTTGTCCAGGGAGCCCGTGATGTTGGCCCCCCGAGGCTGATCCGTGCATCGGATCGGGTGCCGGCGCCATCATCTTAATGAAGGGAAACAGGCAGTGGAGCCTTGCGGCTTCACTGCCCGTTTCCTACTGCACATGCACGAGTCGCGCAGAGCTTTGCGAATGGCTCTGTTGATTTCTGGGACACACACATGTCCCAGAAGACAACGGGGAGCTCGCCGAAGAGGAGGAAGTGAAGGAACAGCGCAGCGGAATAGGAAGAGGCAGATTAGGAAGACTGCCTAGCAACAGGGTATTTTTTATATATTTTTTTGAGAATATTAATGTAATTTTTTATTTTAGGGTGGACCTCAGCTTTAAGCTGGTCATAAACTGGTATGTCACGTACACATGAGCGTAATTTCCATTGGAAAAATCTTGGATGTTTTTTCCTGACGGAATTCCGCTCAAGCTTGGCTTGCATACACACGGTCACACAAAAGTTTGCTGAACTTTCGACCATCAAGAATGTGGTGACGTACAACACTACGACGAGCCGAGAAAATTAAGTTCAATGCTTTCGAGAATGCGTCAAATTGTTTTCGAGCATGCGTAGGAATTCTGCGCGTCGGAATTGCTACAGACGATCGGAATTTCCAATTGGAACTTTTTCCGACCGAAAAATAGAGAACCTGCTCTTCATCTTTTGCTGGCGGGAATTCGGCCAGCAAAAGTCCGATGGAGCATACACACGGTCGCATTTTCCGACCAAATGCTCTCATCAGTCTTTTGCTGGCCGAATTTCCGATCGTGTGAACGGGGCATTCAATTTTCAAACTAATGTTTGTAAGAAAATTTGTACGAACATTACATTTTCAGTACATTTAATAACTTGATGAATGCTGTTCAGAAGTACTTTAAAATTGTATTTGCTAAAAAAAAAAAAAATGTCATCCTGCTCATTCAAATTTCCTTGTATCCAAAATAAAAAATGAACGTCACAAATGCTAGTGTATGGCCAATTTAGACACAATCTCATCCATTTCTCCTCTTCATTTCATATGGAGGTGTTCTTTTGTAGTTCACAGAAGGTAGCTGGGAAAACCGATAATATTATTTGATATATCAGTTATATGCACAAGGACATTGACATTTTGGTAAAATAAATTTTTTTCTTTTGCACTTACAGAAAATGTACTTAGTCGGACAAAAGAAAACGAATGCAGTCTTCCAATGAGTAAGTAAAATATAGAATTTTTGTTTTGGGGTTTAGATATCTTTTAACCACTTCAGCCCCGGACCATTTGGCAGCCAAAGGACCAGAGGTCTTTTTTCAATTTCGCACTGCACTACTTTAACTGGTAATTGCGCGGTCATGCAATTTTGTAACCAAACGAAATTTGCGTCCTTTTCTTCCCACAAATAGAGCTTTCTTTTGATGGTATTTGATTGCCTCTGTGATTTTTATTTTTTGCGATATAAACGGAAAAAGAGCGAAAATTTTGAAAAAAAAAGAGATTTTCTACTTTTTGTTATAAAAAAAATCTAATAAACTCAATTTTAGTCAAACATTTGGGCCAAAATGTATTCAGCCACATGTCTTTAGTAAAAAAAATGCCAATAAGCGTATATTTATTGGTTTGCGCAAAAGTTATAGCGTCTACAAACTAGAGTACATTTTCTGGAATTTACACCGCTTTTAATTTATGACTGCCTATTTCATTTCTTGAGGTGCTAAAATGGCAGAGAAGTACAAAACCCCCCCAAATGACCCCATTTTGGAAAGTAGACACCCCAAGCTATTTGCTGAGAGGCATGTTGAGCCCATTGAATATTTTTTTTTTTAGTCCCAAGTGATTGAATAAAGACAAAAATAAAAAAGATTTTTTTTTTTTTTTCAAAAAGTTGTCACTAAATGATATATTGCTCACACATGCCATAGTTATATGTGGAATTGCACCCCAAAATACATTTTGCTGCTTCTCCTGAGTATGGGGATACCACATGTGTGGGACTTTTTGGGAGCCTAGCCGCGTACGGGGCCCCGAAACCCAAGCACCGCCTTCAGGATTTCTAAGGGTGCAAATTTTTGATTTCACTCCTCACTACCTATCACCGTTTCGAAGGCCATAAAATGCCAAAATAGCACAAAACCCCCCCAAATGACCCCATTTTGGAAAGTAGAGACCCCAAGCGATTTGTTGAGAGGCATGGTGAGTATTTTACAGCTCTCATTTGTTTTTGAATATGTAGAAAGTAAAGAAAAAAAAAAAAAATTTTTTTTTTTTTTCAATTTTCAAAACTTTGTGACAAAAAGCGAGATCTGCAAAATACTCACAATACCTCTCAGCAAATAGCTTGGGGTGTCTACTTTCCAAAATGGGGTCATTTTGGGGGGTTTTATGCCATCTGGGCATTCCATGGCCTCCGAAACTGTGATTGGCAGTGAGAAGTGAAATAAAAAAATTACACCCTTAGAAAGCCTGAAGGCGGTGATTGGTTTTTGGGGTTCCGTACGCAGCTAGGCTCCCAAAAAGTCCCACACATGTGGTATCCCCGTACTCAGGAGAAGCAACAGAATGTATTTTGGGGTGTATTTCCACATATGCCCATGACATGTTTGAGCAATATATCATTTAGTGACAACTTTTTGTAAAAAAAATATATATATTTTTTTTTTTTTCATTATTCAATCTCTTGGGACAAAAAAAAAAAATATTTAATGGGCTCAACATTGCTCTCAGCAAATAGCTTGGGGTGTCTACTTTCCAAAATGGGGTCATTTGGGGGGGGTTTGAACTGTCCTGGCATTTTATGCACAACATTTAGAAGCCTATGTCACACGTCACCCACTCTTCTAACCACTTGTAGACAAAGCCCTTTCTGACACTTTTTGTTTACATGAAAACATATTTTTTTTTTTGCAAGAAAATTACGTTGAACCCCCAAACACTATATATAATGTTAAAGCAAAGGCCCTACAGATTAAAATGGTGGGTGTTGCATTTTTTTTTTCCACACAGTATTTGCGCAGCGATTTTTCAAACGCATTTTTTGTGGAAAAAATACACTTTTTTTTATTTTAATGCACTAAAACACACTATATTGCTCAAATTTTTGATGAAATAAAAAATATGATCTTAGGCCGAGTACATGGATACCAAACACGACATGCTTTAAAATTGCGCACAAACACGCAGTGGCGACAAACTACATACATTTTTAAAAGCCTTTAAAAGCCTTTACATGATACCACATTAGATTCACGGAGGAGGTCTACTGCTAAAATTACTGCCCTCGATCTGACCTTCGCGGTGATACCTCACATGCATGGTGCAATTGCTGTTTACATATGACGCCAGACCAACGCTTGTGTACGCCTTTGCGCAAGAGAAGGGGGGGCAGGGGTGCTTTTTTTTTTTTTTTTTTTTTTGTTTTTTTTTTTATTTATTTAGCTTTTTTATTTTATTTTTAAACTGTTCCTTCCATTTTTTTTCTTTGTTATGATTTTTATTGTTATCTCAGGGAATGTAAATATCCCCTATGATAGCAATAGGCAGTGACAGGTACTCTTTTTTTGAAAAAATTGGGGTCTATTAGACCCTAGATCTTTCCTCTGCCCTCAAAGCATCTGACCACACCAAGATTGGTGTGATAAAATGCTTTCCCAATTTCCCAATGGCGCGGTTTATATCCGGGAGGGGGGACATTCCCTCCCACTGCTTGTAAAAGCAGTCTAGAGGCTAATTACCCGCTAGAATTGCTTTTACATGAAAGCCGATCACTGGCTGAAAAGAATGATACCAAGATGATACCTAAACCTGCAGGCATCATTCTGGTATAACCATTCAAAGTCCAGCAACATACTGGACATATATTGTAATCTTTTTTTTTTTCATGCAGCCTCTTGGCTGAACGAAAAAAAGAGATTGATTGGTGGGTATGCCCACCATTAGAATACCTCCCTTCATCCACCCACTTCTAATGATGGGCATACATGCACCATTTATATATGCCGATGCATGGGGGCATCCTCCCGCAAAAGTTATGCCGTGTACACACGGTCGGAATTTCGACCGTATGTACGTGGCATTAGGAGCCAATCGCTCCCCCCCCCTGCTGCCCCCATGCTTCGGCATATATGCTCTTTTTTTTAACTGTGGTGGTGAAATCACCTCCTACAGCGTTGGAGTCGCGGCTTTATGTATCGTGGGAGCAAACGCTGTTGCTGTCAAGATAAATAAATCCGCGTTGCAACTGAATGGCGCACCTGAAAACAAAAAAATGCTCAACACTAAAACACACAGTAAACAAAATTACATACCTGAAAAGCAAGCATGATAAAACATAATAAAACATAATAAAACATAATAAAACATTGCAGAATAGAATGGAGTAAAAAAAGAGCAACAATAGAGAGAGAATAGAGTGAGAGAGAGAACAATAAAACGACAACTATTTTATTTTTTTTTATTTTTTTGAGATTCACAGGTAAAAAAGCTCCTGACTGAAGCGACTGAATCAAAACGCTACCACAAAAAAAAATGTTAGCGATCGCAGGGATCAGGCCTGACTCTGCGAACGCTGCAGTTATGTGTGCTTAGTGTTTTGTAAGTGACAGTGATCGATCGATACTGCACTTGGGTGGGCTGGGCTGGGCGGAGGGGGAAAACGCAGGTGCTAGCAGGTATCTGGGCTGATCCCGCTAACAATGCGTTTTTTTTTGGAACCCTAAACTGCTGGGACGCTAGTATAGATCTGATCAGATCAGATATTGATCTGTTCAGATACTGTGCCACTAAGGGAGGTGTATGCTTTGTGCGTGGGTGTTTGCGGTACTGGCACTAACCTGGGGCGACGCAGACCTTATTTGACCCTAAAACCTAATTGATATCACCCGCCGGGCGATCAGGGGGTTAAACCGTTATTGGGTAATAAATGGCGGGTGCCCTGACAGTATAAAAAACAAGCTAACTAACCAGCGTCACCCGTAACAGTAATACAAAAAAAAACTGGTTACCTAGCGACACTAATGCAGCGATCAGAAAAACGATCGCTTAGTGACACTGGCAAAAGGGGGTGAAAGGGTTAACTAGGGGCAATCAGGGGGTTAAACCTTTATTAGGTAATATATGGGGGTACCTGACGCTATATAAAAACCTGACGGGGAACCTAAATAACGAAATAACTAACTGGCTAACCAGCGTCACCAGTGACAGTTATACAGTGATCACTGGTGAAAGGGTTAACTCTAGGGGCAATCAGGGGGTTAAAACCTTTATTTAGGTTGTAATATGGGGGTACCTGACCTATAAACCTATTTATGAACCTATATAAACATGGCGGTTACCTAAAAAAAAAAAAATGGTTACCTAGCGACACTAATGCAGCGATCAGAAAAACGATCGCTTAGTGACACTGGCAAAAGGGGGTGAAAGGGTTAACTAGGGGCAATCAGGGGGTTAAAACCTTTATTAGGTAATATATGGGGGTACCTGACGCTATATAAAAACCTGACGGGGAACCTAAATAACGAAATAACTAACTGGCTAACCAGCGTCACCAGTGACAGTTATACAGTGATCACTGGTGAAAGGGTTAACTCTAGGGGCAATCAGGGGGTTAAAACCTTTATTTAGGTTGTAATATGGGGGTACCTGACCTATAAACCTATTTATGAACCTATATAAACATGGCGGTTACCTAAAAAAAAAAAATGGTTACCTAGCGACAGCAGTGACACTAATACAGCGATCAGAAAAACGATCGCTTAGTGACACTGGCAAAAGGGGGTGAAAGGGTTACCTGGGGGGCAATCAAGGGGTTAAACCTTTATTAGGGGGGGGGGGGGGGCTACCTTGGACCTAAAACTAACTGCCCTGACAGTTATTACAGTCACACTGACACTAAATGCAGTGATCAGTAAAAAAATGATCACTGCAATTAGTGACACTGTGACTGGGGGGGGAGGGGGTGATCTGGGGGGTGATCAGGGGGTGACAGGGGGGTGTTTTGTGTGCCTATGTGTACTGGTGTCAGTGTACTGTTTGTGCACTAACCTTTAGATGTTCACAGCTCGGCGTTCCGGTCACATAGACCGGCGCACCGAGCGTGACATCACTTCCTCTGCCTGTGTTTTGATTGACACAGACAGAGGAAGCATCTGATTCGCCAGGAGCGATCGCGAGGGGGTGGCCAGAAACCACTGGCCGTCCCCTCATCCCGGATCGCTCCTGAAGCGATCCCGACCGTCCCCGCCGGCCGGGGGGGGGCCGATCGGACCCCCCACCCGCCGGAAGAATGGCACGTACAGGTACGTGGTTCTGCCTGTACGTGCCATTCTGCCGACGTATATATACAGGGGGCGGTCGGCAAGTGGTTAAAGCCCAGTTGTACATGCAAGGCAAAATGACACTGTCTCTGCACAGCACCCCCCTCCCCTGGACCCCTAATAATCACCTTGACTTTACTCCTCTGTATTAGCAAGGTGGCAGTGTCTCTTTAAAAAGTCTTCACCGAAAATAGCAATGTACCTATTGCAGTATACAATGAAGCAAACTTGTCTATTGTTCATGTCACACCATGTAAAAATAAAAACCAAATAGAAACTCTGCGGGCTCGCTAATGATTAACAGTTCAATAGTCTGGACAGAGTATTTGAAGCACTCAGCAGCCTCCCTCAAGGTCCTCCTGGTGTAAATGAAACGTCTATTTCACAAGGAATGTCTCATGCTTTTAATAGTGCTCTGGCTGCAGTGTATAAGTGGTAAATCACCCCCCCCCCCTGCCCTCCCCGTATATTTACACAAACCGGTCAAGGTTAAACATTACTTGGTGCCTGCACATGCAGAGCGAACTAAGTTATCCTAATAATTATCTACAACCCCAAAATCAACAAAAAACCCGAATGCAATGATTTGCAAATCTCATAAACCCATATTTTATTCACAACAGAAAATATAAAACATATCAAATGTTTAAACTGAGAAAATGTACCATTTTAAGAAAAAAAAAATAAGGTCATTTTGAAATTGATGTCAGCAACATGTCTCAAAAAAGCAACACTATAGTAATCAATGAGTCCATACACACAGCTGCATCCACATACGAAAAATCTACATACGTTTAGTCGCGCACAAAAAAAACGTAGGACACAGCTGCAGATTTTACGCGCATAGATCTGCAGATTTTATGCAAGTACTTTAGCTGCGTATTTTATGCAGGATCTTTCTTAATGCAAAAGATAAACATCTAAATGCAGCTAAACAAATCGTTTTTCTGTCGGTGTGAATGACCTCTAGCTGTGACAGCAAGAACCTTTATTTCATGCAGAAAATAAGTGTCTAAATGAAGCTAGATGAAGCGTTTTTTCTGTCTGTGTGAATGAGCCAAAAGTAATTTAGTCATATAAAACAGGGGTCTTCAATAAATCACCGGTTGATCAGAGAGGAAAGCAGGCGAATAAGAGAAGCAGGCTGGCAAGCGGAGATGACAGCTCTCTCCGCCCGCCTAGCATCACGGATCTTTCGCCCTCACAGCGTGCGGAATGTCGGCAGTGCGGCGGGGAGCAGAGAGATGACATCATCTCTCCCTGCCCGCCTAGCATCACCGCTCTTCCGCCCTAACAGCATACAGAATGACGGAGGTGCGGCGGGGAGCAGAGAGATGACATCATCTCTCACCGCCCGCCCCGCATCTCCGCTCTCCTCACTCAAGAAAGACCACTGAACCAGTGTCACCAATGCAGTGACAATCCTCATCTGGTGGCACTGGCAGGTGATGTGGCATTCCACATCTGGTGGCACAGGCAGGTGATGCGGCAAGTGGCACTCCCCAACTGGTGGCAGGCAGCGTTGCAAGTGGCATTTCTCATCTGGTGAATGAATGAATGAATGAATGAAAGATTTGTATAGCGCTGCAACTGCGAACTGAATCGCCTCGAGGCGCTTGATCCGAACTGGGTTGATTCCTTCTTAGAAGAGGTGGGTCTTAAGTTTTTTCCTGAAGGTCCGATGGTCTTTTTCTAAGCGGATGTTCGTAGGTAGAGCGTTCCATAGCCGTGGTCACAGGCAGATGGCGTGGCAAGTGGCATTCCTCATCTGGTGGCACAGGCAGGTGACGTGGCAAGTGGTATTCCTCAACTGGTGGCAGGCAAGCGTGGCAAGTGGCATTCCTCATCTTGTGGCAGGCAAGCGTGGCAAGTGGAATTCCTCATCTGGTGGCAGGCAAGCGTGGCAAGAGCATTCCTCATCTGGTGGCACAGGCAGGTGACGTGGCAAGTGGCATTCCTCATCTGGTGGCACAGGCAGGTGACGTGGAAAGTGGCATTCCTCATCTGGTGGCAGGCAAGCGTGGCATTCCTTATCTGGTTGCAGGCAAGCGGCATTCCTCATCCGGTGGCAGGCAGCGTGGCAAGAGACATTCCTCATCTGGTCGCAGGTGACGTGGAAAGTGACCCACTCAGGGCTCCCACTGATTCTGCATTATGGTGAGTTGAACTATTTAATTTATATTACAATGTAATATAAGAAATAATGTGCTTCAATCATTCTGACACCATACCAACCATGGTGCCGTGATGATTGAAGTACCAAGAGCAGAACACCAGCTATTGCCCTGATAAATTGCCTGCGTAATTCGCTTACCCCCCCCCCCATGTGTGCGCACATCCCCCCCCCCCCCCCCTCGCCGGGCCTTGGCACAAACTTCTTCCACCCAGCCGGTCCCCGGTGCCAAAAAGGTTGGGGACCACTAATATAAAACACATCTAAAAATGTTGGGATGTCAATCATTTGTACATGAGTATGTCTGCACTACCCTATCGTTATAATAGGGAAATATATTTCAGTCCCTGTGTTTGATGGTTGATTGTGGATTGATCCTTAGTAGTTGTTCTTTTCGTAGTATTTTTTGAATGTAGGTCGGTAGTGTTGAGGTGGTATTTCTTAGTTTGTGGAGGGACTCTGCTGAGTATACAAGAGTTATGGTAACAATACATGCTTTGATCTTTTTATATAATTGATGGTCGATCAAAACGGTCAATTCCACAAATGATCAAATAGCCTTAATTTCTCTTTCAATCAATTTAGACTCTATTTTGGATTGTATTCTACCAAACTGAGTTAATTGGCCAAGGCAGAATATTATCGATCATTTTGCATCAATTGGCAGTACTGTAATGGTTTGATCATGATTACAATCATATTTTGATCGATCCAATTATGAGACAACATGGTACAAACAGAGATGTGATCAGTAACTTATGAGCGTACCTTAATTATAGATCAGTTGTCGACTCTAGATCGATTATTACAATATGATGAGATTGAACGGAAAATAAATCGACCACTTATTAAAGCATTTATGGACACCAAAAAGGAAAAATGTTAGGAGTATGACACTTATATATAAAATGCAAACAATTATTTTCATAGAACTATACTTCATCTGAGCACCACAAACTAAAAACACTATTTAATTAATTTTTAATATTTAAAGCAAACTCCCCCCTCTAGCATTTCTGTCTGTGGCCATCTTGAGTAAGGGCAGATGATTCCTTTATTATTTACTTCCTGGAATAACCCATCTGCCTTTAGCTCAGGCATTAGGCTGTGCTAAGCTGAGAAAAACCCTCCTTCCTCCTGAAGACTCCTGGGATGTATGACATCATTTGCCTAGGCCTGGAAACCAGGAAGTAACTGAAGAAATGTAAAAACAAGTAAATATATTATACCTTCTTATCTATTTACTAATGCCAGTAGCATATAGATTAAAATTAGTCAATGTTGATTGAGAGTTCTGCTTTAAGACCATCTTGCAAGAAATAAATGAACCTCTAACTGCAAAATCACGTACCTGTATGTAATTTTGCTGAAGTGGTTGTACCGGAGTGATGCCTGCAGCTACAGGCATCACTCTGGTATTGTTTTTTAGAGCTGACGGTCGGCTTCCTAGTAATAACAACTGATGTGGCTAAGCAGGCGTTCGACTCTTATTACAAGGAGCTGGAGGGGATCACCCCACCTTCCACCGCTCCACCTGGGTCTCCCATCCCACAGGGAGAACCGAGCCACCAGCCGGCACATCTCCAATGTAGAAATCCCAAAACGACGCCACAACGTCACTGCCGGTTTACTCGGCAGTCAACGGCACCGGTTTTAAAAAAATTACAGTGTTAAAAAACACAGATCTTGGCATTTTGACAACGTTTAAGTGCAGTGGAGGGGTTTCGGGTTCTTTTAGACCCCTGATCCCTCCATAAAGAGTACCTGTCACTACTTATTACTGTTGCAAGGGATGTTTACATTCCTTGTGATAGCAATAAAAGTGATCAGAAAACTTTTTTTTTAAAGGGACAGTGTAAAATAAACAAATAAATAAATAAATAAATAAAATGAATAAGAAAGAAGAAAAACATTTTGAAAGCAACCCATCCCTCCATGCCCACGTGCCAAAGCAAACAAATAAGTAAGTCATGCCCGCAAATGTAAACAGTGTTTAAACCACACATGTGAGGTATCGCCGCAATTGTTAGGCTGCATTCACACCTGAGCGTTTTGTAGCTTGAAGGCTGCTTTCACACTGGGGCGGTTTGCAGGCGCTATTGCGCTAAAAATAGCGCCTGCAAACCGACCCGAAACAGCTGTTGCTGTGTCTCCAGTGTGAAAGCCCTGAGGGCTTTCACACTGGAGTGGTGCGCTAGCAGGACGGTAAAAAAAAGTCCTGCTAGCTGCATCTTTGGAGCGGTGGTATCTTTGAAGGTGTATTCACCGCTCCTATACCGCTCCTACCCATTGAAATCAATGGGACACCGCGGGGATACAGCGGCGCTTTGCAGAGGTTTTTAACCCTTTTTCGGACGCTAGCGGGGGTTAAAACCACCCCGCTAGCGGCCGCATACCGCGGGTAAAACGATGGTAAAGCAGCGCTAAATATAGCGCTGCTTTACCGTCGCCGCCCGCACCGCCCCAGTGTGAAGCCAGCCGAAGTCTGAAGCTACAAAACGCTAGAGGGGAAAAAATCCATTATTCTCAATGGAGATGGTTCACATCGCCACTCCATGTCGCCTGAAGCCGTACGCCTGAAGCTCAAACAAGTTCCGGACCCTTTTTTGTCGCTCAAATCGGGCAGATTTTCTTCTTTTTACATTGGTAACCTCTTGCCCTGCAAAAAATCGCGGCAAAACGCTGCAAAAAACACTGCAAAATCGCAGTAAATCCGCGCGATTTTCTGCCTGAAAACGCTACTCTCAGGTGTGAATGCAGCCTTAGAGCGAGAGTAATAATTCTAGCACAAGAAAAAGGAAGTAGTGGCGCGCAAACTAAACTAAATATTAATAAAACAGACAGTGACAGGTCATAAACATAAAACACCAGCAGGCAGGCTCTGGGTCAATAAATTGGCATAAGACAAACAGTATATATATAAACTGACGTGATAAAATCATGTGATAAAAACAATCCAGATTTAGAGGTGTTTCAGATAAAATCGCATGGTGTAGCTAATAATATAAAATCCAGTGATAATAAGGTGAAAAAAAACGTGATGCAAATATAAAACGCATAAAAGTGCATCCAAAGGAACTATATGTGAAGGGGTGTTCCAAACGGTATAAAAACCACAATATCTTAAAAGTGATATGGAAAATATATAGTGCAAAAGAGCAGGGGAGACTAGAAGAGTCTCATAACAAAAGGAAATAGTAACAAATCCGTGTGAATGAGATAAAATAAGAAATGAGCTGGAGTGAAAAGAATGGTGCGCAGCGATAAATAAATCGCAGAATCTAAAAGTCCAGGAAAAAAGTCCATATGTGGCGTTATATGCCGAGTGATGGTGGAGTCTTCTATCCGGCAGATAGCAGGCTAACAGTGCTGGGGTTTCCAGTAGTTAACGTGAATTCACTATAAATCCTGTGTAGTGTGCTGTAATATTTCTCTCATGGAATCCTATAAGGAATGCGGGTGGCCCCTTACCTTACAGCTGTAAGGTTACAGCAATGTAATCTGGGTCTTTATGTAGTAGAAAGAAGCAGTCCTCTCTGGGATGTTTATCCTGTTGCCTCACTGGAAGATCCCTTTCAGTTATCCTCCTTGGTCCAGGCGGGGGCGGGTGGGGGGGTTGTGGTATAGGGGGCTTTTCACCTCAATGTGTATATAAGATAAATAGCCTCATAGTGTAGTAAGTTTGGTAACAAGATGTTTATTTAACAGTAAAACGTAAAAGCAATATGGGAGAAATGGGTACTCACATAACAAGTGAATAAACCAGCAGAGTATAAACGAGCCTCGAGCTCGTCGGCGTCACTTCCGGTAAGGTCACGTGTCCCGACGCGTGTTCGTCACTTGTCACGTGACTTCATCAGGGGTGTCTAGTGTCCTTACCAAGGTCTTTAAATAGGCCGTATAGTAGGCAATTGGCGGCCATTTTGCCGTAGCACCGATCACCGGAAGTGGTCAGATACGTCGCCGGAAGTGGAACGGCGGCCATTTTAATGGTAGTTTTGGCCGTCCCAAAGCGATGGAATGTAGTGTCAGCAGAGTATGTGACAGGGAAAGGACCGGAAATGTTCATCATAGACTCTGACTTGTAAATAGATGGCTGGCAACTGGGATAAGTCACAAATGGACCAAGAAAAATGGAGGAAAAAACGTCTAGGTCCATAGTGTTATAAAAATAAAAACGATATATATAAACGGAGAGTTTATCTTGATAAAATAAATATAAAAAATCTATAAATATATATATAAAAATCTGTATATATATAAAATAGAATATAATAAAATATATCTTTATAAAATGAATGGCATAATAGAATACGTGTATATATATATATATAAAAAAAAAAATATATATATATAAAAGGGGATCTAATAGTATAAAATACCGGAAATGACGTCAACAGAGGTACATAAATTGTATAATACAGGAGTTCATATTAATATAACTTGCAGATGGTGCAGCATGATAATAGAGTGTGGATAGGGAGGAATAGGAGAGATCCAGGGTGCAGACATATTCCAGGGTATAATGATATAAAAGCGGTAGTTTGGCAGTAGGGAGACCAGGTATATGTGGGCTGGATAATCGACTCAGTTACCGTGGTCTTTGTATAAAATGTAATAGGGTGTCCAAAATATTAAAAAGTATATAAAAAATATAAAAAAATATATACATATATATATATGCATATATCTCCTTAAAAGTCACTGAGGAAGCAGTTGAGGTCAAACTCTACATTTAGGCCATGTGGCGTGAGGGTGTTGAGGGTGAAGATCCATTTCGATTCAAGTTGGCTTAGGGTCCTCACCTTATGCCCTCCCCTCCAATGTTTGATGTAGGGCTCAATGCCCCAGAATTTTAAATGTGAGGGATCTTTGTTGTGGTATATGGCAAAGTGTTTTGACACATTATGTTTGTCAAATCCCTTTTTGATGTTTCGCACATGTTCTTTTATTCTCACTCTCAGCAGCCTCTTCGTGCGACCTACGTACTGAAGTCCGCAACTACATTCGAGTACGTATACCGCACCCACTGTGTTGCAGCAAACGAAGTTTTTGATCTTATAGTTGGTGCCAGTACTGTATGATACAAATTCTTTCCGTTTTTCTACTGGTCTTTTGGTTGTTGTGCACGCGTAGCATCGTTTACACGGGTAAAACCCCTCTCCTGTGAAAAAGGTGAAACCTTTACTTGGGGGGTCTGGTATATTTTTTACCACCTTGTCTCTGATTGTTGGGGCTCTCCTGTAAACAAATTTTGGATGGTTCGGAAGGATTTCTTTTAAGCGTGTATCTGCCTGTAGAATATTCCAGTTGCGTTTTATAATTTTCTCTATTTGTTTGTGTTGTGCACTGTAGTCTAGAATAATGGGCACAGTATCTTGCCAGGTCTTTTCTTTGGGTTTATCCATAATCAGATCTTTCCTCTCCATTGCTTCTATTTCGGCTATGTTTCTGTCTAACATTTTATTGCAGTAACCTTTTTCGATGAACCTCATTTTCATATTGCTTGCTTGGTTTCGGAAGGCGTCATTGTCTGTACAGTTCCGTCTTAGGCGCATGAGTTGGCCCTTAGGGATATTAAATATCCAATTTTTGTGATGGCACGTGTCGACCGGTAAATAACTATTCCGGTCCACATCTTTAAAGTGCGTTTTTGACCCTAGTTTTCCATTTTGCAAACCTATTTCTAAATCGAGGAATGTGATCTGTTTATCACTGATGTCCCATGACAGAATTATATTTCGATCATTTTTGTTTAAATTAGTCAGAAAGTTGGTTAAATTACTTAGGTCACCTTTCCATAGAATAAATACATCATCAATGTAGCGACGATATATTTGAAGCTCATCTGGTCTGTTTGCGAATACTGATTCGTCTTCCCATTTTGCCATAAAAAGGCCTGCTACACTGGGGGCAAACTTGGCCCCCATAGCTACTCCTGTGCGCTGATGGTAATGGTTGCGATTAAACCAAAAGTAGCTATTTTTTAGACAGAAATCCAAACTCTTCACTAGGTACTTTCTTTGCATGCATGGAAGTTTTGTGTGTTTCCTGAGTCCCCATTTAATGGCTTCGCAAGCCTGGTGGTGTAAAATAATTGTATATAATGACGAAACGTCAGCTGTTGCTAGCAGCCAGGGTCCTCCATCTACTGGTGTAGCATTTAAAATTTGTAGAATTTGCTTCGTATCACGTAGGTATGCTGTTGTGTTCTGTACTGCCGGTTGGAGAAAAAAGTCAATATATTCACCCATTCTAGATGTCAGTGAGTCAATTCCATTGACTATGGGCCTAGGAGGGGGGTTGGTTTTATCCTTATGGATTTTGGGGAGGATATAGATGATGGGGGTCCTACATGCCTCTGGTGTCAGGTATCTTGCTTCCTTTTTGTTTAAGATGTTTTTCTTGAGTCCCAGGTGTACAATTTGGTTTAGCGCTTTCCTGCATTTAAAAACTGGGTTTCCTAAAAGCCGTGTATATGTTGCTTCATCCTGTAGGAGGGAGTTTACACTTGTATTGTATTGTTCCTTGGTGAGGATAACAATACCCCCTCCCTTGTCTGCTGGACGTATAACAAGATCTTTCCTTGAGGTAAGTTTACGGATCCCGCATTTGATATGCTTAGGGTCTAGATGCTTCTTAATTTTCAAATCCTTCAATTCTTCTAGTACAACTTTTTTGAAAACCTCAATATGTCTATTATCCTTTGCTACGGGATTAAAGGTAGATTTGTTCCTCAGTGTACTATGGAGTATTTCTTCATCTTGTTGTATAGGGATAGGTCTGCATGGATTGTTCATCATGTACTTCTTGATATTAAGTTTTCTTATGTATTTTTGTATCCCTATATAAGTCTGGAATTTGTCCAAATTTTTTGTGGGTGCATATTTCAGTCCTTTATCAAGGACTCCCACTTCCTCATGTGATAGGGGCTGCCCACTAAGGTTAAAAATTCCCTCACCCTTTATTCTCTTTTTCTCTTTGATTCTCTTCCCTCCTCTGCACCCTCTCGTCTTTCTGGGGTTCTTCTTGAATGTCTCGGGTCCTCGTTTTTCCTCGGTTGGTTGTTTTCTCTGCCCCTCTCTAAAAAAGATCTTTCATATTCCATATCAGATTGGTGATGTCTGTCGGTCCTCTCATCATTTGGTCTTCGTTCTAGTGGAGCATAATAGTTGTGAGTCGGAATGGGGCTTCTTTCATATGTCCTATAGGCTCCAGGGGGTGGATAGTGTTGTTGTCCTCCTTCATTCCTTCCTTGTTGTCTATCTGGGCTCCTACCTCTTGTTGTATAGTTATCATATTGACGGTCTCTGTTGTCATTCATGTATCCCCTATTATCTCTCTGATTGTATTGGTGATTTCTATTATCTCTTTGGTCTTGCCTCGGCCCATTGTTGTGTCCAATATTTTTCTTATTGTTTTTCCAGAATGGTTTTTTCCATCCATTTTGTGGTGTTCTATCTTGGTGTTGTGGTCTCCTGTCGTTCATCTGGGGTGGTCTTCCTTCATTTCTATGTGGTGTTTGCTGATAATAGTTAGGTTGTCTGTCATCGTATCTTTGTGTGTTTTCTCTTCCTCTATCGTGTGTTATTTGAGGTTTGTTATGGTTTTCGTATCTGATGTCCATATTTGTATGTTCCGGTTGTACTCTCACTAATTTCTCTGGGGTGGAGTAGGATGAGATCGGATCCAGGTAGCCTATCTGGCTTTGCCATTTAAAAGCTCGGTCAGTTTTAAAATCGTTCATATCCCTGCTGTATTTTTTGCTTTTTCTCTGTTGTACTTCTTTATCTTTTTTCATCAAATCTCTATTCAGTTGTGCAGTTAGGGCTGCAAATTCTGCTGTGTCTTTGTAAGCTTCCAATTCCTCTTTCACTCCGGTGATGATCTCATCTATAACTTTCTGTTTTCTTTTTTTCCTTTCTGTTAGGAACGTTAGGAGTTCCAGGCCTTTCCCATTGAAAAATTTGAACCAATCATCCATTGAGTCTTGGTCCGTTAGGCCATCATTGGGGATAATATCCCACCTAAGTCTTCTGGGAACAATACTATCCTTTAAATACTGTTCAAACGTGGTGACATCCCACCATAGGCTAACTTTCTTCTCCATATTGTGACCTAGTTTGCGCATCAGGCTCTCTAGGTCACTTGCCTTATTGGCGGGTGCAGTAGTATTGAATACTTCATCTAAATTGACCTGTCTTTTGTCTAAGAAAGAAAAGATATCCATGGCGGCGGCAAGATTGAGTATGAATAGAGCAATGAAACAAATGGGGTGAGGTAATCCTGCGCCAGCACACCGAAACTAACTAAACAAGATGCTGCGCACACTAAGGGAAATGTCTGAACCCAAGTAGAATCAAGAAAAAGGAAGTAGTGGCGCGCAAACTAAACTAAATATTAATAAAACAGACAGTGACAGGTCATAAACATAAAACACCAGCAGGCAGGCTCTGGGTCAATAAATTGGCATAAGACAAACAGTATATATATAAACTGACGTGATAAAATCATGTGATAAAAACAATCCAGATTTAGAGGTGTTTCAGATAAAATCGCATGGTGTAGCTAATAATATAAAATCCAGTGATAATAAGGTGAAAAAAAAACGTGATGCAAATATAAAACGCATAAAAGTGCATCCAAAGGAACTATATGTGAAGGGGTGTTCCAAACGGTATAAAAACCACAATATCTTAAAAGTGATATGGAAAATATATAGTGCAAAAGAGCAGGGGAGACTAGAAGAGTCTCATAACAAAAGGAAATAGTAACAAATCCGTGTGAATGAGATAAAATAAGAAATGAGCTGGAGTGAAAAGAATGGTGCGCAGCGATAAATAAATCGCAGAATCTAAAAGTCCAGGAAAAAAGTCCATATGTGGCGTTATATGCCGAGTGATGGTGGAGTCTTCTATCCGGCAGATAGCAGGCTAACAGTGCTGGGGTTTCCAGTAGTTAACGTGAATTCACTATAAATCCTGTGTAGTGTGCTGTAATATTTCTCTCATGGAATCCTATAAGGAATGCGGGTGGCCCCTTACCTTACAGCTGTAAGGTTACAGCAATGTAATCTGGGTCTTTATGTAGTAGAAAGAAGCAGTCCTCTCTGGGATGTTTATCCTGTTGCCTCACTGGAAGATCCCTTTCAGTTATCCTCCTTGGTCCAGGCGGGGGCGGGTGGGGGGGTTGTGGTATAGGGGGCTTTTCACCTCAATGTGTATATAAGATAAATAGCCTCATAGTGTAGTAAGTTTGGTAACAAGATGTTTATTTAACAGTAAAACGTAAAAGCAATATGGGAGAAATGGGTACTCACATAACAAGTGAATAAACCAGCAGAGTATAAACGAGCCTCGAGCTCGTCGGCGTCACTTCCGGTAAGGTCACGTGTCCCGACGCGTGTTCGTCACTTGTCACGTGACTTCATCAGGGGTGTCTAGTGTCCTTACCAAGGTCTTTAAATAGGCCGTATAGTAGGCAATTGGCGGCCATTTTGCCGTAGCACCGATCACCGGAAGTGGTCAGATACGTCGCCGGAAGTGGAACGGCGGCCATTTTAATGGTAGTTTTGGCCGTCCCAAAGCGATGGAATGTAGTGTCAGCAGAGTATGTGACAGGGAAAGGACCGGAAATGTTCATCATAGACTCTGACTTGTAAATAGATGGCTGGCAACTGGGATAAGTCAGACTTATATAGGGATACAAAAATACATAAGAAAACTTAATATCAAGAAGTACATGATGAACAATCCATGCAGACCTATCCCTATACAACAAGATGAAGAAATACTCCATAGTACACTGAGGAACAAATCTACCTTTAATCCCGTAGCAAAGGATAATAGACATATTGAGGTTTTCAAAAAAGTTGTACTAGAAGAATTGAAGGATTTGAAAATTAAGAAGCATCTAGACCCTAAGCATATCAAATGCGGGATCCGTAAACTTACCTCAAGGAAAGATCTTGTTATACGTCCAGCAGACAAGGGAGGGGGTATTGTTATCCTCACCAAGGAACAATACAATACAAGTGTAAACTCCCTCCTACAGGATGAAGCAACATATACACGGCTTTTAGGAAACCCAGTTTTTAAATGCAGGAAAGCGCTAAACCAAATTGTACACCTGGGACTCAAGAAAAACATCTTAAACAAAAAGGAAGCAAGATACCTGACACCAGAGGCATGTAGGACCCCCATCATCTATATCCTCCCCAAAATCCATAAGGATAAAACCAACCCCCCTCCTAGGCCCATAGTCAATGGAATTGACTCACTGACATCTAGAATGGGTGAATATATTGACTTTTTTCTCCAACCGGCAGTACAGAACACAACAGCATACCTACGTGATACGAAGCAAATTCTACAAATTTTAAATGCTACACCAGTAGATGGAGGACCCTGGCTGCTAGCAACAGCTGACGTTTCGTCATTATATACAATTATTTTACACCACCAGGCTTGCGAAGCCATTAAATGGGGACTCAGGAAACACACAAAACTTCCATGCATGCAAAGAAAGTACCTAGTGAAGAGTTTGGATTTCTGTCTAAAAAATAGCTACTTTTGGTTTAATCGCAACCATTACCATCAGCGCACAGGAGTAGCTATGGGGGCCAAGTTTGCCCCCAGTGTAGCAGGCCTTTTTATGGCAAAATGGGAAGACGAATCAGTATTCGCAAACAGACCAGATGAGCTTCAAATATATCGTCGCTACATTGATGATGTATTTATTCTATGGAAAGGTGACCTAAGTAATTTAACCAACTTTCTGACTAATTTAAACAAAAATGATCGAAATATAATTCTGTCATGGGACATCAGTGATAAACAGATCACATTCCTCGATTTAGAAATAGGTTTGCAAAATGGAAAACTAGGGTCAAAAACGCACTTTAAAGATGTGGACCGGAATAGTTATTTACCGGTCGACACGTGCCATCACAAAAATTGGATATTTAATATCCCTAAGGGCCAACTCATGCGCCTAAGACGGAACTGTACAGACAATGACGCCTTCCGAAACCAAGCAAGCAATATGAAAATGAGGTTCATCGAAAAAGGTTACTGCAATAAAATGTTAGACAGAAACATAGCCGAAATAGAAGCAATGGAGAGGAAAGATCTGATTATGGATAAACCCAAAGAAAAGACCTGGCAAGATACTGTGCCCATTATTCTAGACTACAGTGCACAACACAAACAAATAGAGAAAATTATAAAACGCAACTGGAATATTCTACAGGCAGATACACGCTTAAAAGAAATCCTTCCGAACCATCCAAAATTTGTTTACAGGAGAGCCCCAACAATCAGAGACAAGGTGGTAAAAAATATACCAGACCCCCCAAGTAAAGGTTTCACCTTTTTCACAGGAGAGGGGTTTTACCCGTGTAAACGATGCTACGCGTGCACAACAACCAAAAGACCAGTAGAAAAACGGAAAGAATTTGTATCATACAGTACTGGCACCAACTATAAGATCAAAAACTTCGTTTGCTGCAACACAGTGGGTGCGGTATACGTACTCGAATGTAGTTGCGGACTTCAGTACGTAGGTCGCACGAAGAGGCTGCTGAGAGTGAGAATAAAAGAACATGTGCGAAACATCAAAAAGGGATTTGACAAACATAATGTGTCAAAACACTTTGCCATATACCACAACAAAGATCCCTCACATTTAAAATTCTGGGGCATTGAGCCCTACATCAAACATTGGAGGGGAGGGCATAAGGTGAGGACCCTAAGCCAACTTGAATCGAAATGGATCTTCACCCTCAACACCCTCACGCCACATGGCCTAAATGTAGAGTTTGACCTCAACTGCTTCCTCAGTGACTTTTAAGGAGATATATGCATATATATATATGTATATATTTTTTTATATTTTTTATATACTTTTTAATATTTTGGACACCCTATTACATTTTATACAAAGACCACGGTAACTGAGTCGATTATCCAGCCCACATATACCTGGTCTCCCTACTGCCAAACTACCGCTTTTATATCATTATACCCTGGAATATGTCTGCACCCTGGATCTCTCCTATTCCTCCCTATCCACACTCTATTATCATGCTGCACCATCTGCAAGTTATATTAATATGAACTCCTGTATTATACAATTTATGTACCTCTGTTGACGTCATTTCCGGTATTTTATACTATTAGATCCCCTTTTATATATATATATATTTTTTTTTATATATATATATACACGTATTCTATTATGCCATTCATTTTATAAAGATATATTTTATTATATTCTATTTTATATATATACAGATTTTTATATATATATTTATAGATTTTTTATATTTATTTTATCAAGATAAACTCTCCGTTTATATATATCGTTTTTATTTTTATAACACTATGGACCTAGACGTTTTTTCCTCCATTTTTCTTGGTCCATTTGTGACTTATCCCAGTTGCCAGCCATCTATTTACAAGTCAGAGTCTATGATGAACATTTCCGGTCCTTTCCCTGTCACATACTCTGCTGACACTACATTCCATCGCTTTGGGACGGCCAAAACTACCATTAAAATGGCCGCCGTTCCACTTCCGGCGACGTATCTGACCACTTCCGGTGATCGGTGCTACGGCAAAATGGCCGCCAATTGCCTACTATACGGCCTATTTAAAGACCTTGGTAAGGACACTAGACACCCCTGATGAAGTCACGTGACAAGTGACGAACACGCGTCGGGACACGTGACCTTACCGGAAGTGACGCCGACGAGCTCGAGGCTCGTTTATACTCTGCTGGTTTATTCACTTGTTATGTGAGTACCCATTTCTCCCATATTGCTTTTACGTTTTACTGTTAAATAAACATCTTGTTACCAAACTTACTACACTATGAGGCTATTTATCTTATATACACATTGAGGTGAAAAGCCCCCTATACCACAACCCCCCCACCCGCCCCCGCCTGGACCAAGGAGGATAACTGAAAGGGATCTTCCAGTGAGGCAACAGGATAAACATCCCAGAGAGGACTGCTTCTTTCTACTACATAAAGACCCAGATTACATTGCTGTAACCTTACAGCTGTAAGGTAAGGGGCCACCCGCATTCCTTATAGGATTCCATGAGAGAAATATTACAGCACACTACACAGGATTTATAGTGAATTCACGTTAACTACTGGAAACCCCAGCACTGTTAGCCTGCTATCTGCCGGATAGAAGACTCCACCATCACTCGGCATATAACGCCACATATGGACTTTTTTCCTGGACTTTTAGATTCTGCGATTTATTTATCGCTGCGCACCATTCTTTTCACTCCAGCTCATTTCTTATTTTATCTCATTCACACGGATTTGTTACTATTTCCTTTTGTTATGAGACTCTTCTAGTCTCCCCTGCTCTTTTGCACTATATATTTTCCATATCACTTTTAAGATATTGTGGTTTTTATACCGTTTGGAACACCCCTTCACATATAGTTCCTTTGGATGCACTTTTATGCGTTTTATATTTGCATCACGTTTTTTTTTTTTTTCACCTTATTATCACTGGATTTTATATTATTAGCTACACCATGCGATTTTATCTGAAACACCTCTAAATCTGGATTGTTTTTATCACATGATTTTATCACGTCAGTTTATATATATACTGTTTGTCTTATGCCAATTTATTGACCCAGAGCCTGCCTGCTGGTGTTTTATGTTTATGACCTGTCACTGTCTGTTTTATTAATATTTAGTTTAGTTTGCGCGCCACTACTTCCTTTTTCTTGATTCTACTTGGGTTCAGACATTTCCCTTAGTGTGCGCAGCATCTTGTTTAGTTAGTTTCGGTGTGCTGGCGCAGGATTACCTCACCCCATTTAATTCTAGCACAAGACCACCTCTGTAACTCCAAACAGGTAACCGCTCAAATTTTTAAAAGTGTCGCCTATGGAGATTTTTAAGTACCGTAGTCCTTCGCTATTCCACAAGCGTGCGTAATTTTAAAGCGTGACATGTTAGACATCTATTTACTTAGCATAACATCATCTTTCACTTTGTACAAAAAAAGTTGGTAGAACTTTAGTGTTTTGTTTTTTCATTGAAGTGTAGTTTTTCCCAGAAAATTGCGCTTGAAAGACCGCTACGCAAATACAGTGTGACATAAAATATTGCAACAACCGCCGTTTTATTCTCTAGGGTCTCTGCTAAAAATATATATATATATATATATATATATATATATATATATATATATATATATATATATATCATGTTTAGGGGTTCTAAGTAATTTTCTAGAAAAAAATACTGATTTAAACAACAAATGTCAGAAATAGGCTTGGTCTTGAAGTGGTTAATCATGAATATGGATCCAAAAGATAACTTAGTTGTAAGCGTTTACACGATGTAACAATTGCCTTCCTATTATTTTTGAGATAATATGACTGAGAACCCCACACAATTTGTTGCTACGGGGGAACCGGGGGCACACATAGGCCTGGCCAAAACAGATTCCAATTACAGTTCTAATACAGATTATATAATATATGTGTATGGGCCAAAGATTTCTTCATTTTTTAATTTTCTATATATATATTATTTTTTTTTATAAATTCCTTATTTTTTCAATAGGAGAACAACAATGGTTGCAACCTGTTGGGTCAGTGAAAAATATAAAATAAAGGTGACAGAGTACAGATGGGTCTCATACAGTTAAAATTACATGTTGCAACACAAAATGGTAAGTAGTGGACAGACTTCAGAAGAAACCATTCCAAACAAATTCCATGTAGAGGACATTTTGACAGAGGCGGCTGAATAAACAACTTTTAGAAGAAAGCTTAGAAAGAAGTAGCAGGTGATCCAGATTGAAATGAAATGTCCCTATTGGACTTCTGCCCATATTTTTATAAATAGCTTAAATTGCTATGGGTTTACACGCCTGTCTTGTGTCCATAGAGGTGAATTTTTTGTAGTATTAGACAGATGCATTGTCATGCATCAAAAATGTACCAAACGGGGCAGAGACAGTGACAGAAACTTGAGTTCCTATCCCTTCCCACACACTTCAAAGCTGTGAAAACAACATTTAACTGCAATTCCACTTTGAGGTCTCAGCTTTTTTTTTACATTTTGAATAGAGTAAACCTCATCCCTGCTGGAGAGATTTACTCTCTTTACTTGTCATGGAAACTTCTAAAATTTCGAGCTGTCACCACAACAAAAGTAGAGAGAAAATCTTCTAATGAGGACACTTATTCTGGTGACAACTGTCTACTTTGGAGAGCTTTCCTATTACTTCCTGTTGTGTCAGACTGGAAGAGAAGGGAAATTTCCCCACTGGGACACTTGATGGCAAAACATAACTTTTCACCATTCAATACTTTATAAAAAATAAATCGCTCCCAACCTCTGGGTCACATAACGATGGCGGTCTGTGGCCTGTTGAGGGCTGGGTTATGCAGCGGTGGGTGGGCGGTGGGTTAGATAGCCACTGCCAACCTCCAACCACCAGAGGGTACCCATTCCCCTCCTCCCAGCACCATTACTCCTTTTCCTCTCAGTGGTCATGTCGGCAACATGCAGGAAAAAGAGGAAGATAGATGAGGAGCAGAGGAAGAAGAGGAGGGGGAGGAGAAGGAGAAGAGGAGGGAGAAGAGTCAGGCCGGGGACAGGATCGTCATAGAGCACTGGTGAGACCCGTACGTTGTGGTCTATGGAAGAGAGAGACCACCCGTCCCATAGCTGTCTTATACTCTGGGGGAATATGACTATGAATGTCTATTTTGTGTGGTATAAAAGATATCTGTAGTGAACATAAAACCTGTGTGAGAAGCCTCAAAATGGAAGCTGCTATTCACAGCAGTCACAGCACTCACATTAAAGCTATTTTTTTCATAAGATTTCCACTTAAACTAATACAAATCTGTAAACCACAGACTATCATATTCAGCTTGGAAAATCATTTTTCATGCTGGTTTTATCTTCATTCTAAAACTTCTGGGGATGCTTTTCTTCAAACTTTCATTAAATTATCACTATTTTCCCAGAAGGCATACTGCTCGCCAAAACATTTTCTTTGTATACAGAAGGCAGATGGTTTGATTTAAAATACATGTTTATATTTCAATTTTCGAGATCTGGGTCATTGCATTGTGACAACTCATCAGAATTTTTTCGCTTTGTATACATATAAATGAAATAGAAACCAAAAAAAGGCATGTATTGGAAATGGTCAAGATTGCAATTGAACAAGAATCCACGATCTGACCTTGGCATAAAGTGTATTGAATATATTCGGCCATGAACATTCAAATTCATAATTCCCAAGGATGCACATATATATACTAACACCCCATGGCAGCTTCATCCCCAAGAACTTCTGTGTGGACTACTACAATCAACCATAAGTATCATGATCAGTTGTGATCCAGACTATTTCCAGTGTCTTTGGGTACAGTTACAAGACCATTCTGATTCATTGGCTATGGGCGTGGTTTCAGTAAGGCTGTTGCCACAAGGGATCTAACATACAGCGCTTCTTTTAATATACAAAAGTGCTGCATGTTTTACCATGGGTGAGCTATATTAGCTCCACCATGAAATAAATATGAAATACTCCCCCACCCTTAGCCTGATCATATGTGAAAGGTGGCGAAGGGAAGATCAACGCCAATTCATTTAAACTGGGTGCAGTTGGGAGACAATAGATTGCCCATTATAAAATCATCTTTTACGTGGTTCGGGTTTTCAGATGTCAACTTCCAGTTACATGATTCCACTGGGCACACCTTTGCCTGCACCTCCTCTGCTGGCCCTATGTGTACCTCCTTGGTTTTCTGCCTGCGTCCATAGGGCGTATCGCTACTCCCCTGCTCCTTCCTGCCCCAAGAGAATGATTGCTGTGATGTAATCAAAGTGTTCTCCTCTATCCGACAGTTAGAGAAAGCAGCACTTTAGGCCCCTTTCACACTTATACGACTTGTCCCACGATTTGGGACTGCAAAGTAGCATGACAAGTCGTTCCCCATGATTTCCAATGACATCCATTCATATTAGTACGACTTCAAGTCGTTCCGACTTCAAAGTAGTCCCTGCACTACTGATTTTGATGGCACTTACACAGGCATTCCTCAAAATTGCGTCGAAATCGCGACAAAATCACGGCAAAAATCGCAGCCGCGAATCACGGCAAAATCTCTGTAATATTACGCGACTTTGAAGTCGCACAAGTGTGAAAGGGGCCTTAGACTGTAAGTATATTTTAACCTAGAGGTATGACATATTTACAGGAGATGGTTTTACAGGCATCCTAGAATGTTAGGGCAGTGGTCTCCAAACTGCAGCCCAGGGGCCAGATGCGGCCCTTTGCTTTCTTTTATCTGGCCCTTGGGGCAAAATTTGATCCACTGACACCAAAATTGGGACATAATTCCCCCCACTGACACCAACAAAGGGGCACAATTCCTCCTAATGACACAGATTATGGGGCACAGATCCTCTCAGTGACAAAATGAATGGGCATGATTCTTCCCACCAAATAACACCAATTCCTCTCACTGACACCAAAGACACCAACTGACACTGGCACTGTTTACTCCCACTGATGCAGAGATATGTTCTACTTCAAATTGCCACAGTAAACTGGCCCTTTGTTTAGAACGTTTAGAGACTCATGCATTAGGGTAAAAAGTGAAGCTTTTAGCAGGGCTCAAAATTTCAAGTCCTGAGCTACTAGCCAGGCCTCAAGGGTTACTCGCCACCAGTTGCTCCGCCCAACCCCTATCCTGCCCCGCCCCTAAACCCGCCCTCATAAATTATCTCATGAAATGACACTTTAATGTTTTATGCAATTAAGTTATAAAAATATTAACAACTTTATCCATGCCCGCCAATGCAGCCTGTGTCCCACATGTGCAGCCTGTGTCCCCTATGTGCAGCCTGTGTCCCATGTGCGGCCTGTGTCCCATGTGCAGCTTGTGTCCCATGTGCAGCTTGTGTCCCATATGCAGCCTGTGTCCCATGTGCAGCTTGTGTCCCATGTGCAGCTTGTGTCCCATGTGCAGCCTGTGTCCCATGTGCAGCTTGTGTCCCATGTGCAGCTTGTGTCCCATGTGCAGCCTGTGTCCCATGTGCAGCCTGTGTCCCATGTGCAGCCTGTGTCCCATGTGCAGCCTGTGTTCCATGTGCAGCCTGTGTCCCATGTGCAGCCTGTGTCCCATATGCAGCCTACCTGTGTAGGGGAAGAGAGGAGAGCCGCCACTGGATGATCACAGCAGGGAACATCACAGCTTTCGTTTCAATAGCTGTGTGTTCCCCCGCCACGCGCCGTCACATAAGCCCCTCCCCTTGTCCTGGGAACTTGATCATCCAGTGGCTGCTTTCCTCTCTTCCCCTCTGTGATCGGTGGTGCTCGCCCCCCCCCCCCTGCTCCCAGGCAGCCCTTCTCGCCATCCCTCAAAATTCACTCGCAAAATGCGAGTGTGCGAGTGTAATTTTTGAGGGCTGCTTTTAGTATTACTTTAGGTTTACTATGCATGTAGAAATTGCATCCTAATGCAACGATCTACAAAGCTTTTTTGCTTTGATGAGAAAAAATATCACTATTATATGTTTTGTCATCTGGTGTAGAGAACCTGGTTCCGCCCAACCAGAGTT
Organism: Lithobates sylvaticus; assembly: GCA_028564925.1. Classification (NCBI taxonomy): domain Eukaryota; kingdom Metazoa; phylum Chordata; class Amphibia; order Anura; family Ranidae; genus Lithobates; species Lithobates sylvaticus. Next base: position 95,898,589 of record CM053027.1, read on the forward strand.
GCCTGCTCTGACAGTGACCCACATGTATAGGCAATGTGTTTTTATGCCATCATAATGTTAAGTCCTCGTAATAGAATCATATCATGTTAGATTACTTCTCTGACATCAGCATCTGTTAAGCCTCAATTTTTCAGTATGTGTTAATTAGGATTCTGCACGGGATTAACTAGAAGTTAATGTGATATACCAGGACCCTTCCAAGTGGTTATTGATGAGAAGACCCATTCCACTACTTAAGCCCCATACACACGGTCGGACTTTTTCATGGATTCTGTCCGATCGGACAATGTTGTTGAAAAATCTCCTGCTGGAAAGATTTGCCGACAACACGGTCCGATCACACCAAATCCGATCGTGTGTACGGTTGTCCGACCGGACAAAGTGCTACGCATGCTCAGATCACATTACAAGACCAAAGCTATTGGCTACTAGCCTCTACGTAGTCCCGTCGTAGGCAACAAACGTCACCACGTTCAGAATGATCAGATTTTACAACAACTTTGTCTGACCGTGTGTACGCAAAACCAACATCAGACAAAGTATGACGGACATGGTCCGACGGACCTGGTCCGCGGATTGTCCGACCGTGTGTATGGGGCTTTAGACATGACAATTTAAAGTCCCTGCAATAACCATAAGGGGTATCTGAAAGTGTGAACAGCATTACAAATGGTCTACCTGGTCAATAGAATCTACAGACCTGATAAAAGGGTTGTTAGATTTAAATTTTATTTTATGTTTATCCCTCTATAGGTAACAAGAAAACAGATCCAAAATGTTGCCACCTGAAATGTACGGGAGTACTTTTGAAGCCCATTTGATTGTGTTTCACTCAGTAGGTGAAGTAAATGACCTCTCTCTGGTTTCACGTTTTCCCCTTCAGGATTTAACCAGCTACTCAGCAGCTATCTTGGAGGCTGAGGAATCTTACTTGTTTCAGCTCAACAGAGCATAAGACAAATTACATTAAACATTCAGGAAACATACACAGAGATTCTCTCATACCACAACAGGATTGTTCTACAAGGACATAAAGTGCAATGGATGAAAAGCAGAGCATGCACAGACTAGCACTGTTCTGTGTCTAGTGCCCCTCTAAAGGACTAAAATGCAAAGTCAGTCTAGACAAAGCAGGTGAAAACTTGATCCTCCTACACTGCTGAACAGTTACCAGAAACCACGAATGTTTAATCCAGGAAGAAATATGACTGAGAATCATTTTGTTCCACAGAACATTCAACGCCTTATGAAGTGCTCTGCTGCGTAGATGTAATAATGTAAACCACATGTCCAAAATGGACATTTCCTGAAGATTATAGAGCTGCATAATGAGAAGTATAGAAGGGTCTGTGGCGATCATAATCATGTCTATTGCCACCCTGAAGCAAAGTATTAATCTCGCTCATGCTGTGTCCTGGAGGAGTAACATCAGATGATGCTTCTTGCTAGTATGTACTGGAGAAACAGCACAGGGATGCAGAAACAGTGTTGTTGTACCAATACAAAAAAACTAATATAAACATTTGTGGGTATGAAGGATGGGGTTTTCTTGCTGGGGTTGGAGTAGCACTTTAATGGTTGCCCCTGGCTGCACTTCTGATCTTAACTGACAAAAGGGAACGCCTACAAGTCTGCATTTAGCATTCATGCTGCTCTAGCAGGCACAAGAGAACCATATCATGTTCATGCTATGAGCAACCCTTTTCTCACTTATTATGCCCCTTATTGTTATTACAAAATTAAAAAGGAAGTAAACCCTAATGGGTTTACTTTCTCTTTGTTTACCTGCAATGGTAAAGCATAATGGACTACTATGCATCGCATAGTAGTCCATTATGTGTCACTTACCTGACACAGGAGCCAGCAAAGTCACCGCTGTCCCCTTGTGTACGGCACCTCCATCTTCTTGGTGAGTCTCGCGGCTCCAGCGCTGTCATTCAACGGTGCCGCCGTGACATCACTCCCGCGCATGCGCATATCGCCGTTGAGAGCGGCTTTCTCAGTCCGCCTGCGCGCCGCTGTCTACGGCGCATGCGCCGTAGACAGCGGTGCCTGTTCTTTGGCAAATATCTCCTAAACCGTGTAGGTTTAGGAGATATTTCTTTGACCTACAGGTAAGCCTTAATCTAGGCTTACCTGTAGGTCCAAGTGGTTTGTAAGGGTTTACAACCACTTTAAGGAACGTGCTCGCGTTCAAAATAATAATCTACTAATTTACCATTCATGCACCTTCATAGAAAAAGTGGAAGACTGCAGGTTCCCTAGGTCCATAGTTTTAGATTGTCTAGCAATGTCCCCCAACACAACCACCCTGCAAGTTCCAATTTACAGTTCTCCTGCTAACAGCACGTGTTGAAAGGAGAGAACACAAGGAAAAATAAAAGACAAGGTGACCAAAAACTGGCTTCATTTTTACATGCTGCTCTAAAAGCCTGAGAGTCTTATAATAAACCCCCCTGGCCATACTGCAAAATCCCACCAACAAGTGCTTCACTAGCTTGAACTTACAGTGATATTAAATCCTCATTTTTTTTTTCCGTCTAAAAATAACAAACATGTTATACTTACCTGCTCTGTGTAATGGTTTTACACAGAGCAGCCCAGATTCTTCTCTTCTTGTGTCCCTCGCTGGCCCTCCTGGCCCCTCCCTCCTGTCGAGTGCCCCTACAGCAAGCAGCTTTGCTATGGGGGCACCCAAGCCGAGCTGCTGCCTCTTTGTGTCCATTCAGACATGGAGCTGTGGCTTGGCCCCTCCCCCTCTCTCTCCTGATTGGCTCACTGACTTTGATTGGCAGCAGCGGGAGCCAATGGCACCCGCTGTCGTCTCAGCCAATGAAGAGGGAGAGTCCCCGGACTCACAAGGCTCTTGAGCAACATCGCTGGATCGAGATGGGGCTTAGGTAAGTATGAGGGGGCTAAGGGAGGCTGCTGCACACAGAAGGTTTTATATCTTAACCGCTTCCCGACCGCCTCCTGTAGATATACGTCAACAGAATGGCACGGGCAGGCAAAAGCACGTACCTGTACGTCCCCTTTAATTTGCCTGCCCGGGGGCGCGGACGCGCCGCCAGCGGCGCGCGCGCGACCCGTCGGGAGCTCCGTGACCACGGCCGCGGGACCAGCGGACCCGATCGCCGCTGGTATCCCGCGATCGGGTTACGGAGCTGAAGAACGGGGAGAGGTCTATGTAAACAAACCTCTCCCTGCGCTTCCTACACTGACTGTCAGTGATCGGTTCCCTGTCATCGGGAACGCCGATCAATGACGTCAGACGTACAGCCACGCCCCCCTACTGTAAAAAAAAACACAACACGTCACACTGACTCCTCCCCGCCCCCTAGTGGTTAACCCCCTAACTACAACTGTCATTTACATAGGAATCAGTGCTATTTAAATAGCAGTGATTGCTGTATAAATGACAAATGTCCCAAAAATGTGTCAAAAATGTCCGATGTGTCCGCCAAAATGTCGCAGTCACAATAAAAATCGCTAATCGCCGCCATTACTAATAAAAAAAAAATATTAATAAAAATGCTATAAAACTATCCCCTATTTTGTAAACGCTATAACTTTTGCGCAAACTAATCAATAATCGCTAATTGCGATTTTTTTTACCAAAAATATGTAGAAGAATACATATCGGCCTAAACTGAGGAAAAACATTTTTTTTTTATATATTTTTTGGGGATATTTATTATAGCAAAAAGTTAAAAATATTGCATTTTTTTCAAAATTGTCGCTCTATTTTTGTTTATAGCGCAAAAAATAAAAACCGCAGGGGCGATCAAATACCACCAAAAGAAAGCTCTATTTGTGGGAAAAAAAGGACGCCAATTTTGTTTTGGAGCCACGTCGCATGACCGCGCAATTGTTAGTTAAAGCGACGCAGTGCCGAATTGCAAAAAGGGGCCTGGTCCTTTGGCTGCCAATTGGTCCGGGGCTGAAGTGGTTAATTGATAGAATGCATTAAGATAAAAAAAAACATTCTGCCTTTAGAACCACGTTAAGCCTGGTACACACAGGTGTTTTTTTTTTCATTAAACCCAGTGGGCTGAATGAAAAAAAACTGAGGAGCTTGCTGTGCTATGTGATGTTAGTACAGCGATCTTCCCGCTGAGCTATTGTGTTCTAACGGGGGGCAACCAAACCCCACCTCCGCCAGAACACACCAGTCAAGGCTTGCACCTATTGGCTACGAGCAATGATCAGATGCCAGTCTGCTGCTGGTTTTCCAGCATGTCTGTTTGACAGAAGCCGGACGTTATGTTGGCTTTTGTCGGACAGGCTGCTGTACACACTGGCCGAATGTCGGACGGTTTCTGTAAAAAAACTGACAACACCAGCCAATATTTAGCCAGTCTGTATCAGCCTTTACCCTAAAGTCTTTATTTTGGCTTATTTTTAGTTTGTGCTATTAGCATGTCTAACTTCATAGATGCTATGACAGTAAGAGAGCCTGGGATAAATAAATGAGATACCCTGTCTACAGGATATGGAACCACTGCAACAGTGACATCAGATAAGGGTAAAACCACCAGAGATGTAAAATTTCCAGAAGGTTTAAAACCACAAGAAAAAGTTATATTTTTCCCTGTTTTCTTTTCAAAAAGTTGAAAAAAATCAATGTGGAGTAGTTTTTAAAACTGAAAGCCATTTTGTTACACTGGGAATGTGAAATGCAGTGTATATAAAAGTATTATGCTTGAAATAAAAGTACAGCTTATTTATTATGGTCCTCATCATTTAAATCCATAAAGTATTTTTTATGTCTTTAGGGCACCTCTGGCATGCAAGGATGTGTTTTCTCATCCTTGTATCATTTGAAAAAGAATATTTCTTCTCATAATATTTGCATATTGCAGCTTTGCGAAATGTTTCCAAACTCTAGATGTTGAACTCACCATTTTACCGAGAGGAGGAAAAGAAAAAAATATTTACTGTGCAGACTATAGGGAAATATTATACTGTGATGGTGGAGAATATAAATAGGAATTTATTAAAAGGTTATAAAGATAAACAAATTTTTCAGGCAAATTTACCCTCTTACCTGTCAATTAAGGCCTGAGAGATCAAAAATTATCTATTGTAGCCCAACAATCACCCAACTGTAGGAGGTACAGGATGAAGCCCAAAAGTAAACCAAACTGAAGCCTTTTCCCTGCAGTGCCCCTAGTGGCAGAAATAAACCCTTCTCTTGTTTGTAAACTGCATTGAGAATTACAGTGTTACTTGAACTGTATTCAATGATTTGCTTGTCAGCTGAGAGAACTTGCAAGTAAAAGAACATTACTGTTTTTTTTTTTTCTGGAAAGAAACAAAATGGCTTTGAGGAAAAAAACAGATGTTTTTTTTTTTTCCTTATATTTCCCGACCCTCCCATCTCTAGGTGGAACCCCGTGGATGGAAACAGCAGTAGTGGAATCAGTGCAAACCTGGAAACCAAAAAATTTACTAACGGATCCAAATTCGGAAGTTTAAAATAAGATTGGTTACTTTGCGTTCGAACGCTTTCCTGCACATAGACGGAATCAGTTGTAAGTTCCAGCCTGATGTGTTTATATGGAGATGCACAGTGAGGCGTGAACTTAGGGACTGAGCTACATCACCAAAACACACATGTGCTTAATGAGCCAGTAAATGATGACCGGCCGCTATGATTAAACATACAGGAGACCTGTTACTGCAGGTTTATCTCCACTGTTATATTCCTCCATACTCTTTAGTTTGGGTTTAGCACTGTATGTGAGTTTGTCACAGCACAAACATATAGAAAACAAAAGATTGTGACAGCATTATTTACAGTAGTATTGATTAACAGTCATTTTATCAGCCAGAATACTATTGACCGTGCAACGCATTAACTACAGATCAGCGTGTTCATTCATCTTTTCAACGTTTGCTCTTTACCATTGAAGAGTACTGGTCATCTGTAAAATACATAACACCTATATTATAATTTAGTACTATAGTGATGATAAGAGCTCAAATTTGTCTTGGTGCATAAATCGAGTGGTTTGCCGAGAGCTTGTGTGTATTGTGCTGTTCACCTCAATACACTCTCTAATCCAGGTGTGTCAAGGATTGTGCTCCAAGATTGATTTTCAAGTAAAAGGCTGGCACTTCGGTAAAGATCCTTAAAGTTTGTTGTCAAAAATGGCTAAAATCCACCCTGACAGAGACGCTAACATGTTTCAGCTGTTAGGGCTATAATCAAAGCTGGTCTTTTACTATAGAGATTGTGCTTGTGATGGCCTAAAATTGGATATGAAGATTGAGCTCTGTTCATTTTATGCCTGAGTGTACAAAGTCTGAATGTAACATATATGGAGGACTAATGCGGCTGGATATGGACATCAAATTCCATCAAATACAAAGTGTAGCAAGTTTGTTTCAAGAGGTCAAGTTACATAGCAAAGCATGCCACCCCAAAACCAGAAGAAAATACCTTGCTGAAACCTATGGTGCCTACAGACATCAGATGGTAGCTGGACGTTCATGTAAAACTTGGCCACTGAATGATCTTCCCTACAAAGGATCTTTCTGTGAATGTAAACAGGTATTTTTGTTTACATCAGGTGACCGTACATTTTTGGGCTATGGAGAAGGAAGTGTAATGTACCCGAGCTCCAGTTTATTTCAGAAGGCAATAACAATCAGGTGGAGAAATCCTTCCTGACCATGTCCCTGAGGATAGGTATGGAACAACATAACTCTTGGGTGAGTATTCTCTTCTGTCTGTAGCAGTGGTGGTCAACATACTTGATATAGAGTACAGTACTTCAAGTGTGGGCCCTGAACGAAGGGAATAATACTGTATTAGGGGGCCCTTTCACACATGAGGATCATTTGTCCGTTTTTCATCCATCCATTGACAGATAAAAAATAGACATCAATGCATCTCTATGGAAAAAGGGATGTAAACAGAAAACCCACTTCCGTCAACATCCGTTTTTTTAAATGGATCAAAGCCCTATTTTACTTCCATTAAAAAATGGATTGGATGAAAAAACGGATGTAAACAGACAAACGGTCCATTATTGAATGGAAAAATGGGTCCAGGACTCAAGTGGTTAAAGCGGAGCTCCACCCAATTTGAACATATATTGCTAAATTTATCTGCTGACATTCCTCTATCCGAAACTGTATTTTTTTTTTACTGTACCTTTTTTCTTTTTAATGCTGACATGCTGGACTTCCGTTCCTACTGATCTCGGATATGGGCGGGGATTTTACGGATATTTCGTAACATCCCCTATCCGCACTATCTCCTGGGAGCTTGTGTCATAGTTCCCAGGAGTCAGTGCGGCGGCCTGGCCCAAGTTATCTCGAGACTTGGAAACCAAACGTGACGTCATTACGACAGTCACGTTCGGAGGGCGCTACTCTATCTGCCATCACAACGGGGCGGGACTTACGATGCCGCCGGCCGTTGTGATGGCAACAGGAGCTGCTGATGGCGCTCCTATCGTGATAGTACTGCGCATGCATGAGATCTTAAGAACGGGCGACACTAGATCCCGGAAGAGAATGCCTGTAGGCTTCACATGCCCACAGGCAAGATGAAGCCCACTCTTATGCCCCGTACACACGGTCAGAAATTCCGACCACAAAATCCGTCAGATTTTTTCTGATGGATTTTGTCCGACACTGGTGTTGCATACACATGGTCGGACAAAGTTGTCAGAAAATCCAATCATTCTGAACGTGGTGACGTTTGTTGCGTTCGACGGAACTACGTAGAGGCTAGTAGCCAATAGCTTTGGTCTTGTAATGTGATCTGAGCATGCGCGGCACTTTGTCCGTCGGAATTCGCTACACACAATCGGAAAAAGTCCTTTGTTGTCGGAAAATTTGAGAGCAGGATCTCAAATTTTTTCCGTCGGAATTTCCGACGGAAAAAGTCCGATGGAGCCCACGCACGGTCGGATTTTACGTCAACATGGTCCGGAAATTCCGACCGTGTGTACGGGGCATTAGCCAGTTTATAAAGTGTTTCCATCTTACAAAAGACGAACGGCCCAACAGCTAGAAACGGGACACGTGAGTAAGTAATTTGCAAATTAATTTCTTTTAAAATGACACTTTAAAAAAAAACGTCAGAGGCAGTGGAGCCCCGCTTTAAGGACTGGATGTAAACAACTGATGTAAAAATGGATGAAAAACTGACGTAAACATAATCCTTTTTTCTTTGAAAAAACCTTACTGAACTAATGAAATGAACGCTCTGTATTTGTGAAAGGGGCTTAGGGTTCTATTTATCAAAATTTTTATCCAAGATTCACACACTTTCACCCAATTTCTACATTCATTTTACGGGTAAACTTGATGACTCTTGTGTGAAAACATTGGTAAACAGAGGTCTTTATGTATGTTATGCTATAGAGAACTGTTATGCCGCGTACACACGGTAGGAATTCTCGTCGGAAAAAGCTCTGATGGTTTTCTTGTCGGAATTCCGACGGAATTTCGCTCAAACTGTGTTGCCTACACACGGTCACACCAAATTCTGACGGTCAGTAACACAGCGGCATAAAACACGTTCGACAGCACTATAAAAGGGAAGTTTAATGCTTCCGAGCATGCGTCGAATTGTTTCCGAGCATGCGTCGGAATTTTGCGTGTCGGAATTGCATACACACGATCAGAAAATCTGATAGAAAGGTTTTCCGTCTGAAAAATTGAGAACAGGTTCTCAATCCAAAGTCTGTCGGAAATTCCGACAGAAAAAGACCGTTGGGCATACACACGGTCGAAAAATCCGTTGAAAAGCTCCCATCGGACTGTTTCCATCGGAAATTCCGACCGTGTGTCCGCGGCATTAGAGACTGTTGCAGGTGAGAAACTGAAGACATATTACAGGAGATGGACAGCAACAGAGGGCATGCTGCAGGGGGACAGAAACAGAGGACAGACTACAAGGAATTGCCTGAAGAAGGGGCATGCAACAAAAGTTGATCAAAAACCAAGGGCATGTTACAGGAGATGGTCAGAAACCAAGGCTCCAGTAGATGGTCAAAGACTGCAGACATAATACAGACGTAGCTGGAGATGGAGAACATGGTGGAACTTTCAGAGACGAGGGACATGTTACATATGAGACTGCTAGTGATCACCATTACAGTAGCTTTTCAAATCACTGCATGCATGTCCGACCATACAGCCAGTTTTAGTGTAGGAACCTGTGCTGGAGAGAATATGGAGGCTTCCCTGCTAAGCACTCCTCCTGAAAAATGCTAGTTGTCTGGATGTCAAGCTGATCCAATGGTCTTAGTATTTTCTGTGGCACTGACATGAAACAATTATGCATATCAGGCATTCTGTCTTATATTTGGCTTTTTAATCAACCTGTGAGTTTGGGCAGTACAGTACTGTATAGAACCTAGAAACAGCCAGGCAACTAGCATTTTTAGAAGAATATCAGCAACGGCAGTCTCTATAGTTCTCATAATATAGGTTTATTTTAAAGAGTTCTGGACTCTGCCTCTCTTCTCTATACCACCACCAGAGACCCATACTGTATATTGATATGAATATAACACTAATACAATTAATACAAACAAAAAAAAAGCCTGATTCTGATTCATTAAAAATGTCACTGTTTTATCTGCAATGGTTTAATTGTAAAATAACTTGAAGGTGTCCCGCTAAAGAATCCTTAGCCAATAATATCTCTAAACTGCACATTAACATAATCTGAACACTAAAGACAGTTGAAAGATCTTAAATCACATACATTGATGGTATCTAAAAGCAAGATGTTCCGAAAGCTGCAAATCTAACAAACCCATGCATCAAAAGAGTGATAGCAGTCTCAGTCTAACTCCGTCCTGGCCACGTCCCCAACACCTTTCGCCCTACCGTCAGGGCTTAGTCATGGACTTGAGAAAGGGGCCACGCCCTGAAACATGTTGCCTTGGTAACCAGCTTCTTCTATTCCTCTTCCTGGCGCCCTCAAGAGTGTTTCCACACCTGTTGCATTGAGAATCGGCACACTAGATGTCTTAGTACATTACTAGCTCCTTCCTTGTCATCATTGGAACAGTGCCATTTCCTTCTGCTTCATTGTTGGCTGTGGATGTCACGTACCATGTAAGATACCATTACTATGGAATGTTTTTCTTGGGGTTATTTCATTCAATATACTTGTTTTGCCTTGTGTATATGACAGAGACACTCACACCTGAACTATCCCTACACGTGGATTATCCAGAGCCCATTGCCTATTGTCATTATTTTAGGGGGTTCATTTAAGTGCTTTGCTTGTGTTTAATAAAAGTCTATTTGGTGTGAGGCTTTCGGGTCATTCCTTTTACTTGCAGACACAGCAAGTAGTCAAGACGGACACTTTACCCAGCCAGCACCCTTAGTGGAACCTACTGGATTCCGCTGTATTAGCAAACCAGGGACCCAAAGTTTTCATCAGGTTTACATTTATGGTATGTTAAAGGTATGTATGGTAAAAGTACAACATGCATGTTTCATGTCAAAATCCACCAAAAACTGATAATTAAGCTTTTGGGGGGCACTAGTGGGCTGACTCACACAGCATATTTTTTGTTATTGGGAATATCAGTATCTCCTATTACTTAAAGCAGTTCTTTACTTCACCCCTCCTTCCCACAAGACCAATAAGTAATTTTTTACAATGGTAAATTTACAGTAGGAGTGTGATCATTCGGCTTTGTTCCATACATATTATGGGCATTCGGTTCTCATGGTCAGTTTTGGCCATCATACATAAGAAATAGTGTAGGGCAGCGCCATCTGTATAAGTTTCCCATTCAGGTCACAGCAAACACCTGCTATAGCTCAGACAGGCATTGTGCTCTCCACAATACAGCAATCAGGCTGATGATGATGGTGATGGTGATGGTGATGATGGTGACATCAATGTTCTCATGACAGAGGTAATGGAACTAAACATATCAATGTGTTCTTAGTAAAAATTCTCTCTAGTCCTTACAGGACGGTATTATGAGTCAGAGCTGTTGAATCCCTGACTGCTCATTATACCTGTGTTTCTCTCATCAGTGCTACAGAAATTGATTAGCCATCTTGCAAATATCCCCAGAGGCTAATCATAATGGGGATTGGATGATCTGTATTGGCCAGGCTCTGCAGGCTTTTGTTGATGCTATTACACTTTACTGAAATTTTAAAGCAGCCCTGTATTTTCCCTGTGTGTATTTTTTTTTTTTAATGTGAACTACTTACAGACGTCTCACCAGTGCATAGTCAGTGAATAAAAGCACTGGCATTGTGCCTCTCACACATCATGAAGAAGTTGAAGCTGTACAGCCAGTGACAGGCCACACAATAAGGACATTTCTGCCCTTCCTGCATATGACAGCAGTCGGGATGAGTGCTTAGTGATGGAGATTAAGGCTTAAAGTGTATGCAAATGCTTACGATGAACTTTGGTTTGCAAAATGGAAGTAGTTTTTTTATATGTTCTTGATCTTGCCGGAAATCTATTGCTTTCATGTGCCCTTTGTGGTCTGCAGTGATATCAAGCCTGTAATGATTAATTCTGTTATCCACAGTACACATTCGCCATATGTTTTGGGGATGAGAAGACGGGGAGGTCTTCTGTCACCCCAAAGTATAGAAACACTTTAACAAATTACTTTTTACTAAAAGTCAACATTTTCATATCGGTAATAGTTGCATTTCATTGACAAGGGCTATACTGACTCCCAGGTCAATTATATATTTGAGAATGGTTGGTGGAGCGAAGGTGATGTCAGGTATCTATAGACAAAGCTATCATTACCTAATACGTCCATAATCAGATGGATCAGTCATGGACCATCTTATACTTTTGGGTACCTTTAAAGGAAACAGAAAACCTTTGGAGGATATATACAAGTGAATCACTTTGTTATGCAATGGTATGTAATGTTCTTTTGATGACACGTTATGTTAAAGTTATCTAAAAAGAAGGTGAGGTTATGATGTATGTGTAGAGAAGCTGCCTTCCTTGTGAGTGTCCACAGATCAGGTATGTAGACTTGGCATATTCTGTGCTATCTGGCTCTTGTCTTAGGTACACAGTTTATGTAATCAGCTCTGAACCTCCTTAGGGAAGTTTACACAGAGGATTAGGTGGCATATAACACCACCGGGTGCTAAAAGTGTAATTCAATATCTTGAGCAATACAAACATAATTCTTCTTTAATTGTTCCTGTTTATACGCAATGAATAGAAAATCCCTCTGTTCTCTACTATCATCATGGATGGCCCTCTGGTATTTCATAGCCTTATATTTTGGGTAAAAGCCATAGAGAAGTAGAAAACTTTACTGTAGCTATCTATAAAGCCTATATATATATATATATATATATATATATATATATATATATATACACACACATATACACACAGACACAATTTATATATATATTACCTTACCTTATTTTATGATACAGGATTTATACAGCATCAACACATTGAACAGCCCTTTACAATCTAAAGGGAAACAGTACAGTTACAATACAATAAAATACAAAGGGTTAAGAGGGCCCTGCTCAGAAGAGCTTACAATCTAATAAATGAGTGGAACAAGTGGTACAAAGGGTAACAACTGTGGGGGATGAGCTGATGGAAGAGTTAAAAGTTCAGGCATGTTAGGCTTCCCTGAAGAGATGAATTTTCAGGGATCGCCTAAAAGTGGCCAAAGTATGAGATAGCCGGACAGATTGAGGAAGACAGTTCCAGAGAATGGGAGGAACTGTAGAAGTCCTGAAGACAAGCAAGGGATTAGGAGACAAGGGAGCTAGAGAGCAGGACGTTTTAGGAAGAGCGGAGAGGATGGTTTGGGTGATATTTGGAGACAAAATTGGTGATGTAGCTTGGGGCAGCTACATGAGCTATATGAGATAAAGATATACCTAATAAAGTAGGAAAGGGTTGTACTCTACAATATGGGAGTTTCAATATTTCCTCCTTTTTTACGTTTTACATATTTATTTATTTCTTAGATTTTCTTCCTTCTATCAGTGATATAAATTCCATTTACCTCTATGTTTAATTCTACCACTTGGAAGTAACCCAAGGAAATGGCCATGCCTGGGGTCCATCTTCCTACTTTCTTGTCTTACTGGTAATCAGAATTTTGCCATAAGCTTTAAGATTTCTTAATCCCAACATATATACAGTAACTCACAAAAGTGAGTACACCCCTCACATTTTTGTAAATATTTTATTATACATTTTCATGCGACAAGACTGAAGAAATGACACTTTGCTACAATGTAAAGTAATGAGTGTACAGCTTGTATAACAGTGTAAATTTGCTGTCCCCTCAAAATAACTCAACACACAGCCATAAATGCCTAAACCGCTGGCAACAAAAGTGAGTACACCCCTGAAGTGAAAATGTCCAAATTGGGCCAAAAGTGTCAATATTTTGTGTGGCCACCATTATTTTCCAGCACTGCCTAAACCCTCTTTGGCATGGAGTTCACCAGAGCTTCACAGGTTGCCACTGGAGTCCTCTTCCACTCCTCCATGAGGACATCACGGAGCTGGTGGATGTTAGAGACTTTGCGCTCCTCCACCTTCCATTTGAGGATGCCCCACAGATGCTCAATAGGGTTTAGGTCTGGAGACATGCTTGGCCAGTCCATTACCTTTACCCTCAGCTTCTTTAGCAAGCCAGTGGTCGTCTTGGAGGTGTGGGGTCATTAACATGTTGGAATACTGCCCTGCGGCCCAGTCTCCGAAGGGAGGAGATCATGCTCTGCTTCTGTATGTCACAATACATGTTGGCATTCCCTCAATGAACTGTAGCTCCCCAGTGCCAGCAGCACTCATGACACTCCCACCACCATTTTGACTGTAGGCAAGACACACTTGTCTTTATTCTCCTCACCAAAAATAAGTTTATCTTGGTTTCATCAGACCGCAGGACATGGTTCCAATAATCCATGTCCTTAGACTGCTTGTCTTCAGCAAACTGTTTGCGTGCTTTCTTGTGCATCATCTTTAGAAGAGGCTTACTTCTGGGATGACAGCCATACAGACCAATTTGATGCAGTGTGTGGTGTATGGTCTGAGCACTGACAGGCTGACCCCCCCACCACTTCAATCTCTGCAGCAATGCTGGCAGCACTCAAAGGTCTATTTCCCAAAGACAACCTCTGAATATGACTCAACTACTTTGGTCGACCATAGCGAGGCCTGTTCTGAGTGGAACCTGTCCTGTTAAACCGCTGTATGGTCTTGCTAAAAAATCTTCTTATAGCCCCTAAGCCATCTTTATGTAGAGCAACAATTCGTTTTTACAGCTCCTCAGAGAGTTCTTTGCCATGAGGTGCCATGTTGAACTTTTAGGGACCAGTATGAGAGAGTGAGAGCGATAACACCAAATAAAAGATTTTTGCCAGCGCACCATGAAACTACATAAATAGCGTCCAAAAGGGTGATTTTTTGCATGATCACAACACAAGGAGAGTGCAATGTTTAGGAGTCACACAGGACCCCTTCATCAGGCATGTGATGACACCAAATTTAACACACCTGCTCCCCATTCACACCTGAGACCTTGTAACACTAACAAAGCACATGACAATTGCAGGACAATTTCATGGGTCAAATGGTAGATGCACCAACTAGAAATAAAGCGTTACTAACTCTACTGATTACCAACAATATAGACCTGATCACGGATGCGGAAATACGGGGCAATTTAGGAAACCGCGATCACAGGTCAATTGGCTTCAGTATAAATCACACAAATAGGAAACATAAGGGAAATACAAAGACACTGAATTTCAAAAGAGCCAACTTCCATAAACTACGGACCTTGCTAGAAGGCATAAATTGGGATAAAATCTTAAGAACAAAGAACACGGAGGAGAGATGAGTTCGCTTTAAGAGCATATTAAATAAGGGCATTAGCCAGTGCATCCCATTGGGTAATAAGTTTAAAAGAGCGAACAAAAGTCCTGGATGGCTCAATTCCAATGTAAAAATGCATATAAAAGCAAAAGAGAAGGCCTTCAAAAAATACAAGGTTGAGGGATCATCATCAGCATTCAGACTTTATAAAGAGTGCAACAAGAAATGTAAGGGTACAATTAGGGCGGCTAAGATAGAACATGAAATACACATAGTGGAGGAGAGCAAAACAAAAATCCCAAGAAATTCTTTAAGTATGTAAACAGTAAAAAAGTAGGACAGACCATATTGGCCCCATAAAGAATGAGGAAGGATATCTTATGATGTATTGAAGGTATTGAATGTATTCTTCTCCTCAGTCTTCACTACTCCTCAGTCTTCACAAGGAAATCGGGGGGGGGGGGGCTTCAGTAACCAAAACTGCAGTGTTTATCCTTGTCACACATCACAGGAAGCACCCTCATGGCTAACAGAGGACAGAATTAGAATTAGACTTGGGAAACTTAACATTAATAAATCACCTGGACCAGATGGCTTGCACCCGAGGGTACTTAGGGAACCCAGTCAAGTAATTGCCAGACCATTGTTCCTAATTTTTACTGACAGTCTACTGACTGGAATGGTACCAGCGGATTGGAGAAAAGCCAATGTAGCACCAATATTTAAAAAGGGCCCAAAATACATTCCTGGGAATTACAGACCAGTTATACTAACATCAATATTATGCAAGCTCTTGGAGGGGGTGATAAGGGACTATACAGAAGATTTTAGTAATGAAAATGGTATCATTAGCAGTAATCAGCATGGATTCATGAAAATTCGTTCTTGCCAAATCAATCTATTAACCTTCTATGAGGAGGTGAGTTGCCATCTAGATAAAGGAAAGCCCATCTGCCTGTTTACACCCATGCGAGACGATTCCTGTCTGAATTCACAGTTCGCACTGCGATATGCGAACCAATCTGGGGGTGTCATAAACATTTTTTAACTTTAACATATCAATGTAATTTCAAAAGTAACTTTTAATATTTTTAAATCTACAGATTTTATTTAAAACAATCCTAGAATCCTAGTGCTGCAAGGAAGAAGTGCTAACCACAAAACACTAGTTCCTAATGTGGTACCTCCAGTCCCTAAACGTCGGTATATGTGACTTTTCCACAAATATGGCTCAAAAATCCACAAATATAATTCCCAGAAATCATAGAATCTCTTCATTCTTCTTCCTGTTTGATCCACCTTTCTAAAACTTAAAGGGTAAGTTTGTCTTTACCAAAAATAAAAATACCTATGCAGGTAAGGGGGCCTGTAGATAAAATCATACTGTGCAGCTTGAAAAGTTAAATAATTCCCTTACTACAGGTGTAAGCAATGTAAGTACCTCTCAAAGCCTGTGTGGCATAATTTTAAGCTGATATTTTATTTATTTATTTTTTTAGCCACTTTCTCTAAGAGTTTGGGGGGTATGGGGCCTCTTAGAGGTCCTACTTAAATTATTTATTTATTTATTTATTTTTGGGGGGGGGGGGGTACTACACTAGGTGTGTTATATTTTTCCCCCTTTTTTTCTGGTAAAGATAGTCATCCGTTATTTTAAATAGGCGCCTGTTGGCAGTGTGGCCCCCAGAGGCCTTTTACACTTATGTTCGATGTTTACACTAATAGGAGCACAATATGCGCCGTAGACAGCGGTGCCTGTCTTTTTGCAAATATCTCCTAAACCATGTAGGTTTAGGAGATATTTCTTGGACCTACAGGTAAGCCTAAAGGCCCGTACACACGATCTGACTTTTTGACAACCAACATGCAAAATGCTGTTTTGGACCAACATCCGACCGTGTGTCCACGGTTTCATCAGACTTTTGTTGGCTGTGCGAACGGACCAACTTTCTGCCAACAAAAGTCCGATGGACCAAAGTCCGACCGTGTGTACACAAAACCAATGGACTTTTGTACAAACCAATGCAGAACCAATGCAAAAGATCAGACAACAATACAGAAGTTGACCAAAGGTGGCGGTAAAGAGCAGAAAAAACAAGTGATTTGGTGAAAGTTGGCTGAAAAAGTCCTGCCGTGTGTATGCAATACCAACTTGGGGCCAACGCCCTTTGGACAAAAATCCACGGGAAAGTTGGTCCACGGTCCGATCGTGTGTATGAGGCTTTAGGCCCCTTTCACACTGGGGCGGTTTGCAGGCGCTATTGCGCTAAAAATAGCGCCTGCAAACCGACCCGAAACAGCTGTTGCTGTGTCTTCAGTGTGAAAGCCCGAGGGCTTTAACACTGAAGCGGTGCGCTTGCAGGACGCTGGAAAATGTCCTGCAAGCCGCATCTTTGGCTCGCTGTAGGATCGGTATATTTACCGCTCCTATAGCACCCGTTCCCATTGAAAACAATAGGGCAGCGCTCCGAACCCGCCCGCAAAAACGCCGCTGCAGCGGCGGTTTGCGGGCGGTATTAACCCTTTTTCGGCCGCTCGCGGGGGGTAAAACCACCCTGCTAGTGGCCGAAATGCGCTGCTAAAACGACGGTAAAGCGGCGCTAAATATAGCGCCGCTTTACCACCAGCGCCCCCAACGCCCCAGTGTGAAAGTAGCCTTAAAGTCCACTTTCACACTGAAGCGCTTCTAAACTGCCAGTAAAAACACTGAGCGCTTTTGAAGAGCTTTTCAGGCGCTTTTGAAGAGCTTTCCATTCATTTCAATGGGGAGGGGAGTTTTTGCACAGCCCTGCCAGAACACTGCCCCAGTGTAAAAGCGTTCATTGATTTTAATGGAAATACGTGTTTGTGAGCTTTTTAGGCGCTGTTTTTAGCGTGAAAGTGCCTGAAAAGCGCCTCAGTGTGAAAGTGGTCTTAATATAGGCTTACCTGTAGGTCAAAGTGGTTTGTAAGACCAGGTGAGTCACTGTGGAAGGAAGAGTCTTTGGCAATTAACCAACAGCTGAGCACAGAGCTCTGAGCCCAGCCCTGACAAACTGGCAGGATCAGCCAGGTATTACAGGTGATACAGGGGGCCAAATGACACAGCAAAAGCACTGTGCTGTATATAATGCTTTAAAGGAACAGGATCTTTATTTTATTTTCTTGGGTTAACAAACACTTTAAAGAGGAAGTAAACTCAGATTCTCAAATGCTCCTTCTTAATAAATCCAGTATAATGAAGCTTTCCATAACATTCTGCATCATTCTTTCCCCCCTATGGATGTTTCTTAATTTTTTTCCAGTTGATTTGTAATTCCTACTTCCTGGTTGCAGCCAGCGCCATCTTAGCTACTGTCCGAAGAGCAGTTTACTTCCGCCCTTACTGTGTTTCTGTTTATCCCTGCTGTAACCTCGCACACGCTCAGTAATGTTGTAGCCAAGCCTCGTTTTCATTCCCGATTTAGTATAGCAATATTGTCCCACAAATTGAAGCATAGAGAGATAAGCAAGCTTTGCAACACATATTTAGTGATCGTTTAATATGTTTTTGACACAATCTACTTGATAAAGCTGATCTCCTTTCTCCTGTGTCCCATGCAAAGATGTTTACACCCCCTGTGACGTTGCAAGTCACATGGGGTGTTTCAGGAACTTGTGAATAGCACTCTAATCTCGCGAGATCTCTGAATTTCCACATGAATGTTCAAACCAAATTCTACTAGTGCATGGGCAGCTTTAGGCCTATTGCCATTTTACACTCTGTTTTATGGTAATCTAGGGAGTTATCTAACCAGGTTGACATATTGATCCAATGTTATCACTACCTAAAAATGTGCGGAGAGAATAGCCCTGGTACTTTCCCAGCTGCCTGAAGTTGGATATTATTCAGGTTTTCATTAGTGGCGATGTTTTACCATGTCAGTGTCATGTCACATCAAGATTGTGACCACTAAAATCCCCTTTCATAAAGGACTGTACAACGAATGAACAACACCCTGTAGGGGATTTCCTTACATCTTTTAGATTCACTTATTTTATTTCCTTCTATCGTATGACCTTTGAGGGTTGCGATAAAGTTACAGAGATGTGTGTGTCCATGCTGCTAAAAATTCCAGGAACTTACATATTAGAACAGGGGATTATAATACCCCCTGTTATGGTACTTTTTATGATTAGAGACCCCTAATGGATTGTCCAATATGTCCCCATATCTCCGTACTCACTTCTTCAGACTTTCAAAACCATTATCACTATCACCAATCACAATCAGAATATCGTACAAAAAATAAATACCGCTTTTAAATCGATTGTATGATAATCTAATCGTTAGTTCACAGATTTCATCTGAAATTTTCCGCAGGGACAAACACGAAAATGTACAATTTTCGTTTAATCCGTACAGTCTTTGTCCAAAAATACAATCAAATACATTACATCACTTCCGAATTGTTATTCTGTCGTACGAGAATTTTCGTACTTTAGTAACCTATTCATTTTCGAAATGGAGTCTAGCATGTAATAAAAAAAGGATGATAATAAAGTCCAATAATCTAATCGTGTGTACTAGGCTTTAGGTACCAGTATGACTTCAAAAGATGGCAATAGCTTCGTTTTTTTTTCCATATAATTAGCTAAGAATAGAACACCTGAAAGAAAATAATTTACATTTACTTATATATAACAGCGAATTAACCTCATTACGTTGATTTCCTCACTTGTTTCAATTTCTTTATTCATCAGAGATCCATACCACTATCATTTGGTACCCAAACCCCCCCGGATCAGAAACCCTGAATTAGATTGCCAACCTTGATATTCCATGCACATTTCCCGCACTGTGATCAAAATGCACTGGATGTGCGATCTGCTGCAGGTATCAGTGTATTCCCAATGACACCCCAAACGCAGTGTGTCTGCCTACAATGGATTGTACAGCAGTACCATGTGATCCGGTTGCAGTGCGTTTAAAAAAAGTAGCGCATGCACTACTTTTGGTGCGATCCATTGCGATTTCAGCCAATTCAAATGAATGGACTGAAAATTGCACCACACCAAATAGCACAGCAACACAGACCGCGTTCCTGTGTGATTCAGCCCTAATGTAGTTAATCTCAATGTTCTATAAGGCTCGATTCACATCTATGCATGTTGCTTTTGAGAATTTCTGCAGTGCTTTTTGGACACGCGTTTTTACAGCGATTTTGCTACGATTTTGCTTTTTTTTTTACACTGTGGTTGTTTAGCAACCAGCTATATACAGTGTAAAAAAAATTGAAAAAAAGACGCAAAACGCAAATCGCGGTACTTGCGTTATGGATGTGGGTCCATTGACTTCTATTACATGCAAAACGCTGCATTTTGCATGAAAAAAAGTACCAGACCCTTTCCAAAAACGCGGAGGCACAAAAATGCATTGATGTGAACATGTTCCATAGGAACCCATGTTAAAAAATGTCCCTGCATTTCTGCAAAATGCATCAAAAAAACGCATCACATGTGCGGATCCATTTTCAGACATCAGCTTGCTCAGCAGCAGGAATCGATCCGTTGATCCCCACTGAGCCGGCGGATGACAAGTCCATCTCTGCAGTTGAGAGAGAATATATTGAATAGTCAGTAGCATGTTCATAGCAAACAACAGTTTTATGCCCCGTACACACGGTCGGAAAATCCGACCACAAAATCCATCGGTGTTGCATACACAGGGTCGGACAAAGTTGTCGGAAAATCCGATCATTCTGAACGTGGTGACGTTTGTTGCCTACGACGGGACTACGTAGAGGCTAGTAGCCAATAGCTTTGGTCTTGTAATGTGATCTGAGCATGCGTAGCACTTTGTCCGTCGGAATTCGCTACACACGATCGGAATTGGTGTGATCGGACTTTGTTGTCGGAAAATTTTTAGAGCAGGAGATAAAACTTTGTCCGTCGGACAATCCGATGGAAAATGTCCGATGGTGCCTACACACGGTCGGAATTTCCGACAACATTGTCCGATAGGACAGAATCCATCGGAAAATCCGACCGTGTGTATGGGGCTTTAGAGTTAGCCCCATCACCAAACATAATCCCCAGTTATGTTTACCTACTGTTTCTTTTAATTAATTGTGAGCTGTAGCAATACAGGAGCTAAAAGTTCATAATTGCAGCAGATTGTGAATTGGGGTAGGGCAGGGTTCACCTCTGTATCAAAATTGCATTGTGTGTAGAGCCAGATGAGCAAATGATTGCATAGGCTTCAATTACTGCATTGTGTCCAATATTTAATTTCACTTATTTCCTATCAATACATTAAAAATTAAAAAGCAATCATGTGCAAGTTGATTATCATTTTACTGAAGAACTGTCAGTGTCATCCTTGATCAACCAGATAGCTTTCCACTCAGATGTAGAAACAGGGAAGTGGCAAGTGGTTAGCACTTCCACCTGGCAGTGCTAGGGTTGTTGGTTTGAATCCTGACCACAGCACTACCCGTATGGAGATTGCATGCTCCCCCTGTGCCCGAGTGGTTTCCACCCGAGCTCCAAAGATGTGATAAAAGGTTAATTTCCTACGTACAAATTTGCCATGCTATGTGTGTGTGAATGTGAGTTAGGAACCATAGATTGTAAGCTCCTTGAAGGAAGGAACAGAGGTGAATGTACAATATACTGTATATGTAAAATATTTCATATATTGTCAGTGCTATAAAAATACTTGTTATAAATTAGTGCCAGGAAAAAACTCATTAGTAGCTCTATCGTGCTCAAAGCTGTGCTGGAATACTCCATGACACATAACTAGTTGCGCAATGAGTCACATTCTCGTTTTCCACCACCACACTAAGATAATAAAAGCGAAAATCTGATCTCAATCTTTTTAATATGGAGGAACCCTTCAAAGAACTTTCAGATCCTTTAAAACCCCTGTTGATTTTTCAGTGCTCCCGCTAACGATACATTAGCATGAACAGTAAGTTCAGATATAAGAGAAAATTTAATAATAAGTAATGTGGCGTCTGAAAAGAGGAATAGAAAAAAAGAGGGCTCACCAGCCTTGTGCATTATCCTTAGATAAGTTTATTAAATAAAAATATAAAAACTACCCTCAAACATGTGAAATAAACCGCAATGTAAGAAGCCGTTAACCACTTGCCGACCGATGCACGCCGATATACGTTGGCACAATGGCAGCGGTGGGCATATTCTCGTACCTGTACGTCCCCTTTAATTGGTGGGGCTAGCGGGCACACACGCCCCTGCTGCGTACAGCGTGGCTGTGCCCGCGGGACCCCCACGGACTCGATGTCCGCCGGTGTCCCGGCGATCTTGCTCCGGAGCCGCAGAACGGGGGAGTGCCTATGTAAACAGGGCATTTCCCCGTTCTGCCTTGTGACATGACACTGTCATCGGGAGCAGTGATCGCTGTCATGCCAGTGGTAGCCCATCCCCCCCACAGTTAGAATCACTCCCTAGGACACATTTAACCCCTTGATCGCCCCCTAGTGTTTAACCCCTTCCCTGCCAGTGTCATTTACATAGTAATCAGTGCATTTTTATAGCACTGATCGCTGTATAAATGACAATGGTCCCAAAAATATGTCAAAAGTGTCTGATGTGTCCGCCATAATGTCACAGTCATGTTAAAAATCGCAGATCGCCACCATTACTAATAAAAAAAATGAATAATAAAAATGCCATAAAACTATCCCCTATTTTGTAGACGCTATAATTTTTGCGCAAAACCAATCAATAAACGATTATTGCATTTTTTTTACCAAAAATATGTAGAAGAATACATATTGGCCTAAACTGAGGAAAAAATGTGTTTTTGTTATATATTTTGGGGGATATATATTATAGCAAAAAGTAAAAAATATTGCTCTTTTTTTTTAATTGTCGCTCTTTTTTTATTTATAGCGCAAAAAAACTAAAAACCGCAGAGGTGATCAAATACCAACCAAAATTAAGCTCTATTTGTGGGAAAAAAAGGACGCCACATTTGTTTTGGCACAATTGTCAGTTAAAGCGACGCAGTGCCGAATTGCAAAAAGTGCTCCGGTCAGGAAGGAGGTAAAATCTTCCGGGGCTGAAGCGGTTAAGTGATGGCAATCAGTCTGATGGCCACAGTCTCCAATTGATGAAAGATAGGACACAAACACCACCGCTGGCTGACGCGTCTTACATTGCGTAGTAGATTTTATATTTTTATTTAATAAACTCATCTAAGGATAATGCACAAGGCTGGTGCGCCCTCTTTTTTTCTATTCCTCGTTTGACTGCTAGGATACCCCCATCCCGGGGGGCAGCAAGGCCTGAGACATTATCCATTTCGAACTGTAGATCACCTGATCAACATATTTGTGCACAAGAGTGTTTGTTTTTTGCTATGAAAAAATAATGTGGCATGTGCGCTGGACAATCATGGCTGCTTTATGTGACAACATTATTTTCAGTATTTATAATGAAATTTAAAAAAAGAAAATAATAATAACAGCCAGAAAAGAAAGGAAAGAGAAGGAATTTTGTAGTATTATCTCACATAGTGCTCAGCGGTAATAAGGCTCCCTTACACTAGAAATCAGTGGTCAAAGGGACAGTGGGAAGAATGCTCCTTACATTGGTAGCCAGTTGGGGGAATGCTCTTTACATTGGTGGCCAGTGGGGAGAATTCTCCTTACATTGGTGGCCAGTGGGGAGAATGCTCCTTACATTGGTGGCCAGTGGGGAGAATGCTCCTTACATTGGTGGCCAGAGGGAAGAATTCTCCTTAAATTGGTGGTCAGCGGGGAGAATGCTCCTTACATTGGTCGCCAAAGGGGAGAATTCTCCTTACATTGGGGGTCAGTGGGGAGAATGCTCCTTACATTGGTGGCCAGAGGGGAGAATTCTCCTTACATTGGTGGTCAGCAGGGAGAATGCTCCTTACATTGGTAGCCAGTTGGAGGAATGCTCTTTACATTGGTGGCCAGTGGGGAGAATTCTCCTTACATCGGTGGCCAGTGGGGAGAATGCTCCTTACATTGGTGGCCAGAGGGGAGAATTCTCCTTACATTGGTGGTCAGCGGGGAGAATGCTCCTTACATTGGTGGCCAGAGGGGAGAATTCTCCTTACATTGGGGGTCAGCTGGGAGAATGCTCCTTACATTGGTGGCCAGTGGGGAGAATTCTCCTTATATTGGTGGTCAGTGGGTAGAATTCTCCTTACATTGGTGGTCAGCGAGAAGAATGCTCCTTACATTGTTGGCCAGTGGGGAGAATGCTCCTTACATTGGTGGCCAGTGGGGAGAATTCTCCTTACATTGTTGGCCAGTGGGGAGAATGCTCCTTACATTGGTAGCCAGTTGGGGGAATGCGCTTTACATTGGTGGCCAGTGGGGAGAATGCTCCTTACATTGGTGGCCAGTGGAAATAATGCTCCTTGCATCGATGGTCAATCTGAAGAAAGTTTCTTACGCTGGTGGCCAGTAGGGAGAATGCACCTTACATTGGCGGTCAGTGGGGAGAATGCTCCTTACATTGGCGGTCAGTGGGGAGAATGCTCCTTACATTGGTAGTCAGTAGGGAGAATGCTCTTTACACTGGTGGTCACTGGGAAGAATAGAAAATTACTTATTGCTCAAGATAACCCATGCAAACCTCTGGTGGAAACCTGACTGAGAAAGACTGCTATACTGTGTAATTTTAAAACAATTGGGCAAGCACACTAATGCAGCCAGGAATATTATTTATTAGACTGGTATGTCAGAACTACATTTTTCCCATCTGTGTGTGCAGGTGAGATACATGAGATAAAAATGATCTGCAGCTAATCATAACAACAGGATGCCAAGGGCAGGACAGGATATTTAAGTTCAACCAACTCCTGTGTATCTCTGATTAGGCACATTTAAGAAACAAGAATTCAGGCCAAGATGTAACTAATCCCCTCAGCTAAGCATAAGATAACTACACAATATAATTCCCAATATTTTTAAATAGATTACAAGCACTCTATACCTGTATATCTAACTTTCTAGGCTCCCTACTGCCTTAGAACATCATGGAACATTTCTAATCAAAGCGTAACACACCTGGATTATGTTTTAATATAAATACTTTTTGCATTCACCATATTTGGGAGTTTAAAATATAAATTTAAAAGACCCGCAGTACACTTATTGATAGGAAAACCTTCCTAAAGGGCAGCACAGTGGATAAGTGGTTAGGGTCTTCAGTTAAATCCCAACCATGACATTACCTGCCTGAAGTTTGCACCCTCCAAAGACATGCTGGTAGGTATACATACGGCAGTACCTAAAGTGATTGTAAAGGACTTTTTTTTTTTTTAAATAACAAACATGTCATACTTACCTCCACTGTGCAGCTCGTTTTGCGCTCCCGAGTCCAGCATTTGGTGTCCATAGCGTAATGCAGGAATCAGCCCGCCCCCCGGCGCTCGCATCATTGGATTTGACTGAAGCCAATGGCTGCGCTGCTATCAATCAAGAGCCGAGAACAGAGCATCCTCGTGAGTGAAGTTTGAGGGCTCAAGTAAGTACAACGGGGGGGCTGGGGGGCCGGTCACTGACAGGTGTTGTAAACATAGGTTTACAACCCCTTTAAAGTTATAAATGAATGCATGGCTAAGCTGAGATGTAGCTATCAGCACATACCCCAAAAATTTTAACAAAATTATGAACACAGTGGAAACTTCCCCCCTCGTCCTCTAGTTATTAATCCCTGTAGTAGCATTTTAGGATGCTGAGTTCCAAACAACTATATACAACAAGCGAAGACCACCAACAAACAGGTAAAAAAGTCCATTCTTTAAGACCTGCTCAATAAGTTCATTAAAAGCTCAATTGTTAATAAAACAAGTATGCTGCAAGAGTATGTTGCAAGCAAAACCTCAACTGCTTTGGCTATACACTAAGTATTTGGTATGGTTTGGTAATAATGGAAACTTTCAAATGACTTATTGCATGAATCTAAGAGGTGGTGAGTATCTGCTATGTAAGGTATACCTGTTAGCTGGTGGTGTTCACTTAGTGTGTCTAGATATACTTTTACTTGGAAGATCTGACAGAGAAACACCAAGGAACGTTCCAAAGCAGCTAAGGAAATAGTGACTTTCTTATGGTCCCTATCCGCACAGGCATAAGTAGATCCTCATCCCTCTTCTCCCTTGTATTTGGTTGAGACAAGCACAGGGAATAACAACCAAGGAATTTGATATTTTCATCTAATGGGTTATTATCAAATTTGCTATTTCAAAATGATGGATGGGACACCCTACCTGCCTCTCTGTTACTGAGCCACTCATACAGAACCAAAAGTTTTCAGCATTTCTGATTTAAATACCGTAACTATGGCTGGTTCACATTGTTCTTTTTTATGCTGCTGACCCTGGAAATCAGGCGATTATGATTACCATCAGAATACCTGCTGTGGACCTTAGTATGAATTTATAATATTTATGGTACCCACAAAAAAAAAAGACAAAATTCTGCAAAATCAAGAAGAAAAGACAATAAATTATACAAATATATAGGAAAAATAAATGACTTTACATTTCCATGGGAATGTTACTTTTTTGGTTAGTGTAAATCATTGGCAATAAAAGTTTTTATAAATTGGTTATGTCTATTAAGATGTGAATTTCTCTGGGTAGTTTTTACTTTAGTGTAAATATCAGAAAGACAAATGGGCAGATTGCCCAAAGCAGCTTTATAAATGGGCAAAACTGGCAGAAACAATGAGCTGAAACATTAGTTTCGATTTTTGTAATTGGCCTCCAGTGGTTCATGGTAAGGCCTCCTTCTCCTGGCGGATCTAGTAGCCTGAACTCATCTACCATCCACCTAGCAAACATCTATCTATCTATCTAGAGGGGAAGCCCCAGGTCCACACAAGTTCGATGTCCTTCTGTACTGCTGGAGGTCATTGTGCTTTCACAGCTTAGAATTAATTCAAAGAAGAAAGTCACTTGAAAACCCTGAATATAAAAACCTACAAACTCAAGCTTCATGCAGGCTTACACATTGATTTTTGAAGCACAACCACCCACGTCTGCTTACAGTAATTGCAGAAAATGTAAGTAAGATTAGAGTTTACTATAAGCATAACATACCGCCATTTATTTTGTTGTTAATATATCTTATAGCATCACAGCATACTTGTGGCTGGTTTCTACAGCTGTTTAATTATAGAAATACACAGATCACTGATTCCACCAGTGATAACCAAAAGAATTAAAGGCTGTTGATATATTAATACACATGGGAAATATTTTTAGAGTTTTAATTTAAAAGGCATAATTGTATTTATTTTCTGATTAAAAGCTGACCTACATGTTTATGCGTTTTAAACAAATAATTCTCCTCATGTATACATACATCCTAGTTTTCTAAGATAGGAATTTAGGTACAAGATATGCTGTTTCCACACACCAATTTTTTTTTAACTGAATTATTCCATAATTTCACTGTTTAAAAATAAACAATGCGATTATTTATCTATCTTATAAAAAACTCTGGATGTAAAATGCATTTATTTATACACAATGCTACACCAGAGTAAAATGGGGGAAATCTGAGGAGGAATGAGAAACAGAGGGATTTGGTTCCAAAAGGAAAGTAAGGAATTACGCCTCATCATTCTAAAGCTGCCCATACACTGTAAGGCCCCTTTCACATGGCCGTTTTGTATTTCCGTTTTTCATCCATCCGTTGACGGATTAAAAACAGACATACATGTATCTCTATGGGATAGCCGATGGTTATCATTCGCTGACATCCGTCTCCATTAAGCTAAGCTAAGAAAACCCTATTTTTCTTCTGTTAAAAAAAACGGAACGGACGAAAAACAGATGTTAGCGGATGATCTGCTTACATCCGATCTGTTGACATCTGTTTTTCAACCCTTCCCCCCCCCCCCCCATTAAACAGACTGTATATAGTTGGTTCTTAAGGAGGGGGCCGGGAAGCCGTCCGCCACATCCTTAAGTGGATGTAAACCCAATGTCATTAAATTTAAAACATTAACACATTTAAAATCTGTATTGATATACATGCCTCCTGCATGTATCCTTATTTTTATAAAAGTCACCCCCTCACCTGCCAGGAGCCCCGCAATATCGTCGAATCTGTGGGTGTTTTTTTTTTCCGGCGCTCGGTGGGCGGAGTCGTGATGTCAGAGCACTCCTCCGCCCACCACTACACTCCTACGGCCAGCCAGCGTTGCGAGGACGAGCCTCGCGCTTGGTGAGACTGTCGTGCATGTGCAGGAGTGACAGAGCGCGTTCTGTGAAGAAGCAGAGCGTGCTCATATCACTCCTGCGCATGTGCAGAACATGAAGCAAGAGGGCAGAGAGGCATAACCATTGTAAATAGTTGTAGAAGAAGAGAGAAGAAGAAAGAAAATGGTGAGGCTCAATTTGACCTGTCTGTCTGTACTGAACAGCCAATCCTTGTAGAGCTGCTGAAGAAAGGAGTGGGGGTGGGAATTAAAAAATAATGCATGTCTTAGGCTAGTGCACGAGATATGTAAATCACCTGTCAATCACAGCAAGTGGGAAGAACAGACAAAGTTTTTAAAGTTTGTTTGTTTTATTTCACTGAAAAAAGATATGAGGATTGCTCAGGGCTGGATTAACTATTTGTGGCAAGACTGGGCACAGATGGTCTGAAATTCCATACTCTATATTGTGCCAGACAAAAAAAAAAAACATTTCGGGTTTGCATCCACTTTAACAACCGATGAGTCATCAGCTGTCAGCAGGGTTCCCCGCTGACAACTGAATGTAAAAAAAAAAAGAAAATTGCCGGCAAAGAAAAAAATTGGGGAAAAAAACATAATGGGGTCCCCCCAGGTCCATACCAGGCCCTTCAAGTCTAGTATGGATTTGGAGGGGACCCCCAACCCCAAAAAATGTTTGTATAAAAAAAAAAAAATCCATACCAGACCTTTATCCGAGCATGCAGCCCAGCAGGTCAGGAAAGGGAGGGGACGAGCGAGCACCCCCCCTCCTGAACCATACCAGGCTACTTGCCCTCAACATGGGGGGGTGGGTGCTTTGAGGCAGGGGGGCTCTGCCCCCCCACCCCAAAGCACCTTGCCCCCATGTTGATGGGGACAAGGGCCTCTTCCCAACAACCCTGGCTGGTGGTTGTCGGGGTCTGTGGCTGGGGGGGCTTATCGGAATCCGGAAGCCCCCCAGATCCTGGCCCCCCCCATGCGAATGGGTATCGTACCCCAACCCATTCACCACAAAAGCAGTGAAAAGTAAAAAAAAAAACAAGAGTCCCTTAATTAATAGCTCTGAACTGTCTTCTCCCGCCGCCGTCTCTACCGAAGCCATCTCTCCCTGAGCCGTCTTCTCCTGCCGCCGTCTCTCCTGGTGCCATCTCTCCCAGAGTTGTCTCTCCCGCTGCTGTCTTCTCCCGCCGCTGTCTTCTTCCTCGCCACCGGTTACCCGCTAAAAAAAAAAAGCTGCTGTTGTTGTCTGGCTGTCTTCCTCCGTTGTGTTGTCGCTCGCTGTCTGGCATCTGTGATATAGCCGTGGGCCTGGCTATCCGATGAGCCCACCCTTGTGACGTCACAGGGGCCAAGCTCCCCAGGTGACGTCATTTGATGACCATGCCCCATGGCTATATAACAGATGCCTCACCGGTTGTTAAGGATGCAGTGGCCGGCTTCTGGGCCCCCTCCTTAGCAACCAGCTATATACAGTGTTCAAAGCTCTGTCACTTTTTTTTTTGTAAAAAACGGACTTCAGCGGTCATGAAAACGGATGTAAAAATTTACATCCGTATCCGTTTTTGATCTGTTTTTTTACAAAAAAAACGTGACTGAACTGAACTAAAAAAACTGAATGCCCGTGTGAAACCAGCCTACGATTATTCTAGCTGTATGGATCGCTCAGTTCCTCCAGCCTCAATAAATAGTTTGGATGGACAAATCTCTCCTGCTGGCCATTGTATTCTGACAGCCAGCACCTGTGGCTGTCAGAATTCCCAGACAATGGCTGCATCTGATTGGAAGCAGTCACTGTTCGGCTGTTGATTTTCTGTCATATAGTAAATGTGCAGAGCTAATATAGAGAAAGAATAACATATAGGGACACTGATAGGGATCCTCAACAATCATACACTGGTGTAACTAAGTGTATGTCCTTGCTAAATTAAAATAGTAATTAATTGTGAAATGAAGAAAAAATTATAACCAAAGGTTTACATATAGTTAAGTGTCATGTGCAAATGGTAAGGCAATCCAAAATATGTTATATAAACAAAATAACATCATATGTTCTTAACCATGATATAAATGGCGATCATTATATAATGGTAATAGTAAAAATTCTTTGAAAGTCCAAAGTAGTGTTGCAGAAAAGTCCCAATATAAAAAGAAAGAAAATATTCCAATGGTAATGGCTGGCAATCACAATATTCATAGATAGGTCACCACCGTGACGAATATCCACCACCACCACCTTTAAAGATTAGGTACGCTTTTCTGGAACTCGTGCACTCAATCAGCCTACGCTGTGGGGTCAAACAGGCAGGGGTGAATATACATCAGTAGAGGGATATTTCATAGCCACTCTCCAAAGGACACATTTTAAGGTGACTTTAAGGGACCACCAACTCCGCTATCAAGCACGGGTCATTTCCTCTTAATAACACACAATTAGTAATCCATTCAAAAAGGAAACAAAACACCTCCACATAGTGTGAAACCGTAATGTTGAGGATTTATTTAAAAGTCGGAACACTTACGGTACATTCAGTTGGTAGGAAAAGCGTTTATCAATAAAATCATACAGCAAACAGCATAAAGAACACAATGGCCTGAACCTGGACTCCACCCGATGCATTTGTCTACATGGACATCATCTAGGGTGAGAGTCTGGAGTGGTCATTGCGTATATATAAATTGCGTTGATTTTCTGTCCAGCTTCTTTGGATTTCAGAAAGGATGAAGAGCGGGAGGATGCTGACAAGGCTACCTATGGCTTAAATTTCGTCCAGCTCACCAGGAACATACCAAAATCCACTCCATGTATGGCCAGCTTAAGAACCTTGTTTGAACATGTGAATAATTCCCAGCACCCACCACAGATTCCTGCCACACGGAATAAAGATAGTAGCAGAAAGCTCTTTGACCGCAGGGAAGTCCACAGAGAAACCAACATTTCCACAAGAATCAATCTCCTGGCTTCCTTGAAGTTCTCACTGGTTCATCCTGCTAACCTCAAAGTCACTACTGTTTCCTGTAAAGCTGTGGACGTCAGCAGGAGGAATCAGTAAGCAGGCTGCATTCTAATTTTGCAGGTAAAGCTTGACTTTTGTAATTTTTCTATAGTAACAGGGTCACTTTAAAGCTACAGTCACATGGCTGTAACATAGCTGTAAAAATTTTACTGATCTTTAGGCCAGTAAAATATCTTTAGGGCAGTATCTCTGCAAAAATAGATAAATTTTTTTAATTCATAAAAATTAACACATGCCACAGAAGCAGATTTTTGTGTTACGGATTTGACTGCAGTGCATGTTTACATACCTGTGTGAATGTCTCCTTTGAAAACAATGCAGCTGCATTCAGATCTGTAAATAAAAAATGTTTATTAATGCATTTTTTTATGGCCGTATATATGAGGCCTAATGATACCTATCCATAGGGATGTCTCTACCCCTTGTATCATGTAACTATTTTAGTAAAAATAACGCTAGAATGTGCTCATAGAGCAAACATTTGAGAAGCAGACTTTTAGCAAAAAGGCTAAGGATGAATATCATTACCATATCATTGTTTAGTCTGCTTAGGATGAACATTTTTGGAAATAGATAAAGTACATGAAATAGCTGATGGACCAGATTAGGGGGCCACTCAATATACATATTTGGGAAAAGAAAGGTTCACGATATGGTTTGTTACATCACAAAAAGCAGTCCTGGTGAGCTAAACAGTTTACACTGTATGCAAATTAATTTGACTTTAACAATGTTTACCTGTGGTAAAAAAAAATATATTATACTACAGGCAGACGCAGAGATGTGATGGCCCCTAATTGATACAGCCAATCTGAGCTTCATTTAATCTAATAAAGTAATGCTGCTGCCAACCGTCAGTATTTTTATTGAAAGCCAATAAAAAACAGGCAACAAATGGCAGTGACAGGAAAAGGTTGCTAGTAAAAAACATAGCTGTGACCCTCGGCTCGGAACCTTGCATTCACAGTTTTGGTCCAGAGCCAGCTGAAACCATAGGAGTGCCTTCTACAGTGTGTTGGGGTGGCACCAGTGGGGGGTGGGTCTGACGGAGGCAGTGACTGAGCGTGTCGCGTGATGTCATGGTGCAAGGGAGCGGATCGGCCAGAGCCTCGTGTGCTGGTTTGTGGGACGGGAGCAAGGCAAGCCAGGAGCAGGACTGTTAGTGCTTTGTGGACTGGAGTAGACTGAATGGAGCACCTGCTGTGGAAAGAGACTGTCACTGTGACCCAGGAGGGGACGTGTCATGTTGGTGAGGTGTCATCATCTGTGCTGCTACACACTCATTCATGTGTGTGTGCCTGCCCATTCTAATTTCTTTACCTACTGAGTCTTGTCCCTGAACTACTTACTTACTATTAGGGATGGGCTTGATTTTCGACTCGAAAATCAGCTGTTCGTAGAACATATGGGGTGCCCGCGGCAAGTTCGCCCACCGCAAAGCACTCCATAATGTATATATAATACAGTTCAGAGTATATAGTGTAATCCGTGTAGTATATATAATACAGTTCAGAGTATATAGTGCAGTCCATGTAGTATATATAATACAGTTCAGAGTATATAGTGCAGTCCGGGTAGTAAATACAGTTCAGAGTATATAGTGCAGTCTGTGTAGTATATAATACAGTGGAGAGTATATAGTGCCATCAGTGTAGTATATATAATACAGTGGAGAATATATAGTGCAGTCAGTGTAGTAAATACAGTGCAGGGTATAGAGTGCAGTGTAGAGTATATAAAACAGTGTAGTGAAGTGGTTAAGGGGAACCCTATGACAGAATTAAGAAAAAAACATTGTGGGGTCCACCCTGAAATCCATACCAGGCCCTTGGGGTCTGGTATAGATTTTAAGGGGAACTCCACACCAAAAATGTTTAAAAAATAGTGTCGGGTCCCCCCAAAATCCATACAAGGCCCTTTGGGTCTCGCATAGACTTTAAGTGGAACTCCACGCCAAAATGTAAAAAAAAACACAATTTGTACAAATGTAAAAAAAACAACAATTCCTATATTAAAAAAGAAAAATAAATTGTCCGGCAATGTCCATCCATCTTCAATCACGCCACCCGACGGACCCGAAAAATTGAAAACATTTAGAAAGCTCTGCCTCCATAAGAGGCCTCCCGGCGACTGCTGTCTCTTGGCTTTGAAAGCTGTTATATAGGCAAGGGTGGGGCCACCCGGTGAGGTAACTGTGTGATCCTTCTGATCTCATGTGATGTCAGAGAGGGCTTGGTCATCCAGTTACTTCAGCGGGTGGCCCTGCCCTTGCCTATATAAGAGCTGTTAAAGCGAAAAGACAGCAGTCGCCGGGAGGCCTCCCATGGAGGCGGAGCTTACTAAATGTTTTCTATTTTTCGGGTTCGTCGGGCGGCGTGATGGATAATGGATTTACATCGCGGCACACTTTTTTTTATTTTAATTTTTATTTTAAATAAATGAATTGACAAAAACTGTCTATTGTGGTTTTTACTTTTTGACACTTTTTTTGATGAATGGGTAGGGGTACAATGTACCCAATACCCATTTACATGGGGGGCGGCCGGGATCTGGGGGGCTTCCAGATTCTGATAAGCCCCCCACCCGCAGACCCCGACAACCACAGCCCAGGATTGTTGGGAAGAGGTCCTTGTCCCAATCAACATGGGGACAAGGTGTTGAGGGCATGTGGCCTGGTATGGTTTGGGGGGGGTGCTTACTTTCCCCCCCATCCTGACCTCCAGGCTGCATGCTCGGACAAAGGTCTGGTATGGATTTTGGGCGGGACCCAACGCCAATTTTTTTTTATATTTTGACGTTGTTTTTTCATTGATTTTTCATCTATATTGCCGGCAATAGAGACGGCAATACATTACAGTCACCAGCAAGTTTAAATTAAAAATTTTCCTTTAGAAATGTAATTATTGCTGCGGCACTGTTCTACACATTGCACAGATGCGCCACTCTTCAGGCAGACTAAAGGGACCCTCCAGGCATGATAATTAAAGGAATATTTAATTGTTATTGCTTCACTTTAAGCATTATTAAAATCACTGCTCCTGAAAAAACAATTGTTTTAAAAACTTTTTTTGTATTGATACATGTCCCCTAGGGCAGTACCCAGGTCCCCACACACTTTTTATGGCAATGATTTGCATATAAGCCTTTAAAATTAGCACTTTTGATTTTTCATGTTCGTGTCCCATAGACTTTAATTGGGTTTGTATGTTCGCTAGAAATTTTTGCCTGTTCGAGTTGTTCTGGTGCGAACCGAACTGGGGGGTGTTCGGCCCATCCCTACTTAATATATAGAAAATAAAATAAAAAATATGTTTTTTGCCTTAAAATTAACCTCAAATCACATTGCTATTTGCATATTGTACTTGTTTGTAGCCTAAATACTGAAATTTGCACTTAAAACTGTAATTTTGTAACTTTTGGAAATGTCAGTAAAAAAAGCGACTGGGCCAGTAAATTCTGGGCATTGTGTCAGTAAATTTCAATCTGGTAGGCTGGCAACACTGCTAATGCGGTTATAACAAAAAGCAGAATTGAGAGCTTGTAAGTCCCAGATATATTCAGGTATGTTCACCCATTCAGAAAAACAGATCCATAATAACTGTGACAATTTTAAGCAATAAGAATACTTAAAAAATTTGAGTTCTTTGAAAAATACCGTCCATTAGTAAACTGCCCTGGCGGTGTCCTAAGTTCCTGGGTCTTTTTAAAATATCTACACAATACCTTACGCTTTCCAAACTCAGTGTAACCATATTCACAGCCAGGAGGTCAATTTCTGACCGATTGGCAGGGGCTCTTTAAAGCGGAGCTGCACCCGCACAAAAAATATTAAAAGTCAGCAGCTACAAATAGTGCAGCTGCTGACTTTTAATAAATGGACACTTACCTGTTCCAGGTTCCAGCGGTGTAGGCAGAATGTGACGAGAGACCGCTCGTCTCTCGCTGCCCCGCCGCCATCCTCTGTCAGGGAATCAGGAAGTGAAGACGCAACGTCTTCACTGCCCGGTTCCCTACTGCGCATGCGCGAGTCGCGCTGCGTGCCTCTATTGGTCTTCGCTGTGTCCTGGGAACTGTGTTTCCCAAGACACAACGGGGCAGCTCCGGATAGGGGCGGGGTAGCTATACGGAAGTGGGTGTAGATACCTGTATTATACAGGTATCTGCACCCCCCTGAAAGGTGACAATTGTGGCACCGGAGGGGGGGGGGGGGGAGGAATCCGATAAACGGAAGTTCCACTTTAGGGTGGAACTCCGCTTTAAAATCTGTAAATTAAACCAAACAGGTCACCAGTACATAAGAGTATTCACACCCACACTTGTGGGTGGATTAACAAAGCATATATTAACATAACCAGTTCCTTGCAACAGTCAGAGCTTTTCTGATTGCAAGCAGCATGGTGGTAATCAGACTATATTCTAAGAGAGAGTACTCTATACATAATGCATGGAAAACATTGACTCAAATGAAGTGTGGTCCAATATTAGTCCTGGAATAGACCCAAAATTGTACTATTTGTCAAAACAGCAAAAGCAACAGAAAGTAAATCACACCCTTCGATAAGACCCTTCTGTAATGCCGCGTACACGTGACCGGTTTTCCTGTCGGAATAAACTCCAAAGGTTTTTACGACGGAGTTCCGCTGAAACTGTCTTGCCTACACACGATCACACCAAAGTCTGACCGTCAAGAACGCGGTGACGTACAACACATACGACGGGACTAGAAAAAGGAAGTTCAA
The DNA here is from genome assembly GCA_028564925.1 of Lithobates sylvaticus. Taxonomy (NCBI): domain Eukaryota; kingdom Metazoa; phylum Chordata; class Amphibia; order Anura; family Ranidae; genus Lithobates; species Lithobates sylvaticus. The sequence continues at coordinate 95,934,384 of CM053027.1, forward strand.
TAACCAGTAGCCAATAGCTGCCGTCTCATACTTGCTTCAGAGCATGCGTTGTTTTTGGTCCGTCGGAACAGCATACAGACGAGCGGTTTTCCCGATAGGAATTGGTACCGTCGGAAATATTTAAAACCTGTTCTATTTCTAGGTCTGTCAGACTTTTCAGAAAAAAAAGTCAGATGAGCACACACGTGATCGGAATATTCGATTAAAAGTTTCCGTCTGACTTTTTCTGTCGGATATTCCGCTTGTGTGTACGCGGAATTAGGGTCAGAATACTCTACTTATAGAAGGTGTATCTTTCTGACCTGTCATCCTAGCAAACTCTTTACTATTCTCACAAGAGATATTTGAATAAACACACATGACTGTAGTCAGAAGAGAAAAGAGATGTTTAGGAAAAGGGCAGGTCATGTTGAAGGGTCTGGAAATGCTGGTCATTGAAACAAGAATGCATCTGTGTTTGTGTCCAGAAATAGGAGCTGTAGCATCTGATGACCATTTCTGTTTACCTTATTTAGAGGAGTACGGAAAGATGTGTGGGAAAAGTGCTACAGACACAGCAAGCGCCTGTTCATTGGGGAAAATAAAACCGATCACATAAGCTTTACTAACCTAATTGATAATTTGCCTGCCAAGATCTGGTCACTTGTGTTTATCATTGTCCCAAAGCCCGGTCCGATGAAGAGACTGTCAGCTAATGTCCATATTATCTTAGAAATTTATCACACTGGACACGTTACCATGCATTTTGCTGCATTTCCCGACACAGCGAACTGTATTTCCAAGAGAAAAGTCGACTTCCCTGGAATTTATAAAGAGTGTCATATTTATTCTTTAGAAATCTGTCTCACAGTAGGTTGACAAGTGGTGACAGATTAGTATACCTGTCGGTAAGGTGTATATGAATATGAAGCAATTCTGATAGAACTGTCCCGATCATTTTTCCTGTGAAGTAGTTTGGTTTTACAAGCAGAGAAGCTATTTGGAGAAGTTGGGATAGTAATGGAAATTTATAAAATATGAGTTCCAGAGGACATTAAAGAGGAGGTTCAGCCAGCTTCCAAAAATGTTTTAAGTCAGCAGCTAAAACTGTAGCTGCTGACTTTTAATAAACAGTTTCTCACCTGTCCAGGGATCCAGCACCGTCCCCACAGGGAGCCAGCACCGTCCTCACCCAGGCTGGCTCTTCAGGTCCCTTGTGCCGGCATGTTAACTGTGGTAAGCCACCTGTCAGTTTTTAAGATGGACCAAATCAGACCCTTTATTCTCCTCTATGGAGCAACAGTATAAATGGACCTGTGTCTGTTTACACCTGCCTACATCCAAGCCAGTCCACTAAAAACAAACAGTTCCCCTTACATCTAGCGGATCAGATCGCATGGCAGTCGGGTGAAAATAGACAGGCGGTCTGTTAACATCCGACCGCTGATGGTGTCACCCCTAGCAACGCCACTGGTGCAATCCAGTGCAATTTCAAAATTTCATTGCACTGAATAGCACAGGATTCTAACTGAGAGCGTGTATTGGAAAAAAGTATGCTGCATTTTGAATGTGATTTTCCATTTAACTGGAGTGAAATTCTTTATGCAACACATATCAATACATGGAAATCCACAGTAATACATTATACAGTTCTTGTGTGAACTCTATAGCCTTAATAGGTATCTGCACGGGAAACATAGCAAGCTCTCAAGGCCCAAGGCCCCCATGTCCAGATTAAAACAAATGACGTACAGAGGAATAGTTATTTCTCAAGCACATTCACAACCAACAACTGTGCATTGTTTGGAATCAAATACTTCTGTCTCTTTTTCTTCCTTTTCTAGTCTAATTTACAAAAATCATTTAAAGTTGTTGTAATGGCTCAAGGTTTTTAACCTTCATGCATTCTATGCGGGTAAAAAACCTTCCTAGTTCAGCAGCTCCCCCCCCCTTCTAGATCCAGCGATGTGCATGAGAGCAGCAGCTGCTGGGGTCTCTTCCTCCTCATTGGCTGAGACAGCAGCAGAAGCCATTGGCTCCTGCTACTGTCGATAACGGGCAGTGAGCTAATAAGAAGAGAGTGGGGGCGGGGCCAAGCTGTACTCAGTGTGTGGACACACAGAGTAGCAGCCATAAGAGTGCCAGCGGGGGACCCGAGAAGAGGAGGATCGGGCCTGCTCTGTGCAAAACCACTGAATAGAGCAGGTAAGTATTACACGTTTGTTATTTTAATGAGAACAAAAACTAAGCCTTAGTATCAGAAGTGTTCTAATATACTAAATCTTTCATCCAACCTCTAAAATATTGCATTTGTTATTTTCAAAGGGCCAATATAAAAGAAAAGTAGTGGTGAAAAAATGCACCTTACCCTGCTATGTTTCATGTACAGTGGGGAAAATAATTATTTGATCCCCTGAAGATTTTGTAAGTTTGCTCAATTACAAAGAATTTATAACATTTGTATCGTGTTTTCTCTGGATTTTCGGTTGATATTCGGTTGGTATTCTGTCTCTATCATTTAAAATACACCTATGATAACAATTAGACATGTGTAATTTGTTTCGTTCCGAATTCGTTTTTTAACAAATTTCGACAAATTTGTTAATTCGGAAATAACGAATTAACGAAAACCCGCATGTACATGGCCGACCGCCGCATGTACATTTACGTCGGCAGGGCACGGCATGGCATGGCTGGGCAAATGGGCATACCTGTACGTCCCTTTGAATTTGCCACCATGTGGTCGAGCGAGTGCCGACAGTGGCGCACGACCCTGCCGCGATCTCCGTGAGTAGGATCGCGGGTCCCGTGGACTTGATCGTCTCACAGAGCTGAAGAACGGGGATATGCTAATGTAAACAAGCATATCCCCATTCTGCCTACATAGTTACATAGTTACATAGTTAGCTAGGCCGAAAAAAGACACAAGTCCATCCAGTTCAACCATAAAAAAAAAAAAAAAAATAATAAATAAAAATAAATAAATAATAAATAAAAAAAATGATGACTAATGACACTGTCACTAATCATAGCTCCCTGTGATTGGGAGCTATGATCAGTGACATGCCACTCATAGCCACGCCCCCTAACAGTTAGAATCACTCCCTAGGACACACTTAACCCCTTCCTAGCCAGCTAGCGGTTAACTCCTTCACTGCCAGTGTCATTTTTACAGTAATCAGTGCTATTTTATAGCACTGATCGCTGTAAAAAATGACAATGGTCCCAAAAATGTGTCAAAATTGTCCGATGTGTCGCAGTCACTATAAAAATTGCTAATCGCCGCCATTACTAGTAAAATAAAAATATTAATAAAAATGCCATAAATCTATCCCCTACTTTGTAGATGCAATAACTTTGGCGCAAACCAATCAATAAACACTTATTGCGATTTTTTTACCAAAAATATGTAGAATACGTATGGGCCTAAACTGAGGAAAAATATTTTTTGGGGATATTTATTATAGCAAAAAGTAAAAAATAATGTTTTTTTTTTCAAAATTATCGCTCTATTTTTGTTTTTAGTTTTTTTGTTTTTTTTATAGCGCAAAAAATAAAAACCGCAGAGGTGATCAAATACCACCAAAATAAAGCTCTTTTTGTGGGAAAAAAAAGGATGTCAATTTTGTTTGGGAGCCACGTCGCACGACCGCACAATTTTCAGTTAAAGCGACGCAGTGCTGAATCGCAAAAAGTGCTCTGGTCTTTGGCCAGCCAAATGGTCCAGGGCTTAAGTGGTTAACATATTTTTTCAAATATTCATAAATTCAAATATTCGAAAATTCGTAGATTTGAAACATCGTAAATTTGAATTTAGAAAATCCGAAAATCTGAAATAATAACTAACTAATAATAACTTAACTATTACTATTAAATTATAGGTATTGGAATTTCCTTTCAAATTTGGCTGTTAGTGAACGTAACGAATATAAATTTATCCGAAGTTACAAATTATCCGAAATAACGTATCTGAACGAATGGAACGTAACAAATTATTAATAATAATAATAAATAACAATAATAAAAAGGTTGTATTATTATTTATTATTCATTTGTTCCGTTCCATTAGTTTAGATGCAACATTTATTTTGGATAATTTGTAACTTTGGATAAATTCGTATTCATTATGTTCACTAACAGCCAAATTTGAAAGGAAATTCCAATACCTATAATTTAATAGTTAGTTATTATCAGTTAGTTAGTTATTCTTTTTAATTTTCTGATTTTCTTTATTATTTTCAAATTTACGAATTTTTGAATTCATGAATTTACGAATTGCGATCATAACGAATGACCCGAAAAACTTAAAAAAAATCCCAGAAACGAATTAAACTAAAACTAACAAATTTTTCGTCAGTGCACATGTCTGTCTAATAACAATTATAGACCCTTAAAGCGGAGTTCCACCCAAAAGTGGAACTTCCACTTGTTGTACTCCTTCCCCCCTCAGGTGCCACATTTGCCACCTTTCCGCATGGGGGGGCAGGATACCTGTCTTTCACAGGTATCCTGTTTTGACTTCCGGGAGCCTCACCAAAGCCTCGGGTATTGAAGTCACCGCCTGAGCTCCCCCTCCTCCTTTCCCGGCCGCTGGGCCATGAGAGAGCCTCGCGCATGCGCAGTTACGGCTTTGCGCCTTACTCGCAACGGAAGCGGCATGCACCCGACAGCTGATAGAAACATCAGCTGCAGTGTCGACATCACTGGACTCCAGGACAGGTAAGTGTCCGATTATTAAAAGTCAGCAGCTGCAGTACGTGCAGCTGCTGGCTTTTAATTTTTGCAGCGTTGGGCAGACCTCCGCTTTAATTTCTTTGTAAGTGGGCAAACTTACAAAATTTGCAGGGGATCAAATAACTATTTTCCACGCTCTATTAATTCTTCATGATCCGCATAGCTAGGGAATGTGGTAAGGATTCTTTTTTGCTGATGTGTCTTGGAAAATTCCCCCCTCACTTCTTGTTCTGGACAAATTATTGGAACTGGGAGAGGAAATTAGTCCATCCTCGCTCTATTCAAACCTGCAAGAAAACTTTTTGGTGGAGTTACACTTTAAGTAGACTTAGCTATTGAGAATGAACTCCCTGGTGCATATGCACAAAGCCAGCAATAAGTAATAACTCACTGCTGTTCCGATGAGTGTTTAATATGCAAGCAATTAATGGCCCATCTCATGATGCTGGACTTGTAGTATTGATCAGTCTGCACTCAGTATGCTGTTTCACTACACACTGTGGTTATTAAATAGATGCGAAGAATGACTCAGAAAGCTGTGGAAAGACATGGTGTCTGCTAGCCTGTTTAATAAATAAGTTACAGTATTAATAACTGCTCAAGCACTGGATAATGAGGAGTTAACCTCTGAATAGCCACTGTATGCTGGAACAAAGACAGTAGGCACCAGATATATAAAAACAATACCTACAGAGATGGAAATAACTAAAAGGACCTTTGTTCAAAATCTTTACACATGTTCCCCAAACTCACTATTCATGTTCAATCTAATAAATTCTCCAACAAAAAAATACAGAAGGACCAACTTCATGAAAAAATCATATTCTTGGGATTTCTTACGTCCTATTCTAAAAGTGTTAAGAAACCCCAAGGTGCAACCTTTACCGCCAGGTCACCCTCTCCAAAAAAATCTTGATAATGTTACTCACCCATCTGATGGGTAACTATAGGAAAAATCCAGCAATCCCATCAAGTACCTAGGACCATAGATAAACAGCAGCACATTGATGTGATCAGCTTTCTTCTCTCTAAGCTTTACACTAGCAGCCCACCATTTAAAGCAGTACAACCCATATCGGCTCTGCGTGCTGAGTATAAATGTCCAAATCTAAGTACACCAGTACAGGTGATTACAGAAAGGTGATCAAAATACAGAATCATAAACCCATACTGGCTTCATTTAAATTACATTACTATGTAAATGGGCATAAAAGTGACACCATATTCTCAAAGCTGCAGTTTGAGAAGCTCTGGCAGGTTGATTGTGAACACAGAAAATTATGTTCTATGTTTTCTCTGGATTTGGTAGTTCTGGATCGGGTTCGGAAGCTTGAAGGTTCAAAAAAGAATTTTGGGCGGGACAGAGCCCTGTAATGCGGTGTCCAGGTTTTGCTTGACTCTTGCAGCCTGAGGGCACAGGTGTGGAGGGCCATTGTAGAGCAGATCTGAGCATAGCTCAAAGTATTCAGAGTTATGCCGCGTACACACGGTCGGAATTTCCGATGGAAACAGTCCGATGGGAGCTTGTCACCGGACTTTCCGACCGTGTGTATGCTCGGTCTTTTTCTGTCGAAATTTCCGACGGACTTTGGATTGAGAACCTGTTCTTAATTTTTTAAACGGAAAACCTTTCTATCGGATTTTCCGATCGTGTGTATGCAATTCCGACACGCGAAATTCCAACGCATGCTCGGAAACAATTCGACGCATGCTCGGAAGTATTAAACTTCCCTTTAATAGTGCTGTCGAATGTGTTGTATGCCACGGTGTTATTGACCGTCAGAATTTGGTGTGACCGTGTATAGGCAAGAGAGTTTGAGCGAAATTCCGTCGAAATTCCGACGGGAAAACCATCAGAGATTTTTCCGATGAGAATTCCAACCGTGTGTACGCGGCATTAGAGTTGTTGCAGTTGCTGCAGCCAGGAGGGAGGTGTGCTCCTGTCTGGAGACAAAGGCAATATCCTTGAGACAGCATTCCATGTGGGAGAGGTTCCAGGCCATTGGACCAAGAGAGATGGGCCAGATGATAGAGCCTGGGAGACTGCGAAAGTCTGGGAGACTAGAGCTGAGGCAACTGAGACAGTGCTCAGGGGAGCCAGAGGAATCTGTGAGTCTCCGAGGAGTGAGAGTGCCTGGGATATCAGGAGAACCTCTACCTAGGGACTAAGAGTGACCCGTGCAGCAAGGTACTCCAACTAAAGCTGAGTAAGCTTTGGAGCCAAGTGGTTGGGCATTTTTGTTTGGTGGGAAGCTGAAATCCCTGCCTGGGAAACCTGATGTTGTAGGGACTTTCTTTTCTGTTTCCTTTATATAAAACTGGGCTACCGACCCTCTACTATCCTGTCTGCCAGGGACTCACTGTACAATTGCATCTACTCCGAGAGCTAACATCCCCCAGATCATACAAGATTTATTTCCTTCTAATATTTGCCTGCAGTTCCAGTTTGGTGCTTGGTACCACTGACCTCATGGGCTTCAGTGGCATATTCCCCCTTTATAGCAATGTACTTATATGACTAAATATATAGAAGAAAAAAAATTGTCAAAGCCCAAATCAACGCTGTTTTTTTTTAATTACGCCCCCCAATTTGTGCAAAATTAAAAAAAGCAGCTCAGGCTGCAATACTCACCTGTCCCCCGCAGTACTCTTTCCCCACAAGGTGTCCTCATTCTTTTGCTTTGAATAATGCTCATCTACACTCCATTCAGAAGACTGAGGCCTTTATTTGAGTGCGGGGCTTCACCACACTGCCCTGCATTAACTATGTCGTGGTGCATAGAGCAGTGCTGACGCCATTATGTCAGCACTGCTCTCTACATAGAAGATAGCCTGGAGAAGAAAAGAAGAGGAAGAAGGCCAGCATCAAGTGACCAGCCATAAGACCGGAAAAGGTAAGTATAAAGAAAATAGTTCCCTTGAAGGAGCAACTAGGGCAGTGATGGAGAACCTTGGCACCCCAGATGTTTTGGAACTACATTTGCCATGATACTCATGCACTCTGCAGTGTAGCTGAGCATCATGGGAAATCTTGTTCCAAAACATCTGGGGTGCCAAGGTTCACCATCACTGAAATAGGGGACCTTTAAAGGGTGACTATGCAACATCAAACATTTTATTTCTTGGGAACTACAAGAACAGATGAAGATTTAAACCAGATTTAATAATTAACATGTAAATCAGAGGCATTTTTAAGTGGAACTAAAGTCCTAATTTAGGTCAGCTTTAATCAAACAAACAGGGATTTGGAAGGGAAGGTAGAAATGTGTGATCTCAAACTGAAAAAACATGTGTATCCACTGTAAAAACAGTTCCTGCTGTCCTTTTCTGCCTGAAGCCGGCACATTACTCCATGCAACTTGCAGCAGCTTGGCATTTGTCTTCGTTCACTTTGATGTCAGCACCCAACATCTAAAGGTCACATGACCTGGAAACAGCAGACAGAAAGATGTGCGTCTCACAGCTGTTCAGGCTAGTGTAAACCGGCTTGTGAGATCAGTTAAGGTTGGTTTAGAGCGGATCTATTGAAGAAGAGATATATTGGGGCTGATTTACTAAAGGCAAATAGACTGTGCCCTTTGCAAGTGCAGTTACTCAAGAGCTTATTAGATGAGGGGAAGGTCTGCTGACTTCCATCATCCAATCATGTGCAAGCAAAAATGCTGTTTTTTTCCTTGCATGTGATTGGGTATTCTTTGCTTCACCTCATTTACTAAGCACTTACAGAGTAAAGGATTCCTAAATGCCTGGTCGCAATGTTCTTAATAATGTTCACTGAGCTGTGTATGCATCTGTCAGGATATGCATGCGTGGATGTTATGTCACCCAGGCGTGGTCAATCAAGGTGGCTGAAGATCCTAAATTAGCATTAACATTTCTAATGTACCCAGGACATGGAAGTAATGGTGCAAATTAACAACTATACTGGAGTTCAGCTTTAACTTTCTCATTGACTACCACACAGCTTTTGTATGTATACCATAGTACCTGTCTCTGGGGTTTGATGGTTATCATCCAATTTATATATTAGATTAGGGGTTTAGTGTACTACTGGACTCCTGGTGTTATTGAGTTACAACCATAGGCATTCCTATTGTTTTTTGTAGATAGATATTATATTGCTTGTAATTTATTATAGAAAATGTATATGATTGGTTGTAAACAGTCAGCAGTGGAATTTGGATAGTTTAAGGGGATATTACTAGTGTATTTGATGTATATATTGTTAGTAATTATTGACTCCACGGACCGGATGTATGTTGTATTACATAGTACATATAATATAATTAGGGATGTACATATCACAGTATTTGGCTGGATACTATATTTTTATACCACCATGTAGTGTACACTGCTAATTTTGAAGTCTGGTGAGGTGATGGTCCAGTCTGTCCTAGTATGCTCCAGTGGTCCCGCTTTGAGGATGGCACATGGTTCCAGGGGTGTCTCTCCCCCTCGGGGGGGGGGGGTCTTGGGCAGATGGTTACACCTGGATAACCACATGCATCTTGGGTAAGAAAGTATGAAGTGGTAAAGAATAAATGTGATGTGTATTTGTATCTATCTTATTATACTCTGTTATTGTACACATTTACTATTTTTTGTTTTATAGATTGAAATATAGATTCTTATATGTACTTCTCCTGATGAAGCAGCTTGGAACGTGAAACGCGTAGAGCTCATCGGTGACCCTCTTCTCCTCCCTCTTTGTCATTATTTGACTTTAGTATTTTGTGATTGTAACTAATAATAGAATGTGGTACCTTTTATACCACCCGTGTTTTGAATTTGTAATGTACCCATGGTATGGAAGTAATGGTGCAAATTAACAACTATACTGAAGTTCAGCTTTAACGTTCTAATTGATTACCACAAAGCTGTCCAGGCAAGCCAAAAAGCCAGATAGATTGTAAAGTAACTTTACTGAATCTCAGCAGCTAGTCCAGTGGTAGAATCTTAGGCCTCTTGCAGATATACGGTAAGTAAAAAACACCTTGCTTGTTTTACTGATCTCTAAAATCAGATGTACTGCTAACTATAACACATTGCACACTGCTGAGTAAAGATGGGTAAAGCAGTGCTGAGTATAGAGGCGCAAAAAAAAAAAAATAGAAAATTGTAAGTTTTACTTCAGTAATTTACGTCTATGCGCCTTTATACTCATGTACATAGAGAGTATGGGTGTATAGCCATAAATTACAGTGCTGGTTGAATCAGGTTCCCTCCCACTGCCTGGGAAGGGGGGTTGGAAAGTGAAGGGGGTGATCAGAAAGGGGGGGTTGGAAAGTTAGGGGGTGATCAGAAGGGGGGAGGGGTTGGAGAGTGAAGGGGGTGATCAGAAAGGGGGGGGGGTTGGAAAGTGAAGGGGGTGATCAGAAAGGGGGGGGGTTGGAAAGTGAAGGGGGTGATCAGAAAGAGGGGGGTTGGAAAGTGAAGGGGGTGATCAGAAAGGGGGGGTGGAAAGTGAAGGGGGTGATCAGAAAGGGGGGGTTGGAAAGTAAAGGGGGTGATCAGAAAGGGGGGGGTTGGAAAGTGAAGGGGGTGATCAGAGTGCTGGGAAGGGGGGTGGATGGCACAATTATTGGAACAAATTCCCCTGTGTGGCTCTCCCTACAGTGCATTTGCTTTTTCTTTTCTCCCTCCCGGCCAGCTTACAGTCGCTGTAGGGAGAGGCACACATAGGGATTGGTTCTAATAACTGTGGCACCCACACCCCTTCGAGCACTCTGATCACAATGCACTTTCCCACTTCCCCCTTGCAGCTCTGATCCCCATATGCCTCCCCCCTCGCAGCGTTTACGGCTTCCCTCCTCTCCTCCTGCCGGCTGCTGCAGGGAACACAGGAGGATCGGATTTTGAATGGAGAGCGGAGGGGCCCCCTTCCTTTCCTGAATGAACACAGAGAGTGATTGGTACCGATCGCTGCTGTGTCCATTCATAACTGAAGCATAGTAACCTGTGTATACTATGCTTCAGTTTGTGAATGAACTGGAAGCCACTCTGTACAGAGCCCTTCCGATTCATTCACTGTGCAGAGCAGCTGACAGTGAATGAAAGTAATTGAAGAACCTGTGTCCTCAATTCCTTCCTCTGTCTGAATATGTAAGAAAAAAAAACAAAAACCATAATTAAAGTTGAACTTTAGGCCCCTTTCACACAGGCAATCTGATCAGGTATGCCTGTCAGTTTTTAAGGTGCCACGGGACCGGCGGGTGTAAATGGACTTGTGTCCGTTTACACACACCTACCTCCAATCTGATCCAATTTGCTAAAAGAATGGAAGGGAATCTGTTCCCCTTTAGGCAGATCGGATTAGCGGGCAGTTGGGTGTAAACAGACAGCAGAGTCCGCTTTCACCATGTTTGCTTTGCTTAAACTGAGAAGACATGGACCTGCCATCTGTCCACTCTGCTCTGATCAGCAGGGAATCAGTAGACAGCAGTGGCATTTCTAGGGGGTGGCTATTGGGGCTATAGCCCCGAATCTGGGGCCCATAGCCCCGAGTCTCTTACCACAGTGTCCCTGTCTAACCAGAGGGCCGCGGCTTCGTCGGGCAGGGGGGCTGCATGAGAGAGGCGGACAAGAGAAGAGAGCAGATGGACGAGCAGAGATGACATCATCTCTCTGCGCCCACTCCACATCACCGATCTTCCGCCCTCACAGTCAGGCCTCTTCAATGTGGAAGCGAGGTGCGGTGGGGAAGCAGAGAGATGACATCATCTCTCACTGTTCTGCCCTCACAGCGCGGGCTTCTTCAATGTCATCTGGTGACAGGCGACGGTGGCAAATGACATGCTGCATCTGGTGACAGGCGATGGTGGCAAGTGACAGGCTGCATCTGGTGGCAGGAGATGTGGCAAGTGACACGCCCAGGGCCCCCACTGATTCTGCATTATGGTGAATGTAACAATAGAAACAATGCTCTTCAATCACCCTGACACCATATCAACCATGGTGCCATGATGATTGAAGCATTGAAGCGCCAACACCAGCCATTGCCTGCGAAAAATTGCTTACCATCGGCGTGGCGTCCCCACCCCCCCCCCCCCCCCCCCCCCCCCCCCCCCCAGGCCTGAAAAAAGGTTGGTGACTGCTGCTTTGGGCTCTAGCCCCAGATCTTTTGCAGACCTAGAAACGTCCCTAGTGGACAGATCCCCTGCTAATGAAAATGGAGTCCACCCCATGTGAAAGGGACCTTAGTGTGAAAAAATAGCAAACAGGCAGGGGTTTTCAATGCAGAAGGCCCCTTTCTTACAAAGGTCCGCCTGTCAGTTATTCACTTGTCCAACTAGCAAGGTGGGCAATATTATAGGGGTATATGAATGAGGGCTGTCTTCGCTCTCTTTAGGATTCTGTTGCTGTCAAGATTAGTGTGACATGGCGCTTAACGACTCCACATAGGACTGAGAAAATGACAGCTCGGTTTAATGTTAACTTCTTCCTGACTATATAATGACCAGCCACTGCACATGTGCATCCACAGTGGCCTGAGATGAGAACGCACACACTGTGTGTTCCCAGCACACTGACTGAGCCTCCACCAACACCTCTCGATCCCGGCTTCCGATCAGGAATAAATGGGACAGGCACCTGATGGGACCGCTGTGAGAGCCAATCACAACGGTCACATGACAGAGAAAAGGTTAAAGGTAACCTATTGTCAGAGAAATATTGAGGCGGTCATTACTGATGTCAGCTTCTGAAAATGCTGGTTGTCTGGATGTCATGCTGGTCCTCTGGCTTTAATACTTTGAGTATTGAATAAATATTTAGGCAACGGGCACTGACTTTCACTGCTATATACCAGATAGCAAGCAATTGTGCATAAAGTTTGATGTTAGACTTGCCAGACTTTACAGGTGTGTTGCACTATTACAGCGAGTCTGCATTGCATGACTCCAGATCAACTTTCTTTGCAAACATTCTGCAAGTCCGCTGCAAGTTCTGGTTCAGTTATGTTGTGCAATAGTCATCCCACCACAGGGGTCACTGTGACTGAATTTGCTGTAGACTTGTAGAGCTCTTGCAATAGACTCACCACTGCAACTTTGCTCTTGCTACAAATTGGAAAAGTAGAACTTGTGCTTCAAGTGCTCTGCAATTGTACAACTTGCCAACGAAAATATTCAGCAAGTTAACAAGACTTACAATTCAACACTGCCACAAATTTATGGCAAGTTATCCTTGCTATCTGGGATCTTATCTGCATATTTGTTTCAGGTGAGCAAAAGCACTAAAGCCAGAAGGTCGGGATCTGAGCCGGTCAACAAGCACAGGTAAACTATGGCAGCTGTATTTCTCTCATGACAGGTTCACTTTATTGTGGTTCCAATCTGTCTAGACAAACATTGTTAATAACTCTGAATGATCCGACCCATTCAGACAATTTTCATTTTGGTATTATGGGATTTTTACAGCCGTGCAATAACAAAGAACATAAACTGTGCAGTTACTATACCACATCTACTGCTAAATGTCTGGTTTTACATATGTGGCTGGCTTTTATCGTTTCTGCCTGACACTGCATGGCCCATCATCTGATAAGCAGGCTGTAATGTTATTACTTGTCATATAATTACACACAAGACAAAAACATTTGTTTTTAAGTGACTGCAGGTGCTTCACCCAACTGGAAGTTACATCAGAGTAATAGGATTTTAAATGACAAGAGGAGTTTAATTGTAAAGGGAAAAAGGCTACAAGTGGCCATGGAGACTAACTGATATTTTACGTGACATGCATAACATACGTGGTCACTGCATACCCAGATCAGTGTCAAATTCTACTCCACGTCTGTGTCTTATGTCATATGAGCATCTTATGGAGCTGTATTTATTTTTCTGATCCTATTCATATGTAAGAAAATAATCTTCTGAAGTGAACACTGAAAATACAGCCGTATTCAATAAAGCAAAGGGAATCCAATCTGGTTTTGCTTTACTGTGGTTAACTCACTTAAAGGAGTTGTAAAGGCAGAAGTTTTTTTTTTTAACTTAATGCATTCTATGCATTAAGATAAAAAGCCTTCTGTGTGCAGAAGCCACCCCAGCACCCCCTAATACTTACCTGAGCTCCATCTCTGTCCAGCAATGTCCATGACTGTCTCGGCCGTTCGAGACTCTTCCTCCTGATTGGCTGAGACACAGCAGTGGCGCCACTGGCTCCCGCTGCTGTCAATCAAAGTCAGTCAGCCAATCAGGAGAGAGGGGGCGGGGCCGGGCCAGGCCGCAGCTCCGTGTCTGAATGGACACTGGGAGCTGTGAACCGGCATGGGTGCCCCCATAGTAAGCTGCTTGCTGTGGGGGCACTTGACAGGATGGAGGGGCTGGGAGAACAGAAGAGGCATCGGAGAAGAGGACGATCTGGACTGATCTGTGTAAATCCACTGCAACAGAGCAGGTAAGTATAACATGTTTGTTTTTTTTTTTTATTGAAAAAGAAATGAGACTTTACGATCACTTTAAAGCTGAAGTCCAGGAAAAGGAAAAATGGTCCCTTGTAGTGGGGCTCCTCCCCCTCCAACTGCAAGAGTTAAATGCCTGTTTAGGTCTAGGGCAGCAGCCACTAAGTGGAGAACCGTGGTCCGGAACCGGACTTACTGACAGTCCTATCTGGACCATGACCGTGCCACTGGAGTCTTTTCATATTAACAAGCTGGGTAATCACTCGCAGGTTAACATAATGCCTTGGGAGGCCTGGGAGAGGAAACCCCAGGATGATTAGTGCCTCTGCTATGCCAAAGGTACCGTAGGACTGTGCAACGGAGGCTTGCATTAAAGGGGGCTCTGTGTTGTGTCACTGCCTGATGAAGGGGTCCTGCGTGCAGGGTGGATAAAAAATCAATGATTTTTTTCAAAAAATCTGATTTATTTGATTTAAATCCGATTTTTATCAAATTTATGTTAATAAAAGGCTTTTGCAGTAAAAATCTATCTAAAGATAGTTTTCTATTTAAGATACATTAATAATTTAGTTTATTCAGCATGAAATTAAGCTTAGTTATGCAGCATGAGCCTGTATATTCTTCATTCAATGAATCCAAGCACTGCGTTGATGCATTCACACAATTTCACAGTAACCAGGAGATAAGGAATATTCCTTTATCCCATTGTTTTGCAAATCTATGTACACTACAAACTGTATGATTGAGTCAGTTCTGATATCACTGTTTTACTAACCTGACAACTTATTATTCTAAATAAGAAACCTTCATTTTGTTTGCAAATATTAAAGATTCTAACTACCAACAATAATGAGTCCTTACATTAAAAGAGCACCTGTCATTTCAGATCCATCACGGCAGGGCCTGTTAGTGGGCATCCACTCACCTGTTGCCACCACGTCCCTCACCTTGTTGTGTCACTGCCGCATCACCAGCCGTCCCATTACTGTAAAGTGAATAGGACTGTCGCTGAGTCAACAGTGGGTCAGAGGAGGAGCCGCTGTGGGACAGAGATGACAGTTGCTCTTTAAAAATTATGATTTAAATCAACTTGATTTAAATCAAATCCACCCGATACATGGCTCCGAAACACTTCAATCTGCTGTAAAGATGTGATAAAGATGTGATCGCTGATTAAAGCTTAGAACCCAATCTGTAGATCCTTAGAGTGCTGGTGACATTCTTTTGCACTATGATGTGTAAGGAGGCACTGTGTTGTGTTATGGGGGGGGGGGGTTATGGTAACGGTGCTGTGTTATGTTAAGGGGTACTGTGTTATGTTAAGTGGCACTGTGTTATATTAGGGTGCGCTGTGTTGTGTTAAAGAGCACTGTAATGTGTAAAGAGGCACTGTCATGTAAAAAGGGGCAGTGATGTGAATGGGAACTGAGGACACTGTGGGACTTTTTTAAAGATTGGACTGTTATATAAAGGGGACTACTATGTGAAAGATACACTGAAGACGATGATGTATGTGATGTGTTAAAGCGCTAATGATATTTGGACCTCGGAAGGAAATTTTGCTGACCGAACTTCTGTAAATTTTAATTTAAGACCCCTGGTCTATTGTTTCTCTGTCTGGGAGACTTGCATGGAGGTTACTGAAATCAGCAATACTAACTATAGCAACTTCATATAAATCTAAAATTACAAACTACAGTAATACCACAGATGGCGAGTAACGTGGTTAATGAGCGCTTTCGCAATATTACAAGCTATTATTTTTAAGTTTAAATCCTGACTCGGTTTGCGAGCGTTGTCTTGCAAAACGAGCAGGATTTTGCAGTGTGCAATACCACATTTGGCCAGAGGTGCGGGGGTGCCGGTGACACTTGGAGCTGCTCGGATGCACTCGGAGCCACTCCGTTCCAGAGTGTTTCCTAGGCCCCCCGAGTATTTCCGAGTGCATCCGATCCGCTCCGAGTGGTTTCCGAGTGTCTCCAGCGCCCCACACCTCTGGCCACATGCAGTACTGCATACAGTAGAAGTCACTGTGTAACTAATTATCTGAGTTTCCATTGACTTCTATGGGGAAACTCGCTTTGATATAAGAGTGCTTTGGATTACAAGCATTCTTCTGGAACTAATTATGCTCGTAATCCAAGGTACCAATGCATAAAACAACTTTAAAAAAAGACAACACACACTGATAATCTTACTTTCACATAAAAGACTGCGGTTTCTCTTCTAATAGTCATAAGCAGTATGACAAAACACGACAAGAATGTTTCTACAAGGTTGCTAGGAATCTTATGTAAGGCAATAAGACAGCAGACACACAACGCCAACAGGTATGACAAGTTACTCTTATGTTTCCCGTCTGGGGAATCTGGATCTTGGGTGGCTGCCCATAACTTGAGAAAGGCACGCTTTATGTTCAAACATTACTGGTGTTGGACCATTTAATTAACAGTTTGTAACAGTTTTTTTCTGATAGTGTATACTCAATAGTAAAGTCATTGCTAGAAACAAATTCTCAAATGACACCATTTAATAGGACCCCCTTGTTACGTCACCAGCTGAATTACGTGATTGTTAAGCTGAATGCATCATTGTCAGTGAAAGTTCTCATTTATCCGAGTCATTGTATATATCTAGTAAGTAATAAGTAGTATTAGTAGTAATTCAACTAGACTTGCTCTGTAATATTAAAGACGATTCATATTTACCAATCCACTTCTTCAGTTCCTAGAGTAGTAGGAAGATACCCCAGCTGGGCTTATTGGCTCCCACTGTGTCCAATCACACGCACATGTGTGCGTGCCCCAGACCCGGAAGTGTCAGATCATGTACCAGGTACATGATCTGGCTCAGAGCGACCACCCTGCCACAGTATAGCTATGAGGGGTAGTCGATAAGCGGTAAGCCATATAAAAGGTAAGTGGTATATAAACAAACCCTACAAAATAAATAAAAATATTTTCTATAAATATTTAAAAAAAATTGTTTTTAAAGTGATTTTTTTTTAATAACAAACATGTTGTATTTACGGTACCTGCTCTGTGCAAGGGTTTTGCGCAGAGTGGCCATGATCCTCCTTTTCTGGGGTCCCCCGGTGCCGCTTTTGGGTCCTCCTCTTCATCGAGTGCCCCCACGGAGAGACTCTTTCCCTGGGGGCACCCGTGCGGGCTCACTCCCAAGTCCTACTACCTGCATCCACTGACACAGACAGCCGGACTTGGCCCCACCCCCGTCTCCCGTGTCACTGGAATCTGATTGACAGCAGCGGGAGCCAATGGCTCCCGCTGCTTTCAATCTGTCCAATGAGGACCCGAGACAGCGGCTGGAGCTGCTGTGCTCATTCTAGTCACTGGAACGATTTGGGTTCAGGTAAGAAAAAGGGGGGCTCTGGGGGGCTGCTGCACTAAGGAAGGTTTTTCACCTTAAATTGGATGTAAACCCAAAATTGTTTTTTTTTTTTTTTATGTCATAATGTAGAGTATAAGATTTCCTATCATTTGAGCCCAGTCTTGCCACAAAGAGTTAATCCAGCTCTGAGCAATCCTCTTTTATTGTTCAGTGAGATAAATCTTGACAAACAGAGAAAAACTTTGTCAAATCCTCCCCCTTGCTGTGAGTGACAGGTGATTTACACAATCGCGCGAACTAGCCTAAGAGGCATGCATTATTTTTTAATTCCCTCCCACTCCTTTCTTCTGCTGCTCTGCCAGGATTGGATGTTCCACACCTCAGCATAATTGGGCATGCTGAAGTCATGTGGGGACTTTCCTGTCCTTTCACTGGATGTTAGAGATCATAGCAAAAGTTCAGTGTAAGAAATACACAGGAGAAAATGCATATTGACAAGGGGAGTGTAGAGGTGGGCGGGGAGTCTACTGACATCACGACTCCACCCACCGAGCTCCAGACAACAGACCCACCCACAGAATCTTCAGTTTTTCGGGTCTCATAACAGGCAGAGGGGAGACATTTGACAGGTAAAGATACATGCAGGAGGCATGTATATCCTTATAGATAACCCCTATGGCAGTAGTTTAGAAAGGATGACATTGGGTTTACATCCACTTTAATGCATAGAATGCATTAAGGTGAAAAAACATGAGACTTTACAACTCCTTTAACCTTTTTATTTCAGTTATCCTTTATTCGGGCATTTTAAAATAAGCCCTCACTAACCTCTCTAGCTGCTTTTAATGTGATGTTATTCCTCCTCAAAGATCACAACAAAGACTTTAGAATCAGTTTCAGTTGGTTTTTAAACAGTCAAGAAACACCTGCTGTGTGTTTACATTAGAGGGCTGGCAGACTGCCATGATTCTGTTCCCTAAGGCCTCATGCACACGGACGTTTTAAAAAACGGGCTGTAAAGCTAGGTCGGATGCCTGGAAAAAGCAGCCTAAAAAAACTTGACTTTTACCGCGTTTTGCATTGGCGTTTTTGCACGTTTTTTTAGCGTCAGCGTTAATTAGCGTTTTACACATCTATAATTTCCTATACAGGGATTACAGTGTCCAATCAACTTTTTGCAGCAAAAAAACGCTGGTGCGCGTTTATGCGCGTTTTTACAGCTCTAGCGCTGCGCCACGGAACGCACTGGTCCTGGGTTTTTTTTACAGCTTAAAAACGCCTATGCCATTTGCAGCTCAAAAACGCCTAGGTGGGCATGAAGCCATAGACTAACATGGACAGGCGTTTTTAAGCTGCAAAAAACGCTCAAAAACGCGGCTGCAAAAACGTCCGTGTGCATGAGGCCTTAGAAAAACACAAAGCTTGTGTTGTGAACTTCATTTCTTCACAAAGCTTATAGATACAGAGATGAGTATGGGCTTGTTTAAGGGCTTGTTTACATGTGTGGCTATTATTGCCCCTCTAAAAAGCTATTAGTGGTAGACTGCTTTCAGCCCCCATTCACATTGACTGTGGCTTTGAAATCATGCAACTTCACCTGAAATCGCACAATTTCAAAGCCGCATGTCAATGCGACTTGGAAGACATCTGTGCGGCCTCATGCACAGATGTCTATGCAGGTCGCACCCGAAATCGCCAAAAGTAGTGCAGGAACTACTTTTTCAAGTCGGTGCGGCACTGCAAAGTCGGCGTTGCACCAGTTTGAGCTGTGCAATTGCCGGCAATAGAATGCGACTTGTCATACAATTTGACCTATCAAATCGCATGACCAGTCGCTCCAATGTGAACAAGGGCTTGAGAGGGTGTTTGACAGCCAATGAGGAGCCAAGATGTTGCCTCCTCTCCACCTGTTTTAACCCCTCAATATTCAGACCCACTGCCCCACAAACGTGTGCATAGCACATGGTTGCAGGGCTGTTGTGACATTGCCCCATTTTCTTGAATCGGTTATCCTCAGCAACAGTACTGCCCACCGAATACAACACACCACTGACTTTTTGTAAAGCATAGCAACTGTGGCATGTGCACAGTCCTGAGTGGCTGCACTTCGGTGTATAGATAGGCAGGGGGTGAAAAAAAATGGCTCAACCTCCTGCTTTTACCTCCCCCAGGATGCCTGTGTGGACAGGTGCTTACATTGCTTTTACTGCTTGTTCAGAATATATAACAACTTTATTGTGCAGGATCTGAGCACAGGTTCACTTTAACACATGGTAATTTGTTGCACATAATGCTTTTGTGCACCTTACCGCAACGCAAGTTTTTAATTACCTTTGTACTACTTTCTTTATTAAATTGTAGATTTATTGATACTGTTCTATTTACTAAACAAGAAACAGGGGCCACTGATGAGGAAAGGGGTTCATTTGGGAGCAAAGAATTATAAATGCTTATGTCCTGGTGACTTGTCTAAACAAAGGATGGATGCTGGCAACACATTATACACACATTATAATCACATCCAATATCCTGACAGTAAAGGCATTTGTAAAACGGACAATGTGCAGACAGACTTTTGCTCATTATGATGACACAACCAAAAACTGACAGATCTCAAAACATTTGCCAGGTAATATCTGTGTCTGCTAGCTCTAAGCTAGAACAATTATCTATTTTTCTGAATGAATAATTTAATGACCAGTGCATTAAATGACCATAGAGTAAACTTGATTTGAGCCACGAGGATGCCGAGGATGCCACCGTATTCCAGCATCTGGCTGATACCATCCAACTAGAATCCAAGATGGACTTCTGGCCATAGATGGAGCAATTTCCTTTCCTGCAACTCCATGGGTTGCAGGAAAGAAAATCACCCAATTCCCCCATCAACACAGTCAGTGTTGACAGGGGAATCCCTCCCGCGGAGCTATTGTGTTTTCCCTGCAGGGAGGGCGGGGGAAGCGACATACAGTGATTGGCAATAATTGCATGGAAAATAAGACAGGCTGGATGTACCCAAGCTGAGCTTAACGCTGGACATACACTGCTCTAATTAAAAAAATTTGAGCTGTGGGTGGACCTGCTGCCTCTACCTGGCATTACAACTTTCAATTGAGAAATCAAAGGAGCCGGGCAGAAAAACATCAGCTGAACGGTGACTGCAGCCAATCAGCTGCAGTCACTGTTTGGGTATTCTGACAGTCCTAGGTGCAGGATATCCGAACACAATAACCAGCACAGATTAACAAAAAAAAAGAAATTAACAAAAACGTGATGTGGATAGAGGAGTTTCTCACTCAAGCCCAGCATAGAAACGTGTATGGCCAGGTTAACATTGGCCACGACCCTTCCACTGGCCATGGAGAACTGTCAGATCTCCATAGAAAATGTGAATGATGAGGAAACCATAAGTGGTAAGCATAGACATAGAATAATCTTCATAAACATCAGCAGGTGAAAGGTAACACTTTTCAGGGTAACAACTTCATCAGGGTTGGAAACAAAAAGAAAAGATATTGGACATTGAATGTAAACAGTTGCAGTATGGGTGACAATCTGACAGCCTGTACTGTCATTCTAATCTTTGGCTACCCTGGGGACCCACAGTGATACCCCAAATGCAGGGCCAGGACAAGGGTTGGGGAGGGGCGGCTGCCCTGGGCACTATGGTATCATGTAAGGTGGGGGCGCCACAAAGAGATTGGAGGGAGGGGATTTGTGTTGGAAGGGTGAATTTGGGTTTTGGCGGGGGGTAAGAATTGTTCTAGGAGGGGAAATTTTGGAGGGGGGGTGTAGGGAAGAAGATTTGTGCTAGGAGGGGGGATTTGTGCTGGGAGGGAGGGACTTGAAAGGGGAGGGGCAAATGTGTACTAGGAAAGGGAATTTTAGGGGTAGAAGTTTTGTGCTAAAAGGGGTGATTTTTTTTTTGGGGGGGGGGGCATTTGAGCCTGGGGTGATTTGAGGGATGGGGTGCAAAGATGTGTGGTGAGAGGGGTGATTTTATTGGAGGGGGGGGTGAATTTGTACTGGGAGAAGGGGGTAAGCATACAGATTAGTGCTCAGTGTTTTTGTAGGGGGGGATTTTGCTGACAAATACACTGTGTGCACAATTATTAGGCAAGTTGTATTTCTGAGGACTAATTTAATTATTGAACAACTGCAGTGCTCTCGGTCAAAGCAAAGAGCAAAGAGCAAAGAGTCTCAAACCTGAAAATTTAAGAAAGTAAAATTGAGATTTGAGGTCTTAGGAGAATATCTATCTGTGCACAATTATTGGGCAGCTATTAGGCCCCTTTCACACTGGGGTGGTGAGCCGCGGTGACGGTAAAGCAGCGCTATATTTAGCGCTGCTTTACTGTCGTTTTCACCGCGGTTTTCGGCCGCTCGCGGTGCGGTTTTACCCCCCGCGAGCGGCCGAAAAAGGGTTAAACACCCCCCGCAGAGCGCCGCCGTAGCCGCGGTATTGCCGCGGTAACCGCGGTATTGCCGCGGTTTCACCGCGGTCTCCCATTGTAATCAATGGGAAGGAGCGGTATAGGAGCGGTGAACACACCGCTCCTATCCCGCTCCAAAGATGCTGCTAGCAGGACTTTTTTTGTCATCCTGCTAGCGCACCGCTCCAGTGTGAAAGCCCGCCGGCTTTCACACTGGAGTTAAAGGGGCCGGATTTTTTCATGCGGTGAACAGGCGCTATTTTTAGCGCTGCACCGCATGAAAAACGCCCCAGTGTGAAAGGGGCCTTAGTGTCAATATTATTATGCAACTAAATGCAAAACGAAAATGTTCCCATCTCACTTGTTTATTTTCATCTGTAATAGTGAGAATAATAAACAAACAACAATAAAATGTACAAATAAACATTTCTGACATTTAAAAAAAGAAAGTGATCAATATAGCCACCCTTCTTTTCAATAACAGTCATATGCATTCCATTCATGGAGTCTGTCAGTTTCTTGATCTGTTGACGATCAACTTTTTGTGCAGCAGCAACCTCAGCCTCCCAGACACGGTTCAGAGAGGTGTATGGTTTCCTCTACCGTAAATCTCCCATTTAAGAAGGGCCCACAAGTTCTCAATAGGGTTTAGGTCAGGTGAGGAAGGGGCCCATGTCATTATTCTTTCCTCTTTAAGACCTTTACTGGCTGGACAGGCCGTGGAGTACTTTGATGCATGCAATGGAGAATTGTCCTGCATAAATATCATGGTGTTCGTGAAAGATGCACTTTTTCCTGTACCACTGCTTGAAGAAAGTTTCTTCTAAAAATTGGTAGTAGGTTTGGGAGCTGATCTTGAGTCTATCTTCAACCCAAAAAGGTCCAACTAGCTCATATTTAATAATACCAGCCAATACCAATACTCCACCTCCACCCTCCTGGCGCCTGAGTCGAAGTGGAGCTCTGTGCCCATTACTGATCCAGCCACAGGCCCATCCATCTGGTCCATCAAGAGTCACTCTCATCTCATCAGTCCATAAAACCTTTGAAAAATCTGTCTTCAGATTCTTCTTGGCCCAGTCTTGACGTTTCAACTTATGTGTCTTGTTTGGTGGTGGCCGGGATTCAGCGTTCCTTACCTTGGCCATGTCTCTGAGCACTAAACACCTTCTACTTCTGGGCACTCCCCGTAGGTTGCAGTTCTGGAATATGACAGCAGTGGAAAATAATGGATTCTTGGTAGCTTCACATTTGATTCTTCTCAAATCTTTGGCAATTAATTTGTGTCTTTTTTTCTCAACACGTTTCTTGCAACCCTGTTGACTATTTTCAACACAACGTTTGATGGTTCTAGAATCACAACCCAATATCTTAGCAATTTCAAGAGTGCAGCATCCCTCTGAAAGACTTTTTTTACAATTTTTGACTTTTCAGAGTCAGTTAAATCTCTTTTTTGGCCCATTTTGCATGAGGAAAAGAAGCTGCCTAATAATTATGCGCACCTTGATATAGGCTGTTGATCTTCTTATGCCACACCCTCCCTCATTACACAAATACACATTACCTGATATGCTTAACCAGCTGAGATCCACGCTATAGCCGAATGACGGCTACAGCGCGGATCTAAGATGCCGGGACTACGTCTATTGACGTTGTCCCGTTCACGAGCAGCGTGCGCGCCCCCTGAAGGATGCGTGCTCTGTGATCAGCGAGTCTGTGAGACTCGCTGGATCACAGATCCGAGTAAGGGGTCGATCCCGACCCCTTACCACGTGATCAGCTTTCAGCCAATGACAGCTGATCATGTGATAATAACAGAGCCGGTAATCGGCTTTTTTTCCTCCTCGCGCTGATAGGAGAGAAAAAGAAAGAGGAGAGGAGAAAAAAAAAAAGCCGATCACCGGCGGCAGTGAGAGGGACATCAGTCCCGATCACTGCAATGTGCCCAAGGTCCATGGTGCCCACCTGTGCCCTATACAAGTGCCGCCTACCAGTGACCACTAGCTCTACATGTCAGTGCCCACCAGCTTCACCTGTCAGTGCCCACAGTGCCATCTGTCAGTGCCCACAGTGCCATCTGTCAGTGCCCGCAGTGCCAGTGCCCACAATGTGCCTTTACAGTGCTGCACATCAGTGTCACCTACTAGTGCTCATCAGTGTCACCTACCAGTGCCCATCAGTGTCCCCTACCAGTGCCTATCAGTGCCCATCAGTGCCACCTATCAGTGCCATCTATCAGTGCCCATCAGTGCCATCTATCAGTGCCATCCATCAGTGCCCATCCGTGCCACCCATCCATGCCAACCATCCATGCCACCCATCCGTGCCACCCATCCGTGCCCATCAGTGCCATCTTATCTGTGCCCATCAGTACCGACTTATCTGTCCCCACCAGTGCCACCTTATCTGTGCCCACTAGTGCAGCCTATCAGTGCCTACCAGTGCCGCCTCATCAGCGCATATCAATGAAGCAGAAAAATTACCTGTTTGCAAAATTTTATAACAAACTATAAAACATGATTTGTTTT
This sequence comes from Lithobates sylvaticus, assembly GCA_028564925.1. Classification (NCBI taxonomy): domain Eukaryota; kingdom Metazoa; phylum Chordata; class Amphibia; order Anura; family Ranidae; genus Lithobates; species Lithobates sylvaticus. The sequence goes on from CM053027.1 coordinate 95,958,809, forward strand.
TGTTTTTAATTTTCCATCTTTTTTTGTTTGTTTAGCAAAAAATAAAAACCCCAGCTGTGATTAAATACCACCAAAAGAAAGCTCTATTTGTGGGGAAAAAATGATAAAAATTTCATTTGGGTACAGTGTTGTATGACCGCGCAATTGTCATTCAAAGTGCGTCAGCTCTGAAATCTGAAAATTGGTCTGGGCAGGAGGGGGGTTTAAGTGCCCAGTAAGCAGGTGGTTAAATCCAATAAGCTTTCAAGTTTATACAGCTTGAACTTGGACAATATGCATAAACATTATGATTTGGTCAAAATACTCACTTGCCTAATAATTGTGCACCCAGTGAAATGCTCATACATATTGTGGGGGGGGGGGGGGGGGGCACAGTTTCATGGTTGCCCTGGGCTCTAGATGACCTTGTCCCAACACTGCCCATATGTGACAGAGTTGGCGCCTGAAAATAGAGATCACATGTGATTATATTTACTTTGGGGTGCAGCCTACCACCAACATTCCTTCTAAATCTTCTCCATAGGGTCATGATAAACTGTTTCACTCCCTACTATTTCATTATTATTCATTAAAGACCATGTGTATTTCACATCACCCATTGGTCCCCTATTATCTGTTTTTATAGCCCTCATCGCCCCATTGGTGAGACCCCCCTGTTTTCTCCTCCAGCTGTGGATGGGTTTTTATATGTCTTCCTTTTTCCATTTTTCAATAAAGCACTTCTCTTGTTTTTCTATACTAGCATAGGTATCATTTCAGTCATATGGCAAAACAATGTATGCATCATCAGTCAATGCACAAAAGGAAAAAACATGATAACAATAAGCCTAAAGAAGTGAGAACATCTACAAAATGATTACAGCAGCGACAAGCCAGTATATGTTCCACATTGGCTTTGTCTCTTGGAGTACACAATGCGACTTTAATAACTGGGTTGTAATACAGGGGAGACTTCAGTATGATTTACTGTTTTTGCGGTGACAACACGTGATCACATTGTGTCGAGAACAGATACCAGAAAAAAGCAACTGTTATATTTATAGAGATTGAAGAAATGGAAAATGAAAGACCTGTTTGTGGTAAAAGAAAACGCAGATATAAAATGTAGTAATACAATTATGATAGACAGTAAAATATAACTCTCTCAATCAACATTGACTATTTTTAATCCTCATAATGCAAGCCTTAATAAATAGATAGGAAATTATAAAGTATTTACTTGTTTTAACTTTTTTTTTTTATTACAATCCTTCAGTTCCTTCCTGGTTTCTGGCCTAGGCCAAAATGATGTCATATATCTCAGGAGTCTTCATGGGCATTTTTTTTTTCATCTTGAGGAGGGAGCAGGAGCTTTCTCAACTAAGCACACCCTCCTGCATGCATGCCTGAACTAAGGGTAGATGGATTTTAGTTTGTGGTGCTCAGACACAGTTAAAGTTATACTAAAGTCTCCATTTTTTATGTGCGTGAATGGTGTGGTTTTCTTGTTCTTGGGGCCTATATAGTTTTGCAGACTACTTGATCCTTTAATACATTGTCTGACTTAAGCGGGGGGGGGGGGGGGTACATGTCTTACATGTCTGTACTGTTTTTGTTTGTCTTCCTTTCTATTGGTTTAAAATAAACACCTTTAAAAAAAAAAAGTCTCCGTTTTTTTTTTTTTGCTTTAAAAATAACAAGCATGTTATACCTACCTCCTCTGTGCAGTGGATTTGCACAGTGCAGCCTGGATCCTCCCCTTCTTGGGTCTCTCTTCGGTGCTCCTGGCCGATCCCTACTGTCAAGTATCCCACATCAATCAGCTTGCTATGGGGGCATCCAAAACGCAGCTCTCTGTGTCCGACCCTGCCCCCTCTCTCTCCTGATTGGCTAACTGACTATGATTGACAGCAGCGGGAGCCAATGGCACCGCTGCTGTATCTAAGCCACTCAGGATGGAGAGTCCCGAATGGCCGAGGCATTGGTGCAGCATCGCTCGATAGAGATGGGGCTCAGGTAAGTATTTGGGGGGGCCGAGGGGAGGCTGCTGCACACACAGAAGGTTTTTATCCTAATGCAAAGAATTCATTAAGATAAAAAACCTTCTGACTTTACAATATCTTTAAGTTCTGCTTTAAAGCCCTTGTGAAGTCTATTTCTTTTTATGTCTATATACTACTGATTTTCACTTGAAAAAGCCTTAAAGTGGATGTAAACCCAATTTTTTTGGTGATGTCATAATGTAGACAATAAGATTTCCTTTCATTTGAGCCCAGTCTTGCCACACAGATTTACTTGAGGCCTGAGCAATCCTCTTTTATTGTTCATTTAGAGAAATCTTGACAAAGTCTTGAAAACTTTGTCAAAAACGCCCCCTTGCTGTGAGTGACAGGTGATTTACATATCTCATGCACTAGCCTGAGACATGTTATCATCAGATCACTGCATGTTCTACTCTGCCCAGCTCTGACTACATACATGTCCCCTAAATCACTTGTCTGTCTATAGTCTGCTGACTGTTCACTGCATCCCATGATGAGAAACATCCAGTCAAAACACAGTAACGGCCAATCCTGGGAGAGCTGGAGGGGAGGGGGATGTGAATTGTGAACTTTTTACACAGGATGTGCCTGTCTCAGGCTAGTGCATGATATGTAAATCACCTGTCACTCACAGCAAGGGGGCGTTTTTGACAAAGTTTTCAAGACTTTGTCAAGATTTCTCTAACTGAACAATAAAAGAGGATTGCTCAGGCCTCGAGTAAATCTGTGTGGCAAGACTGGGCTCAAATGAAAGGAAATCGTATTCTCTACATTATGACATCCAAAAAAATAAATAAAAATTTGGAGTTTACATCCAACTTTAGGTATGGATATTTTATACATAGTTACAATGATCCAGCTTGAACCAATGTAACTATGCATAAACTATACCTGTGGGATTTCCCTGGAAACACTGCTACTCCATTGATCTCCACTTGTTTCCTGGTCTGTGCCGAGCGACTCTCCTTCTGCATTCTGAACACAGGAGGATGCTCTGTATGTTCTGAATGACTGTAAAGCGTTCCCTAATGGATGAGGTATAGAGCGTAATGTCAATGCCTCTCCACCTTGTCCAATCACAGAACGATTTGCATTCATTGAGCAAAGGCCTTGGTTATAATTAACCCCTTACAGACCGCCCAGCGTTGTTTTACATTGCTATTTTGAAGAAGGATATCGTTGTTATGGCAGCAGCTAGCTGCCATAACCCCAGTATCCTCTTCTTCAGGGGCAGTCCGCTTCAAGATAAAAGTGATCTCTGCGGCGGATTCACCGCAAGATCACTTCTATCAGAGGCAGGATGGGGGCTCCCCTTCTGACGCTCTCCGATGCCCTCCGCCACTTACCGGAGCCGCCGGCAGCAGCGGAGGTGATCGCATCCTGTCCCCTGCTTGGTATGGAGACGAGTGTGGGGAAGATGGCCGACCATCCGTCTCCATATCATTGCAGGGCGCAAGCAACATCAAAACATCACTTCCACCCATAGCTCTTAAAGGGACACTTTTTTGTTTTTTATTTCAAATGACATAATTTTTTTTTATTGTTTTTTGCATTTTAGTGTAAATATGAGATCTGAGGTCTTTTTGACCCCAGATCTCATATTTAAGAGGTCCTGTCATGCTTTTTTTTCTATTACAATGGATGTTGTAATAGGAATAAAAGTGACACAATAATTTTTTTTAAAGAACAGTGTAAAAATTTTAAATAAAGGGTAAAATAAATAAGAAAAAATAATAATTTTTAAATGCCCCCATCCCACGAGCTCGTGTGCAGAAGCAAACGCATACGCGAGTAGCTCCCGCATATGAAAACGGTGTTCAACACCTGTGAGGTATCGCCGCGATCGTTAGAGCGAGAGCAATGATTCTAGCCCTAGACCTCCTCTGTAACTCAAAACATGCAACCTATAGAATTCTTTTTTTACGGGTAAAAGTTTGTCGCCATTCCAAGAGTGGGCGCAACATTGAAGCGTGACATGTTGGGTATCAATTTACTCGGTGTAAAATTATCTTTCACAACATAATAAAAAATTGGGCTAACTTTACTGTTATCTTAGTTTTTAATTCAAAAAGGTGATTTTTTTTTCCCAAAAAAGTGAGACTGCTCCGCAAATACGGTGTGACAAAAAGTATTGCAACGACCGTCATCTTATTCTCTAGGGTTTTCGAAAAAAAATATATACTGTTTGGGTAAGTAATTTTCTAGCAAAAAAAAATGTTTTTAACTTAAACTGTAAACACCAAATCTCAGAAAGAGGCTCGGTCCTTAAGTGGTTAAAGAGACCCTGGGGGTTATTTACCAAAGGCAAACCCACTTTGCCCTGCAAGTGCACTTGAAAGTGCACTTAAAAGTGCAGTTGCTCTAAATCTAAGAGGTAGATCTGAAATGAGTGGAAGCTCTGCTGATTTTATCATCCAATCATGTGTAAGCTAAATGCACTTTTTTATTTTCCTTGCATGCCCCCCTCGGATCTATAGCGACTTTACTTCCAAGTGCACTTTCAATGCAAAGTGGATTTTCCTTTAGTAACCCCCACCCCTCCCCCCCGTCTCCAAAACACTTCCCGTCTTGCGTGTCATGGCGATGTGACTTAAATGCGCATGCACGGAGTGACGTCACTTGCGGCCTGGCCATTAAAGCTCCTGAGGATTGGGAACCCGGAAGGAAGACTGGGCACAGCAGAAAGCCGCAATAGACCAAGGAGAGCTGTGTCAGCGCAGCGTTGGAGGGCTGCATTTACAGTTAAGTCTGTCATAATGTACAGTGCATCCGGGAAGTATTCACAGCGCTTCACTTTTTCCACATTTTGTTATGTTACAGCCTTATTTCAAAATGGATTAAATTCATGATTTTCCTCAAATTTCTACAAACAATACCTCATAATGACAACGTGAATGAAGTCTATCTGAAATTTTTGCAAATTTATTAAAAATTAAAAAATTAAAAAAATCCCATGTACATAAGTATTCACAGCCTTTGCCATGGCACTCAGAATTGAGCTCAGGTGCATCCTGTTTCCACTGATCATCCTTGAGATGTTTTTACAACCTGATTAGAGTCCACCAGTGGTAAATTCAGTTGATTGTACATGATTTGGAAAGGCACACACCTGTCTATATAAGGTCCCACAGTTAATAGTGCATGTCAGAGCACAAACCAAGCCATGAAGTACAAGAAATTGTCTGTAGACCTCCGAGACAGGATTGTATCAAGAAACAGATCTGGAGAAGGGTACAGAAAAATGTCTGCAGCATTGAAGGTCCCAATGAGCACAGTGGCATCCATCATCACCAGGACTCTTCCTAGAGTGGGCCACACGGCCAAACTGAGCGATCGGGAGACAAGGGCCTTTGTCAGGGAGGTGACCAAGAACCCAATGGTCACTCAGTAAAAGGCACATGACAGCCCGCCTGGAGTTTGTCAAAAGGCACCTGAAGGACTCTTAGACCATGAGAAACTAAATTCTCTGGTCCGATGAAACAAAGATTGAACTCTTTGGCCTGAATGGACAGCTTTATGTCTGAAGAAACCAGGCACCACTCATCACCTGGCCAATACCATCCCTACAGTGAAGCATGTTGGTGACAGGGATGTTTTTCAGCAGCAGGAATCATTTTGGAGTCATTTTTGGAGTAACGGCAAAAAAGATGGAAGCAGCTTACTAAGAGCACTATTATGTATTTGCATCCAGGGGGCGCCGTTTCTTCTATTTTATATTTATATGAAAATCAAGGAGGCGGGTGGAAAAATCTAAGCCAATCAGGTCACAGTTTGGTTATTCTGACAGTCGCAGGAGCAGCAGCTGTCAGAATACAATAGCCTGAAGAGGGGAGTCCTCCATCTAAACTGCTTAAATTGGATGGGGGAATCTTTTGGTCTTCTTAATGTGTATGGCTGGCCTAATTTTAACCAAAAGAATCTAGTAATTACAAGGGAAAAATACAGAAACATGCTGTGTGATGTGAACAAAAGAGTGAAAAAAAGGAGATACCGTAATTACAACAGTATGTAAATGCCAAGATTTGGAGCTGACCCTCTCTCCTTGATCCCTAGGCGTTGGACCTTAAGTGCCATTATGGTAAACATAGCCCTCCAGTAAAGCCAGAATGAATTCTGTACTACACTGAAACATTCATGTAGATATTACTAAAAAGGAAAAAGCCTCTTACGTTTCTTTTTTTTCTCTAATAGACTAGAGTTAAAATTGGTGACCTTTGTTATTACTGCTTACAGGCAATCATGTTATTATATTTAATTATTGATCACCTGCACATCTATGCACTCTTTTTTCTTTTGATAGATTCCTTGTCCTCATGACTAAAACCCTGAAACTAAAACCTTCCAACAGTAGTCTAGGCATTGACAAGGGTGATGGGAATTAGAGACAAAAAAATACAGAAAAATAAAGAAAACTTCCTAAAAAGTCCAAACCATGGTTTCTCATGACCTTTACCAGCTTTTATACAATGTCCTTGGAATACAAATTTTCAAAACTGTCACTGTAGGGGAAGGCGAAGGCAAATCTTCCAATGGGTGCACCTATTCTGGTAATAACTGTATCAAAAGAGATTTCCCTTCACTCTACCTTCACATACCAGCCCACACAATAAAACACATATGAGCTGGTTTATGTCATGTAAGGCTGGTGCAATTTTTGGGTTACTTTTTTACTTTTAAAACTTTATTGAAGCATCGTAAAATAAAACTTTGTTCACCCCTATGCATCCCAGCGTGATTTTTATGCAGCATTCACCACTGCATATGTATGGTGTGATCAGGACACATAGAAAACAATTGTACTGTGCAGATCAACACAGCTCAGCTGACCTGGTGTGAACAAGCAAGACTGGGTCAGCAACATTTTCCTGCTAACCTTTCCTACAGGGTCATACTAAAGTCGTCATCCTCTTTTTTTCTCGTTTTCCAGCTTGTGATTCAGTTTGCTAGGATTCACCCAAAGCTGAAATATCTACTTTTGGGTGGAATTGTCCTTTAATCCTTTTAAATGTATTGATCCATTTTGTATTTATTCACAAATATACCTGTGTGGATTTTTACATTTTATTCCTATTTTTACTATTTTATAAATGCCTTGTACAAGAAATATTCACCCAGATTATAAGCCTTATTGCAGATCAGCCTAAATACACACCCTTGTCAACACATGTGTGTGCAGAGATGCACAAACACGCGGGCGTGATTTTATCAACAAGTGCAAGCCAATATTTCCCCTCCTCATTGGCAGTGTGAGCCTGCCAAATCATACTCTATGTATTAGACTCAAACTGTGCACGAACTGGCGTCTCTCCATTCACAGCCATAAACTTAGATTTTCCATCCCATACAGTTTCTATTGTTCTTTTCACTATGAAACAAAACAAAAGCTCCGTGCTGCAAACTGGTTGGAAAATGGTAATGGGAAACAGGCAGAAAACAGATGAAAACTATTTAGCCCGTGTGTTGTTCTCATTGCTTAATCATCCCTGAAAGGAAAGCTATCTCTGGATAAGTACTTAGCCACAGAAAGAGATCTGAGGACAGGCAGCATCCATAGGACCTACAATATGGGATGGACTTGTTGGGTAAATAAAGCAAAAAAAAAGACAGGTATATACTATATTCTAAAGACATATTGGTTGGCCAATTCTAAAAACTGAACGATGTTTAATAAGCTGAATTAATTTACACGGTTATGAGATTGCAGGTGATAATAATGACATGTCAAATGTCATAGGTAATGCAAAGACATTGATCATCTGGATTTTTTGAGAAATAGCCATTGCTCTAGATCAGACTTTCTCAACCTTTTCAACACAGAGGAACCCTTGAAAAAAAACTTTCGGTCTCAGGGAACCCCTGTTAAAAATGGCTATATCTACAACTCATGATACATTAATGTAATGGTCAGTGGAAGAGTGCTCCTTACATCTATGGTCTTGGGGAAGAATTTTCCCCCTACAGATAGCTAAAAAGAGCATTATTGTCACTGGAAACTTATCTGGGAGGGTTAAATTGGTCATTGCTCAAGGAACCCCTCAAGGAACCCCTAGCAACCATTGGAGGAACCCTGGTTGAGAAACCCTGCTCTAGATTATGAGATAGGAAGAAAATCTCTTCCTTGGGCTTGTACATACATTATAAGGAGATGTTGCAATGTCTAAGCAGGTCTCTACTAAAAGATCTTGGAGGATTGTTTGGTAACAAATGATGACGTAGTCTGGGACTATGTATGTATAATAAGATATATCCATCAAAGGTTTTGAGCAGATCTACCATACTAGAAGAGAATTGTTTGGTAACACATGATGACATGGCCTGGGGATTGTGTGCATAAAAAAAAGAAATATACAACACAGTGTTTGAGCATGGCCACCATACTAGAAGATCTTGGAGGATTGGTTGGTAACAGATGTTGACATAGTCTGGGACTATGTACATATAATACAGGGCTTGACAAAAAGAAATTGCATCCTGGCGCCTGGGTTTTTGTCAGCCATTCACTGTTGTAGGGATACACAATTTGTATCGCCCGACGCCTGGGACATGCATTTCTGGGTGCAGGGCAGGTAGTTTTTTGGTTGGGCAAGCAGCAAGGCTCACTTGCACAAACAAGGTCCATAAAAAAAAGGATGAGCGAGTTTGGGGTGGATGAACTTGACTGGCCTGCACATGACCTTAACCTGGCAGAACACCTTTGGGGTGATTTAGAGAGGAGACTGCAAATCGGGCCTTCTTGTCCAAGAATGTGGAATAATGGTCAAACATTGCCATAGACACACTCCTAAACCTTGAAGACAGCCTTCCCAGAAGAGTTGAAGCTGTTATAGCTGCAAAGGGTGGGCCAACTCAATATTGAACCTTACGGACTAAGACTTGGATGCCATTAAAGTTCATGTGCGTGTAAAGGCAAGCGTCCCAATACTTTTGGTAATATAGTGCATTATAAGATATATGCAATGCAGTGTTTGAGAGTGGCCACCATACTAGAAGATCTTGGAAGATTGTTTGGTAACAGATGATAACATGGACTGAGGCTATGTACATAATACAAGATATATGCAGTGCAGTGTTTAAACAGGTCCACCATACAGAAGATATTGGAGGATTGTTTGGTATAAGGGATAAGATACAAGTGACATGGTTTTTGAGCAGGTCCACCATACTAGAAAATCTTTGAGAATTGTTTGGTAACAGATGATGACATGGACTGGGGCTATGTACATAATAAAAGAGATATGCAGTGCAGTGTTGGAGCAGGTCCACCATACAGAAGATATTGGAGGATTGTTTGGTATCAGATGATCCCCATCTTGCGGGCCTGGGTTCCTTCAAGAGTCAATTCACCCAAAACTCATAAGTTTTTAGTAGATACTAAAAGATTGTTGAGAGTTTATAATATTTTCTGGGAGATCTGGTGGTAAGATTTCCATGCTTGTGTTTCAGGTTGAAACACTTGCTGTGGCCATCACAAGGGGTTGTCTCTCCCCATAGGATTTTCAATTAATTTTATATTATGGTGGAATACACAAGGTCGGTGCGAAAGAATTATGATACAAGAGGTCACCATTGGAGTTCTTTAAAGATATAAGTGGCCAGGAGGTGACTCATTCCAACAGGCTTCAACTATAACTGGAATATTACTTTTGGGTGGGCTGCCCCTTCAGCATTGTTTTAATGCATTAATCATTCCTCTACAGGATGAACAGACAATGTGGTTAAACTGTACTCTGAAGCTTACTGTACATCATTACTGCATATGTTTGTACTGCAAGCACTGCCAATAATTATCTGATTTACGCATGAAAATCATTCCTGAAGGTTCTAGTGCAGCATTTTAGAATAAATGGCATTGGGATTAGTACACTATACAGTAATGTTTGCACTGGTAGTAATAATGTGCCAAGCTGATGACCCCTTATCACCCCACATTCGGTGTATGATTAATCCTTACACTGGATTTTAGAACATTCCATGCATATATTGCATACATACAAGGCACAGCAAATACATGCATAGATTGTTTATGTCTACGTGTGATTGCTCACGCCTCTGTTTTGCTGTGTTGTCTCTGCATCACTTCCATTGTTGAGTGTTTGCTGATAGGGATGGTAATATAGTCACCATGTGCAACAGATATCTAGGGTTGAATGACATGACTGGCTGGGAAAGGCAGATGGAAGTGGGTGCATGTGTGATGCCACGTTATAGGGGACACCAACATAATCCCAATCCTTTTCAGATTCAGTCTTTTGCTAATTTTACTGGAACGGTTGTTGAACTACAAGTCCAAGGATGGTGTGTGTCAGGCTGCAGGTCGGAAAAGACTACTAATAGTTACATTAGTAAAAAAAAAAAAAAAATGAAAACCCTAAGGTTTATCTGGCAGAAGTTCACTAAGTCCCTGACAGATGTGACCTCATTTTAGGATGGCCATAGACAGTATAAGAAGACCAATTTTCCGATCCGACTCTTAGCAGCACAATCATATTTAGCCATACAGGTGTGTGGTTAGGGTTGTACATTGCAGTTCTCCGGTGTCACCAGACTTTCAGATTGTAGGACACAATGAAACTCTCAGGATAAGCAAATACATGTGTCAATGCAATTATCATCTGACCAGATCTTGCCTGAGCAATATAAAAAGCAGGACCAGCCAATGTAAACCAATTATTAGGTCTAACAGAATTGTTATCTGCAGATGAATGGTACATGCACAATCACCGTTATGTTTGCAATTTGCAAGTTATTCCAACAAGGAACAAAAAAAAGATTCAAAACGTCAAGGAACCCCAATGCCAACAGTTTCTATCAGAACCATACCAGCCTTTCCTTCTTTTTACCTTGGAGGAACCCTTAAAATAAATGTCAGGTCTCAGGGAACCTCTACTATAAATACTAATACCTACAACTCACAACACGTTAGTGTCATCAGTACGCTGTAGAAAGCTTTAAATAAAAAGGAGTACGGAACTTGGTGTACCTTAAGTATTTCACACCCAAGGTAAACTACTTGATGTTCAATATCAAAACTATTTTCAGTATTAATCTTGAAATGATATAAATAATAGCAGAAAAAAACAGACAGTGAAAACTGTTGTGTGCACAAACTTTTGTGCTCAGTGTAGAACAGACCCATTTGCATTGGTTGTTAGTGGAAAACTGCCCCCTTGTATTGGAGGTCAGTGTAAGTAGAAGATCAATGCATTACTACTCACTACCCAAATTACCCCAGGCAGCCTCAGGAGGAACCCTAGGGGTCTATGGAACCCTGACTGGGAAAGGCTGGTCTATTCTGTTGGCTGCCTTGATCCACTTGGACAGCACAGTGGCTTAGAGGTTAGCACACCTGCCATGAAGAAATGGGACCATCAGTCCCAACCAGGACACTATCTACATGGAGTTCTTGTATTGTTTTCCTCCCATAACCCAAAGACATGCTGACAGGTTAGTTGGCTCCTGTCCAAACTGGCCCATATATATATATATGAGATAGGGACCTTTGGGCATGAGGCCAGGGACTGATGCTAAAATATAAATTATTGGCGCTCTATAAATACCAGTAATAAATAAAAATCCATTGATAGCTGGTTCAAATTTCTGCCTTTTTATGGAAAACATCAGCACGATAACTTCCATCATTTCTAAGTAGCTTCCAGGGACACTTTGCTGCTGGACCTGGTAAAATAAACTTGCCAACTTGCTATGCTTTTTGATACAGAGGGGTGCCTGGTCACTCTATACTCAATTTTATGTTGCGTTGACAATGCCCTGCTTTCATAGGTGACATGGACCTTTAAAAGAGGGATGCCAAGTCGCTCTATACCTAACTCCACATTGAGTTGGAAATGCCGTTCTTCAGTAGGTCACCTTACGCCCAATTCTACACTGATTTGGAAATGTCCTTCTTCAGTAGGTGACATGGACCTTCTACAGAGGGATTCCAGGTCACCCTATCCCCAAAGCTACATTGAGTTGGAAATACCCTTCTTCAGTAGATGACATGGAACTTACACAGAGCGATTTCAGGTCACCTTGTGCCCAATTCCACATTGAGTTGGAAATGCCCTTCTTCAGTAGGTGACATGGATATTACACAGAGGGATTCCAGGTCACCCTATACCCAATTCTATGTTGGGTTGGAAATGCCCTTCTTCAGTAGAAGACATGGACCTCTAGCTAGAGACAATGAAGAGCGCAGTAAATACCCCATACCCCAGAGGGATGCCTGGTCACCCTATACTCAATTTTATGTTGCGTTGACAATGCCCTGTTTTTATCGGTGACATGAACTTTACACAGAGGGATGCCAAGTCGTTCTATACCTAGCTCCACATTGAGTTGGTAATGCCATTCTTCAGTAGGTGACATGGACCTTACAAGAAAGTATGCCAGGCTATCCTATACCCAATTCCACATTGAGCTGGAAATGCCCTTCTTCAGTAGTGGACATTGACCTTTTACAGAGGGATTCCAGGTCACCCTATCCCAAATTCTACATTGTGTTGGAAATACCCTTCTTCAGTAGATGACATGGAACTTGCAAAGAGGGATTCCAGGTCACCTTACGCCCAATTCTACATTGATTTGGAAATGTCCTTCTTCAGTAGGTGTCATGGACCTTCTACAGAGGGATTCCAGGTCACCCTATCCCCAAAGCTACATTGAGTTGGAAATACCCTTCTTCAGTAGAAGACATGGGACTTAAACAGAGAGATTCCAGGTCACCTTGTGCCCAATTCCACATTGAGTTGGAAATGCCCTTCTTCAGTAGAAGACATGGATATTACACAGAGGGATTCCAGGTCACCCTATCCCCAATTCTATGTTAGGTTGGAAATGCCCTTCTTCAGTACAAGACATGGACCTCTAGCTAGAGACAATGAAGAGCGCAGTAAATACCCCATCTGGGCCCCTCCACAATTCACCTACCTGAGAGGAATCTTGATGGCCAGGTACCTGTCTATAGCCACAGCCAACAGACTAAAGATGGAGCTTTGGGTCAGAACCAAAACAAAGCAAGCCAAGAACAGGCAGCTGTGGAAATCAGTCTCGAAGCCGATGCTGATGGTGATGGCAAATGGAATGGCGAGCAGTCCCACCGCTATATCAGCCACGGCCAAAGAGACCAGGAAATAGTTGGTGGCATTTTTCAGAGTGCTGTTGATGGCCACAGCCCAGCAGACCAGGACATTCCCTGCAATGGACAGGACTGCAATGATCACCTCCAGAGCAATGTAAGGGGCACTTATTGTCATTTCCACTACTGGTTGAGAAGATCACATCAGGAGACAGTTGTAGGCATGTGTGGTGGGAGGATGGATCCCCTTCTAGGAGGACTCAATGGGCAGATCAGAGCCCAGCAGAAGGAATACGACTCTTTATGTAGAAGGTGTCCAGCTGTCACAGTCCCCGCAGGAATGTACACAGCGCTCCCATGATATGCGGCCAGTCAGAGGGGACACTCCTGGATGTGGGCACTTAGCACCATGTCACCTCTTCTTCACATCTCTCCACAGTCCCAGCGGGAGGGCACTCTGATCCCGGGCAGGTGAGCCACCTGTGCCACCTACTACAAGAGAACATCACCAACACCACAGGGGAGGCGAGCCGCCATCCGGGGACCCGCATCTGGACACATGGACAGCCAATCCGATCCGGAGGAGCTCCGTGCAGACCCGGCTCAGCGCTGCGCGCACATGGGACACTTATACACTATACAGCAGACTTTTAGGAAACGCGTCAGTAGATGCTCGCTGATGCTGCCGCCCCGCCCCTCTGTGCTATATGCTTCTCCTATAGGTCACAGTTCCCATAAGATACGCCCCCACCTCCCACTGACACCCAAATTACACCTTATTGTGCGGAGAGCGGAGAGAGGTCACATAGTGATCAGAGCGATCAGAGCGATCACTGCCTGCCCGATCCTCCCGGACTCCCACATCACCCACCGGGTGATCAATACCGACATGATCCCTCTACACTGACCGGGGACTACATCATCACAACACCTTATTATTATTATTACTATGAGTTTTATTGTAGTGACAATAGTATAAATATTACCTACCAATATACATACCTATATATCCACTAATATACCTACCTATATACCTACCTATATACTCACTAATATACCTACCTATATACCCACTAATATACCTACCTATATACCCACTAAATATACCTACCTATATACCCACCAATATTACCTACCTATATACCCACTAATATTACCTACCTATATACCTACCAATATCTACCTATATACCCGCCTATATACGTACCAACATATCTACCAATATACCTACCAATATCTACCTATATACTCACCAATATTACCTACCTATATTACCTACCTATATACCTACCTATATACCTACCAATATTTCCCTATATACCCACCAATATCTACCTATATACCCACCAATATTACCTACCTATATACCTACCAATATCTACCTATATACCCACCAATATACCTACCAATATCTACTTATATCCCCACCAATATACCTACCAATATCTACCTATATACCCACCAATATACCTGCCTATATACCTACCAACATATCTACCTATATACCTACCAATATCTACCTATATACCCACCAATATTACCTACCTATATTACCGGCCTATATACCTACCAATATTTCCCTATATACCCACCAATATCTACCTATATACCCACCAATATTACCTACCTATATTACCTACCTATATACCTACCAATATTTCCCTATATACCCACCGATATCTACCTATATACCCACAAATATACCTATCTATATACTGTACCTACCAACATATCTACCTATATACCCACAAATATACCTATCTATATACTGTACCTACCAACATATCTACCTATATACCCACTAATATACCTACCAATATCTACCTATATACCCACCAATATACCTACCTATATACAGGGCCGGTGCTACCACTAGGCAAACTAGGCAGCTGCCTAGGGCGCCATGCTGCCTAGGGGGCGCCCGGCCACCTGTTTTCAAGCAACTAAGCAAGCAACTAAGTCTCAGCATCAGCAGGCAGCCACCCCTCTGTTCACAGATAGTGTCAGAGGTGCAGCGGCGGTGAAGGACTGTGTCTGTGTCCCGACTCCTGAATGAATGGAAGCAAGCAAACATTCATTGATGGACACTGGTAGGCTGCATTTGATTGGTCCTGGTGAGGCTAAATGTGATGGGCGCTGGTGAGGCTGCATTGATGTGCGTTGGTGAGGCTGCATTTGATGGGCGCTGGTAGGTTGCATTTTATGGGTGCTTTGTTAAAAAGGTGGGGTTTACATGGGCAGGAAAAAGGCAGGGCAGGGGTGGAGTCAAGGGGGGCGGCAAAATTAGTTGTCGCCTAGGGTGTCAAAAATGATTGCACCAGCCCTGCCTATATACTGTACCTACCAACATATCTACCTATATACCCACCAATATATCTACCAATATCTACCTATATACACACCAATATACCTACCTATATACCTACCAATTAACCTACAAATATATACCTACCAATAAGCAGCTCATCCTGAGAGGAGGCAATATCATCATCATCATCATCACAATAATTATTAATAATGATAATCATCATGTTATTTATTATTATTACCATCTTTATTATTATGAAAATAGTTTTTTTTTGTAATTAATATTGTTATGAATAAAAAAAATCTTTAAATGTATGTCTTTATAACTGACATATACCTAACAACCTATCAATAAGCTGCTTAACCTGAGAGGAGGCGTATAATAATAATAATAATCATTATCATCGTAATAACAATTTTATACTATTATTAGTATTAACAATAATATTAATCATCATCACGTGCCCGTGGAAGTGCAATTAGTTGCATACCGATGATATTGGTGAGCACTTTTGTAATGTGATTTTTCATGTGTTATGTAAATAAATAAGTATCTGACAAATGTATGGATAGTTTGGCATAATGTGATAATAATAATGTTTCTTTCTCAAAGATTTGTAGATATGTTCTGAATTTCCCTGAAGAAGCAGAGATATTACTTTGCAAAACACGTTGGATTATTATATGAATTATTATCAAGCATTTGGAACAAGTACCAATGTTGCATATCATGTTATGCTTTTGTTTACAATATGAGATGTGCTTATGTCTGTATGTCATTTTTAACAATTTGTATTAATTAAAATGGCTTTTATATTAACTATTGTGTGCTCACCTCAGTGTCAGCTCTGCATCCTTTAACCACTTCAATACCAGGCACTCCCCCCCCCCCCCCCCCTTCCTGCCCAAGCCAATTTTCTACTTTCAGCGCTGTCACTCTTTAAATGACAATTGCGTGGTCATGCTACACTGTACCCAAACACATTTTGTATCCTTCTCTTCCCACAAATAGAGCTTTCTTTTGGTGGTATTTGATAATCTCTGCAATTTTTATTTTTTGCTAAACAAATAAAAAAACAAACATTTTGAAAAAAAAAGTGTTTCCTTGTTTCTTTTATTAAATTTTGTAAATAAGTACATTTTCTCCTTCATTGATGTGCACTGATGAGGCTGCACTGACGGGCACTGATAAGGCGGCACCGATGAGGTGGCACTAATGAGGTGGCACTGATGATGGGCACTGATAGGCGGCACTGATATGCAGTACTGATGGGCATTGATAGGTGGCACTGATAGGCGACACTAATGGGCACTGAAAGGCTGCACTGATGGGTACTTATGGGTGGCACTGATAGATGGCACTTATAGGAATCACTGATGGCACTGGCAGGCATTGCTGATGGGCACTGATTGGCATCTGCCTGGGCACTGATTGACATATCCCTGGTGGTCCAGGATGGCATACCTGGTGGGCATCCTTTGTGGGCATCCCTGGTGGTCCTGGGCGGGCATCCATGGGGGCTGCGCTGATAAACAATAAGCACAGCCCCCCCCCCCATCAGGAGAGCCACCGATCGGCTCTCCTCTACTCGCATCTGTCGGATACGAGTGAGGAAAAGACGATAAACGGCTCTTCCTGTTTACAATGTTATTGGACACAGCTGATCACGTGGTAAAGAGCCTCCGTCAGAGGCTCTTTACTAAGATCGGTGATGCAGTGTGTCAGACTGACACACGCACCACTGATCGCCATGCTGCGCGCCCCCCAGAGGCGCAATCGCGGCTTATCCTGCTGGATGCCATATGACACCCAGTCAGGATAACTGAACCACCACCCGGCCGTCATTTTGCTATATACCAGACGGGAAGCGGTTAAAGTCCTATTTCTATGGGATTTATTCCCAATTGGCACATATATGGTAATTATTATTATCATCATCATTATTATTATTAATAACAAAAAAATATTAGTAGTATCATTACATTATTGTTGTTGTTTTTTTAATATTATTGTTATGAATAAAAATATTAGAAATGTATAAGTCTCTATAACTGACATTTATCTAACAACTGATTAATAAGTTGCTTTCCCTGAGAGGAAGCATATAATAATAATAATTATAATCGTAACAACAATAATTTATTAATGATGTTAGTATTGCTAAAAATATTAATCATCACCATGTTAATTATTATTATCATCATCATCAGTATTATTATTATTATTATTATTATTATTATTATTAATAATAATAATAATAATAATAATAATACAAAATAATAAGTAGTATTAATACATTATTCTTGTTGTTTTTATGATTATTGCTATAAATAAAAATAATATTAGAAATGTATAAGTCTCTATAACTGACATATACCTTACAACCTACCAATAAGCTGCTTACTCTGAGAGGAGGGATAAAAGAATAATCATTATCATCGTAATAACAATCATTTATTAATATTATTAGCATTGCTAATAATATTAATCATCATCATGTTAATTATTATTAATATCTTTCTTAGTAAAAAAATCATTACCAGTAGTATTATTACATTATTGTTATGAATAAAAATAATATTAGTAATGTATAAGTCTCTATAACTGACATATACCTAACAACCCACCAATAAGCTGCGCTTTTTTTTATTCTCAATACATTATTATTATTATTATTATTATGACTAGGGATGTCCCGATACCGATACTAGTATCGGTATCGGGACCGATACCGAGCATTTGCGCGAGTACTTGTACTCGCACAAATGCTCCCGATGCCTGATCCGATACCTGGGAGGAGGCGTTTGTCAGATTCGGCGACCCGGCACAACCGGAAGTAAGCGGGCGGAACAACGGAAGTGACGCTCGTGTCGACGTCAGCGTTTGGACATCCCGACGCCCATCTTGGTACACCCTTCACTCGGCCGCAGTAAGCCAGCAGCGGCCATCTTGTTACACCCAGCCTGAACTATATGGGCTGGGTGTAACAAGATGGCCACTGCTGCTTTTATGCGGCCGAGTGGAGTACCAAGATGGGCATCGCAGGCAGCCTTTCCTGTCATGGCATTTCAGTGCCTGCCCATGGGTGCCCATAAATGCCACCTATTAATGTCCCATGCCTGCAAGTGCCACCTGTCAGTGCCATCAGTGCCAGCTACCTATCAATGCCCATAAGTGCCAGCCACCTGTGAGTGCCAGCCACCTGTGAGTGCCATCTGTGCCAGCCACCTGTCTGTGCCATCTGTGCCAGCCACCTGTCAGTGCCATCTGTGCCAGCCACCTTTCAGTGCCATCTGTGCCAACCACCTTTCAGTGCCATCTGTGCCAACCACCTTTCAGTGCCATCTATCTGTGCCAGCCACCTTTCAGTGCCATCTATCTGTGCCAGCCACCTTTCAGTGCCATCTATCTGTGCCAGCCACCTTTCAGTGCCATCTATCATTGCCAACAATTTGTCAGTTCCAGCCATCAGTCAGTGCTCCATATGCATATCAGTGCCCATCAGTGCCACCTAATCCTATCAGTGCTGCATATCAGTGCCACCTAATCTGTATTGTGCTCTGAAAACTGTCACATGACATTAAAAGAAAGTATCGGTAATCGGTATCGGCGAGTACTTGAAAAAAAGTATCGGTACTTGTACTCGGTCTTAAAAAAGTGGTATCGGGACAACCCTAATTATGACTATTATTATTCTCTGGTGCAGTGGTTCTGCTTGTATAGAAGTAATTGCCAAATACCACCAGAGGGTGTGCTGGCTAAAACTTATGTACTCTTAAATTGTGGAGACTTATTGACATATAAATAAATATGGCTACATACAGTACCAAGCTAAAATAGAATTGTATATACTATATAACTATATATATATATATATATATACACTCAAGTATAAGCCAAGTTTTTCAGCACATTTTTTGTGTGCTGAAAGTGCCCCCCCCCCCCCCCCCCCCCCGGCTTATACTTGAGTCAAGCACTTTTCTGCAGCAGAGAATGACATTTTCCGACTCGACTTTGGGGCCCCGTATCTTGGGGCACTTAGTGATAGGAACCCCAAATTTGGTGTGCAAACCCAATGGAACTAGCACTACAACATATCCAAGTGGCCCCGAGATACAGGGCCCCATTGTCGGTCAACTGTGTCCATCTGCAGCAATGTCATTTCGGGACCCTTTGGGTCCAAATTGGCTGCAGCTAGGGGGCATCTATGAACCCTTAACTACCAAGTTTGAAGTTTGGGGGACCTATGACTGAAAAAGGGCACAGTGATGCATGCAAATGGGCACAGCGAGGCTGCAAATGGGCATTGTTGACCCTCTTTTCCACTTACAGTAACTGCACATATCTCACCCTAGGCATATACTAGAGTCAATACGTTTTCCCAGTTTTTTGTGGTAAAATTAGTTGCCTCAACTTATATTCGGGTCAGTTTATACTCGCGTATATACGGTATATATATATATATATATATACATATATACATACAGTGCCTTGCGAAAATATTCGGCCCCCTTGAACTTTTCAACCTTTTGCCACATTTCAGGCTTCAAACATAAAGATATAAATTTTTTATTTTTTGTGAAGAATCACCAACAAGTGGGACACAATTGTGAAGTGGAACGAAATCTATTGGATTGTTGAAACTTTTTTAACTAATAAAAAAATGTAAAGTGGGGCGTGCAAAATTATTCGGCCCCCTTGCGCTAATACTTTGTAGAGCCACCTTTTGCTGCGATTACAGCTGCAAGTCGCTTGGGGTATGTCTCTATCAATTTTGCACATCGAGAGACTGAAATTCTTGCCCATTCTTCCTTGCAAAACAGCTCGAGCTCAGTGAGGTTGGATGGAGAGCGTTTGTGAACAGCAGTTTTCAGCTCTTTCCACAGACTCTCGATTGGATTCAGGTCTGGACTTTGACTTGCCATTCTAACACCTAGATACGTTTATTTGTGAACCATTCCTTTGTAGATTTTGCTGTATGTTTGGGATCATTGTCTTGTTGGAAGATAAATCTCTGTCCCACTTTCAGGTCTTTTGCAGACTCCAACAGGTTTTTATCCAGAATGGTCCTGTATTTGGCTGCATCCATCTTCCCCTCAATTTTAACCATCTTCCCTGTCCCTGCTGTAGAAAAGCAGGCCCAAACCATGATGCTGCCACCACCATGTTTGACAGTGGGGATGGTGTGTTGAGGGTGATGAGCTGTGTTGCTTTTACGCCAATCATATCGTTTTGCATTGTGGCCAAAAAGTTCGATTTTGGTTTCATCGGACCAGAGCACCTTCTTCTACATGTTTGGTGTGTCTCCCAGGTGGCTTGTGGCAAACTTTAGACGAGACTTTTTATGGATATCTTTGAGAAATGGCTTTCTTCTTGCCACTCTTCCATAAAGGCCAGATTTGTGCAGTGTACGACTGATTGTTGTCCTATGGACAGACTCTCCCACCTCAGCTGAAGTTCTCTGCAGTTCATCCAGAGTGATCATGGGCCTCTTGGCTGCATCTCTGATCAGTCTTCTCCTTGTCTGAGCTGAAAGTTTAGAGGGACAGCCAGGTCTTGGTAGATTTGCAGTGGTCTGATACTCCTTCCATTTCAAAATGATCGCTTGCACAGTGCTCCTTGGGATGTTTAAAGCTTGGGAAATCTTTTTGTATCCAAATCCGGCTTTAAACTTCTCCACAACAGTATTACGGACCTGCCTGGTGTGTTCCTTGGTCTTCATGATGCTCTCTGCGCTTTCAACAGAACCCTGAGACTATCACAGAGCAGGTGCATTTATACAGAGACTTGATTACACACAGGTGGATTCTATTTATCACCATCAGTCATTTAGGACAACATTGGATCATTCAGGGATCCTCGCTGAACTTCTGGAGTGAGTTTGCTGCACTGAAAGTAATGGGGCCGAATAATTTTGCACGCACCACTTTTCAGTTTTTTATTTGCTAAAAAAGTTTAAAATATCCAATAGATTTCGTTCCACTTCACAATTGTGTCCCACTTGTTGGTGATTCTTCACAAAAAATTTAAATTTTATATCTTTATGTTTGAATCCTGAAATGTGGCAAAAGGTTGAAAAGTTCAAGGGGGCCGAATACTTTCGCAAGGCACTGTATATATATATATATATATACACACACACACACATATACACACACACGCTGGCTTTTGGCATTTACAAATGCAGCAGTTTAGAAATTGGATGAAAGGTTTAGCACTGGGAAACACTTTTGGAAAGATAAATAGTGCAATTTATATACAACTATATAGATCAGACCAAAATAAGGGGCAAACGAGGAGGAAAGAGGGACATTGTTCCAAATCAGGGACAGTTGGGTGCTATGAACATCTCAAGGCAGAAGTACCCCTTTAGACCTCCTTCCCCACCTACCAGAAATACCCCAAGGGGTACACATTTGAGGAGCTCATCTCCATGGGGAATTATAGACCATGTTAGAAACTTTTGGTTGAATTAATATAGTGTACAGTATAGTATCTATACCCACAACACTGATTTCTATATGGACCTGGAGAACATCAGGCTGTTGGTGGAAAATTTCCAGCTTGAGATAATAACTGCTACCTGACTACCAATAAAACACATCTGCAGTCAGAAGATCGGGTAGGATTGTTACATTTATCAGTGAGAAATGTGAACATGTGTGGCTAGTTGTTGCCACTTCCTCTGCAGCACCGGGGCACCTATGCCTTCTAGGTGGTCATTGCTCATACAAAGACCTTATTGTTGTCACCTGAACCTTTTAAATTATAAACAAGAATCCATTGCTGTCACATATATGTATGGACCTTTAAGGGTAAATGAAATAAAAAAATTGACATACTTTCCCAGCATGACAGGTGGGATAAGCACAGGTTTACTTGGTCAGCCCACATACTTTGGTGATTAATGTAAAACTCAATACAAATCTATGTTTCTGGATTTGGAAAGATTAGAACCACTGTTAGGTTTTCATTGCTGTCTGCTAGGTAGATTTCACTTCCCTTGAACTCTAGTAACATGAAAGTTTAAGTCAATGCAGAAATACATTTACATTTTTAAAAGCTTCCGGCAGATCTAGGAAAGTTCATTTAATCTGTTTTTACAATCATTTTAATATAATTAAAAATATTTTTTTACAATACATACCTAAAGCGTTTTTTATGTCAGATTCCTGTACCCACTGCAGTACTCACTGTGTGAAAGAGAGGGTATGCAATATAAGTCAGCGGAGCCTTTTCGCTTTACACTTTTCTGTCTAACCCAGTCATAGGTGGAAAGTAGTATGAGTGAATGTGTCTATAAGGGGCAAATCTTGAAAATCATCTATGGCCATTTTCAAGGCTAATAGGCAAGAGATTGTAAAACAAGGGGCACAGGAAGCTGGGCAATGTCATAGGGTACATGCATCAATGCATTTTTTTTCTTTTAAACACCATACAGCCAGGACAGGGTCTCCCATTTAATGTGACTTTTAGGGCGTCATGGGAAAATATAATCCTTTCAATTACATACTTGGAAGATGGTCTTAAAGTGGTAGTAAAGTCTGTTCTACCACTTGTACCTGCAGGCAAGCCAATAGTAAGGATTACCTGTTGTTATCTTTCCCTACCTGTTGTGTACTGTGAATATCTCCTAAACTTGCACAGTTTAGGAGATATTTAGAGTGCATTCAGCCGGTGATGCTACCTTCAGAGCCCCTGCTGTAAACGGAGTGACGTCATTTAGCCAGAGGATGCGAACCCGGAAGGAAGACCGGGTGAAGATGTCAGCCCTTTCAGCAGTGACAGTGCGACGCTGGAGGGCTTCGTTCTACAGTAAGTCTCTCATAATGTGCTAGTATGTGCTGCATACTAGCACATTATGACATTACCCTGCAGGGGATTTGTTTTTTTCATCAACTGCAGTCTACAACCGCTTTAAAGTGGTGGGACACCCTGAAAATAAAAAACTTGGGAGAAAGTTAGTAACAATTTTTTTTTTTACTTACCAGAAATGGCTGTTGCTAGGCAGATCGTCCTAATCTGCCTCCTCCAGCGCCGCGGTGATCTTCTCTTCTTCCGTCTTCAGGTGAATGGGGCGCGGTGTGTTGTGGGAGCTGTGTCCCACAACACACCACGTTCCCCATTCACAAATACGACTCGCGCATGCGCAGTTGGCCGCGCGCCGACTCGCGCATGCGCAGTAGGCCACGCGCCGACTCGCGCATGCGCAGCAGGAAACGAGAAGCCGTTTCCCTTACTCAGTATGGCGGGGGTGGATCCGGATAGCCGAGGGACATCTCGGCCTCCACCAACGACATCGCGGGCGCCCTGGGAGGGTAAGTGTACTTTTTAAAAGTCAGCAGCGACTTTTTTTTTAGCTGCTGACTTTTAAAAAAAATTTTTTTTAGGTGAAACCCCGCTTTAAGCTGTATGTGATGTTATGGAACAATACAACTCTCACAGGCAGCATCAGCAACACCTCACTCTGGCATCCTATACATATTTTGCTTTTGCATATATATATTTTTTTACTTTTACATTACAATCCTAATCTGATTCATTACAACCTGAAAAAGTTTTTAAAAGTTAAGGCTGCAATATCAGAGTTTTTAGCCAGTGGTTATAGGCAGGGGCGTTGCTAGGTCTGCAAAAGATCTGGGGCTTGAGCCCATAGCAGCGGTTACCAACCTTTTTGCAGGCCCGCGTGCGGGGGGTGGGGGGGGGGTTGTCATGTCGGTGGTAAGCCATATTTTGCGGGCAATGGCTGGTGTTGGCGCTTCAATCATCATGGCACCATGGTTGATATGGTGTCAGGGTGATTGAAGGGCATTGTTTCTTTTGTTACATTCTAATATATAATGAAGTGGTTCAACTCACCATAATGCAGAATCAGTAGGAGCCATGGGCGTGTCCCACTTGCCCTATCTCCTGTCACCAGATGCAGCGTGTCACTTGCCACCATCACCTTCCCCCAGATGTGGATTTTCACTTGCCACATCACACGCCACCATTTGCAGATTGCCACGTCACCTGCCACCATTTGCAGATTGTCACTTGCCACATCTCCTGCCACCTTTTGCAGATTGTCACTTGCCACGTCTCATGCCACCATTTGCAGATTGTCACTTGCCACTTTACCGGCCACCAGATGTGGGTTGTCACTAGACATGTGCACTGCCCAAAAATTCGTTCATTTTCGTTTCATTCGTTTTTTGGTTATTTTTTCGTTTTTCGGGTCATTCGTTATGATAGCAATTAGTAAATTTGTACATTCGTAGATTCGTACATTCGTAAATTTGTACATTCGCACATTCGTAAATTTGTACATTCGTAAATTCGTACATTCCTAAATTCGGAAATTTAGAAATTCGAAAAAATCCGAAAACCCAAAAATTAGAAAATCTGAAATAGTAACTATTAAATTATAGGTATTGTAATTTCCTTTCAAATTTGGCTGTTAGTGAACACAAATTTATCTGAAGTTACGAATTATCCAAAATAACAAATGCCGGAGCTAAACAAAATGGAACGGAACAAATGAATAATAAATAATAATAATAAAAAGTTTTTATTATTATTATTGTTATTTATTATTATTAATTCATTACGTTCCATTTGTTTGGATACGGCATTCGTTATTTCGGATAATTTGTAACTTAAGATAAATTTGTATTTGTTACGTTCACTAACAGCCAAATTTAAAAAAGGAAATTACAATACCTATAATTTAATAGTTAGTAATAGTTAAGTTATTATTAGTTAATTATAAATTCAGATTTACGATTGTACGAATTTGCGAATGAACGAATTTACGAATGTGTGAAAATACGAATTTACGAATTTACGAATGTACGAATTTACAAATTTATGAATATTCGGAAAAATTCGGAAACAAAACGAATTGCACATGTCTAGTTGTCACTTGCCGACTGATGTGGATTGTCACTTGCCATGCCAACCAGTGCCACCAAATGTGCATTGCAGCTGCATTGGTGGCAGGCTGGCAGCACTGGTCTATTTAGTGAGGTCAGAAGAGCGGTGATGCGGGGCGGGCAGTGAGAGATGATGTCATGTTGCTGCTCCCCGCCGCACCTCCGTCATTGAAGCAAGGGGGTCTGGCTGCAAAGTGGAGCTTCACCAATGACAGGAAGTACGTGACCTCCACTCCGCCGTGCTGTGAGGGCAGAAGAGCGATGATGTGTGGTGGGCAGTGAGAGCTGATGTCATCTCTCTGCTCCCGCCGCACCTTGCTCCCACATTGAAGAGTCCCGGCTGTGAAGAGCGCTGATGTGGAGCGGGCGGAGAGAGAGATGTCATCTCCGCTTACTTCTCTCCTCTCCTCCACCTGTCTCATGAAGCCAGCCCGCCAGCCACAGCAGCCATGGACGCGACCCACTGGTTAGACAGGGACCCTGCGGCAAGAGACTCAGGGCTATGGGCTCCAGATTCAGGGCTATAGCCCCAATAGCCACCCCCTAGCGACGCCCCTGGTTATAGGCCTTCTTCACAAATTCTAAGAATGTTCCATCCTTAAACCATTTTTGGCAAAATTATTTCCATTATATTCAATTTTATAGATGTTGACCTTCACAGCAATCGAGCATCTCTCCTCCTCCAACTGTTTCTGATACAAAAAAAAATAAAACATTCCTTACTCATCCCTTTGATCAATGCAGCCAGGACTTGCATCCAGTTCTTCCTCCATAGAAATGTAGATAGTATAAGTTCAAGACATCAAACTGGTGGAAGACATCACCACTGCCCTGAACCATCAAGAGGATAGACTATGCTAACTCCTCCAAATTTCACCAAGCCCTCTCAGTCAACTTAGGCTCCTTCACACAGGCACAGAGATCCATACAGCAGAACAAGGCATTTCTTTATAAAGCTGGAGCGGCCTGCAGGCAGCCTATGTACCGTATATACTCGAGTATAAGCCGCGTTTTTCTGCACATTTTTTTGTGCTGAAAGTGCCCCCCTCGGCTTATACTCGAGTCAAGCGCTTTTCTGCAGCAAAAAAAAAAAAATTTCCGACCCGATTTTGGGGCCCCGTATCTCGACCCGAGATACAAGGCCGCAAAGTGGGTCAACTGTGTCCATCTGCAGCAATGTCATTTCGGGACCCTTGGGGTCCAGAGACCCCAAATTTTGGCTGCAGCTAGGAGGCATTTAGGAACCCTTAACTACAAAGTTTGGGGGACCTATGGCTGCAAATGGGCACAGTGAGGCATGCAAATGGGCACAGTGAGGCTGCAATTGGCATTGTTGACCCTCTTTTCCACTTACAGTAGCTGCGCATTTCTCACCCTAGGCTTATACTTGAGTCAATAAGTTTTCCCAGTTGTTTGTGGTAAAATTAGGTGCCTCGGCTTATATTCGGGTCGGCTTATACTCGAGTATATACGGTAAGTGAATCAGATGCTGCAGCTATATGGACACTGTGCAGGGGCAGTTGCGCAGCCAAAAACACACACTGTCTATAGAAATGAGGATCCACCCTATCCCTCTTCTTTTCAACAGCCTCACATAAAGTGTAGTGTCTGGAGAATATGTAAGCAACTTGAATAGGCCACAGTGTAGGAAGGAGAAACAAGGCAGTTTTTATTATGTAAAAATTAGAGTGTATTGTTTCAGAGACATTAGCCATACAGTACATATAGTACAGTGGCTGGAGAGTGTGTAAGCAGCTTGATTAGGCAGTCATGTAAGAGAGAGAGAGACAGACACTTTTTATCTTAAAATAAAAATGAGACTATAACGACAAATATTTTACTAGAAAGCATGTAAGGGGGGTAAGAGGGAGAGTCAAAACAGGTTTTATTATGGCATACAAATGAGAAATATTATTTCAGAGACAATAGCCAGAAATATTGTACAGCTAATGCAAAGTATGGAAGCAGCTTGATTAGGCCACAATGTAAAAGGGTGAGACGAGACAACTTTTATCATGAAATAAAAATTAGAATGCATTATTTCAGAGACATTAACCACAAATATTATATATTCATTAGAAAGTGTGTAAGCAGCTTGATTAGGTCACAATGAAATAGAGAGCGGCAAGGCAGGTTTTATTACGAAATTAAAATCAAAGTTTATTATTTCATGCCCACAAATACTGTACATTTACTGGGTTTACAAAGCAACAAACATTACAAATTTTGCAGCTGAGGCACAGGTGTAGAAATATTATGTGTGGCACCTTTAGAGTGCTGGCGCATTGGAATATGGCAGGAAAGGTGGCAGGAGCTGGTAATGGTGGCAGACAAGCAGACGTTGCAGGAGTCAGTAACGGCGGCAGTTCAGGAGAGGTAGCTGGAGCTGGTAAAGGTAGCATTAGTGGGCCAGAAAGGCATGCAGGAGCCGGTAATAGAGGCAAGCCAGAATAGCCTGAAGGAGCTATTAATGGTGGCAGGAGCTGGTAATGATGAAAAGTGCCATTTATATTTTTTGGGATAGAGTACAATGTCAGGATACTGGTGGAATTGTCTATCAGAGGCGGCCGCTCCATTAGGGGCGCAGGGGCACCGCTCCCCTAATTTATGTGCCCCATCCCTAATCTACATGCAGGGTCCTGGACACATAGATTCCAATGGGTTTTTTCTTTTTTGAAGCACATGATTAGAGCCAGAGGCTCTAAATTACTTTAAAAAAGGGTGGGCTTGGGGCGCAGAGTACTGCGCCCTGAGCCCACCTAGTTGTGTGACAATAGCGAATGAACATTCGTTATTGTCTTTCTGCGTCTCCTTTTGGACAATCAGGAAGCGGGTCCAGAGACCCAATTCACCGGGACCAGGGGAGGATGTACGGGGAGATCTGGGAGATGGCCGTCCTTATCGGAGTGATTTCTCAGTGCTCTGCATCGCCACCAACACTCACAAGCCAGAAAGGATGTACAGGGAGATCTGAGAGATATGTCTGTCCTCATCGGAGCAATCTCTCAGTGTTCTGCATCACTGCCAACACACACAGAGCCCGACTACATGAGTAGTACCACCCACGGGGGGTTGGCTGGGGGGGTCCGGTGGTTTGTTTGCCACCCCCCCACCTTGGCTGGAGCAACAGCCGCCACTGCTCTCTATCACAAAACTGCCTCCTGCATTGTGGGCCATTTCAGACAGTCCACTGGCCTCAGGGCAATCTAGAAGCTGTGGAATACTGTGCAACCTCCGTCAAGTAGTTCAGCCTGGACATCTAATAATCTACAGAGTCCTCACACTGAAGAATGTTCACATCAGCGACTGCATGTAGCCTGCAATCACATTTTAGTCACTGCCTAATGGTATGGAATGGTAGTAGTGATTCTAAAAGAAAAACAATAACATATCTATTCACACACAGAGCACGGCTTAGGCCCGCCCCCACTCTCTCGACATTGACTTACTTGCCGTGATTGACAGCAGGAGGAGTTAATGGCTGCTGCTGTGTGAGTCAATGAGAGAGAAAACCGGGAGAGCTGCTGCTGTCATGCACATCGCTGGATTGAGATGGGGCTCTGTTAAGTATGGGGGGGTCACTGCACGCAGGTTTTTTTTTTACCTTAATGCATAGAATGCAGTAACGTAAAAACCATGAGCCTTTAGAATCACTTTAAGGTCTGCCATTTTCTCCTTGTATTAGGGATTCAAAAGGGCGGACATCCACTAATGGTCCATCTCCTTCATGGTCTGACTCCTGGGGTCTTTGCACAAGCATTTCAAAATGACTGTGTCAATTTGCCACACATTGCCTGCAGCAGAGGACTTTGAGTCCTTAGTGTCGCCAACGCCCATAACGATCTCACCCCACCTACATACAACTCCAGGGGTTTGGGAGGAGTGAAATATCCTGGTGCTCTCTTCTCCAATATCTGTTTAATTCTTGTGTATCCTCCTCCTGCAGCAAGTTACTGATGGCGGGTTAAAATAATTCTGCCAACTCCATCATGCCAGCTTTTACCTAACTTTGCCATAAAGAGATTAGGGATGTGGTGCTTTTGATGCACCTAAGAATGTGGTGACCCGAAGCACAAAACTGTACTGTAAATGTATATGGTGATGTACTGCAAACAAAGGGCAGCATGGCATGTGCCAGAAACCAGAAAAAGGCCCTAGCAAATTTATAGTAAAATAAAATATACCTTCCTCCAAGAAATAAAACTTAAAACACGAAACCCAACCCCAACCCTAAAACACTAAATCTCAACAATTTTTTTATTTTTTTATTCTTTGTTTTCAACAGTAGTTAAAATATAGCAAGGACACATTATTTATATACTTTCATCAGTGTGTGTGACAGAAATGGCGTGCATTCCAAGGTGTCATATCATGCAAAATCATGTACAGTATAAATGTCTCATTAATTTGGCAGGTTCAAAGTTATTGACCCGGTTTGTTTTTGCTTTTATATAACAGGGGAAGGAAACAGAGGTAAAAGAAGGGTGTATGGGGAAGAGAGGGGCGTGGGGAGAGCAAGAGACAGGGAAGGAGTTAAAGAGAGGAAGGGGAAAGAAAAGAGATACTCTGCGCCTGTGTCCACCATGGCTCCTGTCCGTAAAGAATATGCAAACCCAACATTTCATATTCCTGATACGTGCCTGCTGTACTATGTACTAAAATATATCCCGTTCTCTTTGTATTGCTTCCTTTGTGTAAAATCTCTGGTGTTCCTGACAGTCGCTTTCCACTCTGCACACCATTGTCAGTTCTTTACCTATGCTGGGACCTCAGCCTGCTCTCCTTTAATGATCAGACTTGTCCTGACACATCACCCCCCCCCCCCCCCCGCACAACCTTTCACTGGGAAGCTCAGTGTGCTGTTGTTTCTTCTCCCCCCGCTCTTATGCAGCTGAGAACAGAGGGAATGTGACCACTTATAAAAAAGGGGAGAGGGGTATATACATATCTCCCAACTTTTTGAGATGGGAACAAGAGTTACCTATTAGTAAAAGTATGTAGGCATAGGACACCCCCTCTGTCACGCCCCCTTAAAGGAGTATTATATCTTTAAAAAAGTAACGTTAAACGTTTTTTTATAACTCCTATTCTGGCTTTTGACATTTTTTCAACAAATTTAGAAATTGGGTTTAGCATCTTGAAACACTTTTGGAAAGATAAAATAGCGCGTTTTATGTACAAGCATATACAGTATCTCACAAAAGTGAGTACAACGCTCACATTTTTGTAAATATTTTATCATATTTTTTCATGTGACAACACTGAAGAAATTACACTTTGCTACAGTGTAAAGTTGTGAGTGTACAGCTTGTATAACAGTGTAAAGTGTAAGTGTAAATACATGTAAATAGTTTAAATACATCACCGGTGCATGGGCTCTAAAGGAACGGCCACCTGAGCCGTTCCTTCAGGGTCCTGTGCCATAAACAGCAGCTCCCGTGCGCATGCACGAGAGTGACGTCATTGTGGCCCTGGCCACTCACACAGCTCAGTCCAAAAAACCCAGAAGGAAGACGGGTGAAAATGGAAGCCCTGTCAGCGATGACAGCTCACCGCTGAAGGGCTTCATTCTAAGGTAAGTGTCATATAATGTGCTAGTATGCAATGCATACTAGCACATTATAAGTTTGCCTTGCAGGTTAAAAAAATAAAAAATGTATTTTCCGGCGGTTTACTACTACTTTAAGGCTGGCCTCTCTCCTGTACAATTTAATTTGAACATTTGCACAAGAAAGTATAAAAATCACTTGTCTGACTGTTTAATGGTACCTTCATGGACTTGACTGATTTCAAATGACTTTTTGTTTGTTCATTATGTGAATGTCTCGATAGTCAACGTCTGGGAGTGAATTTAACAATTAGCAAATAATTTGTTCCCATTAGACTCCAATTTTTTTTTCCATCCTTCTTCTTCGACCCTTTTAACTCTTAGTTAATCAAACAAACATTGTGAAAAAGAAAATTTTGTTACGAAATTCTACAAGCGAAAGACTAGTTTCATATGTCTGCATCTAGATGAGGGGTAGGCAACCCCCAGCACTGGTGCCACAAGTGGCACTCAAAGCCTCTTTTGCTGGCACTCGACTCCCTCCCCATCAGCAGAGCAATGCAGGGAAGTGTCAGTGAGACACTAATGCATTCCAATTTCAGAGTTCCCCACACCGCACCTGCACAGAGGGGGAGTCACTGTGCCCCCCACACATTGTAAAAGATTGGAAACATTGTTTCGTTCTCCAACTTTGCTGTAGCTGCGATCGTCAGCTTTTGTGATGGGGAAAGGATTGGGTGCAGTTCTGCTGGGGGGCGGTCCCTGTTTCCAGGAGGAGGAGGACTGTCATTGGCCACTGCTAAAGCCAATCACAGTCCTGCTAGCCCCCCGTCCACCATCTGGATGAGGGTGACTCGCTTGGTTGCCACTACCATCCTCAGAAAGTAGGGATTTCGCTGTGATTGAGAAAACCAATTACTGTTGAGCTTCTGGGAATTGTGTTGAAATTATTCCTGAACCTTTGCGTCACTTACTACTGAACCCCTCTGCTCTCTGTATCCCTTTAAGCCACAGCCAGTATTCAGCAAAATGAAAATCACACCCAACCTCTTTTTCTTAGCTGCGGGGGCCCAACTTATGATCCTGCACACAGGCCCACTGCTTTCAGAAAATGCCCCTGACCTGAGCTCATCATTGCGCATACATTCCAGATGCTTGTATGTGACATCACATACATCACATACAAGCACGTGGGCTGGATGCGAGTGTTGGATCAACAGGATGAGTGTGCCAGGACAGGTAGATGTCTCTGCTACCTTTCACCACTCTGCATATCACACATATCATAGATGAGAAGAGGGGGTACAGCGGTGAAGCAGATGAGCAGAAGGGTACAGCGGTGGAGCAGATAAGCAGGAGGGTACAGCGGTGGAGCAGATAAGCAGGAGGGTACAGCGGTGGAGCAGATAAGCAGGAGGGTACAGCGGTGGAGCAGATGAGCAGGAGGGTACAGCGGTGGAGCAGATGAGCAGGAGGGTACAGCGGTGGAGCAGATGAGCAGGAGGGTACAGCGGTGGAGCAGATGAGCAGGAGGGTACAGCGGTGGAGCAGATGAGCAGGAGGGTACAGCGGTGGAGCAGATGAGCAGGAGGGTACAGCGGTGGAGCAGATGAGCAGGGGGTACAGTGGTGGAGCAGATGAGCAGGAGGGTACAGCGGTGGAGAAGATGAGCAGGAGGGTACAGCGGTGGAGCAGATGAGCAGGAGGGTACAGGGGTGGAGCAGATGAGCAGGAGGGTACAGCGGTGGAGAAGATGAGCAGGAGGGTACAGCGGTGGAGCAGATGAGCAGGAGGGTACAGTGGTGGAGCAGATGAGCAGGAGGGTACAGCGGTGGAGCAGATGAGCAGGAGGGTACAGCGGTGGAGCAGATGAGCAGGAGGGTACAGCGGTGGAGCAGATGAGCAGGAGGGTACAGCGGTGGGGAAAATGAGCAGGAGAGGTTCAGAGGTGGAACAGAAGAGCAGGAGGGTACAGCAGTGGAGCAAATGTGCAGGGAGGTACTGTCTCAGAATATATGTTACTTTGTATAATTAATAAACTGCTACATGAACAAATATTCTATTTTTAGGTGACAGATTCCCTTTAATGTTCTTACCTTTTTTCTTAGTGTGTGCATCAACAAAAATGTTGAAAACAGGAGAATAAGCTCCCAGCATAATGCAGAATACAAATACTGTAAAATATTACTAGATCCACATACAGAGAGAAGAGCCAAGGACTGGCCTGTGTCAGACAGCAGAAGCAGCTGCCTGAGGCAGTAAGGATTAACAAAATGTTTCTGGGAGAGATTCCTGTATTGAAGTGCAATTGTCTAGTCATGTTTGGGATTTCTTTGTGAAATAGATACAGTATATAAATCACTGAGGTCAAAAGTGGCAGCAATCTTATCTAAAAAAAAAAAAAAAAAAAAAAACTGTGTGTTTGTCAGGTCATATGCTTTCCTGAGTACAGCTGACCATACACGTCAAGATTTCTCTTGTTCAGCCCTGAGATTCCCTTAAACAGCGTTGATGAACAAATCTGTAGTACTGACTATTGTATTTTCACATCCGAAACCCATGGATGATGCCAACAGGGCCACCCACAGACTTCATTCTGTGTTTTGGCAGCTTACAGTGCCAAGTCAGCAAACTTCTATTTTTGATGACAATAGATTTTTTTCTAATATGTGCAGTTATTTTTTTCCCTTACATTGGCATATTTTTACATACATATTTTACATACAAACTTGTATTTTATTTATTTTTTATCTGTATGCTAGACGTTACAATCATCGTGATTGTTTTTTGACTGCTGTCAGGTGCAGTCAAAGATAATCCATCTAAAGGGAAGTAAACATATTCCAAAAAAAAAAAAGATATTACTATAACTTTTTTAAACATTAGCATTTGTCAATTAGATTATACACAACCAAACCACTGCCAGGCGCTCATGCTATAATGCACCAGAATGTGAACTGTCCATGGGCCATATGTGTGGGGCTAATGATAGTGATGATTGGAAGTCCAGAGCTCAGTAACATAAGTAGCCGGAAGTCATCAAACAAAACAGCAAGGAGCTGAATGTGGAACAGCATTACCAGAGGTGGATCTGATCCCGTCCTGCAGCAGCAGAGGATGACGAGGGGAAACATGCTTATACCGGGAGATCTGAATGGAGGGCAGGTCCTGCGTGAGAAAATCACCTGTCGCAGCCAAACAGCAGGGAAGCACAGGTCACCGGAAACAGTGGCGTCACTAGGGTTGGTGTCACCTGGTGCGGTATAACATGGTGTCACCCCCCCCCCCCCCAATAATTTATTATCCATATATATCCATTATCCATATATATCCATATATATCCATTATCCATATATATCCATTATCTATATATATCCATTATCCATATATATCCAATATCCATTATCCATGTATATCCATTATCCATATATATCCATTATCCATATATATTATCCATAGCTGTAGCAGACCACCTTGCACCCCCCCCCCCCCCCACCCCTATCATACTTGCATAGCCATAACAGGTCAGCCAGGGCGCCAGACACTGAGAGTCCTCCCTCCTCCCACCAGCTCTTTGGTGGTGTGTCTGTGTCGGTACCATGGAAACCATATGGGTACCATAGGAATCATGGGGCCCCGTACAGCCTACCCGACGGGGCCCTCTTTAACCCCTCCCTTGACCCCACCCCAGGCTCCTCCCCTGACCCAACCTTTGCAGATTTGTCACCGTTTACATATGCACACGCGTTCATGATTGTGCATGAGTACAGGGGTACAGGGGGGCAGAGGCAGTTTAAAAATGCTTTCAATTTTATTTTTAGACAAAAAAAAAAATGTATACTGTATCTTTCATTTCATCTTGTATCTCTTTTATTGCTATCAGAAAGGATGAACAACATCCCTTCTGATAGCATGGGGCAGTGACAGGTCCTCTTTCTGGAGAGATCTGGGGTCTATTAGACCCCAAATCTCTCCTCTGGCCTCCAAAGCAGCTGATCAAACAAAGATCGATTTGATCAGATGTTTGTTTAGGCCAGTAATGGCTTGCTTACATGAGACCATGTAAGTAGGAGGAACATCATCAGTTTCTCTCACTTTGTCCCAGGAACTGGATGTTGCTGCCCACATGCTTAATGGGACCCCTAATTGCACGGGAGAGCAACGGTGGTGAAACCCCCTTCCACTGCCTGAAAAAGTAATCCATTGGCTTCTTAGCCACTAGGATTACTTTTTCTTTGTGCAGACTCATTGGGGCTAAAAAATAATATCTTGATCATTGCTGCAGCAATGACCAAGATATCACCCTTCCAATCCAATCCAGTACGTTGCTGGACACAGGAAGTGGTTAAAGGGGGGGGGGGGTTGGGCGGCACATGTTTACTGCCCCCCCCCCCCCAAAGGAAAGTGTAAAGTAGCATCTCACTGCGTCTTATGATTATCAGCATTATGGAAATTACACAGGTAGCACAGTCAGCATTTGCTCTGTCATGGATTTGTCAGTGTCACA
Organism: Lithobates sylvaticus; assembly: GCA_028564925.1. Lineage (NCBI taxonomy): Eukaryota > Metazoa > Chordata > Amphibia > Anura > Ranidae > Lithobates > Lithobates sylvaticus. The sequence goes on from CM053027.1 coordinate 95,994,184, forward strand.
TGGCTTTTAGGTGCTGACTTTGTTAATTGATGGCTGTACTGTGTGTTACAAACTTTAACCCTGTACAGCCATAACAAAGTAAGCACCAAACAGCAATATGACACACTGACAGATCCATGACAGAGCACATGCTGACTGTGCTGCATGTGTGAGTATCATAATGCTGATATTAATGACCTGCTTTGCTGTGTGTAAAACTAATTGAGACAGTGAGCATTCTATCTGCTGTTCTCCACTCACTTTGCAGTGCAGGTGCAGCCACGCTGTCCTCCAGGTTCTTGCGCCCTCTCATCCACTGAGCCGCCTGTCATCTCACCTCAGTCTCGGCAGTTGGCACGGGAGGCGGAGCTAAGCGGAGCCTTGTAGTATCACTCCGCCAGGGAAGGCAGTGGGCAGTGGCAGCCGGGTCTAATTAACTAGCAGCCCAATATGCGGGACTGCTTAATGTATATGCGCCCGAAAATGGAGAAATAGTCCAAGCGCTGCGCTCACCCCCTGGGCTCCTCTGTAGACCAAATAGGGCCCAGCAAAATGTAATTACACCCCCCCCCCCCTTCTCTAAACAAGTATTTGCAGGGGTGAGGTTTAGAAAGATCTAGTTTTTAATATGCAGAAATGACTGTAAAACTTACAGGGCCCCCCTGTGCAGTGCCATCTTAAGAGCATTATAGGCCCCCGGGGAATACAGTGCACTGGGGCCCTTTCTACACAATCACCCGCGATTGCACATCAAAAGCAGCTTTACTGTGCCTGTGAATTCAGCCTCACTGTGCCCACCATTGCAGCCTCACTGTGCCCACCATTGCAGCCTCACTGTGCCCACCATTGCAGCCTCACTGTGCCCACCATTGCAGCCGCACTGTGCACAACCAATGCAGTCTCACTGTGCGCAACCAATGCAGTCTCACTGTGCCCACCAATGCAGTCTTACTGTTCCCACCAATGCAGTCTCACTGTGCCCACCAATGCAGTCTCACTGTGCCCACCAATGCAGTCTCACTGTTCCCACCAATGCAGTCTCACTGTGCCCACCAATGCAGTCTCATTGTGCCCAAAATTGCAACATCACTGTGCCAATTAATACAGACTCATCATCGCCTGGTAACACACACACATACAGCGGGCATCGCCTTATGTGTATCACAGAGCTGGCTGGGTCTGTGTTCGGCGGCCGCGCTGTAACAATGTCCCACCCCTGTCCCTTTGTGTGATAGGCGGAACCAGGGGCATTGCTAGGTGTGAAAAAGACCAGGGGCTTCAGCCGAAGTCCAAGGCCGGTGGTGGCGGCGGGGGAGGGGTGTTAGGCTCACTTGCTGGTTGCTGCCTGGCTCACCAGTGCCCATCCATGCTGACCACTAAACTGACCTACCAGACCCCTACATTACTGATCCCTCTCCTGACACATACACGGATCCCTCTCCTGACACATACACGGATCCCTCTCCTGACACATACATACACGGATCCCTCTCCTGACACATACATACACGGATCCCTCTCCTGGCACATACACGGATCCCTCTCCTGGCACATACACGGATCCCTCTCCTGACACATACATACACGGATCCCTCTCCTGACACATACATACACGGATCCCTCTCCTGACACATACACGGATCCCTCTCCTGACACATACACGGATCCCTCTCCTGACACATACACGGATCCCACTCCTGACACATACATACACGGATCCCTCTCCTGACACATACATACACGGATCCCTCTCCTGACACATACATACACGGATCCCTCTCCTGACACATACATACACGGATCCCTCTCCTGACACATACATACACGGATCCCTCTCCTGACACATACATACACGGATCCCTCTCCTGACACATACATACACGGATCCCTCTCCTGACACATACATACACGGATCCCTCTCCTGACACATACACGGATCCCTCTCCTGACACATACATACACTGATCCCTCTCCTGACACATACATACACGGATCCCTCTCCTGACACATACATACACGGATCCCTCTCCTGACACATACATACACGGATCCCTCTCCTGACACATACATACACTGATCCCTCTCCTGACACATACATACACGGATCCCTCTCCTGACACATACATACACGGATCCCTCTCCTGACACATACATACACGGATCCCTCTCCTGACACATACATACACGGATCCCTCTCCTGACACATACATACACGGATCCCTCTCCTGACACATACATACACGGATCCCTCTCCTGACACATACATACACGGATCCCTCTCCTGACACATACATACACGGATCCCTCTCCTGACACATACACGGATCCCTCTCCTGGCACATACACGGATCCCTCTCCTGACACATACATTGAATAGCGCAGCCATAAGATTGAATATTGCATAGGGGATTGTGTATGAGGGCCACCTGAACAATGTCCTCAGAGAGATGCCGCACATAAAGGTTTTGACAATGGCACAGTGAACCAGCCCAATGGCTCAGACCTGTAACAGCCAATGAAGGCTTAAATTATGCATTTGCTGCTGCAGCACCCCTACACAGAGACATACCGGGTACACAGGGAGGGTCACATAAATCAAAGAAAAGTACCCAGAGCACCAGCTGCAAGAAGGGAAATGAATAATGGCACGCCTACGTATACTTCAATAGATAGTGACTGTACCTACCTAAATTTATTGTATAAAAAAAAAAAAAATGATGCTCAAAAATTGTCTACATACAGTCACTCCTCCTCACTATGCTTAGGTATAAGCAGCCTAGGAATTGAATAGAAGGTAAGTGGCTGCAGAGCAGTTAAGTGGCAGCAAGTGAAGAGTTAACATAACTTCTCTGCAGAGCACTGTATATGCAGCCTAGGCATGCTAACATACATTAGACTTATGGCAGAAGCAGGAAGTAGATCAACAGGCTTCATTGTGGGAAACAGCACATCATATACACACTCATATACACACAGACCCATGCAGACACATACAAATCCACACACACACACATACAGCACAGTAAACTGACCTGCTGAACTTCTGTGTAGACCCCTCACCCCTGGCATTCTCTGCCACACATGGGGGAGGGGGTGTGACTGAGCTGAGACTGAGTGAATGCAGCCAGCATGAGCCAGGAGGAGAGATCAGTGAGTGAAATCACAGGGCAACTCTAAAGGGCTCTGCAATCACTTGTGCTGCCGAAGGGACTGGACCGGAGCCTGGAGGTGTTAAAGGAAGCACAGCTCGATGTGCTCTAGACTGGCTACCATGTGACAGACACCCCCCCCCCCCCCTCTTCTCACTCTGCCTCCACTGAACCTGTCTAGCCTTTGTCCCAGCCCCGCTCTTACCTTACATTTTCAACTTGTAGCCATGAGAAGGGGGGCGGAGCTGGGAGAGAGAGAGACACTCTGATCAGCTGATGTGGGGCCCCGCCCATCCCCGATATCAGCACTTAGATTTGACAGCTCCACTCTCACTGCCCAGCGTGCCCATGCGAAAAGATGGCCCTGCCCCTGTGGAGCCGATGGGGGCTGGGCCCAGTACAACAGGGCTAGCTCTACTGCCCTATTAGCGGCCCTGGGTGTCACCCCTCTAGCGGGTGTCACCCGGGCTGCGGCAGCAAAAAAAAAAAAAAAAAAAAAAAAAAAAATCCAAAAAAAAAAAAAAAAAATCCAAAAAAAAAAAAAAAACAGGGAGGGTGTCACCCCTCTAGCGGGTGTCACCCGGGTGCGGACCGCACCCCCCGCACCCCCCTAGCAACGCCTCTGACCGGAAACAACGTGGCTGGAACACAGGGATCAGCTGTTATTTGTCACATCCGTGGATATAAAGAAAATAGAGATACCCCCTGAGATGGGATTTTACCGGCAACATCTCTACGAAAGTTGTATAAAACTATTTTTATTGATACATATAAAAAAAGATCAAGAGAAAATTACAAATTTATTGCAAACATATAATAATATAATAGGTAAGAAAAAACTAAAAATTGTGATATAGACATACAGTAGGGCTGCACAGTGGTGTAGTAGGTAGCACTCTCGTCTAGCAATAAAAAAGGGTTGCTGGTTCAAATCTAAACAACACTACCTCCCTGGAGTTTGCATGTTCTCCCTGTGCCTGTGTGGGTTTCCTCCGGGTACTCCGGTTTCCTCCCACACTCCAAAGACATGCTGGTAGGTTAATTGGCTTCTTTCCAAAATTGGCCCTAGTATTTGAATGTGAGTTGGGGACCTTGGATTGTGGGCTCCTTGAGGGTAGGGTGCGATGTATGTGTGGAGTGCTGCGTAAATTGTCGGTGCTATATGGGTACCTTAAATAAATAATAATATAATTAAATAGGCATCTTATAATAGATGCAATGTACAGGGATAGGGACAATTGTAGACACGCACCCACACTCACTCAGGTTCAACTGGATGGACTGGATTCAACCTAACTATGTAAATATGTAACAGTAGCAAAACCATGTCCATAGGACACCTACCAGCATGGAATAAATGATGCAATGCTCAAATGTGCAATTGTTCAAGCAGAGATCAAAAACTTCACTGCAAACTAATTACTAACTCTTGTGTTTCAGCTGTCACCATGACACTATGTTGTGTTGATTAGATTATCCCTGTGAAACTTGTCCAAGAAATAGAGGCAATTGTCTAAGTATTAGTGTAGTTATATTCTCTGTGTCGTTTGTTTGTCTTACCTTGTAATTATAGGCTCAAATGTTGTGGCTGAAGTTTGCAGTGTTGCGTTTTATCAACTTCCCTATGTCCATGTATTCATTCAACCTAGCTTGTCCCTATTTACTAAAGGGACAGGCAACTTCTTGTTGCGGGTCACACAGAGGTAGATTTACTAAAACTGGAGCACTCAGAGTCTGGTAAAGATGTGCATGGTAGCCAATCAGCTTCTAATGTCAACATGTTCAATTAAGCTTTGGCAACAAAACCTGGAAGCTAATTGGCTTCTATGAAGAGTTGCACCAGATTTTGCACTCCAGTTTTAGTAAATAACCCCCACAGCGTCAAATGCAAAACTCCCCATTTTATTACTATCCACCTATATAGGCAATAATACTGTGTGTATATACAATTGTGCTCAAAAGTTTGCATACCCTGGCAGAAATTGGGAAATGTTGGCATTTATATTGAAAATATGACAAATCATAGTGATCGCATTAAGCCATTTATTATCACATATGTTTTTGTCTCCTTTTAAAATCCTTTTAAAATCATAACAGAAATCACCCAAATGGCCCTGAGGAAAAGTTTACATACCCTGGAATGTTTGGCCTTGGTACAGACACAGAAGGTGGCACACACAGGTTAAAATGGCTATTAAAGGTTAATTTCCCATTTGTGGCTTTTTAAATCACAATTAGAGTTTCTGTATAAATAGTCAATGAGTTTGTTAGCTCTCACATGGATGCACTAAGCAGGCTAGATCATAAGCCAGAAAAGAACAGTCAAAAAACCTGCGTAACAAGATAATAAAAACTCTACAAAGATGGAAAAGGATATACAAAGATATCCAAAGCCTTGAATATGCCAGTCAGTACTATTCAATCATTTAATAAGAAGTGGAACATTTGGGGATCTATTGATACCAAGCCAAGGTCAGGTAGATCAAGAAAGATTTCAGCCACAACTGCCACAGGAATTGTTTGGGATACAAAGAAATACCCACAGGTAACCTCAGGAGAAATACAGGCTGAAAAAAGATGGTGTGGTTGTTTTTAAGGCAGACAATACGATGATACTTGAACAAAAATAGCTGCGTGGTCAAGTTGCCAGAAAGAAGCCTTTACTGTACAAGTTCCACAAAAAAGCCTGGTTACAATATTTTAATAAAAAAATTAATAATTTAATAATATTTTATAATGTTAACAACACCTTGACATGCCTCATTGAGCTTTTGGCGCAGTAAAGGCTTCCTTCTGGCAGTTCCACCATGCAGCTCTTTTTTGTTCAAATATCGTTGAATTGTGTCCTTAAAAACATTCTCTTGTTCTTCCTTTTCTCCTGTTTCCTTCTTGATTATTTTTTTTTAATCTAATGTTTTTCTTTTTTTTTATTAATAAATGTCCTATATTTCCAAATTTCCCATTCAACCAGGAGGTTGAATAAAAAAAAAAAAAAATCAATCGACACCCCCATCCTCACATTCAATGTGGATGAGGGAATCACTCCCGCTGAGCTACTGTATTCTGCCAGTGGGGAAGGCAGAATACAATGATCAGTGTAGCTGGCTATAGCTGTTGGCATTGATCATTCATGGAAAGCCCGACAGGTTGGTTGTACACAAACTGATCGATAGATTGACTTGTGTACAACCAGCTAGCCTATACATAGATCAAAACTTGGCTTGTCCCTGCTGAATTCGGAAGAGTTTTGATCCATGTATGTCCCGCTGAACACACTACAGTATGGTAAAACTTTGCATCCTCGGCTTCTCTTTTTAAGTCTGAGTCATAGGCACGTGCACGGGATATGTCTGGGCACACCCTGCTCACCCCATGGAGCATTGATTCCCCCTGCTACCTGGGCTCTCCGTGTTGCACCCCCCCTTCTCCATGTTTCAGGATGGAGAGCGAAGGAAGGCGCTGGTAAATATGTAATTTACCATACCCTTTCTTTTCTGAATGAACAGAGTGAGTGATTGGTACTGATAAAAAAAAATACTGACACCGTCCACTGGCCTACTGACATCGTCCTCTGCTCTACTGACATGTCCACTGCTCAACTGACTGACACCTTCCACTGTCCTACAGACACCAACTAGGCTGCACACACCTATGGACTGAGCTGCAAATAATGCAGTCAGTGCTCAGTTCAGGATCTATCTATCTATTTATCTATCTTTTGATTTATCTATCGAAATGCAAAATCTTGCTTTGCTTCAAACACACGTGCATGCCATTCACAATCCATGGTAGCCTGCTCTTCATAAACTAGAAAGGACAAAGGATATCTTCACTTAAAAAGTAACCCCATATATCCGCCTCTCTAAATAAAACGTTCTGTAAGACGTAAAACGTAAGACGTTCTGTCACCCAGTAATAGCACAGACAGCAATGTCTGGATCACAAAGGTTTTCATGAGTGGCAGGTTGATAACTACTCTTTTTGATAGGGATTATGCCTTCCATACTTCCAGGCTCCCCTGTGGCCTCTTGATGTACAATAACATACATTACTATGACAGTCCAGTGTTCTGTGATGAAATGAAATGTGTAGGAAGGGTAATATTCATGTGTAATTCAGGAAAGCAGATCCAGGCGATACTGTAAAGTGGAGAACTGAAAGGATGGCTAGGTCGTACTTACGTTGATAAAAGACAAAAGTCTTTCAAACATAAGCTTAAAAACAGCACCTAGCATTTTGTTAGCCCCAAGAGGGGGGTCGGCCGGTGGTCATGCCCAGGACTTTATAAATCCAGCAACTGTCATGTCATATCTTGGAGTAGTTTAATAGCAAATACTGCTGATTCCTGAAGAGCAACATGAAGGTCAAGATTCGGAGCAGACATGAATCATTTTGCTTAGTGAACCGTACCTGACTTAATTACAGTATATGGGATTTATGTACTGTAGAAAAAAGAAATCTTCTCTGTGTCTTAGCCTGTACAGTCTTCTAGTAGCCATGCTGATGCTTGCAGTGGTAGAATGGAGTTCGGACAGTGAAGTTCAGCAAGCCCACTTTATTTTATGGTTGAACTGAAATGCCAGATGTGACTAGTAGGTGTAACTATGTGTGAAATTTTTAATTTTAGCACTTCTTTCATTCAGCACAGCTGGCTCAACAAGGGAAACCTATAGACACTGAGCACGAATGGAAGAATTTCCCGTTGTGGGAATGGGAATGTGGCCATTGTACTCTGACAGCCAACACCCGTGGTTGTCAGAATACCAACACAGTGATTGCATCTGATTGGCTGTAGTCACTGTCCTACTGACTCTTTTATAACCAGCCCCTTTGATTTTTCAGTCAAAGTTTGTAAAGCCAGATGGTCATCAGCGGAGGCCAACCATGGCTCAAATGTTGGCTGATTCACAGGCATCAACCAAAATCTCAGCCGTGTTTAGCTAGCCTAAGAAACCCCAGAGTTGAAGAAGACACAAAGGGGGAGATTTACTAAAACTGGCGCACACAGAATCTGGGGCAGCTGTACATACTAACCAATCAGCTTCCAGGTTTTTTTGTCAAAGCGTAATTGAACAAGCTGAAGTTAGAAGCTGATTGGTACCCTGCACTGCTGCACCAGATTCTTAGTGCACCAGTTTTAGAAAATCTACCCCAAAGGGGCCACTCTCTGTAATACTTTACATAAGGGTCCCTTTCCATACTTACACGCACACGGGTCCCAAACAGCCAAGCAATTGTCAGTGTTGCTGTTAAGCCCCATACACATGGTCGGATTTTCCGATGGATTCTGTCCTATCGGACAATGTTGTCGGAAATTCCGACTGTGTGTAGGCACCATCGGACAGTTTCCATCGGATTGTCCGACGGACAAAGTTCTATCTCCTGCTCTATAAATTTTCCGACAACAAAGTCCGATCACACCAATTCCGATCGTGTGTAGCGAATTCCGACGGACAAAGTGCCACGCATGCTCAGATCACATTACAAGACCAAAGATATTGGCTACTAGCCTCTACGTAGTCCCGTCATAGGCAACAAACGTCACCACGTTCAGAATGATCGGATTTTCCGACAACTTTGTCCGACCGTGTGTATGCAACACCAGTGTCGGACTAAATCCGTCGGACCAAATCCTATGGATTTGGTGGTCGGATTTTCCGACCGTGTGTATGGGGCTTTAGTGTTAATTAAAACATTTTTTTTTTTTTAAGGGCCAGTTCACACCAGGAATTTCACAGAAATGCAGGAACGCACAGGTGTGCTCCTGTGCAATTCACATGTGGTGCAGTACAGGGTGATTTGAGCCCATTCATTTTGAATGAGCTGAATCCCACTGATGCGCACCAAATGTAGTGCATGTACTACTTTTAAAATGCACCGTGCACAAGGCCAGCACCATGCTCATATTAAGGCTGGATTCACACCTATGCATTTTAAGTGCTTTTTGCAGATTTGCACTACAGTCCATTTAACATGGTTTCCTATGGAACACGTTCTGTAGTGCAAATCTTCAAAATTCAAAAAGCACTAAAAATGCATAGGTGTGAATCCGGCCTTAGGGTCTGGTATGGAATTTTAGGGGGACCCCACACTTTTTTGGGTGAAGTCCCCCTTAGAATCAGGTCTGGTATAGATGTTTTGGGGTACATTACACATTTTTTTATTTTTTTTTGTGTAAGGTACCCCCATAAAACCCACACCAGATTCAAAAGAATCTGGTATAAATAGGGGGGGAGGGGGGCAAATGTTTAATTCTTCCTATAGGGTGTGCCACAGCAAAAGTGGCATTTACAAAGAAAAAAAGTGATACAATTTGGCAGCAAATAAAGCATCATTGTTGGCTTCTTTAAAAAAGAAACCACACACAAACCCCTCCAGAGGTCCCCCAAACTTTTTGAATAAAAATAAAAAATATCACTGCTCCTGCTCAAAAAGGAAATGCTTAAAAATATGTTATCCATTGGTACATGTTCCCCTGGGCAGGCAGTGTTTTCATCTCCCGCCGTGCTATTTTTTGACACCCCTTGCCAATTAGCAAAGAAAATTGTTTTTTTTTTCCTCGACAGATTCAACTTATATTGATTTCAATAGGGTTCGGTAACAAAACTTCTTTGAAGTTTGCTGAACCCTGCTCAAACTGAACCCAGTGCACTTGAGCTCATCCATAGTGGGGATGGTGGGTAATGTCCTGACCATCATTACAGATATTATTTGATACTTTTGTGCACATGCTGATATAGTCACACATTTTTTTTTTGAGTGTACTAATAATTTATACTAATAATTTATAGTGGTATTTATTGCAAAGCAACATATATACGGTAATACAAACTAGAAGCTCTTCTATGGAAATAGTATTTTCATTTTATTTAAAAATTAAGTGATCCCTTATAGTGTATTATGCAAGATGAGACAAGAAACGTAATGCTTTCAAGTAATGTTGGAAACTAAAATAAGTATTTAGGAACACTTTGTCCTTTTCCTTAGGCCCCTTTCACACTGGGGCGGTGAGCCGCGGTGACGGTAAAGCAGCGCTATATTTAGCGCTGCTTTACCGTCGTTTTCACCGCGGTTTTCGGCCGCTCGCGGTGCGGTTTTACCCCCCGCGAGCGGCCGAAAAAGGGTTAAACACCCCCCGCAGAGCGCCGCCGTAGCCGCGGTATTGCCGCGGTAACCGCGGTCTCCCATTGTAATCAATGGGAAGGAGCGGTATAGGAGCGGTGAACACACCGCTCCTATCCCGCTCCAAAGATGCTGCTAGCAGGACTTTTTTTGTCATCCTGCTAGCGCACCGCTCCAGTGTGAAAGCCCGCCGGCTTTCACACTGGAGTTAAAGGGGCAGGATTTTTTCATGCGGTGAACAGGCGCTATTTTTAGCGCTGCACCGCATGAAAAACGCCCCAGTGTGAAAGGGGCCTTAAAGTGTAAGTTCACCTTTACAGAAAAATCCTCACACAGGATGATGGCACCGACCAATTAGAATTCCCTAAACGTCCCTCCTGATGGGGTACATTTAGGAAATTACGCACCGGGGATTTCTAAGCCCCGGAGCCGTGAGGCGGCTATACCGAGGCTCAGAATGGGAGATCGCCGAGCTGCAGGTCAGCTAGACTGGGGGGTGAGGAGGGGGTCCTGTATAAGTTCACCTTACAGATTTTTCTGTAAAGGTGAACTTACCCTTTAAGTAAAGAGCAAGTTCAATGATAAATGTGGGTTACTGCAGGGAACACCAATGGCCATTTCTTATAGTTTTTATAAAAGGATCTCTATTATAATAAATTTAGAAGATCTCCAGGATTACACTGTGTGAACAATATAGATAAAAAGCATATAAACACAAATTTAATCTGACACTGTGTTTGGCATCAGATCAATCTAGATGTGCAAAATCAAACCATCTGTTGTACAATGAGACAGCTGCTGTTGGACATTTAAGAACAGCTGTGGACATTTACCATAAAGAAATGGGCTTCGGCTTCAAAACCCCTATTATTAATTTCAAATGCCTGCAAATACTTAACAGTGTAGTAGCTATTAATACATCCCAATTCTAGCATACATAAAAGACCCTTTTGGTGGTTCTCTGCCAATATACCCTGAATTGTCATGGGTCACGAGTTGGTGGTCACATTTTTTTATCACCTGTCTGATCAGTACCAAAACAATATATAGATACAGTATATTTTAACTGTTCTTTTTTCTGTTCCATCTGAGATAGCAACATTTTACTAAAAATATGTCTAATGCCGCGTACACATGATCATATTTTTCGAGCTTGTTGTCAGAAAGTCCAACCGTGTGTATGCTCCATCGGACATTTGCTGTTGGAATTTGCTGTTGGAATTTCCGCCAACAAATGTTTCTTAGCAGGTTCTCAAATTTTCCGGCAACAAAACTTTGCTATCGGAAAGTCTGAACGTGTGTACACAAGTCTGCACACAAAAGTCCACGCATGCTCGGAATCAAGTACGAGCCGGAAGCGCTCGGTCTTGTAAAACTAGCGTTCATAATGGAGATAGCACATTCGTCACGCGGCAAATTTTGAAATCTCTCAATGCAGCGTATTCTCTTCTTCTTTATAATGCTAGAATAATGATTTTTTGTGTTGCTGCTGATATTCACTGAGTTCTGACAAACTGATTTATTTTTTTCTCACGATCTCCATATATATATATATATTTTTTTTTTCCTTATGATCTCCATAATATGTTTTGTCGTTTTGTGTGTCAAGTTACCATAACACCATTATTATCTTGTATTTTTAACCTCAAAGTGATACAACTATGTTGGTGTCCCTTGTTAATGTGTCATTGTATTTTTGAAATGTACCTGCCTACTCACAAACAAACTGTCCTTTTTGAAGTAAAACACATAGCCAAGTATTTGTCAAAAAAAAATCTGACATTTAATAGGGGTCCTAACAAAATAATGAAGAAGGCAACGCTGGAGAAACAGTTGGAATTGGTGAAGCCTTTGTACCCCAGGACAGATATCAATTATTTGACTGGCAAAATTGGTGACCTGAGGAGTCCATTTAATAGGGAGCACAATACGGTCCAGGACTCAGAGAGATCGTGAGCAGCAGCAGATGACATATATGTCCAGAGGCTGTGGTCTTACAACAGCCTGCGTCTTTTGCCAGACCACACCAAACCCAGGCCATCACTCTCAACACTTCTTCCAGGTTCCTCACCTTCCTGGTCCTTTTGGTTGGAAAGGCGGAGGGAAGGAACCTGGGATTCGGTCAGGCTGCTTTCCATGGCCTCCTCCTGGCTGAGACTTTCCTGTGTATGAAAATAGTACATAGTTTTAGTTTTTTGTTTATCAATCACACACAATTTTGAGCTCATGACTGTTGCAAATTGAATGGTAACAAATAGAAAAGACTATCCTTTTGACCCCAGCATTTTTCATTCTTGTCCCAATAATTTTTGGCTATTATTGTCTATTGATATGTAAACCACTTTGTTAAATCAGAAATTAGTGATCAATAACATCTAGTTAGCATCATTCAATTTTTGACAAGAAATATGTTCAACAATGCTATACCTGGCTCAAACTGGGTTTCTCCACATCTTCTTCCAGGGTGGAAGGCCCAGATTGGACTTCAGGAGCCTCATCTGATGTTGAAGGAAGTGTGGAAGGAAGTGTGGATAGCGATGGCCTGGGTTCACTCTGGTCTGACAAAAAACGCATTCTATCGTAAGTACCACTGCCTGGGGACATATATGTCATCTGCTGCTGCTCCGGATCTCATGGAATCCTGAACCTTTTTGCACTCCCTAGTATACCTGCTCCTCAGGCTACCAATTTTGGCCTTTAAGTAGGTGATGTCTGCCATGTGATACTGTTACACAGGCTTCACCGATCCCATCAGCGCTGCCTTCCTCTTTAGCTTGTTGGAGTAGTCACTGTTTTTGACTTGCTAGAGACATGGCAGCTCCCTGTACATGTCCAGGAATCTGGGTAGGGAAAGTCTGGGTCAGTAAATTTATCAACCATTTTCTCTGCAAGACACAACACAAGACAAACCCTAATGTCAGGCTAAACTGTCCTGATCTTGTCCCAATATAGGCCTCATTCTCTAAAGCAGCATAGGCCACTAACCACTGATGCCCCAAGTTAAAAATGTACCTTTGTTTGCACAATCGGCGATTACAATCCTCCGTCCTCCACTCACAGATCGTACGTACGACGCCCCCGTGTTATGCTTTATATACACTGCACATGTGTAAAACTCCACCCCTGTCCTTCTTTCTAGTGTATTCCCCACTTCTTCTTTTTCGGGGCAGAGGGTGAGCACATGGCAGAGACACAGCAGGTGCCTGCAGATAGCAGCAACGACAAGGACGAGGAAAGCCCGGAGCAAGGCAGTTCCAGATCCAGGACGAGATACAAGTCCTCAAATATATCCTTTGTAGAGATGGTAGAGATGATGGACATCTTGAAGAGGGCCAACTATGATGGGAAATATGGACCGTACAGCAACCCAAATGTGAGAAAGGCCAAGATCATGACTAAAGTTGTGAGAAGTCTGCACAGGAATTTTGGGGTACGACGATCCAAGGGGCAATTGAGGAAACGCTGGTCAGACCTGAAATTGAGGGAGCACGATCAGTATAGAAAGATCAGGAAAGTAAGTATTTGTCATGTGTTCCTATTATTATTAGTACTTTAGTGCTGCTCCATGTGCTTTTCTTTACTGTTGTACAGTTTAAAAAAGGGCAAGTTTGAGGTTCGTTAGCATAGTAATCATTCGTAGTAAACATCGTTCGTTCGACCACTAATACAGCGTTTTTGGCAGATGCAGGTTAACTACATTTGTTCATGCCTATTTGTATGAAAAGAAGTTTAGTACATTGTTGTCTAGATGTGTTTGTAATATAATGAGATGCAAACTAGATTCAGTGTAAGGAGAGGACACTCAGCAGCTGTTTACACATCTGGACGCAGGAGCACTAGTGTGGGACACCAGAACAACCTTTTTATGGTGTTCCACGCAGGTGCTTCAGTGGATACTAGGGGTCTCTCCATGTGTGAAACTTGCACAAAACAGGTAAGTATTCCAGCTTTTGAAAGGGAAAAAAATCATGTCTTCAGCTTGGAACTCTGCCAAAACAGACAATTGGATGACACTTCCAAGCAATGTTTCATATTACTATTTCTCGCCCCAAATTTCTGTCCGCTAAGTAGACCTTTTTTGTATTCACATAGGGGAGAAAATAATCGGGACATCTGAGGACACCAGGAACCCCACACCTCCTGAAGAAGGGGAACAACTCAGTACACAACCTGAGGATGTTGATTCCGCGGTTCAGGAAGTGGTTGAAATGGTGACCACAACAGGTCAGTGTCTGAGACCACAGCTTCAGGTAATAGTATGTATGCCTGTATATTTATAATACATGGTGTTTTTTTTTTAGGTGATGTTGTGGAAGAAACTTACTTCAACACTGCAAGTGCACAAATCCTCATCAGCAAAATAATGGTGTGCAATCGGGATTTAGAGAAGGTCAAGGAAAACATCAATGATGTTGAAAAAAGACTGACCAACATCATTGATGTTTTAGCCAATCTAAAAAAATAAATAAAATAAATGTTGTCGTTATTGTTTATGTTTTTCAAAAATGTTTAAAACAATTTGAAAGCCAAATTTTGAAGATGCACACAGTGTGTCAACATGTGCTAGCTCACATTATGGAGGATCAATGTATGTGTTTCAGGGGTGCAACCCCTTCCTTTCATCTACTTTAGTTGCGAGGAAGGGGTTGCACCCACAAAACACGTACATTGATATCCCATGATGAGAGATAGCACATGTTGACATACTGTGTGTCTTTTCCCTACATCTAACAGATGTAGGGAAAAGACACACATTTTAGGCATGGGATCATAATGGAAATCCACATGTTAAGTCCCAATTTGTGTGCATCTTTTTGGCTTTTAGAGGGGTGAGATCACCCCATCTGATGAAGGCAAAATCAACACAGTTTTGACATACTAATGTCTCATATGGCCTTCACTTTATCAAAGTTGAACTTTGTAAGTTCCTGAGTTGGGGATGGGGATGTTATGTTTTTAAGCATGCCTGTTTAGCCACAAAAAAGGCTATATCTACTGTCAAACATACATGTTATACACCAAAGATGTTGGTTTGTTTAAAAACCCTTTTATAATGCACATGTGAATATGCTTGGAGTAAAATGTTTTATACTCAACAATGTGTGGCTTCTTATTTAAATGCCCAATACCATTTTTTAGATAAGTTGTTGTAGTTACAGTGACAATTACTAAAGGCAAATCCACTTTGCACTACAAGTGCACTTTCAGTGCAGATTCAGTGCACTTTTAGTGCCAAGTGGATTTGCCTTTAGTAAATAACCCCCACAGTGCTCTAAAATTTGCCCCAATAAGCCCATTTTAGGGACTCCAAGCAATTAATTCATGGAGTTGAAAAGGATGATTATTTTTATCATTAATGCATTAAATACATTAACAACAAAAACATTGTGTGTGTGTAGCAGACCCATAGTACAACATAATAGTTAGCTGAAGATGAGATTGTCACCTCATGTATTAAATAAGTTACGTTTGCACTACTGAAGAAAATGGCCAAATATAAAAGGCCATTGGAGAACCTAGGAGACAGATAAAAGAAACACAAACAGTAAATCAAATGAAATATGAGTTCAGTTTTTACCAACAAATTTATTTTAAAAAGGTTTTAATCATTATCTGGCATATCAATTGCCCCCCCTACCCGCAAAGTACTCCAGATAGCTTTACAGTACTTTGAGGGCACTTTGGGGGCGCAAGCCAGGATGGCCAGGTTCAAGTGCCGTCATGTTTTGGTACGGTGAGCTGGCCTCAGTCGCAGCTGAGGCCAGATACTTGGCTGCATTTTTTCTTAAAAAATTGTGCAAAAGGCAGCAGCAGAGAATAATGTGGTTTAGTTTATATTCCCCCATATTTATTGCAGTAAGGATTAGGCAGAACCGGCTGGCCATTATGCCAAAGGCATTTTAAACCACTCTTCTGGCTCTGACCAGCCGGTAGTTAAAAACCCTCTGGTTCGGATGGAGGGTCCTCATAGGGAATGGCCACATAAGATGGTCCCCCAGCGCAAATGCTTCATCTGCTACAAACAGGAATGGGAGGCCCGCGCCATGTTGTCTTCTGGAGGCATTCTGGAGCTGTCTGTAGAATTCCGTCTGGGCGATGACTCCACCATCTGACATCCGGCCATTCTTCCCCACGTTCACATAGAGGAATTCGTAAGTCGCCGACACCACCGCCAACAACACAATACTACTATACCCCTTATAGTTATAATAGTATGACCCAGAGTTGGGGGGTTGGACAATGTAGACGTGTTTTCCATTTATTTCCCCACCACAGTTGGGAAAGTCCCACTGCTGGGCAAATTGTGAGGCCACAGTCTGCCATTCCTGTGAGTTGGAAGGAAACTGTGGAGTCAAACAAGAAAAAAAAAATTAGCGCTTTTGCACATAACATTGCAAGCAGATTATACACAAACATTCTTGGCCAACATAAGTATAAAATTTATTGAAATGAGTATTTAAAGTCAAAAGTATAAGGTACACTTATCAGATTCCTCACCCCCCCTGATGGCCCATTGTAAAAATGTTATGGTGGGGGGAGATGTTTTGGACAGGTAACCATCTTACACTATTGGCAGCCCACTGGATAGGTAAGAAGTTTCATAATCCACAAATATGAATACACACTGT
Organism: Lithobates sylvaticus; assembly: GCA_028564925.1. Classification (NCBI taxonomy): domain Eukaryota; kingdom Metazoa; phylum Chordata; class Amphibia; order Anura; family Ranidae; genus Lithobates; species Lithobates sylvaticus. Next base: position 96,011,063 of record CM053027.1, read on the forward strand.
CCAAATTTAAGCACATTTTTACATTCTGCAATTACCTATCAAGATAATAGGAGAACAAAACTTGAAACAGTACCATTTGAAAGTATTCAGGCAGGCACTTGCACTATATCTAGGGCCATTAGAACAGCAGTCCTTGTCTTTACCAAGCTAAAAAGGCAATTATGGGGAAATGGATAGATCCTAGACCACCTTCTATTATGGATTGGCTGAGAAGGGTAAACAATACAACAATAAGGGAAAAACAAGCTTACATGCGAAGGGGAGATAAAAGTAGATTTGAAAAGATATGGAAAGTATGGGTCGAAACTCCAGGATTGATACCCAAGATCGTGAACACTTAAAAAACAAAACAAAAAAAAAAGGAAACAGAAAAAAGACAGAGGGTTAGCATTACAGTCAAGGCAACTAAGGCTTGGTTCACACCTATGCGGGTTGCAGTTTGCATTTTCCAGGTGAATTTAACATTTTTCACTACTCGTTTTTGATTAATTGAAGTCTATGGAACCAAAAACCAGAAAAAGTCCTTGGCCCTTTCCATAAAATGTATAGATGTGAATGTGACCAATAGGAAACCATGTTAAATGGACTGTAGTGTGTTTCTGCAAAACTGAAAAGGCACTAAAAATATACATAGATGTAAACCAGGGCTTATAGGTCAATGCAGCCAGGGCAGCCTGTATGTTTTTTCCATCCCAAGCCATTTGTGGATTTGAATATTTTTTCTTAAATCATAAAATTGTACGTAGCTGCAAACAAATAACACAGGAATATCATGCACAATGAGGGGGTCCCCAAGATGTATAAAGGCTGATAAATTATTAAATCTACTGGGATCCAGACAAAACATTTTAGTATTTCTAGTGTTTAAAAAAAAATAGATTAAAGGGTTGATAAGGTTAGCCAGAGTTTCTGTGATATATCTTTTTAGACCATTTATACTAGAGCTAAAAGGAGATTAAAAGTACTTTGTGTTGCACCTATACTGTGGATCTTTATACTGTAATCCTTCCATATATTATCTAATAGACTTTGTAAATGAAGCACGTTTAAATCAGGTTTGTCACTAAATGTGATAGGTAAAATTTGTCTCATTTTCAGAAAAGGAAAGAGGTATCTTTCATGTGGCTGATTAGATTGGATCCTAGCTCTGTAATTTTTGCCATTTGTTTTACATGATGTGTTTAATTATGCTTTGCAAATCTGTTCCTGACAGCTCAGAAAAATAGCATTGAGTGCCAAACTGCTTTTGTTGTAACAAGTGGACTAGCCCTGAATGATGAGGCCTTCTTAGAAAAAAATTTTGCAGAAACGCCTTAGAAATCTTCCTGTCCCCATTGTTATTTATGAAGCAGATACAGCGGAAATGTTGATACACTGGTAATATATGAGCAAGATATAATCATGAAACCAGCTACTTTATAATTGATGCTGCAATGTAAATGGATCTACAAGCCAGTGACTTATCACAATTACTCAGCTCCAAATAGCAGCTAGATTCTCACATGTGGAAATACTTCTGTACCCAGGAGTTGGCCACATAACTAATTATGTAAAGTGACAAGAATAGCACTAATCCACACACAAAAAAAACGTTTACAATCTGAAATTATATATACTACAAATTATAACATGTGTTTATAATTGTTTAAATAAATAAATACATTTTTCAACCTTTACACATTATATATATATATATATATATATATATATATATATATATATATATATATATATATACACACATACATACATATACACAGTATATCACAAAAGTGAGTACACCCCTCACATTTTTGTAAATATTTTATTCTATCTTTTCATGTGACAACACTGAAGAAAGGACACTTTGCTACAATGTAAAGTAGTGAGTGTACAGCTTGTATAACAGTGTAAATTTGCTCTCCCCTCAAAATAACTCAACACACAGCCATTAATGTCTAAACCACTGGAAACAAAAGTGAGTACACCCCTAACTGAAAATGTCCAAATTGGGCCCAATTAGCCATTTTCCCTCCACCAGTGTCATGTGACTCATTAGTGTTACAAGGTCTCAAGTGTGAATGGGGAGTAGGTGTGTCATTGAAAGTTCAACGTGGCACCTCATGGCAAAGAACTCTCTGAGGATCTAAAAAAAAAAGAATTGTTGCTCTATATAAAGATGGCCTAGGCCCTAGGCTATAAGATTGCCAAGACCCTGAAACTGAGCTGTAGCACGGTGGCCAAGACCAGACTATAAAGTCCAGACTACTATAAAGTTGCTGAGATAAGGTGCAGAAAAGATCAAAAAATGTGCAACGATGAATATCAGTATTAAAAAGTAAACAAAAAATACAAAACATGCCAAATAGGTGAACATTCTTTCCTTATGTGATTATCAAAAAAAAAAAAAAAAAAGCGCAAAAGCAAACTTAATTGAAAAAAAAAATAATTGGGTATATCAACTCATCAATCACAGTTTTTCTCTCAACTATTACAGTATATCATGGGAAAGACAAAGAAAAGCGAAGGAGGCTTCCATAGTGTAAAATATATCTCACAGGCTTGTTAAAAACTTTGCGTTCCACTCACATTTGAAGAGTGCCTGCCCGATACTTGGGAGTAAAACGCTCAGCTATGTATGGCCAGCCGTTCACCTCCAGACCTGTCATGGACTGCAAGTGTGAACTGACAATTGCGATGTCCTCAGCGTCCTGGACCTGCTCTACGTCCGTTTTGTCGTGTGATGTCTTTAAGGAGCATGTAAATGTTGAACAATTGGTTTAAACACATTATATATATATATATAATAATAATTTGTAGTATTCACCATTTCAGATTGTAAAGTTTTTTGTGTGTGTGGATTAGCGCTGTTCTTATCACTTTACACAGTTCACTAATTGTTTTTTAACAGTCATTGGAGTAGCAGCTGTTCATTTGAGCACACATCTGTGGCGCTGTTACTACTTATTACATATCTAATTATTGCTGATTAGTCAGAGTATTGCTAGCATGACAAGAAACCAAGCAACTAATCCAAAGTTATAGAACACAGCTTACCGTTTGAGTAGGGCACTAAAATGCTCTTATGTATATTGAGATTTGATCCCAGAGTGGCAGACTTTCAGGTTATAGCCACACCAATAATGAATAACATGACTAAGCACTTTGAACCTGACCTGGTATTCTTGTAATTATAGCTCAATATAGCACACTTATTAGTGTTAAAGCTATTATAAGTCAGTTTTGTTATATTGCCAAGCTGTCCAGTGTATGCTGTTAAGGTTTAGCACTAGTTGGCCATCTATCTTTTTTTGTCAAAGAATGACAACTACTTGGGATATTCCAACTATGTAAATACAATGCCAGCGATATCCGATATGTTAATACCATTCCACACAGTATGTTCTTTAGTATTAATGGGTGAGCCCTTTTTTCAACACAGTACCTCGAAGTTGATGAGCATTAGGTTCCTCTCACTGTCAATGCCCCAAACTTTAAAATCGCTAGTCTGAGAGTGGACTACCTATTCGTTACTATATGAGTTATAGTATAAAAACAAGTTTTATTCAAATTTTTATTCAAGTTTTATTCAAATTTATCCCATTTACAACTTAATGTACGTACCAATTAGTTAACATGATAAAGCTCAACCATCTTCCATGGCTTGGTGTAGGTCTCTTTTAGTTCGGTTGCCCTTCTCTGCCCTCTCTCTAGTTCCCCAACTTCCTTTAAGACCCCTTTCACACTGGGGCGCTTTGCAGGTGCTACAGCTCTAAAAATATCGCCTGCAAAGTGCCCTGAAAGAGCCGCTGCTATCTCTCCAGTGTGAAAGCCCCAAGGGCTTTCACACTGGAGTGGTGCGCTGGCAGGACGCTAAAAAAAGCCCTGTTGGCAGCATCTTTGAAGCGGTGAAGGAGCAATGTATACACCGCTCCTTCACCGCTCCTGCCCATTGAAATCAATGGGGCAGTGCAGCTATACCGCCGGCATAGCGCTGCTGTAGCAGCGCTTTGCGGTGGTTTTAACCCTTTTGCGGCCTCTAGCGGGGGGTAAAAACACGAAATTGACAGTAAAGCACCACCGCACCCACCGCCCCAGTGTGAAACGAGCCTTAGTGAACTGATACCCGAAACTGAACAGCATATTCCAGAGGAGTTCTTAGTAATGCTTTGCACAGGGGCTAGATTACCTCTTAAATTGGCCATAGACGATTCATTTGATTTGTTCAGCCAGAAGGCTGAATGAAAATATATGAACAAGTTTCTCCATCCACACAAACAAGGGGGATAAAGGGATCTCCCCACCTGGACATTGTATTCTGACAGTGGGACTCTCCACTGTCATGCCCCGTACACACGGTCGGATTCTCCGACGGAAAATGTCCTATCGGATCATGTTGTCGGAAAATCCGACCGTGTGTGGGCTCCATCTGACTTTTTCCGTCGGAATGTCAGACAGAAAAAATTTGAGATCCTGCTCTCAAATTTTCCGACAACAAAGTCCGATCTGACTTTTTCCGATCGTGTGTAGAGAATTCCGACGAACAAAGTGCCACGCATGCTCAGATCAATTTACGAGACCAAAGCTATTGGCTACTAGCCTCTACGTAGTTCCGTTGTACGCAACGAACGTCACCACGTTCAGAATGATCGGATTTTCCGACAACTTTGTCCGACCGTGTGTATGCAACACCAGTGTCGGACAAAATCAGTCGGAAAAAATCTGACGGATTTTGTGGTCTGAATTTCCGACCGTGTGTACAGGGCATCAGAATACACTGATCAGCGGCTGCTGAAATTGTACTTTTAATCTAATTCATAAATAGGTTAAAAGGCAAGGGTCCCAACAATGAATCTTGTGGCACACAACTAATAACCTTAAAGTGGATGTAAACCTGAATCATGAAATTTCACCTAAGCACATATATCTGTAGTGTTTTCTTATTTTTCTCCAAAGCTCTGAGACCCATGTTTTTTTGCTGCTCCATTCTTCTGTTATCAGCATGATAACTTCTCACAAGTTCTCCTTCAACCAAGATAAAACGTGCCTGAAATTTGTGTCATGGGAGGTTGCTATAAGTAGATTAGCAGAGAGCTGGTTTTGTCACAGCACAGCACAATAGTATGATATAAACAATTCATAAATCCTGATTTTCCAGTGCTTAAATGATTGACAATGAATCAATTTATTGCATCAGAAAGTCCATAAATCTTTTTTGGTGCGACTTCAATCCATAAACCCACCACCAGTGACAAGCTTCATGTAGATCACCTGGTGGATGTGAGTGAATTGCCTACTCACCAGACCACCATGACCAATTTAACTAAAAAGAAGGTCAAGTTAAGCTGTTAGTATGGTCCTGCTGATTTACCAAAGGAAATGTAACTGGGAACCTTGTTGTTTCTACACTGCAGTAGCCCATTAAAAGATAGATAAAAACGGGACCATAGTAACACAGTTTTTGTTAAATATTATAAAAACATGCGCCAAATGGCTGCTTACATTAATGAGTGCCTTTTCCTGGCACTGAGGATTGTAGCATGAATCTTTTATATTAACATCTTTAACCACTTAACAACCGCGCCATAGCCGAATGACGGCTACAGTGTGGCTCGATAACTCTGGGAGGGCATACATTGACATCCTCCCAGAATCGCGCTCCCATCCGAAAATATCCGTGGGAATCATGGATCACGGTAAATAGCCGTTGACGGCAGCTGTTTACCATGTGATCGCTCAGTCAAATGACGGATCAATCACTTGTAAGCAAACCAGGATCGTGTCTGGTTCCTCTCTCCCCTCTTTGTACCAATCGGTGCAGTGCGAGGGGAAAGAGGGGAGATAGGGTGCAGCAGCACTGTGGGCTGGATGTGTAGTGTCCACAGCGCTGCTCTGTGACAATTCTGGGACTCATCCATCCATGCTCAGCCATCCCATGCATGCCATCCATGCTCAGCCATCCCATGCATGCCATAAATGCTCAGCCATCCCATGCATGCAATCCATCCCATGCATGCCATTCATATTAAGCCATACCCAGCCATACTCATTCATGCTCAGTCATCCCATCCATACTCAGCCATACCCAGCCATACTCAGTCATCCCATCCATACTCAGCCATACCCAGCCATACTCGTTCATGCTCAGTCATCCCATCTATACTCAGCCATACCCAGCCATACTCGTTCATGCTCAGTCATCCCAGCCATACTCAGCCATACCCATTCATGCTCAGTCATCCACATTCATGGCTCAACTATTTAGCCATCTACATTCATGGCTCAACTATGCTCAGCCATCTACATTCATGGCTCAACCATGCCACATCGGTTCTCATCCATGCCACTACAGTGAATTGTAATTGGTAGTCAAATTAGATTTGAAATGTATGACCCTAGAACACCTGACGGTGCTCCCTGCATGTGGCCAGGCTGTGGAAAAGTCTCCCACATGTGGTTCCGCTATACTCAGGAGGAGTAGGAGAATCTATTTTGGGGTGTAATTTTTGTTATGTACATGTTGCCCATGGGTGTCCGCAGGTAGGGGCAGGGGGGGGGCAAGTGCCCCCCCCCCCTGGAATCAGGGATCAGATCAGGAGTTCCCCACTCTGTCTTTATCCTAGCGCCGGCGACCGGCCCTGCACGCACCTGTTTAGCAGGGCTGGTGACAGCTAGTGCGAGGAGATAAGGCCTCAAGGGGTGGGCAGGATGACATCACCCAGTCTACATAGTGCGAGCAAGCGGCCCAGGAGACTGAAGCCACAGGAAAGGAGAGCAGCAAGACACCAGGAACAGAGGGCACAATGTCCCCGGCACCTCTCAGAGCCTGAAACCCCTGGACTTCTTGAACCTCCTCACTGCTCCCAGGCCTGGAGGACAGACTGACCGGGGTTCAGAGAACAAGGACGGGTAAGAAATGAAATGCAAGCAGCCAGGGACCGCTCAATGTCACATCATAGATCCAATTGAAGGAACAGAGCACCTTCTGTCCTCACCCAGAATGAAAACACGTCTTGCCAGCTGCTGGCCATCATGGACATCCTACTGTCATGCAAGGTACCATACTAAGCATTACACACACCACTGGGACATGGGGCAATTGGGGTCTGCAGACAGAGCTAGGGGGTCCCTATCTCTGACCCCCCATCACCCCTCGCTGTCACCCCCTCTCTCTGTCTGTCACCCCTCTGTCTTTTTCACCCCCTCTCTCTTTGTCACCCCCTCTATCTCTCTCTGTCACCCCCTCCGTCTCATTCTGTCAGCCCCCTCTGTGTCACCCCCTTTCTCTCTGTCACCCCCTCTGTCTCTCTCTGTCACCCCCTCTGTCTCTGTCACCCCCTCTGTCTCTTTCTGTCACCCCCCTCTGTCTCTTTCTGTCACCCCCCTCTGTCACCCCCCCCCACATGTATGCAGTCTCTTAGAGTCTCTTGTGCCATGTCCACAGTCTCTTATAGTCTCTTGAGCCATGTGTGCAGTCTCTGATAGTCTCTTGGGCCATGTATGCAGTCTCTGGTCATCCAGGGCCTCCAAAAGTGCAAGAGGTAGTCAAGATATTAGATGTGTAATTTATGCTTCTAGAATGCCTGATGGTGCTCCCTGCATGTTGGCCTCTATATGTGGCCATGCTGTGTAAAAGTCTCACACATATGGTATTGCCATACTTAGGAGGAGTAGTATAATGTGTTTTGGGGTGTAATTTGTGATATGCATATGCTCTGTGTAAGAAATAACCTGCTAATATTACAATTTTTGGGGGGGGGGGATCTTGATTTTGCAAAGAATTGTGGGAAAAAATGACAACTTCAAAAAACACACCATGCCTCTTACTAAAGAACTTGGAATGTCTTCTTTCCAAAAAGGGGTAATGTGGGGGGTATTCGTATGTTCCTGGCTTGTTAGGGTCTCAAGAAATGACATAGGCCACCAGTACTTCCGGTGTAATCAATTTTCAGAGATTAGCACCATAGCTTGTGGACTCTATAACTTTCACGCAGACCAAATAATATACACCGATTTGGGTTATTTTTTACCAAAGATATGTAGCAGTATAAATTTTGGCCAAAATTTATGAAGAAAAATTATTTGCAAAATTTTATATCAGAAAAGCATTTATTTTTTCCAAATCAATGTTTATTGTATATACAAGTTGAAATACAATGTTGAATGTTGAGGGAGTAGATCAATGTGTTGGTACAGAGTGTGAGGTACAATTAACAAACCAGAAGCAATGTACATTTGTACAAAGTATATTTAAGTAAGTAGAAAACATAAACATATGACAAATAATCAGAACTCAACAAGGGCAATTAGCCCTTTAATGAATTAAGTGGATGAGTCATCATCACGGATTCCCCATTTGGTAGGTGTATTGTCTATATCTCAACACCTTGACATGTTCTAAGGAGCCTATTAGGATCTCTGTGAGATTTCAAACCAAGGCGATTCCGCATTATCTATGTATTTAGGGATCATAGGCCAATGGGAAGTATGGCGGCAGTAACTTGAGTGTGTAGACTCATTGTTAGATAGGCAAAGTTGGGAGATATTCATTTGGGGTTGTTGTAGGACTGTATGAGGTTATCAACGGTCATTTGCCTACTTTCACTTTATGTATCAATAGCTGTTAGGATTTCGGTCACTGGACCACTAGCAATCCACAGGAAGGGTTCATCTGGTAGGCAAAATTCTAAATTAGGTTGAGGCATGAAGATTGTGGGTTTGGGATTAAGTGGAGCAATTTTTTTTTTCTTACCAAATTTTCATTTTTTTGCATTTATTGCGCAAAAAAAAAATTAAAAAACAAGCGGTGATTAAATACCACCAAAAGAAATCTCTATTTGTGGGGGGAAAAAAAGGACAAAAATTTCATATGGGTACAGTGTTGCATGACTGCGTAATTGTCATTAAAAATGCGAGAGCACCGAAAGCTGAAAATTGGTCTGGTTAGGAAGGGGGTTTAAGTGCCCAGTGGGTAAGTGGTTAATAAGCTCTGCATGATTTGAGATTAATGGGTCCCTCAAAATATTATTTCTAGTTGGGGCTTCTTTAAACTGTTGCATTAAATTGTCTTGCACTAAGTTCATACATTTCTGTCCTTTTACTGTTCCAGCAGTGACATTATACAAGTCAATTTCAGGGTAGCTAAAATGACCTATCATTGTCACTGTCCCAGCCCTTTCTATCTGTGTAAAGAGCCGAGTTTCTCCCTCATTATTAACACTGGGGGGCTGTAGCAAACTGCAGTAATTTTTTCTGTAATCAATTTTTATTGGAAAATAACATATAAACAAACCGTGGTAACCATTTGTGAAGATAATAATCCGTCGACTACACAGAGTCGTGGTGTCAACAATAAGAAGTGCTTTGGTTAACAGACATACATAGAGGTAGGGGGAAATCGGGGGTTAAAGAAATTGTTGTGGGTCCTGAGTTAGGGGCAACCATATATTAGCTAAAGGACCGTGTAGGTGAGAAGGGTAAGTGGGGCGTGGGGTCCCGTCTAAGGGTGTCCCATCTCCGGGGGTGGGCCCGGGGCTGGGACGCCTTCCTAAAATGCATAAAGCGCGTGGTCCCGAGACCTGCAGCTGGGGCCGGGGAGGGGGGCTCAATGGCCTCCAACATACCACCCCCGACCCCCCCGCCAGCCCGGGGAGCCCCACGGCATTGCTAAGTGTCTGGCTGGGACCGCCATCACCCCAGATAACTCTCGTGGCCCTAGGGCCATAGGACCTCCGTCTGTCAACAGTCCCACATGAGTTCACATATCGTCCACAAAATACAGCAGAGAAAAATAATAAGTAAAAAGGGGAGAGACAGAGTTAAGATGGGTAAGTCATAGTTGCTTAGCAACTGAAAGGAGGGTGGGTAGCAGGGAGGGAGAAACGGGGGGGGGGGGGTTGGGGGAGGAGGGTTAGGTCAGATTTACCTGCTTCTTTAGAATGGGATGTCGTCTTTGCCTGCTCCGGGCGCGCCACGCCAAAAACGTTAAGTATCAACATATGAACTAGTCACTGCGGTCCCTCGGGGTGGTGTGGCTGTCCCCTGGGCCCTAGCCTCCCTAAGCACCCTAAGTGAGGGATCTGCCAGTTCCAGTAAGGCGATATCTAGGCTAGAGGGAAACTGCAGTAATTAACATCAACAAGGTCCTCTTTTATGCTGACTTTTAGATCACATGTCACATACAGGCAGGCAGTTAGATAGGCTTGTAGTAGCTTAATTGACTTCCACATAAATGAACCATAGCAGTTTCAATGGTTTTGTTACTCTGTATAGCACTGCGTAATAGGTTGGCACACCCAAGCCTCTTACACACGATCGGACTTTCCGACGGGAAATGTTCGATGACAGGCTGTTGGTGGTAAATCCGTGTGTATGCTCCATCGGACAATTGTTGGGCGATTTTCCAAGCGTGTGTACACAAGTCCGTTGGACAAAAGTCCAAAGTACAAACACACATGCTCGGAAGCAAGGACGAGCCAGAAGCGGTCGGTCTTTTAAACTAGCATTCGTAATGGAGAATTAACATTTGTCACGTGGCAAATTATGAAATCTTGAAATGCAGCGCACAATTCTCTTCTTCTTTAATGGGATAATAATGAAGCTGCTTTGCTGGTGATACTGATGGAGTTATTGCAAACAAATTTTCAAAGGCTTTTTTTTCTAGTGATATCAAGAATAATATTATTATGTTTTTTTTTTTTTTTTGGTCAAGTTACCACAACACTATTATCCCGTAGTTTGTAAGATCAAAGATACAACTATGTTGGTGTCCCTTTTCAATTTTACATTGTATTTTTTTAAATGTAACTGCCTACTTCTAAACTGTCATTTGAAGTAAAACACATAGCCAAGTATTATTCTCCACAATTTTTTTGTGCGCATTAAAAAGGGAAAACAAATAAAATTAGACATGCTATCTGCCAATAGAACTTAACCAAAAAGTGCATTCTATGCATCCAAAAATATAGAAAATATACCATATCAAATCATTATTCAACCAAAAAAATAAAGTTAAAGCAATAACTCCAAGGCCAATAATAAAAAAAAAGTAAAAAAAACTGCGCTAATCAAGAATTAATTGGATCAGTATCACAGCAGCAATTAATGTGGGATAAACACAAACAGAAATAGAAAAGAGAAAATTGCGCTAATAAATGTCCAAATTTATATTAAGAGTATATGAATATGATGATTGTAAAGTTCCAAGTAATTGTATAACTGGGGATTCTTGTAAAAAAATCCGGAGGAAAATACTTCATCAATTTAAAGAAAACAGGCTCACCAGATTGCAAGCCAAAAATCGCATGTGTCTTGGTGTTTTTCTGCTGGAAGACAATCCGATAAGGTGGTATGATGTAAATTTTAAGACTTTAATTCGCAGATTGATGCTTGACTTATGGGACGTAATTACATGTCACCCAGAAAAAAAGAAAAAATATACTCCATAGCGTAATTCTGCTACACTCTAAAAAGTGCAGTTTAGACAATAACACTTTTGAAAAAATAAAACAAAAAAACACCCAGTGGTTGAAAAACAAATACAACACACAGAGGGCCTCCTTACCAGATGCCAAAAAACACACATGAATGAGTATCCCTTTAAGGCTCTCCTGCATAGGGCCAAACGGGTGTGCAAAAAGATATACAAACGAACAAAAGCCCAGTGATGATAACACAGTAAGTGTATGCCACCACCACATAAAGTGCCTCCTTACCAGAATACTATACCAAAAAAGCCAACAGCACTTTATGGGGAAATTAATCTTCCACAGTACTCCAATATACACTCTATATTGATTGATGGGGAACTTTCAGCAGATATCCATAGACATTAATCGAATATAACCCAAAAGAAGGATATACTGAACATAGCGTTATACCGTAATTGATGTTTTTAATGAAGTAAAAAAGTTTGCACTTACAAACAGACGTTTAAAATGTCATATAAAAGTAACAGAGCCGGCAGGCTGCAAACAAACACTCCCGTCCTTCTAGCGTGGTGCCGTTGGCACGTACTTCCTCAAACGCGTTTCGTCATAGCTAACATTTTCAATGGGGAATGGGCAGCATGCTAAGTCACCACCTTTTATAATACCACACCTCGGTCTGAGTCCCGGATGTAGATCTCCGAATGCCATCTTGGCTAAGGGCAGCCCTTACATTGACCAAATATCGCTGACAGCGGAGATAAAACTCTAAACGCCATCTTTGATGTGGGCATCCCTTAACCTAATGTTAACAATGGATAGCTTTATTTAATCCTATTTTCAACAAAAAAGCAACTTTATTAAATATCGCTGACAGCGAATGTTCAACACTAAGTGTCATCAGCGGATCTTAAACACTAAGGCCCCTTTCACACTGGGGCAGTTTTCAGGAAGTACAGCGCTAAAAATAGCGCCTGTACACCACCTGAAAAAAACGGCCCCATTCACTCCAGTGTGAAAGCCGGTGGGCTTTCACACTGGATCGGTAAAAAAGGTAAAAAAGTCCTGCTAGCAGCTTCTTTGGAGCGGTATAGGAGCGGTGTATTCACCGCTCCTACCCATTGATTTCAATGGGACACCGCGGTAATACCGCGACAATACCGCCGCAAAGCGCCGCTACGGCGGGGCTTTGCGGGGGATTTTAACCCTTTTTCAGCTGCTCGCGGGGGGTAAAACCGCCCCGCGAGCGGCCGAATACCGCGGCTAAAATGACGGTAAAGCAGCGCTAAATATAGCGCTGCTTTACCATCGCCGCGGCTCCCGCCCCATTGTGAAAGGGGCCTTAGTGTCATCTCCAATATGGACATCCCTCAATTTATAGTTCTATTTAATCCTATTGTCAGCATTTAAAAAAACGTTCTCTCACGACCTATGATTAATGGGCATGTATGAACAAAAAATAACGCTATCCAATCTTACTAACAATGTACAACCAACACTCCATTGTTGTCCATTTAAAACAGACATACCATGGGAGGCTATATAGAAAAGAGGAGGATAAAGAATAAGAGAAAAAAAAGAAGAAAACATTTTTTTATGAACGTGTTTAAACGATTAAAAGAAAAATGTGTAGATGTGTTTATATGAGGGTATTGAAATAAATAAATACCCAATTAATCATATGCACATGATACACATATTAGTGAAAGATTATGCATATATGGGCATTAAAATAAATGAATAAAGTATAACCCAGTTTATCATGTGAGTATAATTCTAGTGCCTATATGTAAAAAAGCAGAACCTTTAGTGCATACATTAGTGCATATTTATACCTTATAAATTAATATAAATATATTATATAAAGGTATTAAAACAAATTAAATATAAATACAATTCATGCACTAGCAAAAGATTATGCAAACATACAAAAAATGCAACCCTGTAGATCCCCTAGTGCATATTCATAACGCATGAAATAATATAAAATTCATTTTATATGACCGTGTGTATGCAAGGCAAGTTTGGGCCAACGCCCTTCGAACAAAAGTCCACGGTTTTGTTGGCCAACAATCCGATCGTGTGTACGAGGCTAAAGAGTTTGTTTGAACATGCCCATTCAATACCCAACTATCCTAATTGATGCTTCTTTCAGCAATTTAATTTGTGAAAACTGCTGGATATATTGCAGAATTTTTCTACATGCAACTACTTTGAAGCTCACCTTAAAAAACAGGGATTGTCTTGCCAATTCTTGTATTTAGTATGAAAGCTCTTTAGTAGGATATACCTTAAGCATTCCTTAAAATTAGTTACATAGCTGCTAGAAGTGGACCAGTAGAGGAAGTCCTAATTATTCCTTACTGTATCAGTTCAATCAGCAGGAATGTAGGGAATAATACTGGCCATACATCAGTAGAAATTTTTATTTTTGAAATGTTTGATTTGCTTATAGTTGGTGGGGTCAAATCAAAGTTTATTTACAACCGTGGTGAGGAAAAAAATTTAAAAAGAAGGAGCATAGAAATTTTTTCTTGAATGCACAAAATACTTAGGCTGGGTACACATGGGCCGAATATCAGCTGGTATCTGCCAGTTCAACAGGAAGTGGACATTCGGTCAGTGCGTACAACTGTCTTTTCGAAAAGACCGGCTTATGTCGAAGGGACAGGCTGGAAAACCAGCATTCTGGTGGGGGGGGGGGGGGTTGTCCCCCTTTCAGAAAACAAAGGCACAGTGGGGGAGATTGCAGTACTAACATCCTAGTACAGCGATCTCTTCATTTTCTTTTGTTTGTTCAGCCCCCCCAAATAAATCTATATCAGGTGCAAAGGGGACTCCAAGTGACATATAGATAAAGATGTTAATTTTGTAAATAAGGCAATGTAGATCCTCCCAAAATACATGCCAGATCCTAATCTACATTGCATTATTTATAAAATAAAGGAAGCGTTCCAGGAAATGTGAAATAATGGCACTTTAATTGGCATTAATACTTTGTAAGCCCGGGTTCACATTGAGGCGATTTGACATGTCAAACCGCTTGCCAAAACGCCGGCTATTGCCGGCAATAGCACCATCCAAATCGGTGAGACGCCGACTTTGTGGCGCCACTCCAATTCTCAAGAGTAGTTGGCAACGAGAGGAAGTCAGGAGGAACCTGGTTCCTCTATGGTTTTCTGAGTCACTGGGGCAGCGTTCCGATTGGATGCTGGCCACCTATGTTAGTCTATCAAGGAAGAAAGAGAAAGCCCTGGAAGTCGCACATCCTCATTGTCCTACAGAGATGAATAGAGTGGCAACCTCAGCCTGGTCTCCGACCGGACCACGCCACCAACGTGTTTCACTCCGCCCCCCCCCCAGAGCTTAGTCATGGGGATAGGGAACTCATGCGTATGGGGAGTATTTAACTACTCCGACCAGCAGCTGTTTGGCTCCTCTACGCTAATCGCTGGCCGCTTTAAGGGGTATAGGGTCGTGTGACCCTGGAGCCGATGCGCGTAGCCAATCGCTCCTTAGAGAGCCAGAACGGGGATCTGTCAATGTAAACAGGCAGATCCCAATGTAAGCAAACAGATCCCAATGTAAACAGATGGATCCCTGTTCTGACAGGGAAGTAGAAAGATCTGCTGTTCCTAGTGATCAGGAACAGCGATCTCTCTCTACTCCCAGTCAGTACACTAGCCCCACAGTTAGAAACACTTCCCTAGGACACACGTAACCCCTTGATAGCCCCCCAATGTTAACCCCTTCCCTGCCAGTGACATTTATACAGTAATTAGTGGCGATATTGAATTTTTTAAAAAATTGTCGTTCTTTTGTTTATAGCGCAAAAAATAAAAACCGCAGAGGTGATCAAATAAAACCAAAAGAAAGCTCTATTTGTGGGGAAAAAAGGATGTCAATTTTGTTTGGGTACAGCGTCGCACGACAGCGCAATTGTCAGTTAAAGCGACGCAGTGCCAAAGGCAAAAAATGCTCTGGTCATTAAGGGGGTAAATCCTTCTGGGCTGAAGTGGTTAAGGGGGAAAAATCTTCTGGTCTCTAAGTGGTTAAGCATCATCGGTAGTCACTCATTAAGTGTGAAGAGGTAGCAGGTGTATGTGATCCATTGTGATAGGTGTTTGTGTGAAGGAATATTTGGACACTTATACTCCCAATTAGACTAATAGGCAAAAAAAAACCCTTTATTAATATATATCTATAAATACGTAATGACGTTAAGTCCTTTTATTCATGCATACCTCACAATAGAGGATTACAGTTGCTTAAACATTATATGAACCTATATACAGAATATTCATCAGAATTAAAATGGTTCATCCTAGAAGCTGTTTCATACCTTCTTCATCACAACTATTTTCTTTACAAATCTAAATGGTACATACAAAGACAAGGAGCTTCTATGGGAGCCAGGTTCTCACTAACCTATGCGAATCTATACATGGGCTGGTGAGAGGAGCTTCACATTTACAAAAAGATAAAATCGTTTCATATTTCTGATATATTGACGATCTGATCTTTATCACTAAACGAGAGTTGCCAATTACTGATTTTTTGGACTATCTCAGCGCAAATGATTTGAACTTAAAGCAGAGGGCTGTCCACCACTGCAAAAATTTAAATGCCAGCAGCTGCACATACTTTTAATAAATCGGACACTTACCTGTCCTGGAGTCCAGAGATGTCGGCACCGCAGCTGATGTTTCCATCAGCTGCCGGGTGCATGCTGCCTCCATTTGCGAGTAAGGGAACCCTGCTGTGCATGCACGAGGCTCCGCTCCTCTCTCCTACTGGCCTGGCGGCCGGGGAAGGAGGAGGGAGCCCGGGCGGTGAAGTCAATACCCACAGCTGAGGTTTCCGGAAGTGGGAACAGGATACCGATGAAAGATAGGTATCCTGCCCCCCCCCCCCCCCCCAAAAGGTGGCAAATATGGCAAGGTGTACAACGAGTGTAAGTTTCACTTTTGGGCGGAACGCCGCTTTAAAGTTCACTATAGAGGAACATCAGACTGACACCAACTTCTTAGATCTTACTCTACCTGGATCCATCCAGGACAAGACTGCCAAAGTACATTTATTCAGGAAAACTACCTCCAAGAACTCTCTCCTGCACGCTACCAGCTGTCATGCTCCCCATACCATC
The DNA here is from genome assembly GCA_028564925.1 of Lithobates sylvaticus. NCBI lineage: Eukaryota > Metazoa > Chordata > Amphibia > Anura > Ranidae > Lithobates > Lithobates sylvaticus. Next base: position 96,027,614 of record CM053027.1, read on the forward strand.
AAAGCAATACCTCAAGGTCAATTCATCCGATTAAGATGAAAATATAGTACAAGCAGAGCACACACAAGAGGTGTACATGCAGGAAGTAGCAATAGGTGGCAGTAATGAGCTCGATGTGTGAACTCAATGACACAGAGCAGCAGAACCTGTGGAGTTGTCTTCTGTAGTGCACCACATGGCTTCCCTGCACCCGCCCCTACATTCCCCTGGCCCTGCATCGGTTGCCCCCGTGACGGCCCTTCTTTCAGTTTATTCAGATTCACCATTTTTAAAAATGAAAAGCACCCATCTTGGTGTGATCAAATGCTTTTAAGGGCAGAGGAGAGATCTCTCTCCATAAAAAGTATCTGTCACATGTCTATTGCTGTCACAAGGGATGTTTATATTCTTGTAACAGCAATAAAAAAAATATAAGTGATAGTGGCGAAAAAAAAAAAAGTTAATGTTCCCCTGTCCGTGCAAAGGCGAACGCACGTGTCAGTCCTGCATGCACGCAAACAGAGATCGTCTCACACATGTGAGGTATAATCACAAACGTCAGATCATGGCAGTAATTCTAGCACAAGGCCTCCTGTGTAAATCTAAAGTGGTAACTTGTAAAGGCTTTTAAAGCATTGTCTATGGATAGAAAAAATTTACATAGTTTTTCGCTGTTGCATGGGAGAATGTACAGGGTCACCATCGCAACCGGGCACCTGCGGGCCCCCTGTGTGCCTGGATAGGGAGAGCAGAAAGGCCGGCTGAGACCGAGCTCCCCGATCCTCAGCCGAACTGTAAATTGGCACTGCGGGAGCTGCTCACACTGATTACACCTAAAGTAAAAGCACAGCGTGTGCTGTGCTCTTTGTCTCCCCCTACACTTCAATACTGGGCGCTTTCACCCCCTTACTTCCCAGGCCAATTTTCAGGGCTCTCGCACTTTCAATAAGAATTGCGCGGTCATGCAACACTGTACCAAAATGACATTTTTATAATTTTGTTTACACAAATAGAGCTTTATTTTGGTGGTATTTATTCACAAATCAGTTTTTTATTTTTTGCGATATAAGCGAAAAAAGAGCAGAAAAAAAAAATAAAACAATATTTTCTACTTTCTGTTTTAAAAGAAATTCAATAAAATCTAATTTTGTCATAAATTTAAGCCAAAATGTATTCTGCTACATGTCCTTGGTAAAAAAAATCTTGTTAAAGTGGGGTGCCCCTAAAAATTTTATTTTAAAAGTCAGCAGCTACAAATACTGCAGCTGCTGACTTTTAATAATCAGACACTTACCTGTCCCAGGGTCCAGCGATGCGGGGGAAAGAAGCCCCACTCGTTCCCCGCTCCGCTTGGCAGCGCTGGCATTCTTGCTGTGGGCACCCGGCTGTGGCTTCACAGTCGTGCACCCACCGCGCACCGTGATTGGCCGCGCAGTCATGTGGGACCTGTCACGTGTCCCAGATGACTGACAGGAGGGAGAGAGCCCTTCCTGCGCCGAGGGGAAGTGATGTCACCAGCCCAGGCACTGAAGGAGGCAGACTACGAGGGACCCCCTAGCAACAGGCATTTAGAGGTGAGTTAAAAAAAAAATTCAAAATGTTTTATTTTTTTAGGAATTTTAATCATCTTTTTTTTGGGGGGGAAACACCACTTTAATTAGGAAAGCCACACACCTGTCTATATAAGACCTTACAGCTCACAGTGCACAGAGCAAATGAGAATCATGAGTCAAAGGAACTGCCTGAACAAAAAATTGCATTTGGGAAACCGCTGCACAAATGGCACATTGCTTTAAAAAAAAAAAAAATAATAATGTTTGGGGGTTCTAAGAAATTCTCTATCAAGAAATGCTGAGTGTTAAACAAAAAGTGCCAGAAAATGCCTGGGGGGGGGGGGGGGGGGGGAGGTTGGGGTGGGGGGGGGGGGGGGGGGGGGGGGTCAAGTTATCTTTAGATTTTAGCTCCAGTGTCTCTTTTGGACTAGTTCTTTAGAATATTGATAACACATGTCACACTTTCATTTCAACTCTAAAAAATGAAGGGAATTATTTCTGTTTAAGTATAGTGGGTGAAGGCATAAATATCATTCCTTTCTGCCCCATGAGATTTATTTTTCATTTTGGAATAGTGGTGAAACCTTGTGCACAATTCTTGGCCAAACTAATGTCAGAAGAGTCAAGCATTTTTTTATTTATTTTATTTTCTGCGGTGTAGAAGAATGTATTTAGTGTAAAGCAGATCCTCACCCAAGCCAGGTTTTCTGTATTGTGTAGCCTGAAGCCAGGTTTCATACCCTGCTGAGTTTTCCAAGCTATTCTTGACCCCTGCAGGGTGTGGAACTATAAAACATCTGATTTAATTAAAAGCAGAGTATAGTTTTACGAGTTGCTCTTGTAATTTATAAACTAAACCACTTGTAAGCTCTAACTAGCAGGGCCCTCTGATTCCTCTTGTACCAAATTGTAATGTAACTGTAATGTCTGGCTATATTTTGTTAAGCGCTGCGCAAACTGTTGGCGCTATATAAAACCTGTATTATAATAATAATAATAATAACTTGATAATTTTACCTGCAATAAAAGAGCATTCTGCAGTCCAGCACCTATAAGAGCATAGTCACACCAGGGGGTTGAAAATGCATATGGGTTTTAGTTGTGTATACTAATTTATGTTTTCAATGCTTTGTGGTAAAAATGAAATGCAACGCAATTTGCATTTTATACACTTTCAACAAAACTTTTCCTCCCACTTTATTCCACGCAGAAATGTGAAACCATGAATAGTTTTTAAATTTGTAGTTGTAGCGACATTTGGGACTGGAACAAGTAAAGGATACTGTATTTTCTGGCGTATAAGACTACCTTTTACACCGAAATTACACAGCCAAAAAGCGGGGGTCGTCTTATACACCGGGTCAAGAAGCCGCCAGATGAATATCAGTCCGCCGGGCGCTCTGTAAAATTGTAATATGTATACAGTATGCGCCGCTCAGCCAATCCCGGCGGGCGATGCACTCTGATGAATACAGAGCCTGCATGGATTGGGGAACAACCTCTGCCAATCCGAGCAAGCTACATGAGTCAGAGCAGCGCGTGCTGATGTCACAGCCTCTGCCAATCCGAGCAGGCTTTGTATCCATCAACAGATTAGTAAAATACAATGCCTGCCGTGATTGGCTCAGCAGTGCACACTGTATTCTAAAGTGTACCTGGCGCTACTGTACTAACACAGCATCATATACTGTGTGTACTTGGTGCTCTACATATTAACAAAGCATCCTGTACTGCACATCCAGCTCCAGATCTCCCCTAAAATACAGGTATGATTTATGGTGCTTTGGAGGAGAGGATTCATTGTTGCTGCCTACCAATTGTGGGATCTCTGGGACTTGTAGTTCACCAGTTTCCTTTTTCTGATGTTAAGTCTGATGTTTTTTTTGTTTCTGATGGTTTTTTGTAAATGGTGTTGCCTCGGAAGGGGGGTAGTCTTCTATGGCGAGTATAGCCCCAAACCTAAGTTTTCACTGGAAAAATAGGGGGTCGTCTTATACACCCAGTCGTCTTATACGCCGGCAAATACGGTACTAATATTTATACAGTAAGTAAAGTTGATCCAGGGAATATCCAATTGCCTCTTGGGGGGAGCAGGAAGGAATTTATTCCCCTGCTGGAGCAAATTGGATCATGCTTTAGACCCCTTTCACACGGAAGCGTTTTTCAGATGCATTCACGCTAAAAAAAAGCGCTCAGTGTTTTACTAGCAGTTTAGAAGCGTGAAAGGGGCCTTATTGTTTTTTGCCTTTCTCTGGATCAATTGTGGGTATAGAATTGTGTATATGGGATTGTATATCCCCCCCCCCCCCCCCCCCCCCCCCCCATTGATTGCACTGGATGGATATGTGTCTTTTTTCAACCAGACTATGTAACTATGTAAGAAGCAGGCAGAAAATCACAAAGAGTTATTTGAAATGTGTCACCATGTTTAACAGGCACATAAGTGTACAAAGAGACAGTCAACAATACATCTCTGAACATCTGAAGTTTCATTCAGAACCTGCTTCTGAGAAGACCTCATGAATCTGCAACATCTTAAAGAGAAACTCCTGGAGCTCTCCCTATTTATTTTGTTGCCCCGCTTACCTGATAGTGATATGTGGACATTTCAGATACTCACCCATCCAGTGGATCCAGCGTTGACCTGCTAAGATCATCTCATGTTTGGCCCCAGCTCAGTTCCATGCCGCCATGTTTTCTCTGACGTCATTGAGGGGCCCACCGGCTCTTCTGGGTTCAGTGGGCGGGTCTCTTGATGATGCGCCAATAGGCCCGCCCCCTCCTCCTGTTCTTGAATGAAAGGCTATGCCTCCTGGGATATGTGACGTACAGCGGGCGGTGTGCGCATCTTCCGCCTAAGGCGAGTGACGTGCATGGGGAGGCGGGGTGGACTTTACATAAAAAAAATCATCATAAAATCTGATGTCCTATTCCTGCAGAGGAAGGGAGGAGGGGTGGAGAGGAGGATCATCCTCGGGAGGGTGAAGGTCTGCTTTAAAGTGATACTAAAGTCTCATTTTCTTTTCTATAAAAATAACAAACATGTCATACTTACCTGCTCGGTTGCAGTGGTTTTGCACAGAGCAACCCAGATCATCCTCTTCTCTGGTCTCTTGTTGGTGCTCCTGGCCCCTCCCTCCTGATGAGTACCCCCCACAGCAAGCAGCTTGCTATGGGGACACCCGAACAGAGTCGAAGCTCTGTGTATCCATTCAGACACAGAGCTGCGGTTCGGCCCCACCCCTTCTCTCTCCTCATTTGCTAACTGACTTTGATTGACAGCAGCTGGAGCCAATGGTGCCACTGCTGTGTCTCAGCCAATCAGGAGAGAGAGTCCCGGACAGTCAAGGCACTCATGGACATCACTGGATCTAGCTGGGGCTCAAGTATTAGGGGGCCTGAGGGGGGGGGGGGGGCTGCTGCACACAGAAGGCGTTTTATTCCAATGCATAGAATGCATTAAGATAAAAAACCTTCTGACTTTACAACCCCTTTAAGCATTTTTTTTATTTTTTTTAATGTATCACTTTTGTCAGTATGCATTATATACAGAATTTTGTCTTTAGGTGTTAACCTAGAAATTTAAAGTTGATTGACATGTGAGACAGGCAAATTGTATTGGCTGAGCATGCATGCAAACACACTGTGTGCCTGGTGCCAGTCTTATTGCAGAGTAACAATAAAGATAAAGCTTGGAGAGTACAGACCCGACAGTTTTCTTTTTTTTTTTTTTGCTGAGACTGGTTGGTCAGGGTGTCTATACAAATCACATAATGTGCTATCACAGAATTATTTGAAGACATGCTGCCATGTTTATACCATGTATAAGCCTAAAAAATGGATTTGTGTTGGATACAGTGCTGGCCATAGGCTATAAAAAATTGCATATCTCCTTCCTCCCTCCTAAACTAAGGAGTAATGCTCTTTAATTGTTAGGTTTGTGATGGAGTGGTAATAGACAAGTACTTTCCATTGGCTCCCTTAGGTGCACCTTACTATCAGGAATGTGAAACCCCAACACATTTTTTTGACAAAATGTACTGATTAAGAAACACTTGGGGCTTCCTGGGATAAAACAGAAAAGCAAGTTTGCCCGCATGTTGTGCAGCAGTGAATGGTGGGCATGAACAGATTTTGCCTACCCGGACAAGGAGCTTAAAGTGGAAGTGAAGGCAAAATCTAACTCTAAAAACTAACTCTAAACCTACTCTAAGACACATTCTAAGCCTAATCTGCCTAACTGTGTAAAGAACAAATCCATAGCTCCCAACTGTCCCTGATTTTGAGCAATGTCCCTCTGTCCCTCTTTCCCCTTCATTTGTCCCTCATTTTGGTCTTATCCATATAGTTGGATATAAAATGCACTTTTTATCTTTCATAAAGTGTTTTCCTTTGCTAAACCTTTCATCCAATTTCTAAATTGCTGCATTTGTACATTTTAAAAGCCAATATAAAGGAATAGTAGTGGTAAAAAAAGCCCTTGTGGATTTATTTAACTTTTTTTGGTCAATTCTCCTTCAAGGGGGTGTGGCAGGGGGTGTGTCCTATGCCTACATACATTTGTTAGTAGGTGTCCCTCATTCCCATCTCAAAATGTTGGGAGGTATGCAAATCGCTATACTTACCTGCTCTGCAGCTGCTCCAATCCGATCTCCAGTGGTGCCCTCTGTGTGCTGGAGACAGCTGATGCCCAATGCCTGGGAAGTGATGTTAACCATAGAGTTACTACAGGGCAGGACAGAGGACACACTAGCCTTGCGCATTACCTTTGCAACACTAAAATGTATTAAAAGTAAAAAAAGTGTACTCATAAATGAGTGATAAAAATCAGACAGATCATGCAAAGTCCATCATTTGTCTAATCCAGCAAGATCTGCTGGCCAGTAGACTTGGGTGGGGTAAAAAAAATAAAAAGTAGGTTGACGCGTTTCGAGGGTGGCCCCTCTTCCTCAGAGGCTCTAAGGAAGAGAGGTCACCCTTCGAAACACACCAGCCTACTTTGGACTTTTTCATTCCACCCAAGTCTACTAACCAGCAGATCGTGCTGGATTAGGCAAATTATGGACTTTGCATTATTATCTGTCTGATTTTATCACTCGTTTGTGAGTACACTATTTTACTTTTAATAAATTTTAGTGTTGCAAAGGTAATGCGCAAGGCTAGTGTGCCCTCTGTCGTCGTGTTCTTTTAAAGTTACTCCTGGTTACCCCTGACCTGTAGAGAGTGGCATCACAGCCGATGCAGTGACGTGATTTGTGAAGATTTACCCTACGGCAATCTTTCGAGCGCAGGAGCATTTGTTTCTTCTTACACATATGCCCCAGTCCTTATACCCACTAAATATTCATAATTACTGTGCCACAAGTGAGAGTCTCACAGACACACATGAACCTTGGGACAAAGGAACGTTAAAAAAAACAAAAAAAAAAAACTTTGTTTCCATTGCATATGCTTTACACAAAAGATATCAGTTTGTCTAACTGAGCCTATCTTAAGAGCCCTTTCACACTGAGCTGCGCCGAGCGTTAGTGGTAAAGCGCCGCTAGTTTTACCGTCGTTTTATGGGTAGGGGCGGTGGAGGAGTGGTGTATTCATCGCTCCTAAACCATTTCAAAGATGCTGCTTGCAGGACTTTTTCTAATGTCCTGCAAGCGCACCGCTCCAGTGTGAAAGCACTCAGGCTCTCACACTGGGGCTGCAGGGGAGGAATATTACAGACGCTTTACAGGCACTATTTTTTACTTTAGCGCCTGAAAAACGCCTCCAGTGTGAAAGGGGTCTAAAGCAGAACTTTATAAAACCAGCAGCTGTTGAAAACGTGAATACTTTGTTTAGGGTTATGTGACAAATTAAACAAACAAAGAAGCAATCTATATCATAGTCCCCCCTTACATCAAAGTCCTCAGATTCCCTCTTTACATCAGAGTCCAAGGAGTTATCCCTTACATCAGAGTCCACAGAATCCTCCCTTACATCAGAGTCTCCTTTACATTAGACTCCTCCCTTACATTAGAGTCCCCCTTTACCAGGTGGTCCAAGCGAGCAACAATCAACGTCAATGACAGCACAGCAACGACAGTTGGAACTGTAACCTGGGCTGGAGACTACAGGCACATTGTCACATACTTTTGTGGATAAAATAAATCAGGATGTTTTTTTACAAGCAACTCTTATAAATATGGATGGTTGGCAACCCTGCTTATCATAATAGGGTAATAGGGTTGTACCATGGCAATTCCTACCAAAAGGTAGCATGGGACAAGTGTCTCACCTTGCCTCATGGTCCTTTATACTGTATGTCCCAGACTGCTGTATATACTAAGCCATCAGCAAAAGGAAAGAAATGTTTTCACTCTGTTTACAATGTCATGATGGTCCAGGGTCACAAATAAGCAGGTTGTCACTTTAGTGGTAATGCTAAGTGGGAGAAGTTTGGGCAGCTTTTTTTTTTATTTTTTATCCAAACAACTTTATTTGTGAAAAATAAAACATATACAGTTCAAGTGTCAACAGTCAAATATCTCAGTTACAGTAAAAAGCCTTCTTCCCTCCATCCCGCCTTCCCGGCATATCAATATACAGACATTATTATTCTTTTTCCATGTCCTTGACCCGCCTCCTTTCTCCACATCAACTGTCTCCTCCCCCCTCAATATCCTGCGCACATATATATGGCATAGTACAAACTATCAGTCAATTACACATTATATTCTCCTTCTCCTGATTATAGCATGTTCGTAACAGTTTACCCAGCATTAAATACTACCCAAGAGCCTGTCCAGCACCATATCATCCGGGACCAAGCCCGGAGTGTCTAACCACGGTCCCCAGAGCTTCTCAAATTTCTGCGGGCAGCCTCTATGCTGATAAATTATCTTTTCCATTCTGAGAGTGTCTCCTATTTTGGAGGTCCATTCTGTGTGAGTGGGTGGCAATTCAGACTTCCAGTGCATCATTATCAGTTTACGGGCCAAAAACAGAGCCCTGGACAGGACCTCTCTTACATGAGGTTCCCATTCCATTCCGTCTAACAAATTCAGGACGCAGCATCTGGGGTCCCACGGGATTGACACCTGGAACACTGCGTTCAAGGTGTCTATCACCCCCCTCCAATATACATGGAGTTTGGGGCACCGCCACAGCATATGTATCAGGTCTCCATGGTCTCTTTTGCATCTAGTGCAGCAAGGGTCAGGTGACAAGCCCATTTTGTGTAATCTAAGGGGTGTATAGTATACTCTCAGTATAGTGTACAGCTGTGTAAGTCTTTGTGCCACATTCAGTGAGCAAACAGCCACTGACTGCAGTACCTCCTCCCACTGTTCACCGTCCAGAGGCCCCACATCTAGTTCCCACTTACTATGAACAGTCAGAGGATGCTTCGCTAAAAATTTGTTAAGTAGTGTAGTGTAGCTCTGCGAAATGAAGCCTTTAGAGACTTCCGCTGCCTTGAGCTGGGAGAGGAGGGGCAGGTCATCCATCCGCCACTCAGAAACCCTTGATTGGGTCCTGAATGCATGTTTAAGTTGCAAGTAATAAAAATGCATGTGTGCTGGCAGTTGAAATCTCTCTCTTATGGTATCGAATGGCAGAAGATTGCCATTACTAATTATCTGTGCAAGATAGATCACGCCACTCCTCTGCCATCTCTTCCCATGTTGTAGTTTAGCAAGTTCAGGGTATGAGTCATTTGCCCATATGGGGCTGTATTCACTAAAACCTGTCGCCCCCTGAAGGTATTTGGTCTTATTCCACACCTTTTGTATGAGACTATACGTGGGGAAGCTTTTTTGTGGTTTGGCAAAGGCCAATGCTTCAAGCGCGGTAGGGACAGAGTTTCCCCCAGCGGTGTGAAGCATTATGTTCTCCGAGGCGCTGGGGACACGTTCCCTCTGATCACCCTCAGGGATCATGGTACCTATCAGGTGCTGCATTTGGGATGCCAGATAGTAAAGCCATGGATTTGGCAGAGCTAGTCCACCATCCTCCTTGGAGCATTGTATGTGCTCTAGTTTAATTCTGGGGGGGCGAGTTTCCATATTAATTCCCTAAATATAGCATTAATTATTCGAAATGTTTTCAGTGGGATCATCACCGGGGAATTATGTAGCATGTATAGCAGTTGGGGCATGAGAATCATTTTTATGAGATTTACTTTACCGGCAACTGACATACACAAGGAGTTCCATGTCTTAACCCTATGACGGAATCTAGTCAGCAGTGGAGCTATATTAAGTACACCATAGTCTCTAATCTGAGGGGTCACCTGTATCCCCAAATACTTAAAGGAGAGAGCGATAGGTATTACTCCCACCTGTCTGTCCTGCTGGGGTGGGGGCTCATCTATGGGCATAAGAGCAGACTTGGACCAATTAATCTTGAGCCCTGAGAACTCACCAAATCGGATCACTGCCTCCATCGTATTGCGCAGAGACTGCTCCGTGTCCCCCAGCAGGATCATAGTATCGTCTGCATATAGCATCACCTTCTCCTGCCGGTTACCGTAGCAGAAGCCAGTGATGCCTTGATGGTCCCTAATTCTGATAGCCAATGGCTCTATTGCCAGGGCAAACAGCAGGGGGGACAATGGGCACCCCTGCCACGTGCCCCGGCCGAGTTCAAATGGCAAGGACAGTCCACCAGCCTCCCGAATGGATGCCTTCGGGCAGTGGTACAGCAACCTCACCCAGGAGATATATCCATCCCCGAAGCCGAAGCGCCTCAGAGTCTCCCAGAGATATGGCCACTCAACGCTGTCGAACGCTTTCATAGCGTCTAATGACAAGAGGGCCCTCTTGCCTACATTGTCAGCAGGTGATTGCATGTTAAGGAAAAGCCTCCTGAGGTTTAGCGCTGTCGATTTGTTTGGCATAAAGCTCGCTTGATCTGCATGGACAATAGACTGAACCACTGTATTCAGTCTAAGAGCCAACACTTTAGCAAGTATCTTTATGTCAGACTGAAGCAGTGAGATCGGCCTATACGATGCCGGGTCTACTGGATCTTTGTCAGGCTTTAAAATTAGTACAATATGAGCCTCAGACATGGACAGGGGCAATGCTCCTGTTTCTCTGGCCGCATTAAATACAGACAGTAGTTTGGGGAGTAGTACCTCAGAGTAACGTTTATATATTTCCATGGGGATCTCATCCCCCCCCCGGGGCCTTAGAGTTAAGAAAAGGTAGCTACCGCATCCTGTAACTCCTCTAATGTAAGTGGGGCATCTAGAGCCTCCCTCTGTGCCTCTGTAAGCGTAGGAAATAATATGTCGTCTAAGTAGTTTGCCAGTAGTTTGCCAGTTCCTCTGCACCATAGTTCGAGGAAGGGCGGTATAGGTTTTGATAAAATTCTGAGAGTGTCTGAATTACCAAGTCAGGAGCATGCACCAATTGTCCCCCTGTAGTCCTTATAGTACCTATCACCGGAGACCTCTGCTCAGAGTTCGCTATTCTAGCCAAGAGACGCCCCATCACTTCGCCTTCCTCAAAGAAGGCAGTCCTAGAAAAGAACCGCTTCTTCTCCACGGATGAGGCCAGCAAATGGTCATAGGCAGACTGTGCCGCCTGCCAAGCCCCCTTTGTGGCCTCAGAGGGGTCCTGCACATAGTTTGTTTCCAGAGAGTGTACTTGCTGCTCCAGAGCTTCCCTGAGTGACTCGGAGCGTCTCTTAACCTTCGTAACCTCCTTGCTTAGCAACTTTCTCAGAAATACTTTAAACGCTTCCCATTCAAGGAGCACGGATGCTGAATCCGGTTGTGGGGTAAAATTTTTTTGATACGCCTCCTTCCACCTCCTCTGGGGTGGTAAGCAACTGGAGCCAAAAGGCATTAAACTTCCATGGAGCTCTGGGGAGTGAGGACAGACACGCAACATTTAATGTTACCACCAGACACGAGTGATCAGACACACATCTAGGTATTGTAAGATATATACGCCACCGAGGGGAGCATAGCACAGTTTCCCACCGCCATGTCTATCCTGGACAGTGACCCGTGGGACTTTGAAAAACATGAGAACTGTTTACTGGAAGGATTCCGCTGCCTCCAGACATCCACCCAGCCCACCTCCCGTAGCAATCTAGCCAGGGGGGTCACTCTTAGTGGGTTACATGGTCCCGGTACTGGGTGTTTGTCTAGGGCAGCGTTCAACCAACTATTAAAGTCCCCCACTATCAGCAGCGGGAGCTCCGGCCTCCCCCCCAGAAATTCCAGGAGAAGCCGAAGCACCCGGGCATCAAACGGAGGGGGAATGTATACACAAGCCAAAATACATTTCAATATACCAATACGGCGGTGTAGAAAAACAAATCGTCCCTCAGTGTCTACTTTTGAAGCATATTCCTGGAAGTCAAGGGATCTGTGCACCACTACACTCACCCCCCGGGAAAAGGAGGTGTGGGTGGAGTGGTACGCCCAGCCTATCCATGGATACTTCAGGCATCCCCTTGTGGCACTTGTAAAGTGCGTCTCCTGCAAACATATCACGGCAGGGAAAAACTTTTTTAGGCACGTAAATACCATTGTGCGTTTGAGGGGGGAGTTCATGCCCCTAATGTTCCACGAAATTACAGCTGCAGTAGCCATCTTGTGTGGGGAAGTAATAGCACATCAGGGCCCCTAGGTCCCTCAGCATGTGGCCAGATGTCAAAGGCAGTCAGAGTGGGATAGTAAAAGTCAGTTGTGTCATCTGGGTGGGAGAGGGTCATATCCAGACCTGCACTTGAACTGCAATCAGTAGTATGCTTCAAACTGCATACCAGCCCAACTGGGCCGTGTACCAAAACTTTTGACTGTGCTCGTTGTACCCGAGACCTGTGGGTGTTTCTCAGGTTATGTAAGGATCTCAAGGCCCCCGTCTTGGTACGCCTTATTTCAAACTTCGCCAACATGGCCAACCTTCTCATACATGTCCTGCCAGATGGTGGAGCAGCAAAACAATTCTGCTGTATCCCTGCAGGGAAACACTTACCCCCAATCTGCATACGGGAGGGTGCGTGCATCTCAAAAATTCACAGTTCTCTTCCTCGCTTTTTAAACATGGTAACAGTGTTCCCCGGCAACTAGGAGAAAAATAAGTGGGCACTTGGGTGCCCAATGTTACTATCATAACAAGATTCATCCAACCAGTCCTGCAATTATTGCTGTAACATGTTAGAGCCACAATGTAGCGCTGTTAAATTACCGATCAGAGTACCCATGGATATTCAGTCACCCTCTGCCTCAGCACGACAGTGGTGGCGCAAGGCTTGTTCATTATGGTCAAGCCAGGCTGTCGCTTCCCTGGCTGAATCGAAAAATTGTGCGTGACCATCAGCAGTCACCCTTAGTTTTGCTGGATACAGCATGGCGTACGGTAGTTGCAGGGCCCTCAGGCGTTTCTTCACCTCTCCGAATTTTGCTCTGGCCTTCTGGACTTCAGCTGAGAAGTCCGGGTAGAATGACACCCGGACACCATTAAACTTGACGTTCGCCTTTTCTCGTGCGCAACGCAGGATTGCCTCTCTGTCTCTGTAGTGTAACAGCTTGGCCAGCATGGATCTAGGGGGAGCCCCCTGTGGGGGGGGCCTACCTGGTACTCTGTGGGCCCTTTCCACTGTGTAAAATGGAGAGAAAGAATCTCTGCCAAAGATTTCAACAAGCCAGTTTTCCACAAATGTAGTGGGGTCTCTGCCCTCTGATTTCTCAGGCAAACCAACAATACGCACATTGTTCCTGCGTAAGCGATTCTCGGAGTCCTCAGCTCTGTTGTATGTATCTTGCGCCAGTCTGTGTGCAGCCCTGGCCTCCCGCACTAAGGGGGGTAATTTATCCTCAATGTCGCTGACTCTGCACTCCACAGCAGTAGCCCTTTCTCTCAGTTTTTGCAGATCTTGCCTTATAAATGAGACCTCTTCTCTCATGCCCCCAAGTTGCACTTTCATGTCATTCACAGATGTTGTGCACACCTGAACAGCTTTTAAAATCGTTGCTAGTGTAGGTTGCTCCAGGGGTTCCTCATCATCTGCTGTATGAGGGGGGGAGGGCGGGTGGCCAGCATCCTCATAGTTGAGGCCTGTGCTGCTATCAGTGTCCTGGCCCCAGTCTGCTTGTGTAAACAGCTCCCCCCCCCCCCCCCCCCCCCCCCCCCCCCCCCCCCCCCTCAGGCCTCTGTGTTTCTTCCAAGGCTAGCGTGGCCCCCGGGCCCTGTAATTTTTGTGTGTAAAACAGCATGTCCCGGTATTGTTCCTTACCCTGAGACTTTTGGGCCTTCTTGCTGCTTTCTCCTTTGAGCCTGTCTGCTGTCCGTGGAGTGCGCTGTGATAAGGCTGCCGACGCTGCGGCGCCATCTTGGGCATGCGGTCCCGTCATCTCCGGCGGGCCTCGGCGGGTTTTCCCCCGGGTACAGAGGGCCGGTGGTGGGTCCGGGAGGGGCTGCAGGTCGGTAGCCAGCTGGTTGACCGAAAAAATCAAGTTTGTAGCTGCCGGGGAAGGATCAAAGTACGGATCAAGCAGGAGCTGTGAGAAGTGTGTCCTCTCACATGCCGGTCTTGGCCACGCCCCCCTTGGGCAGCTTTTTAGTGCAGACTCAGGTAGAACAGTGAAGAAGAACAGTCTTGCATTATATTGTCCTATTAAGTGAAAAATGTTTTATTGCTTTAAGTATTAATCTAGCAAGCTTCAGACCCGGTTTTTCACTCTAGACTGGGCCTAAGAATTAAAGTGCTCAACAGGTCACAAGGATCAACTTAAAACATTTGTTACCCCAACGTGTCATATTCCTGATATATGTACTTGAAATATGAGAAACATTCCTGTTCTCTTTGCATTGCTTCCTTTGTGTGAAATCCCTGGTCTTCCTGCTAGTCCCCTTGCTTTCCTATTAAAAACTGACCACACTAAGCAGAAGAGCACAGTGTGGTCAGTTCTCTAGCTATGCTGGGAACTCTGTATGCTCTCCTCCAATAATCAGACTTGTCCTGACACCCCGCCACTGTGCAGCCATTCACTGGAAAGCACAGTGTGCTGCTGCTTCTCCTCTCCCAGTTCTTATACAGCTGAGAACGGAGGGAATGTGATCAAAAAAAAAAAGTATACAATTTTTTCATATCTATACAAAAATGTTTTTCATTTAATTTCTATTTTAAACTGAATGGATTGTTTTAAAACACTTTAAGACACAAGTACATGGTGCATGTACTTCGGTACTGTTACTTTAGGTACAACTTAGGCCAGCAAAGGCTCACTTTAACCGCTTGCCGACCAGCCGCCATCATTATACTGCGGCAGGCCGGCACGATCCCGCGAACCGTTGTAGCTGTACGTTGGTCCCTTTAAGCGGGATAGAAGGCACAGTTAGAATCACTCCCTAAGACACAGTTAACCCCTCAATAGCAGGCACAGTTAGAATCACTCCCTAGGACACAGTTAACCCCTTGATCACCCCCTAGTGTTAACCCCTTCGCTGCCACCCTGCCAGTGACATTTACACAGTAATCAGTGCATTTTTATAGCACTGATCACTGTATAAATGTCAATGGTCCCAAAAAAGTGTCAAAAGTGTCCGATCTGACTGCCATAATGTCGCAGTCCCGATAAAAATAAAATAAAAAAAACGCTGATCACCGCCATAACTAGTAAAACAGATAATAATAAAAATGCCATAAATCTTTTCCCTATATCTATATATACACGCTATAACTTTTGCGCAAACCAATCAATATGCACTTATTGCAATTTTTATTACCAAAAATATGTAGAAGAATGCATATCAGCCTAAACAAAGGGAAACAATTTATTTTTATTTTTTAATGGGGATATTTATTATATCAAAAAGTACAAAATATTGTGTTTTTTTCAAAAAAATTCCCACTTTTTTTGTTTATAGCACAAAAAATAAAAACCGCAGAGATGATCAAATACCACCAAAAGAAAGCCCTATTTGTGGGAAAAAAAGGGTGTCAATTTTGTTTGGGTAAAGCATGGCACGACAGCGCAATTGTCAGTTAAATAGTACCGTATCGCAAAAAATGGCCTGGTCATTGAGCAGCCAACTCTTCCGGGGCTGAAGTGGTTAAAGCAGTTGGCTATATGCCTGGCATATATCTATGCCTCACTCTTCCACATTCCATAGTGGCACACTCTACATCTATCATAGTTTCATTTTCATCACAAGTGTAAATATGACCATTTAAAAAGCATTGAAGTTTTATTCAAGCAAGACAGTGTTTGAAATAACATTTAAATAGCAGCATAGGAAAGGCGTCATGGGAGATGTTGGAGCAGTGAGCATCATTTAACTCACTTTAATTCACTTGAATTGTTTCCTGTAGAGAAAGCCAAAATGTAGAGGTGCTTATAATTAGCAGAGGCGGCTGCCTAATAGATTAACTCCTAGAAGAATGTGCATATCCGCTGGATTCTTAGCAATTCTACATAGGCGTGTGCACTGAGGACAGTATTATCCTGTTACTGATTTACACAACGCCAGCCAGATAGGTTCCATATCTCCAGATATCATCACGATAACAAATAATGCCAAAAAAAAATGTAATCCCAGTTACTGACTGCTGACACTAGTTTAGACAACATTTTTCACTGAGCTTAAAGTATACTGTAACTAAAAGGCAAAACGTTATTTTGTTTTGGACTGAATAGAGAGGGACTTATTGGGTTTTTATTGCTACCTCTGCCCCCGTTAGGGAGATTCACCCCCTCTATTTGTCTTGTTTACTATTAGCATTGAAAGTGAAAGTAAAAGAAAATTCAACATTTTGGGTTGGTCCCCAGAAAAATAACAGATGGGAAATTTTCCAATGGGGACACTAGATCTGAAGGCCTGGGGGTCCCCAAGGGATTCCCTTAATTTTTAGGGGTTTAATCTCACTTCCTGTTTTGTCTATAGGGCAAGTAAATTGAATGAATCTCCCTATCTGGACACAGATGGAAAAAAATGAAATAAAGCAATGCGATTATTACCCTCCCTTAGGCCCCTTTCACACTGGGGGGTGCGGGCGTCGGCGGTAAAGCAGCGCTATATCTAGCGCTGCTTTACTGTCATTTTAGCAGCGGTATTTGGCTGCTAGCGGGGCGGTTTTAAACCCCGCTAGCGTCCGAAAAAGGGTTAAAACTGCCCCGCAGCGGCGCTTTGCCGGCAGTATAGCTGCACTGCCCCATTGATTTTAATGGGTAGGAACGGTATAGGAGCAGTGAATACACACCGCTCCTTCACCGCTCCAAAGTTGCTGCTAGCAGGACTTTTTTTACCGTCCTGCTAGCGCAATGCTCCAGTGTGAAAGCTTTTCCAAGCTCAAATTCACCAAGCAGCCAGCGACCAACTGAATTGACCTGTCTAACAATATGCATTAAGAACAGGGGTTTAGTCTGCACACATTTGCAAATACATGTGTAAGCTGCAGGCCCCTGTCAAGGCACCCTGTTTTCTGTAGTCCTTAACTCTAACTTCAGTGAGTCTCTACAATGAGAGCACATGAATTTTAATGGATAGGCAGAGGGCAGGTGGATCTGGAAGGAGCCCAACCCTCCTTAAAGGTACAGGGGCACACTGAACACCCAGCACATGGCACTATGGTAGCAAAGTTGTCAGTGCATTGCCTGACCAATCAAAATACAAACAAGTGGCCACTGCCCCACCTATGCAGCAAGGAGCCCTGGAAGGGCGACGTATGTCAAATAAATACAAAAAAAATTCCAAGCTCAAACTTACCAACCAGCCAGCATATCTTTAAGGAGCGGTGGGCTCCTTCCAGGTCCACCTGCCCTCTACCTATCAATAAAAATACATGTGCTTCCACCGTGCAGACTCTCAGAAGTTAGAGTTAGGGACTACAGAAAACAGGGCGCCTTGAAGTGGCCTGTAGCTTACGCATGTATTTGCAAATGTGTGCAGACTAAACCCCTGATCTTAACGCATATTGTTAGACAGGTCAATTCAGTTGGTCGCTGGTTGGTTGGTAAGTTTGAACTTGGAAATCTTTTTGTATTTGTTTGACATACGTGCCCCTTCCAGGGCTCCTTGCTGCATAGACCAGTTATAGGTGGGGCCAGTGGCCACTTGTTTGTACACATTAATGCAGCTCTATAATCATCAATGCGTCATTTAATGCACTGTATTTTTTTCTAAATCCAATCAGTGCCTCTTGCAGGCTATTGTACAGTCCATACAGCGGACCTCAGAAATGAGAAAAAAAAGAAGCAACACAGGGAGAAAATCAGGTGGACTGCAGTGCAAGGAGCATACTGATAGGAGTAGAGAGAAAAGTAGCACAGAGATGAGCTCATCGGTATGTCCCTTTTCTTTCCATTGTACAGTTGCAGGGGGAGGTGGGGAGGAGAACTGTAAAAATACAATTCCTTTAGCAGATAAAACATATATGTATATTATCTGTTTGAAATTCAGCTTTTAAGCCTAAGTGCAGCCATGATGAAAAAACAAAAAAGCAGAAACATCAGCACAAGTGATAAAACTTAGTCAGTAGGATGTGTTCTAGAGCGATGGGGGATAATAGCACTAAGGCCCCTTTCACACTGGGGCGGTTTTCAGGCGGTACAGCGCTAAAAATACCCCCTTGTCCTCCATTCATAGATTCTCTTTCATACAGCTTCTATGAA
The DNA here is from genome assembly GCA_028564925.1 of Lithobates sylvaticus. Lineage (NCBI taxonomy): Eukaryota > Metazoa > Chordata > Amphibia > Anura > Ranidae > Lithobates > Lithobates sylvaticus. The sequence continues at coordinate 96,045,752 of CM053027.1, forward strand.
TGGAGCAGTTGGGCTTTCACACTGGAGCATTGCGCTAGCAGGACGGCAAAAAAAGTCCATTATGGCAGCAGGGGTTGGGAAGGCATGGACGGAGGAAGATTTCAACTAAGAGAAAAGGCATCAGTACAAAGGACATTTCCTACTGACTGTAAGTTATGTCCCTTGTGCTGATTTTTCTGTTTTTCATCTTCGGCTGCACTTTAGACTTTAAAGTAAACCTGTCACAAGCTTGAGTGAGCTATAAGTAATAATTGCCTTTATATCAATTGGGAAAAACAACATGTCAAAATGTAGATCCCAAGGCACCAAGAACACAGCGAATCTGTTCCTGTAATAGGATATGTTTTATTAATTACAAAACATTACTGAAGTATAGCAAGGAAAAAGCCAATTTCCTAATCCCTCTCCTTTCACCACAAAACCCACCTTGTCTGTAAGCCTTAACTGGTGTTACAGCTGAACCCAGGTTTCCATTAGTTTAATTATATTTTGATGTGTTTGTACCTCTGCAGTGTAGCCATATTTTTTCTTTATTTGAGTCAGCATAAAAATGTGTTTAAATCTGTGTTTATTGATACAGATACTGTATAATTCAAGAAAGAAGAGAAAGCATGTAAAAATATGATTCACAAAAAAAAAACGATTTAAATAAATACTGTCAGGTGAGTTCTGACTCCATCAGACAATATAGCTTATCCAGGTTGACCTCCTGAAACAAGGAAATATAGATTGGGGAGTATATCTTGTTGGGGTGTAGGCTATCAGGAGTCATTGTCACTTTGACTTAAATGGTCTAACTCAGCGGTCACCAAACAGTGGACCACTGATGGTCCATGAGAACATTCTGGTAGTCCCCAGGGGTTCTGCTGCAGTATATGTATACCGCCCAATGTTGTTTCCAGTGTTGTTCTCAATGTGTGCTGACATTTAATCCTGTCAGAACACGTTGATACCCAATGGCAGGGCTGATCATAGACTGTGGGCGGGAGCATGGCAGGGCTGATCATAGACTGTGGGCGGGAGCACATGGCTGGATAAGGAAGTGAAATCCAATGATGAATCTGTGCAAGGCAGCAATGTGATGTAGAGTGCATGGGGGGCAGAGAGCTGGAGCATTGTGTGTATAAGGCATGTAAGATTAATTGTAGTGGTCCACAGGGTTCAAAATTGTGAGTTTAGTGGGTTTAGTGGTCCATGAGGTCCGAACGGTTGGCGACCACTGCTCTAACTGACCATGTATCTTCATGTTAAACACTACAATAATAAATCACTAAAAATACTATGCAACATACTTTCTCTTTAATACATTTAGCAAATCCTTGGCAGATGTTGGAATATAATCTGGCCATCGATATTGTGGAGGGACTTGTTTTTCTAGTGAGAAACAAGGATGTCATTATTGCCTTCCAGTTTCCACTACACCAGTTTTATGAGCGTAAAATAATAAAACTTACAAGCAAAATATCATCATGATTTTTATGACCACTTGAAAGTCAATTAAAGGCCTGTGGTTACAAAAGGCAAGTAGGTTTGCACTGAAGTCATACTTTAAAAAAGCCAACCTGTGGTGCACGCCTTGAAAGTGTTTTCACACAAGAATACAGCCATATCCACACCAGAGAAATGCCTGATAAACACAGCTCTAATGTAATGGAGATGACAGTCAAGTCAATAAATATTGGATAAGTATCTCAATGTGCCCATATCAACTGAAAGGGAAGGAACTGGTGTCCCTTGGGACATTTTATCTTCTCCAAATTTCTACTGTAGATTCCACAGAGAGTGTAGTTTACTAAAAGCTTCATCCCACTGGGACACTTTCATAGCTTCTCTTCCTTTCACTCAGTTTTATGAGTTGCAGATTTTATTCTTTTTATGGTCTTTATTTTCTATTGCAATGCCTCATTTCTTTATAACTCACATGAAAGAATTTATACTGTCCTACTGAACTCAGGTTGCTTGATCAACACCTATCATTTTCTTGTAAAATAAATGACCCCACCCCTGAGTAAGTAGCAGTTTCTTTTCAATGGACTGGTGATTGACAGGTAACAAGTAACTCAAGTAGATTAAGACAAAAACTAATAAAGCGTTCACTATGGCAGAGCAAGGCTTCACACAAACAGTGAAACAATATCCGGAATTCCATATATGCTGTTTTATGTTACTAGCATTAACACAGCAGGTTTTGTTTTTCTAAGTCCACCCTTTAACATATTTTTATGTTGATCCCACCTGTAGATCTGCTATTATTCCACTTCCTGTAGCAGGGTGACAGGGTGGACAGAGAAGTCTAATGCTGCGTACACACAACCGTTTTTTCCGTCGGAATAAACTCTGGCGATCACACCAAAGTCCGACGATCTAGAATGCAGTGACGTAAAACATGTACAACGGGACTAGAAAAAGGAAGTTCAATAGCCAGTTGCCAATAGCTTCTGTCTCGTACTTGCTTCAGAGCATGTGTCCTTTTTGGTCTGTCGGAACAGCATACAGACGAGCGGTTTTCCCGATAGGAATTGATTCCGTTGGAAATATTTAAAACATGTTCTATTTCTAGGTCCATCAGAATTTTCGAAAATAAAAGTCAGATGAGGCCCACACACGATCGTAATATACGATGAAAAGATTCCGTCTGACTTTTTCTGCCGGAAAGTCCGACCATGTGTACGCGGCATTAGATGGACATGCCGTTTTAAATGGACTTTTGGTAAGTAAGTAGGAATGCCCTACCTGGTTTACCTGGGTTCTGTACGAAGTGAGTTCGGCAAACATTACTACACTTCGGGTGCCAAAACCTTACCATATTAAAGCGAATGGGAGCCAAATGTTGAAAAATATCAATGACCATTTCCTAGGCTAATTGGAAAAGAACTGTCAAACAAATGGCTTGGGGGCTGAGCAGTGTTCCTGGAGCAGTGCGGCCCCATTCAGTTGAAGTAGAGATACATTTTGACAGTGGGGATACATTTTGTCATGCTGTGATGCAAAGCATCATGTCTGTGGCATATGTACACCCCCATCCACTGCAGTTGAGGGATGGTACATCTACCCAACAGCAAGTGTAAATGAGACCTTAAAGTCTATGTCAGAGCAAAATAAACAAGAAAAAAAAATGCAGTATGTCTCTGTGTTAACTGCAGCTGTTGCTGCGTTGTGCCTCTTTATGCTATGAGCACAGAAATATACCTGTTGATCCTGTAGGAAATGCACACTTACTTCCTGCTGGACTGACAACATATTGCCTCTGCTGCACTAAAATCTAAAAGTGTGTTGTTAGCCCTGCCCAGTTTTCCCCAGCTGGACTAGAAAGCACTTTCCATCGCCATATCATGGGAAGGGGGTGTTCTGTAGTCCAGTAGGGAGAGCTCTTATAAGACTGACAACATCTTGATACAGCAGAGGCAGCATTCTTGACCCAATAAAGGAAGTTTGGAGTTTACTGGGTTTCTAGCAGGATCAGCAGGCATATTTCTGTACTTGCAGCATGTCCAAAAACAAAACATAGGGAAATGTATATTATAGGACAGATGTTCTAAATATGTATATCTTTTTTTTCATTTTGCCCAGAACTACATTTTAATTGTTGGCATGCTTTTTTCGATGGGAAGGCTGTCTGAACGCCCTTTAGCTCAGTGATGGTGTAAATGGCCTCCAGGATACTGCCTGCAGCTATTCTATGGCAGGCCTGTAATGTACAGTAATGCAATCAATTGTGCTTAGCACTTTGGTCCTTGCGCTACTTATTGAATAAGCTTGTATTCCTTTTATTTGACAAGTACAATCTTCTTTCAGGCCGCATTATTGCTAACGGGCCTTGCTGTCCTTTCCCAGCATCCAGTGTCAAATTAGGTCTATCAGGAAAAAGAAGAAGTGACAGGCAGATTAAAGAAAGGACGCATGAATCTAGATAACTTGGGGACAATAGCAACATAGTTAAAGCTGTACATAATTTATTATATCATGCATTTTCTTAATTAATACTTAGTGTCGTTTTCCACCACCATCAATTCTGATTTATTGTAACCTGAATATTACGGTGATGGAAACGATGCCTACGAGCGTGCACAAGATGTTCTTTCAATGAGGAAATCTAAACTCCTGTATATTTCATACAAAGCATTTTGTCACTTTAGTTGCTTATTATCTTTGTGTTTATGCTTTGCATTCACTTCTCCAATGTGCTTCATAGGGAAATGACTGGACATTGTTTACAATGGAAGATAAGTGTTTGGTAATTTACTTGAGGAAGAATTGCACAAACTCAATCGACATTGCAGAGTGCCGATCCAAAAATCATTGTCCTGATCAATCCTTGTCCAACTGAAAGACGTTTTTGCCAAAGGTCTGTTTTCCTGTTTCATGTCAAAGGAAACCTATCATTAGAGGAATATTAAGGCTGCCGTTAACCGCTTCAGCCCCATAAGATTTTACCCCCTTCCTGACCAGAGCACTTTTTGATGATTCAGCACTGCGTCGCTTTAACTGACAATTGCATGGTCGTGCGATGTTACACCAAAACAAAATTGACGTCCTTTTTTTCCCACAAAAAGAGCTTTCTTTTGGTGTTATTTGATCACCTCTGCGGTTTTTATTTTTTGCGCTATAAACGAAAAAAGGCAACAATTTGGAAAAAAAGCTATATTTTTTACTTTTTGCTATAATAAATATTCCCCAAAAAATATATATAAAAAAATATGTTTTTTCGTCAGTTTAGGCCGATAAGTTATAGCGTCTACAACATAGGGGATAGATTTATGGCATTTTTATTATTAATTTTTTTTATTAGTAATGGCGGCGATCTGCGTTTTTTTTATCGGTAAAAAAAAATTGCATTTATACAGAAATCAGTGCTATAAAAATGCACTGATTACTGTGTAAATGACACTGGCAAGGAAGGGGTTAAACACTAGGGGGTGATCAAAGGGTTATAGCGTCTACAACATAGGGGATAGATTTATGGCATTTTAAAGGGGATGTACAGGTATGCTGATTTGCCCGCCACTGCCATTGTGCCGACGTATATCGGCGTGCAGCGGTCGGCAAGTGGTTAATGACTTCCTAAAATGCAAGTTTCTTAGCTGTCTTTGCCATTAGTGCTTTCCAAGTTCCTAACCTGGAACAAGCATGGAGCAAATAAATTTATAATTTCTGTCCTGCATATATAAGTATAAAAGCCATTAAATTGCCATGACATCCAATTAACTAGCATTTCTAACATTTAAAGCTGAACTCCAGATAGATATAGGCAGGTCCGGTCCTAGGGTCACAGACCCCTGGGTGCAGAAATATTTCTGGCGCCCCACATGGGCTTGGTCATCATACTAACTCCTCCCCTTTACAAATGTTTCTATGGCAGCGACTCAGAGATGCTCCCCTAAGGAGGCTTTGCTACCCTGCGATCCACAAATGATCTCTTAACAATAAACAAAGTACAGGAAAAGGGTACAGACAGAGACTGCAGACATGATGCAAGAGATGGTCAGAGACTGCAGACATGATACAAGAGATGGTCAGAGACTGCAGACATGATACAAGATGGTCAGAGACTGCAGACATGATACAAGAGATGTGTAAAAGAAAAAATGCAGCGCTGGATAATAAATAAAACATGTGACAACTTCTAATAAGTAGCAAAAATATACATTAGTGCTAATAAACCCAAATATTGTGAGTTAGATCAGTGTATGACCACATATAAGAAACATATCTGATATTCAATGTTCAAAGAAAAAGTTCATAAGTGAAAGTCCAAACAATCATGTGTGAAGATTATTCTTATGTAGATGCATCCAGAATGCACTTCAAGAGATACTTTTCCACCGCTCGTGCTGCCCGTCACCACAAAATAAAGCAAAAGGGGAGGCTTACCAGAAATCCAGCGACCGCCCTTATTCAGGGGGGTCAAACTGAGCTTAGTAAAACAGCCTTGGTGCTGTTAGATTTCATCAGCATCCCATCCGATATTCAATCGACATCTGCGATTCTCTTGTGTGGCGGACTTTTGCAAAACCCTTACAAGCTTGGCTCCAGTCCCAGCGCGATCCAGCTGCAGGACAACCTTCACAGTATTTTTTAATTCATTGGTATATATTTTCATTCACTGTTTATACACCTAGCGCAATTCTTTTTGTTTATAAATGATACAAGAGATGGTCAAAGACTGCAGACATGATACAAGAGATGGTCCGAGACTGCAAACATGATACAAGAGATGGTCAGAAACTGCAGACAACATACAAGAGATAGTCAGAGATTGCAGAGATGATATAATTTTGCGCCATTCTTCTCGTAGGAACCTGAAACCAACCCGACCACATCTCTTATCCCACCTTGGTCACAGCTGACACTGGATTAAAGCAACACCTACGCGATGCGACCCACCTTGTAAATCAGTCGTTGTCCCCCAACACCCTGTAGGCCTATCGTACAGCCTGGAATTCCTACGGCAGGTTCCTAGCCCCAAACCCCAGGGCAGTGTCGGGAGATCTTAAACACATCCTGACTTTTACAGTGGTGTGAAAAAGTGTTCGCCCCCTTCCTCATTTCCTGTTCCTTTGCATGTTTGTCACACTTAAGTGTTTCGGAACATCAAACCAATTTAAACAATAGTCAAGGACAACACAAGTAAACACAAAATGCAATTTGTAAATGAAGGTGTTTATTATTAAAGGTGAAAAAAAATCCAAACCATCATGGCCCTGTGTGAAAAAGTGATTGCCCCCTAAACCTAATAACTGGTTGGGCCACCCTTAGCAGCAACAACTGCAACCAAGCATTTGCGATAACGTGCAATGAGGCTTTTACAGCGTCCTGGAGGAATTTTGGCCCACTCATCTTTGCAGAATTGTCCTAATTCAGTTACATTAGAGGGTTTTCGAGCATGAACGGCCTTTTTAAGGGCATACCACAACATCTCAATAGGATTCAGGTCAGGACTTTGGCTAGGCCACTCCAAAGTCTTCATTTTGTTTTTCTTCAGCCATTCGGTGGTGGACTTGCTGGTGTGTTTAGGATCATTGTCCTGCTGCAGAACCCAAGTTCGTTTCAGCTTGAGTACACGAACAGATGGTCGGACATTCTCCTTCAGGATCTCTTGGTAGACAGCAGAATTCATAGTTCCTTTTATCACGGCAAGTCTTCCAGGTCCTGAAGCAGCAAAACAGCCCCAGACCATCACACTACCACCACCATATTTTACTGTTGGTATAATGTTCTTTTTCTGAAATGCAGTGTTCCTTCTACGCCAGATATACTTGGACACACACCTTCCAAAGAGTTCCACTTTTGTCTCATCGGTCCACAGAATGTTGTCCCAAAAGTCTTGGGGATCATCAAGATGTGTTGTGGAGAAATTGAGACGAGCTTTGATGTTCTTTTTGCTCAGCAGTGGTTTTCTCCTTGGAACTCTGCCATGCAGGCCATTTTGCCCAGTCTTTTCCTGATGGTGGAGGCATGAACGCTGACCTTAACTGAGGCAAGTGAGGCCTGCAGTTCCTTGGACGTTGTTGTGGAGTCTTTTGTGACCTCTTGGATGAGTCGTCGCTGAGCTCTTGGGGTAATTTTGGGCGGCCGGCCACTCCTGGGAAGGTTCACCACTGTTCCATGTCTTCGCCATTTGTGGATAATGGCTCTCACTGTGGTTCGCTGGATTCCCAAAGCTTTGGAAATGGCTTTATAACCCTTTCCAGACTGATAGATCTCAATTACTTTCTTTCTCAATTGTTCCTGAATTTCTTTGGGTCTCGGCATGATGTGTAGCTTTTAAGGATCTTCTGGTGGACCTTACTGTGTCAAGCAGCTCCTATTTAAGTGATGCCTTGATTGTGAACAGGTGTGGCAATAATCAGGCCTGGGTGTGGCTAGAGAAATTGAACTCAGGTGTGGACAACCACAGTTATAGTATGTTTTAACAAGGGGGGCAATCACTTTTTCACACAGGGCCATGATGGTTTGGATTTTTTTTCACCTTTAATAATAAACACCTTCATTTACAAATTGCATTTTGTGTTTACTTGTGTTGTCCTTGACTATTGTTTAAATTGGTTTTGATGTTCCGAAACACTTAAGTGTGACAAACATGCAAAGGAACAGGAAATGAGGAAGGGGGCAAACACTTTTTCACACCACTGTATATCATACTGCCACACGCAGCTGGTTCTATCACATAATACCATCAGACTCTACTTCGCTGGAATCCAGCATTTCATCTCCTTACAGGACCCTACCAAGCCATCCTTGTTCTCTGCCCATGCAGTTAAAACCATCCTACGCAATATCCACAGGCAGCAACCCCAAAACTAGCAGCAAGAGCCTACCCGGCACTAGCGCCATCTTCAGAGACATGTCTACCATCCTGTCATGTTCCTCCTTCGGGTTACTGCCCAGCCTGGTCCTCCCACAGCCATCTACCTGGCCTTTTATGGCTTCTTACATCCGAGCGAGGTTCACCGTCACAGGCCGCGGCTGTCAGGTACTACGCAGACGCCATCTGACACGCCATCAGAATCACGTCATCCTGTACCTCATAGTGTCCAAAAAAATGCAACAGTCCGGTCCCGGGCTAGATTTCAAGCTATTCCAGACTCACAACACCTGGTGCCCAATGGCCATTCTAGACCAGTCGTTATCTCATCTGCCAAACCTGTCGCGGTCTAGCCCACTGCTACCTTTCCTTACCAACCTTCTGAGTGGTAGCCAGTTCATCAGACACATTAGGATCCTCTCGCTTAACTTAGGCCTTGACCCAGCCGATAATCTGGATATTCCTTCCGGATTGGAGCAGCGTCAGCATCATCACAACACAGGGTACCGGACCATGTCATCAAGAGAATGGGCAGGTGGAAATTCCGCCTTCTTTGCCCGATACATTCTGAATCCGCAAGCAGAAACATTACAAGCCTTCAGCAAGCTTTCCCAGTAGTACGTTGTCAGCTCAAATAAATAATTACCTCCCTAACCAAGTGTTTTGCCCCCTTCTCTTGGCATACCGTCCAGCAGTCCAGGGCACACTTCAGGTCTACTTTATGTTGTTAGTCTTGTGACGTGTTTATGTGGTTCACATCTCTCCTGGACATAGGGCTCCGACTATATATATATATATGTATATATATCATATATATATATCTTTTTTTTTTTCATGGATCTATGTGCAGACTGATAATATTCTGCTTGGGCTGATATCTCTGATCCAACACTAGCCCGCAGGGACCAGTCAAAGTTTGATCAGTGTGTTGGCTTCTCCGCTTTGCTTCTGTCGAAGAGACATATTGGAAAATCAGCTGCAGCCACTGATCGGTGTATTCTAAATATAATGCCCTGGTGGGGGAAATTTCTCCATCCAACTCCTTTGTGTGGATGGAGGAATCTGTTTGGATTTTTTCAGGCTGAAAGAAAAAAAAGAACTAACCATATATGACCAGGTTAACTCTCCAGGTTGGAGAAAGGTGGCATTTTCAAGAATTCCAACAGTGAGATCAGTGTTGGTCATCTTACTTTAAAAATGTAATTAGTTACGTTACAAATTACTTCTCCCAAAAAAGTAATTGAGTTAGTAACTCAGTTACTACATTGGAAAAGTAATTAGTTACTCAGCAAAGTAACTGACTTTTTTTTTAATATTCTTAGGGGCGGGTCTAGTATTACTGTAAGCAAGGGGCACGTTCCCCCCTGCACGTCTATTTCCCCACTGTACCCCCCTGCACGTCTGTTCCCCCCCAACACATATATCTGTTTCCCCCTCTGTACCCCACTACACATCTGTCCCCCCCCCCACACACACATATATCTGTTCCCCCTCTGTACCCCACTACACGTCTGTCCCCCCCCCACACACATATATCTGTTCCCCCTCTGTACATCTGTCCCCCCCAAACTCACGGATCGGATCGTTGCAGAGTCACGGATCGGATAATTTTTCGGATCAGCAAATAATAATTGAATTTGCAAAAACCTTTGAAAATTCCACCACCATAAAGCCCCCACTGTAATATCCACAATCTCCCCCACTGTAATATCCACGTCATCTCCCCAACTGTAATATTGTCTGAGTATAGCTGGGTACGGCTGGGTATCGCCGAGTATGGCTGGGTATCGCCGAGTATGGCTGGGTATTACCGTGTATTGCAGAGTATTGCGGGGTGTGGCGGGGTGTGGCGGGGTGTTGCAGAGTATGGCGGGGTGTTGCAGAGTATGGCGGGGTATGGCGGGGTATGGCGGGGTGTTGCAGAGTATGGCGGGGTGTTGCAGAGTATGGCGGGGTATGGCGGGGTGTTGCAGAGTATTGCAGAGTATTGGCATGGTGTTGCAGAGTATTGGCAGGGTATGGAGGGATGGCTGCTGCCATCCGATCTCTCCCCTCCACTGTACAGATCTGTACACAGAGGGGAGACCAGCGTCATCTTGACGCCGGTTTGTTTACAATGTGATCGCTCCGTCATTTGACGGAGCAATCACATTGTAAACGGCCGACGGGAGCACCAAGATGGCCGCCGCTCCGGAGCTAGGCCGGAGCTGCGGCCATCGGGTGCACCAAGATGGCCGCCGCTCCGGAGCTAGGCCGAAGCCGCGGCCTTTCCTAAGGCCGAGGCTGCGGACGGCTCCGCGATCGCGGCGGGTAATTGCGGTAACGCCGCCCCAGTAATGGGAACGGCGTTACCGCGAGGGGAAGAGTAATCAGTTAGATTACTCGTTACCCTCTAAAGTAACGGCGTTACGTAACGCTGTTTACTTTAACGGCGTTAGTGCCATCACTGAGTGAGATCAGACTTTTGGAATCTCCAAAGGAATATAAAGAATCCAAAGGATGACCCAGCATATCTATCCAAAAAGAAAAAGAAAAAAAAAACGTTTTTAATAGATTATTAGAGAGCAGACTGAAAGCATTTTTTTAATTACAACAATCCTTTAAAATCAGCAATCATAGATAGTTTTTATGATTTACTCAATTCATGATTGACTGGTTCACTAACACTTCTCTACTACGTGGTCACAGCATGCTCCATTCAAATATTGCTGTTGGTGGTCAGATCTGTTACAGTCCTAACAAAATTCAGATATTGTTAGCCAATTATACAGTGCACTTATCCCAATGACACTGCAGAAAAACAAGGGCTATTCGTACAGCTTTTGTAGCTTATGGTGGAACCTGCAGGTCTCATGAAAGAATAATGATAATTGCAAAGATGCTGAAAACATCAAAATAGTGACTGCATGTCGGCTGACAAGTTGTCCTAGAAAAATGGTCTATCAGAACATCCTCAACCTTTCTATTATTCAGGGACACGTAGATGGCTGTTCTGATGTCAAGATAAGTGCAGACAAGGTAGTTTTCTTTCAAATATTTGTCCCAGTTTAGTACGATTCTAAAAGTAAAAGATAATCTATTATTTGCACGGCAAGGGTCATTTTAGTTAAGGCTAGCTTCACATTTGTGCATTGCAGAAACGCATGCGAAATCGCATGATTTCCAGCTACAGTGAGGGAAAAAAGTATTTGTTCCCCTCCTGATTTTGTAGTATGTTTCTCACTGAAAAAAAAATGATCAGTCTATAATTTTAAGGGGGCAGAGGCAGAATAACAACACAAATATACAGACAAATACATTTAAAAAAAGTTATAATTCGATATGCATTTTAATGAGTTAAATAAGTATTTGATCCCTATTAATCAGCAAGATTTCTGGCTCCCAGGTGTCTTCTATATAGGTAACGAGCTGAGATTAGGAGCACTCTCTTAAAGGGTGTGCTTCTAATCTCAGCTTGTTGCCTGTATAAAATACACCAGTCCATAGAAGCAATCAATCAATCAGATTCCAATCTCTCCACCATGACCAAGACCAAAGAGCTGTCCAAGGATGTCAGGGACAAGATTGTAGACCTACAAGGCTGGAATGGGCTACAAAACCATCACCAAGCAGCTTGGTGAGAGGGTGACAACAGTTGGTGTGATTATACATAAATGGAAGAAACACAAAATAACTGTCATTCTGTCTCAGTCTGGGGCTCCATGCAAGATCTCACCTCATGGAGTTTCAATGATAATGAGAACGGTGAGGAACCAGCCCAGAACTACACAGGAGACTCTTGTCAATGATCTCAAGGCAGCTAAGACCATATTCACCAAGAAAACAATTGTTAACACACTACATCATGAAGGACTGAAATCCTGCAGTACCTGCAAGGTCCCCCTGCTCAAGAAAGCACATGTACAGGCCCGTCTGAAGTTTGCTATTGAACATCTGAATGATTCAGAGGAGAACTGGGTGAAAGTGTTGTGGTCAGATGAGACAAAAATTGAGCTCAACTCGCCGTGTTTAGAGGAGTAGGAATGCTGCCTATGACCCCAAAAACACCATCCCCACCATCAAACATGGAGGTGGAAACATTATGCTTTGGGGGTGTTTTTCTGCTATGGGGACAGGACAACCTCACTGCATGAAAGGGATGATGGACAGGGCCATGCGCCATCAAATCTTGGTGAGAACCTCCTTCCCTCAGCCAGGGCATTAAAAATGGGTTGTGGATGGGTAGTTCCGCATGACAATGACCCAAAACACACGGCCATGGCAACAAAGGACTGGCTCAAAAAGAAGCACATTAAGGTCCTTGAGTAGCCTGGCCAGTCTTCATACCTTAATCCCATAGAAAATATGTGGAGGGAGCTGAGAGTCGCGTTACCAAACGTCAGCCTCTCTGAAACCTTAATGACTTGGAGAGGATCTGCAAAGAGGAGAAGGACAAAATCCCTTTTGAGATGTGTGCAAATCTGGTGGCCAACTACAAGAAACATCTGACCTCTGTGATTGCCAACAAGGGTTTTGCCACCAATTACTAAGTCCTGTTTTGCGAAGGGGTCAAATACTTATTTCACTCATTAAACTGCAAATCAATTTATACGGTTTTTGAAATGTGTTTTTCTGGATTTTTTTTGTTGTTATTCTGACTCTCATTCACTGTTAAATTAAAATTAATGGGCGGGCCTAAACCCAACATGTGCACATGCCATTATATCGGTATAGGTGTGAACAGAGCCATTCAGGGGATTAACTCATTCACTTGTGTCTCTTTTATGTTTTGCTGAATCTGTTGATAAGATATCCTGATTTCTTTAACTTACCAATAAACCACTCGTCAGGTGTATTGTCAATATTTATATTGAAATTTTTAAATTTTTCCAGATTGTTGTCAAGTATATTTGCACACAAATTCACACTTTTACTCACTGTGTTCACATAGGGGAGTAGGTTTTGTTGTCATTTGACATTTATACTAGTTTATTTCACTTGATTTATTAGCGCAATCTACTTTACTGTAAAAGATTCTCTATTTAACTTTTTGGATAGTGCTACACATTTTTCTTTTTACTCATAACATATCTAGTATCAGGATATTGTGTTGGCAGCTTCCCTGCTTCATAAGATTTTGACCTAAGCGTAATTTAAAAAAATATATATATTATACAGTATGACTATATCTGAATTTTCTGTACTGCTATGTGAATACCATTTTCTTAAGGAACATAACTTTATTTAAAAACTGTAAAATATCAAATACAAATTGGTCTATATGTACAGTGCATCAGGAAAGTATTCACAGTTCTTCACTTTTTCCACATTTTATGTTACAGCTTTATTACAAAATGGATTACATTCATTATCATCCTCAAAATTCTGCAAACAATACCCCATAATGACAAGGTGAAAAGTTTTTTTTTTTTAATCTTTACAAATGTATTAAAAATAAAAAATGAAAAAAATCACATGTACATAAGTATTCACAGCCTTTGCCATGACACTCACAATTAAGTTCAGGTGCATCCTGTTTCCACTGATCATCATTGAGATCTTTCTACAACTTGATTGGAGGACAGCTGTGGTAAATTCAGTTGATTGGACATGATTTGGAAAGGCGCACACCTGTCTATATAAAGCCCCACAGTTAAAGGCCCACATGCTGACAGGAGGACAATTCAGCGTGACATTAACATAAGCTCATTGCTGTGCTGTTTTTCTTTCACTGTCCAGGCTGAGGGCAAATCCATGACAGCCCAGGCTCAAAGAAAAGTGGGTTAAATTAATCTGGTCATGATTCAACCTGGAAGACTAACATGTAGGAAAAAAATAAAAACACACTGAATATGTAAAACAGTTTTTTCTTCTTCTAAACAGTTAAGACTTTCCAGAATTCTTTTGTAAAGTCCATTCATCCAAATTAAATAAGGAAGAGGATGAAACCACTTTGGATGATTAAAGTGGAAGTAAACCCCCCTATCGTTTTCAGCCAAGGAAGCTGCCATCTTTGCCTCTGTTTAATCTACAACTGCCATGATGCTGCACATGTGATCAGTTATGACACCAGCCATTGGATGGTTTGACAGTTTGGTTGAGAGCACAACCAATAGGAGTGTTACATTTCCGGCACGTGACGGAAATGGAACTGTTTTATGGATGGGTTTATTTCCGCTTTAACGGTGCATGTCAGAGCACAAACCAAGCCATGAAGTCCAAGGAATTATCTGTAGACCTCCAAGACAGGATTGTATTAAGGCACAAAACTGGGGAAGGGTATAGAAAAATGTCTGCATCATTAAAGGTCCCAATGAGCACAGTGACCTCCATCACCCATAAATGGAAGAAGTCTGGAACCACCAGGCATCTGCCTAGAGGGGGCCGCCCAGCCAAACTGAGTGATCGGAGGAGAAGAGCCTTAGTCAGGGAGGTGACCAAGAACCTGATGGTCACTCTGACAGAGCTCCGGTATTTCTCTGTGGACTAAGGAGAACTTTCCAAAAGAACAACCACCTCTGCAGCACTCCACCAATCAGGCCTGTATGGTAGGGTGGCCAGACAGAAGCCACTCTTCAGTAAAAAGCACATGACAGCCCGCCTGGAGTTTGCCAAATGGCATCTGAAGTACTCTCAGACCATGAGAAACAAAATTCTCTGGTCTGATGGAACAAAGATTTAACTCTTTGGCCTGAATGGCATACATCATGTCTGGAGGAAACCAGGCACTGCTCATCACCTGGCCAATACGATCCCTACAGTGAAACATGGTGGTGGTAAAATTATACTGTGGGGATGTTTTTCAGCAGCAGGAACTGAGAATATTCAGGATCAAGGGAAAGATGAATGCAGCAATGTACAGAGACATCCTTGGTGAAAACCTGCTTCGGAGTGCTCTGGACCTCAGATTAGGGCAAAGGTTCATCTTCGAACAGGACAACATCCCTGGGCACACAGCTAAGATAACAAAGAAGTGGCTACGGGACAACTCTGTGAATGTCCTTATGTGGCCCAGCCAGAGCCCAGACTTGAACCCAATTGAACATCTTCGGAGAGATCTGAAAATGGCTGTGCACTGACGCTCCCCATCCAACCTGATGGAGCTTGAGAGGTCCTGCAAAGAAGAATGGGAGAAACTGCCCAGAAATAGGTATGCCAAGCTTGTAGCATCATACTCAAAAAGACTTGAGGCTGTAATTGATGCCAAAGGTGCTTCCTTCAACAAAGTATTGAGCAGAGGCTGTGAATACTTATGTACATGTGATTTATTTTTTTCATTTCTTTTTTAATAAATTTGCAAAGATTTCAAACAAACTTCTTTCACATTATCATTATGGGGTGTTTGTAGAATTTTGAAGAAAATAATGAATTTAATCCATTTTGAGACCATCTTGAGGCATATATCTATCCTTGAGCAGTTGTGGATAAGATAACACAGGGGAGAGAACCATCCATTCATCTTTGAGCAGTTCAAGCTATATGTTAATCGCTTCTGATGTTTATGAGAGTCGCTCCTAGTGTGTGTGGTTGGTCATGATCAGCACAAGCGAAGATCCATCCATCTATCCATAGGCAGTATAAAGTTAGACCTCCTATGTTTGGGGTCCAATGTTACGGTAAGCTAACTGGTGCAGTGTTGGCCTTGAGCACTGGATTAGTGGAGGTGGTGCAAAGGATATACTTTACAGTGGATTTTTATTTTATAGTTTTTTATTTCCACATCAGAACTTGTTGTATTTATGCAATTAATTGTTATTGAGTTTATAATAGCGCAACACATAGTGCTGTGCTGTGTTGCATCGGAAGAAAGCAATGTCTGTTAACTTATCCATTGAAATGTGTTGGCAGCCCTTTAATATTGAATGGGTTCCCTTACTGCAACACATGTTCATTTAAGTTATACAACAAACTAAATCATTATTACTGTGTGGGGGTTTTGTCCATGTGCTTTCTACTCAGTAATGCCCATCCATACTGTGTGGACACTTTGTCTAACGGCAGTCACTCCCTTATGCCTTATACACACGGTTGGACTTTCTGACGGAAAATGTGCGATCGGAGCATGTTGTCGGAAATTCTGACCCTGTGTAGGCTCCATCTGACTTTTTCCATCGGAATTTTCCGACACACAAAGTTTGAGATCTGGATCAAAAATTTTCCAACAACAAAATCCGATTGTGTAAATTCCGATCGTGTGTAGACAATTTTGACGCACAAAGTGCCACGCATGCTCAGAATGAATTACGAGACGGAAGCTATTGGCTACTAACTATTGAACTTCCTCTTTATAGTCCCGTCCTACGTGTTGTACGTCACCACGTTCTTGACGATCGGAATTTCCGACAACTTTGTGTGACCGTGTGTATGCAAGACAAGTTTGTTGTCGGAATGTCCGACCGTGGCTACAGGGCATTACAAGCTAAAATGCTGCAGAACCTTTGATCACTAGTGAGGGAAACATACCGGTACCTGTTCCAGCTAGCAAGGGATCAACACCTAGGAGATGTAAATTGGTTTGTAAGAGATTTCATGCAAAATTGGTATAGCCACAAAAATATATTTTTTGGGCCACAGTGAAAACTCTAAATTGTGCTCATTGACAGGCTTAAGTGAAATTTGCTTTAAAAATGTTCTACTCTTTTTTTTTTTTCAGATTGTGATTTTTTTTGGTTGGGAAGTATATTTAGGTTAATTTAGTTCATTTAATTTAGTCCACTTCATCATTTAAAACCACATACTTTGGCCTTCCTCATTGACTCCAATGCATTTTGCCAAAATGGCAACATTTTGCAAAACTCTAATATTCACAGAGATTTCAGGGGAAGTGATCTTTCCATTTTTCTTCTCTATACACCTTTCAGCTGCCTGTAACTAGCAGCTTAGGCAAACGTTTCAGTGAAAAAAAGACTGTGCTGAAAAAATGAAAACAACCGGGTGGAGAGTGATGGCTGATAGATGTACAAGAAGAAAAGAATAGATGAGAGCAGCTGTGTCTATTAGAAAGTGTCAGTACTTGTTAACTGTGGTGTTTACAGGTGATGTCTAGTCAAAGTCAAACATTAAGGGCTCTTTCACACTGACGGACCTTATGTTCGTTTTTCATCCTTCCGTTTTCGGATGCAAAACGGACATACATTCCTTGAAACCTGAAGGGAAGCTTACTCCCCATATGTTGGTTATCCTGGGACTGACACCCAGTGCTCTGATTTTGTATACCCTTGTTATATGCGGCATATTGCCATTTGTGCTGAACACGGTTGTCGTCACTGTCATTTGTTTTGTATGTTTTTCCTTCTGTTCAATAAAAATTGATTAAACAAAAAAAACGGACATACATGTATCCCTATGGGATATCGGGTGTCAGCGGATGAACATCCGCTGACTCCCGCTCTCGTCCGTGCCCGCTATGGTCCGTTTCTGCAGACGGAGGAAAACCCTATTTTTCCATTCGTCTGCAGAGCGGATCGGATGACGACGGACTCTGCGGTCCGTCGTCACCCGATCTACCATAGGGGAGAGCGGCGCTGTGACAGGTCCGTCCCTGCACAGTGTGCAGAGATGGACCTGTCATCTTCCTGCTCAGCGGAGATCGCTCCGGCGATCCCCGCTGAGCAAGCGGATATCCACGGGGCGGATCTGCACTGATCCGCCCCGTGTGAAAGAGCCCTTAGCTTGGGAATATACACTGGAGACCCAGTTTGCCTTTCCATGGCTTATATACAGTATTCTTTCCTGACTCACTTAAAGTGGTGTTGCCACCAAAAAAAAAATTTGCCTTAAAAATCATAAAAAAAAGAAAAAAAAAATAATTGGAAAAAAACATTTTTTACTCACCTCTAAATGCCTGTTGCTTGGGGGTCCCTCGTAGTCTGCCACCTTCATTGCCCGGGCAATGACATCACTTCCCCTAGGCGCCGCACAGTCATCTGGGACCTGTCATGTGTCCCAGATGAGTGAGCGTCGAATCACGGCGCACGGCGCCGCTCGCGCATGCGCAATGAAGCCACAGCCGGGTGCCCACATTAAGAATGCCGGCGCCGCGAGCGGAGCGGGAAACGAGGGGTGGGTCTCGTTCCCCCGCATCGCTGGACCCCGGGACAGGTAAGTGTCCGATTATTAAAAGTCAGCAGCTGCAGTATTTGTAGCTGTTGACTTTTAATTTTTTTTTTTTTTTTGTGGGCCCTCCTCTTAAAGCATATTAGGTAATTCCATCAAGTTAAATTGAAGTCATGGAACTAGATATGCATTCAGATTTTGTACTAACAACCTCCATTTTCCTGGTTTTATCTCAACTTTCCTGTTAGAGCAGCTGCGCAGGATGTCTAAAATGACCGGTCAATGGGGTTGATTTATTAAGCCCCCGTTCACACCTATGCGAATTAGATGCGGCTTACACCGCATCCAATTCGCAGGACATTTCAAAATACATTAATATTAATGAGGCTGGTTCACATATCTGCGGTGCATTCGCACTCCGCATTGCACAAAAAACGTGTGCGTTTTCTAGGCAGTGCGGTCCGGCTCAGGTGCAAATTCAGGCCCATTATCTTCTATGGGCACGCATCTGATTCGCAGATGTGTGAACAGGATAAAATACTGATGCAATCCTGAGCTGATACTGTGGCAATCCTGAGCTGATACTGAGCAAAAACTGACATGAAACGCTGAACAACTGAGTTTTCCTGACAGACTCCATGGCAGCCTACGTGTGGGTTAACCCCGCCTCCTCTCCAATGCTATAGGACCCCATTCAAATAAAAGAGAGCTCACCGCTAGGTAC